>JAWZYU010000026.1:48943476-50143476 GCA_038380435.1 Ryuthela nishihirai
CAATAATGTACAACAGTTAGACTGTAATGTACAATATATGTAGATTTTAATTTTTATCTATAAGACAGCAATTATCACTTATTTCTATAAAACTAATACATTCTATCAATATTTTAATTTGCAATAAAACATTATCTTAGTGCAACAATTTTAATGCTGTTATAATAATACTACAGAAGCAAGGAAAATAATTTTTTCGAAACTTGCAATTTATAAATTTCCCACTATATTTTAAGCAGCTATAACATCTTTACAATTTTAACTTCTAATGTTTTTGACTATTGCATGTGTTACATGTACTATTTGTCAATATCCGTTAAAGTCAGTGGCCCGTCGTATACTGGCCAGGTAGGTTGAATTGACATACTGTGATAAACAAGATCCAAATTAAACTTTTTTTTAGAAAAAAAGAAAGTATCTATACAAGAATAATGATAACCTAGAAGCTCTATAATGATTGCCTTAGTTTCTTAGGAAGCAAATAAACACACAGGAAAGTATGCACTTGTTCATTTAGTAGTCAGGTATACTAACCACTATACTAGGTTTGGATATATGGTTCCACTAATCAGTTAATAGAATATCAGCCAATTATGCCTTGGATCGGGCACAAACAAATAGCATTTCATGTGTAGCATTTCATTTTCGGTAAGCAACCCAGAAAAAAAAATTAAAAACTCTCTATTTTCCCTCAACAAAGTCTACCAGTGTAGCAAGTAATATATACAAAACTGAAAATCATAACTACTGTATTCTAAAAACGGGGTGCGTCTTAGAATCGTTTTTCTTTTTTTTTTCGAATTTTCCCGGCGCTTTGCACACGGCACCACACGTTTTGTTTTTACGCAGAAACCCCCGCCTCCAAGTTTCACCGTTATCGTATTCACCAATGTCATTGGAGAATAAAGTGGCATGGGTATTTTCCAGCGATTTCCAAATGTGAAGCCACCGTTATTTCGTTATGTGGAGCTCACTCAGCGAAACTAGGAAGTTGGAACCTGGCTGTTGACTGACTACCTTCCGGTGGGCCGGGGGTGCTCAGTCGGTAGTGCGCCAGGCTCGTAATCTGTAGTTCCCAGGTTCGAGTCCCAGCTGGGTAAGCGTTCAGATTTATCTCCGCAAAATTCCCCACCCTGCCCAAGGTTTCCAGGGGACACCGATGGGCTTGGAAAGGCCGCCGTCCGTCGGATGGGATGTTAAGCCGTGGCCCCGTGTGCGGGAGAGCCATACCCTGTGCACGTTAAAGAATTCGCTGAATGGCCTTGACGGGAGGCTACCATCTGTCTCCCAACAGCTGTTCCAGTGGGTCCCCTCCCCCAACCTTCTCTGAGCCTTCGGGGTCCTTGTGACCTGGCCATTCAGCCCATGGTGTGCAAAAAAGTGCCGCTCAGAGGTAAAACAACCCAACCCAACGACTACCTTCCGGAAAATTAAGAAAGCCCCGGCATCAAAATTGGCGAAATGGGTATCAACAGCTTGGAAGACAATCCCAGAAAATATAAAATGTTCATTTAAAAAATGTTGCATCACCAACACTCTCGATGGCTCAGAAGAATCAGACTCTGAATGTGAAGTAGACTCTGATATTGATTCAGATGCAGATATCGGCGGCTCAGAAGAATCAGACCCTGATATTTGATTCAGAAGGAAGTGATGAATAACATACCTATTGATAAATAGGCACTATTGTTGTTATTAAATTGAATTCTATTATAATAAAAATATTTGTTAGGTATATTTTAGCGGGTTTTTTTTTCTTAGAATCAAATCATTTTTTCTGTTGGTGGTACTGAAATTAAGGTGCGTCTTACAATCGATGGCGTCTTAGAATCGAAGAAATACGGTAGTATACCATCTAGGTGATTTCTTCAGCCTTTAGTGGTGGGGGAACGGGTTTTTGCCCCCATGTCTGCGATTAGGGGGCTGTTTGATATTGTCGGCATTCCCTCTCTCAATAAACATTTTCTCTCCATAGATAGTGGTAATGTGAGGACTCTGAACAGAGCTTTTTCTCTTGATATCTTCACACAAGAATTCCACCGTTATAATTTAGATATTCTCGGCTTGCAAGAGACCAGATGGACAGATAAAGGTTAGATTCTTAAAGATAATCTTAAATTTCTCTTCTCAGGGAAAACGATAATAAACATCACCAAGGCCTGGCTCTGCTTCTCAGCAGACACGCTAGTGATGCTCTTCTAGGATACGAATGCATTAATGAAAGGTTTCTTACAGAAAAATTTCAGACAAGCGTTAAAGACTTGAATGTCATCTTAGAATTAGTATTGCCCCCACTGAGGATGCCGATAAGGATGAGAAGGATAGGTTTTACGGACAACTTCAGGACATTTTGAATTCTGTCAAGAAAGCAGATATTACCCTTGTTCTTGGTGACTTCAAAATCAAAGTTGGTAATGACTCTGACATTTCGGGAGTGGTGATAGTCCCTTTTAGTATTGGTAGCTGCAATAGCAATGGGCAACATCTCCTACAGGTAAGTAAACTTAATGGTTTGAGAATAACTAACATTGATTACAAAAACCGCAACATACATAAATACACATGGGTTTCACCAGATGGTCTGCATAAGAATATGATTGTTTATATATTAATTAACAGCAAATGGGCTAGTTCTGTTAGGAATACCAGGTCATACAGGGGAGTTGAAATTGGATCTGACCATTACCTTTTTAATAGTGTCTTGCAACTTAAACTTAAAAAGTGTTGTGCTAGGGTTAAAAATTTTACCTTTAATACTGAAGCTCTGAAAGATCCAGTTATAGCTAAAGCTTACCATGACAGGTTACTTAATCATTATGATAGTCATGGTTTGCTTACTACTGAAGTTGAAGAAGAATGGGCCTATTTTAAACAGGCTTTTTTGGACAAAACAGTCCCTGTTCGGGCGCCACTTCTTTTATGTGACTCTGTAACGCTCCAAACAATGCAAAATAATTAAAGTTTTATGCTCCGGATAGCTTAGACGGGCGCCAGGCAATAATTAACAAATTGCCACAATGTAGAATAAGTTGATTTAGGGTTCAAATGCCAGCGAGCGTTCATAAGTAAGAGTCAAAAATGATTCTTAACAAAATAAGAGTTAATGTAAAAAAGATCCTAAATTAGCGTTGCTCAAGATAAAAAACTATAGACTCAAAAGTTTGTAACAAAACAAAATAGATTTATTTCCAAAATAATTAACTCACCAAGACATCAATGAAGAAACTAAATTCTGTGCTACACGCACGGTGCTACGCACCTTACTACATCTCTCTGCTCTCTCTACAACTCTGCTCTCAGGTGCTCAAGTGCTCTACTCTCAACTGTCAGTGCTACAGGTGACTCGCAGGTCACGGTTTTGACAATGGGCCGGCACATGCCGGGAAAGACATTTGCATACAATGACGAAGGACGCAAGCTATGACGCAAGAGGGGGCGTGTCCTTGGCACGCGCTTTAACGGTTACGGTCGGAAGTTCGGAGTTGCGCGTACGCAACTCCTAGAAACTTGAAAACGAGTGCTGTGATGCCGAAAAGGAAATAAAAAATCCCCAAAATGATAAATATAACGTAAATTAAACAAAACTGGTTAAGGTAAAGCAAAAGTGAACGATGGGGCATCACACTAACAGCACTCTTTAGGGAAAAAAAAGAGCAGAGGAGACAGAATTATTTGAGTGATAAGACACTTGAGCTTATTTCAGAAAGAAAGATCTGCAGGAATGCCCTTAATCAATACCCTTCTAGTCCTAATAGCCTCTTTGGCTTGATGGCATGACTGACAAAGCCGAGGAAGCAGTTAGACAGCTCAACAGCAGAGAGCTATTTCAGATAGTTAATGTTTTATGCGGTAGAAAACGAACAGGTATAGGTTATAGAAGGTGAGGATTCTGCACAGAAAAAGAAGGTACAGATGCGCAACTCCCATGTGCCTACTAGGTGGCTCAATCCTTTCGGCCGTGCCCTTGAACTGCTCCACAGAGCTCCTTATAGTGAGGTCTAGGACACCGTCACTGTCCAACCGGCACGTTCAACCAGTCGGCGAGTGTTGACCGCGAGGCGATGGCAGCGCCATCACCGCTGGATTCCCCAACTACAATGCGGTTACAATCACTCTCTTCCTATGTTCAGTTAATATGTACAAATGGGTGTGAACAAATTTAGTCTTTAGAATACACTTTTAAAAAGTAATTTTAAGTGTTGGATATATTTAATGCTTGGTTTTGTCCAGAGTTTATACCAATATAAGTTTGTTATTGCTAATCAGTGGTCAAAAGGAAATTTCATTGGTATAATTTTTTTTCCATTGTGAATTTTTTAAATATTCGCATATATTACCCGATTGTTACAAACTTAACAGTTTCATATTTATGTATTTTTCATTCATATTTTTAGATAGTTATATTATGCTATTTATATAACTATAAAATACATAAATATAAAATATTATGCATACAATATTTTCTACATGAATGGTATTTTAGCAAGACACTAAATTTCGCTATAAAACATATTGCAAGGTAGTTCAATTTTCCGTAGTTTTTAAATAAAAAGTTAAAATATTTCAATATATATAGAAAATTAATTTTCCCAGGGTTTCTATTAAAAGCGTAACCCCCCCCCCCACCCCAGAAAAAGTTTTACTAAATATAGTAGAGGCAAATATTATTAAAAATTTATATTTTACACATTTTTCAAAATTTCAACAGCAGTGAAACGAGGCTGGGGAGGGGGATTATACTAAATTGTAAGTCTAGTTTCTTGCCCCCTCTTACATTTTTATCAGCTCCACTGTTTCGTAGGCCCATATCAAATCGTTTCCCCCCCCCCTCAGATCCACGCTTGCATTTTCCTATAAACATAATTCTGTTTTAATACGCATTATGAAGTTATTAGAGAAATTAAAATCTCAGTACTCTGAAATCGTTTTACTTTAAGTAAATGCATTTGAATTTTATAATACTTAAATTTTGCAGAAATGAAATAAGAATTGAAATGACACACAATTAATAGAACTTATTTCTTACTCAAAAAACAAACAAAATCCAATGTACAGAAATACAGGTACTGGGCAAAAGATAGAAGCAGATCCATGTTGCAATAATGTACCCTCAAGCAGCCACAGAGGTCTAATAGGAGCCTATCAGTTTAATACGCCATAACAGAAGGTCTGTGAGTATAGCAGGACCTCAGCAGAAAAACAACACAAACATCCATGCGTTACCCAGGGTTCGAACCCAGAGCTCAATAACTTCTTTACTCTGATTTTTAGTGAAAAAATGCCTAAATATAAATTAAAGATCTCAATCTCAAACAATATCTGTTCAGTTTTCAAAAAGTAATTAACACAGGAATCTCAACAAGCTACAAAAAATTATCCTCAAAACTTAATTAAAACAGGATTGGGTTGTCTTACCTGTAAATAAGGGGCTAAATGACAATGTTACAAGGATTCCAACACAGGTGTGGAAAGGGGACTCACTGGACATCATCAAGCATGTTCTTTGATGTGAACATAGATTAATATCCCATTTAACGGACGGTAGCGTTAAAGCAAATTAATTGATCATAGTTGACTCCAGTACAGAGTGTATTACTCCCTGTGTTGATCTCTTAGCCTATTTTAATGTATTACATAAATTTTGAGGTTAATTTTTTTGTCTTTTAAATATTCAGCATTTATCTCCCTGAATATTGAATAAATATTGATCAAAATTGAGATATAGAAAGATTTCACTAGCATCTATATCTTTATACATATTTTTCGTTAAAAATCATATTGTAGAAGAATATTCACTCAAAATGTGGTTTTCATTGAGATAACAAGAAACTGTTTCCATTTTTCAGTTCAAAGTTAATTATATTTTCCTACAAATGTGATATTAAACAAATCAAAGACAACACATATATACTTTCTTATATGAGATAATAATAATCACGTGTTCTTGGAAATGTTTGTGCTGGGCATGACTCACTGTTGTTGTTCTCGGGTCCAAATGCTGCGCGCATGAGATCACAATTCCAGAAGTCTTTTATGACCATTTACGACTAGCCTAGGGCGCTAGTGCAGCGAGGAGGCCAGGCGGGAGATTTGAGACAATAGTTTTGGGTGAGTGGTCGTTTCGTCAAGTGTCAAAAGGACGCCGCGTCTTACTCAAAGTAACCCTGAAAGAGAGGGTACGAATCCAAAGGGAATTGAGATTCTTGTGTGAATCTGATAACAGTTTTGTGGATTCAGAGTGAACCACAGTGTAGGCAAAGGTTGATTATCCTTTCGCCGAGTTTCAGGTCTGTAAAGTGAGAACTTGCAGAGTGTGCGAGTCTCTACCTCATAATATTATTGTTTGCAGCAGTGAAGCAGCAAAGGCCCATGAAGTTGAGTGCATAGTGTGAATAAATTGTGTCGTCCCAATATAACTCTCGTGCGATTAATTGATGGATTATTGTCATTAATCATTCAACACCAGTCTCTTCAGAGGCGTGCAGTGCCACGGGCCTAAAAAGTCGCGAACCTGTCTTTTCACCGAACAGAAGGTGAAGTAATAATAGAGCAAATATTCGTCGTACATCACATCTAGCTCAGTCTCCATAGATCGAAAGAGGGAGGACATCACAGACACATTCATATACATTATCTTTAAGAAAAAAAAAATATTTAAACATTGCAAAATAAAGTGTTTAGTGATAAATTATCACAGAAACACACTATATCTATTTGCATATCAAGAAATAAACAACTATGACTATGACATAAAAAATATAATTATTCAATGCAAAATGCAACCACTGAGGTTTAAACGAGTACGGTAAGTCAGTTATTATGACTGATTGACATGAAGGTTTGGATTGTTTTACCTATGAGCAGCACCTTTATTGGGCACAATGAGCTAAATGACCAGGTCACAAGGACCCAAAGGCTCAGAGATTGAGGGAAGAAACCTATTGGACAGCTGTTAGCCTCTCATCAAGGCCATCCATGTTCCTTAACATGCACAAGATATGGATCTCCCACACACATGACCAAGGCCTAACATCCCATCTGATGGATGGTGTCATTAGGCCCATTAGTGTCTCCTGCTGACTGCAGGCAGAACCAGGAAGTTTTAGTGGATAAATACATTACCAAAAAAATTTTTCAAATCATGTGTCATTTTAACAATAATGCTACAATTCTAAATCAAAGATAACTAGATGCAATAGAAAAAGGAAATATGAACATTACAGTGAGAGCTGTCCTCTATGGGAAGAGTTATTAGACACAAGAAAAAAACTATTCATTGTAAAATAAAATGCAAAAATATAACATATATTTTCTTAGAAATGTAATAATGACACATACATTATATGCTTTCCTATACAAGATAATGGGATAGTAAATTCACAAATGACATTGTTTAACGCAAATATAGCATCTATCTACACTCCTACCAACTTATTAGGAATTTGCATCTAATATCAATGAGAATTTTTCAAGCTCTATTACTCCTAACTTCAGCTTTTTATGAAAAAATGCTAATAAAATAAATAATAAATACTCCCTCAAGCAGCTGCTTGCCACCGAGGTCTGACAGGAGCCTGTCAGTTTATATGTCATAGTAGAAGGTTTGTGCGGATGGCAAGACCTCAGCAGAAAAACAACACGAACATCCATGGGCATGGATGTTCGTGTTGTTTTTCTACTGATCACGAACATCCATGGGCTGGGATGTTCGTGATCAGTAGCCAAGCACGCTAACCACTAGGACAAATTATTTTCCAAGAAATCAATTACACATGCATGTAGCCTTTTCTTTAGAAGCGAAGTCTTGTTAAACAGAGAAAACACATTTTTGGAATCATTGCACAGAAATACGCCATATCTACCTGCAAATCATAAAATAAATAACATAAAAATATGCTGCTCAACGCAAAACTACACCCACTGAGGTGTAGTTTTGCATTGAGCAACTAATTATTTCAATAATTTTGAATAAGTTTCATGGGATTATGAAAACTATTTCTTAAACTATTATTTTTTAAACTATTTCTTAACTGGTGTGTTGGAATTGTGGCAAGTCCGGACATATTCGTATCAACTGTAATAGGAAACGAATGAGGAGTCCGAGTCCATCTACTAGACAACAAGATTAAGGAAACAGAAAATTTGTCAATCTTACGAGGCAAAGGTTGATTGTTTGGCCCCAGGGGAAGTCGCCCACGTTTCAACATTACATGGTGATAATAATGGATTAGTAGCTGATGGAGCCATGAATGGAATACCTTACCGTATGATAGTCGACACTGGTGCAAATGCAACTTTACTCAGAACGGACAGAATAAAGAAAATAATACCTCACCCAAACTTGAATACTATGCAGTCTAACATAAGCCTACAAACAGCCATTGGAGATCGACCTAAAGTCGATGGAAAAATAGAATTTAACATCCGAGTTGGTAGCTGTATGGTACACCACCCCTGTTTACATAGCTGACATTTACGATGAATGCATATTAGGCCTTGATTTTCTTAAGAAACGTGGATTCAATATTAGACCTAGTGATAAACTACTCATCTATAAGACAGAAGAGATTCCTCTGCTTAGTCAGACATCTTATTCTTTATCAAGCGTGACTCCAATATTAGTGACGGAAGACAGAGATCCCAGCACAAAGTGAAATTATAGTTCATGGACATCGGGCGGAAAATTCTGGGGCCTTCCGATTGGCAGTCACTGATGGCTCTGGTAAAGGAGCTTTAGCTCATGGTATCCAGGTTGCAAGGACTTTATTCAGAATAGATAAAGATAAGATAGATTTCTCAGAGTGAGAAATTGTAACAAATCCAATAAAATGTTAATAAAAGGTGAAGAATTAGCAATATGTGAACCTGTTACCTGGGTAACAAGTATAAATCAAATAGAAGTTACTGATTTAAACCAAATTCATACAGACATCCCATCTCATCTTATTGACTTATGGAGAAAAACAAGACGTATATTAACTAAAAACCAAGCTGCTAAGGTGAGAACCTATTGAAAGAATTTTCTGACATTTTTTCTGCCACATCAAATGATTATGGCCGTACTAACCTGACTGAACATAAGATCAACACTGGTGATTCTCCTCCAGTCCATCTGCCGGCAAGAAGGCTTCCATTGGCAAAAAGAGAGGAGACGGAACAACTCACAAGGGATATGGAAGCTCGAAGCATTATCAAACCATTACAGAATCCCTGGACATCACCAGTAGTTCTTGTCAAAAAAAAAGGATGGAACTACACCATTTTGTGTAGATTATCGCAGATTAAATGACGTAACAAAGAAAGACTCCTTTCCTTTACCCAGGATTGATGATACACTGGACACTTTATCTGGGTCAGAATGGTTCTCAACATTAGACTTAAAAAGCGGCTATTGGCAAATTATCCTGAAGACCGTGAGAAACCGTCTTTCACTACAGGGAATGGACTTTGGCAGTTTAAGGTAATGCCATTTGGACTTTGTAACGCACCTGCCTCATTTGAACGACTAATGGAATCGGTGCTCAAAGGTTTCTCTTGGGAGGTCTGCCTGGTTTACTTGGATGACATCTTCTTCTTGGAAGATGTTCTTGGAAGAACAGGGAACTCAACTCTTCTTGGAAGAACTTTTGAAGAACATTTGAGAAATCTTCGTCAAGTATTTGAAAAACCTAAGACAGCCAAGCTAAAATTGGGACCGACAAAGCGTAAACTGTTCCAGCAAGAAGTTCATTACCTTGGTCATGTGATCACTACATCAGGGATTAAGACTGATGCTAGTAAGACAGAAGCTGTAAGAGACTGGCTTCCATTACAAGATGTTCATCAACTTCGTAGTTTTATTGGACTTTGCACCTATTATAGAAGATTTGTCAAAGGTTTCTTCAACATCGCAAGACCATTACATCGTCTGACAGAAGAGGGTCAGCGGTTCATGTGGGACACGGAATGTGATGTAGCCTTTCGACAGCTAAAGAAAACTCTTTCCACAGCACCAGTGTTAGGGTACCCACAAACTGGAAACAATTCATAATGGATACTGACGCAAGTAACACAAGAGTTGGTGAGGTACTTGCAAACAGTGATCCCCCTAACACCTGGAGTCCAATTGAAATCAGAAAGGCCCAACTAGATGATGAAGATATAAAACCAATAATAGAATTGATTGAGAAATCTGATGTAAGACATAATTGGGAGCAAATCTCGAGGTATAGTCCAACTACTAAAAGTTACTGGGCACAGTGGGATTCCTTAGAAGTGAAAGACAGTGTATTATACAGAAGGTGGGAGAGTCCCACTGGATGGCTGATCCGTTTGCAGATAATCCTTCCTTGCTCCCAAGTGGAACTAATGATGAAAGATGTACATGATAATGCCGTTGGAGGAACTTCGGTGTTAATAAGACATTAGTAGGGAAAAGTATAACTGAAAAGTAGGGCAGACGTTGGAAGATGGTGTAGGCAATGTGAAGCCTGTGCAGCAAAGAAAGGCCCTAAGACTAGGAGTCGGGGTAAGCTGCAGACGTATAACGTTGGTGCCCCTTTTAAAAGGATGTAATGGGTCCGTTTCCTAGAACTGATGGTGAAAATCGATATTTATTAGTGGTAATGGATTATTTCACAAAGTGGCCTGTCTATTCCATCCAAGACCAGGAAGCAAAAACAGTGGTAGATATGATAGTTAATAACTTGATTAGTGGGTATGGAGTACCTTTAGAACTCCACTCTGACCAAGGACGGAATTTTGAATTCAATGTGTTTAAAGGTATCTGTCAATTATTAGGCATTCAGAAAATCAGAACAACTCCCTTACATCCTCAGTCGGATGGTATGGTTGAAAGATTCAATAGAACAATTGCACAGCATCTAGCATTATTTGTGAACGACCATCAACGTGACTGGGATCGCCATATACCACTCCTTTTGCTGGCATATAGAACGGCAGTGCATGAGACAACTGGACAGACACCTTCCATGATGCTTTTTGGAAGAGAGTTATGTCTTCCCTGTAACCTTTTATATGGTCGGTCCGAAGCAATGCCTGTGTCCGCTCCACAATACGTGCAAGAATTACAACAACGACTAGAAGAAATCCATCAATCCGTTAGACATGACATCAACTTAGCAAGCGACAGAACCAAAACAACATACGACAGTAAAATAAATGGAACTGTTTTGAATCAAGGAGATCTTGCCTGGCTATACAATCCACATAGAAAGAAGAGGCTATCTCCAAAACTTCAGAAACCTTGGGAAGGTCCATATAAGATAGTTAACAGGATTAACGACGTGGTGTTTTATTCGTCGACGTCCAGCTACAAAGTGCAATTGGTTCACGTGGATCGTTTGACCCCGTTTCATCGAAGAACTGAAGAAGCTTCGGAATCCAGAATTGTTCGGGACAAACAAGACCTAAGTAGGGGGCAGTGTTACGACAGATGAACGACCAACAGTGACTTCATGACTTAACATGCACTCGTGTGTGCTTCTACGTGAGATTCAATTTAGCCAACGAATTGGAACTTAGAACGATTCGGAAGAATGAAAAAAAGATAGCAGTGCAGTGTGTTAAAGTTGTGAGATCTGAAAGGACGTTCAAATAGTATGAATCAGTGCGCGTTAAGTGAAAATAATTATTGTATTTTTTAGTGTGTGCGCGGGTGTTTGTTTTCTGTTGTTAGTATTAAACGTTTAGTGAACCAGCACAGGACGAGAGTTTGTTTACGTCTGAAGGTATTCAAGTGACATGGTAAACATAGTGAAGAGGTAGTATTTTAGTAGAACAGACAGAGCTGATATTGTATACTCTGTACAAAATGGTTAATGACTTACGTAGGATAGTAGTTAATTTGTTTATAAAATACTTCATCCATATTTTTGTAACAATTTGCATTCTATTGTAATTGGTTTTAAAATATAGTTATTAATATTCACGCTCAGTGGCTATCCATTTTAAAATTCGCAACAATGCATTGGTACACAAAGGCAAGTGTTAGCTGCAGTGTCAGAATCTACCATGATCAACCTTTAGAAGGGCTATAAAATATTAGAAAATAAAACAAATCACTGCAAAATTAACTAAGCACAGCAATACACCACATTTACATACAAATCATTTTCTCTGGATAGGATATTGAGATAATTTCAGCTCATCACAGTTGCAGAATTTTTTTTCATGTAAGGCATTCCACAGAAAGCTCATCAACTTTAGAACAAATTATGCCAATATGAGATAAATTTTAAACATGGATGAGTACTACTCATCAATCAATATATTTCGAAAACAAATGAAAATTTTCGATGTAATGTCCTTTTACATCATCATCCACAAACAGCCATGAGCTATGGAGGTCGAACCAAACCGGGCAATTTAGTTCTCCAAGCATATCTGTCCTAAGCAATATCTTCTGCATCTCGCCATTGCACACCAATCCTAATAAGGTCCTGTTTGACATTGTCTACCCATCGCTCCTAAGTCTCCCCTCTTTATGAAGCCTTTAGGCACACTATTCGCTAATCTCTAATTATCCAAACAAGCAGCAGGGCCAAACCAACGCAGTCTCTCTCTGCACAACATACAGCTTAGAGGAGGTTGCCTGCTCATTTGCCTAACCTCTTCATTGCTTACGAAGTTGCCCAAGATACTGCGTAAGCATCTAGAAGCAAAAGCATCTAGTTTTTTTGCTATCTTAATTTCAAAGCATCCAAGTTTCACTACCATAACCCTAAGAAAGTCACCAAACATATTTGATTTTACTTTCAAATTTGTATATTATCCACTTCAAAATACTGGCCATAAAAGAGAAGAAGGAATGTTTCAAACATAAAAAGCAATGCTTACATCATTTGGTACAGGGTTCATAAACATTGTCTGCCTTGGGTATGTTATATTTTATGCATATATATATATATAATCCTCTCATGCAGCTGCTTACCACAGACATCAGATCGCAGTCTGCCAGTCTAGATATCATAGAAGTGTGACCTCAGCAGAAAGACAACACAATATCCATGCCTTACCCACGAAGGGGCGGAGTCGGTAGAGCGCCAGGCTAAATAATAAAAAAAGCTCGTAATCATAGCTGGGTCAGCGTTGAGATTTTTCTCCGCAAAATTCCACGGCCTGCCCATGGTCAGTGGGGGACACCGATGGGCCTGGAAAGGCCGCTGTCTGTCGGATGGGACGTTTAAGCCGGGACCCCATGTGCGGGAGAGCCATACCCTGTGAACGGGAAAGAACACGTTGGATGGCTTTGATGGTAGCCTCCCATTAGCTGTTCCAGTGGGTCCCCTCCCCCAACCTTCTCTGAGCCTTTGGGGTCCTTGTGACCTGGCCATTTTGCCCATGGTGTGCAAAAATGTGCAGCTCAGATGTAAAACAACCCAACCCAAGCCTTACCCACGGCTTGAAACCAGGTCCATTAGATCAGTATCCAAGCACACTAACCACTCAGCCAAAAGTAAAAATGAAATTTTGAAATTTACAGCTTAAATGAAGTGCCAGTAACAAACAATAATTATATGCTATTAGTTTCTCAGCTTTAATGGTTATCAATTGCCAATAACATGTTTTCCTAACATAATAAATCTAGAAAGGGCAGGATTTATCTTTTTCAAATTAATGGTAGTAGCAAATTCTATTTTTGAAAACAGGGAAATTCTCCTACTTAATCAAAAACTAAATAGAGCAAAGGTAGAAAAAATATTAGGACATGACATTACCCATATACAGGGTGATTCAAAACTTATCGTTCAAATTTCGTGGGGAGGTAGGGAATACGTCAGGAAACCGATTTCACATAGGAAAGTATGTCCGCAAACGTCATCTACATGAACAAAATGGACAAGTAAAGTGAACCCAAGGAAACAGTACAGTTAAGTGGCAACGAATGTGACTTTTATTCCAACAAGGTAATGTACAGGTTCACAGTAGGTGCTCAAAATTGCGACCATTTACACGGACACAGGATTCACAGCGCCGTTGCATTCACCGCCGAACATTTTCAAAAACGCCTGGCATATCACGGACAATGCCTGCGGCGGCCACTATTCGTGCAACAAGGTCCATTTCACTGTTGACGGGGGTCTCGTACACATGGTATTTCATGGCCCCCCACAAAAAGAAATCCATGGGCGATAAATCAGGTGACCTGGGTAGTCAAGCGATCGGTCCACCTCTACCGATCCATCGAGCTCCGAATGTTCGGTTCAGGTAATCACGCGCAACAATTGTGCTATGGGCTGGAGCCACGTCATGTTGATACCACATATCTCGGCGGATATGCGCAGGAACAGCGCCCAGAAAAGTCGGTAACACTGTCTCGAGAAATATTAGGTATTTCCGGCCGTCAAATCGGGGCGGTAGCAAGTAAGGTCCCAACAAACAGTCACCAATGATTCCAGCCCACACATTTACGGCAAAACGATGCTGCGCAGCGTGACTTCTCGTACCATGCGGGTTGTCGTAAGCCCACACATGTGAATTGTGTGTATTGAACACACCTTCACGGTGTATTGAACACACCACCACGGCACCTTTCTGCATGAACCATTGTGCAAATTCCACACGCTTCGGATAATCGTCAGGATGCAGTAACTGCACCCTTTGCAGATGGTAAGGATGCACATGTTCCTTGTGCAGTATCCACCACACTGCTGACTGAGAGACCCCAAGCTGCTGAGCAATAGCTCGTGTGCTGGTATTCGGATTATCTTCGATGGACTATAGGACTTGTTCTGCGATGTTGACAGTCTGCGTCAGTCGTCTTCTCCCCGTATCCTGCATGTTGCTGCGCAGTGAACCACGTTCGCGCAGATTGCAATGCACACGTGCAAACATTTGATGCTGCGGTATTCTTCTGTTGAGGTATCAGTCTTCGTAAACTTGCCTAGCTCGGCGGCCACTTTCGCCAGCTGCCCCATATGCAAGATGCATATCCGCTAGCTCTTGATGCGTAAAACGATTCATCTTATCACTAGTAAGTCAGCTCGTACACTGATGACAGCGGGAGTGGTCGGGCGAGCTGTACACTGGTTGGGTACACACAGCGCCCTCTACATACGCATGCGTACATTTGCGGATACTTTCCTATGTGAAATCGGTTTCCTGACGTATTTCCTACCTCCCCACGAAATTTGAACGATAAGTTTTGAATCACCCTGTAGATAGATATCATTAAACATGATGTCAAGCAGTTAAGAAATTTCTTTTTGCAAAAAGTAAAAGCAAATGAAACTTACATCATTCAAAAGAACCACTAAAAAGAATACCCCAACTGAAGTTCAATGTATGTTCTGTTACTCTGCACACATCTAATATTCATTTTTCTGTCAAACATTTTTCAGCACATGATCAATTTTTGTATGATAGAACCTAGGGGTACATCATCCATAATAGGAATCATTTGTTATCGAAATATTATATTGTCTAAATATATAAAAGCACATATACCAATTGATAAGAACATAATAAAACTGAGGTAGGCAAAAGAAAAAAAATGATTTAACACGTGTTTGCAAAGTCTCAACGAGCAAGAAAACCACATTCTGTATGAACACTCTGGACTGAAAGAACTGCAGTGTAATTTAATTTTCTTTGAAAAGTATCATTAACAGAGAAATAAGGATTGCTGCCGAGACTTTTAAGAATCTATGGAGAGTGTGGAGAAATAAGCGTATACACCTAAAAACAAAAATTAGGCTGTATAATTGTTTGGTTCTTTCTAAGGTTAGGTACGGTAGTGAAACTTGAACACTTTGTAAACAAGATAACAGAAAACTAGATGCTTTTGATTTTATGATGTTTGATTTTATGATTATTTTTTTTTATTTTTTTTTTATTTTTTGATTTTATGAGGTTAGGCAAAAGAGTTGGCAAGACTTTTTTTAGTTTGTCCCACCCTACGGGTTTAGTCCCACCCTACGGGGTCCACGCACTGTGCTTTCCCCTATGACGTCACTGACCACGTCCCCTTATGACGCAACCTATTACGTAACTGGCCACGCCTCCTTTATTAATATTCATAGCTAAAAAATTCCCCCCCCCTTTAACTCGTAGCGCCATCTGGTGACTATGATGAGTACTATTTTCGAAAAACCCCTATTTTAACTCTAATTTCCCGATTTTTGACTCCCCCCTTATTAAAAATTCCTCCCCCTTATTTAAAAAAGAACCCCTGGTGCCATCTGGTGCCTATGAAGAGCACTATTTTCGGAAAACCCCTTTTTTTTTAACTCTAATTTCTCGATTTTTTGACTCCCCCACTTATTAAAAATTCCTCCCCTTATTTAAAAACCTTGGTGCCTATGAGAAGTACTATTTTCGGAAAAAACCCCTATTTTAACTCTAATTTCCCATCATTAAAGACCCCTGGTTAACCTACCTATATTTTAAGCCCTCCTTCTCGATTTTTCAGACACCCCCTGGTTGATCCACCTATATTTTAAGCCCCCTTCTCGATTTTTCAGACGCCTATATTTTAAACCCCCCTTCTTGAATAAGTCCCCGGGATGGTAACAATCGGCTGATGCAAGCCTCAGAATAATTGCATGGCTGGCAACCTCACACAGAAAGGGATGATACAAGTCTCAAAATAATTGTAAAAGCAACTCCTCACTTAAAATCAACTCCCAAAGCTGTATATTCTATGTATTTATTCTTTATTAATTAAACACTCGTTAAAAACCTCCCTCCCCTTCTATTAAAAATTTAATCGGTGGCGTCCAATGCGCATTTTAGTATATCTCCTGTATTTAAAAACTCATCACAAACTCCCTCGGTTTGTATCCTTTTACAAGTCCACTAAACTCTTTTTGAATGGTGACACTCCGAATGTCTAATGCAGGTCTCTAAATGAAACTTTCGTTAACAGTCGCTCACAGAAAATCAACTCCCAAAATTGTATTACTCATTTTTATTCCTTATTAATTAAACACTCGTTAAAACCCCCTATTTTAAAAAAAGGGGAGGGTGCTCCCCTTTTTTTAAAAGCTCACTAAGCTCCTTTGGTATCCACATTCATTTTGACAAGTCTGCTAATCTATTCCATAGTAATTACAAGCCTTTTATTAAAAGTTCACCAAACTCCTTTGGTATTCATGTGAAATTTCCCAAGTCCGTTAATCGATTCCCTAGTAATTAAACACTTATCAAAATTCCCTCACCTTTATTAAAAATCAAAAGTTCGCCAGGCTCCTTTGCTATTCACGTTCATTTCCCAAGTCCACTAAACATATTATTTCTTAGTAATTAAGCACTTATCAAAATTCCTTCTCCTTTATTAAAAATCAAAACTCACCTCTATTAAACTCCTTTGGTATTCGTCTGAAATTTCCACTACTCAACCCCTTATTAGTTAAACACTTATCAAAATTCCCTTTTATTAAAAGTTACCTCTATTAAAACTTTTTTGTTATCCACATTCATTTTTCCAAGTCCACTAATCAGCTCCCTAGTGATTAAACACTTATCAAAAACTCTGTTCGTCATCCCACGCTCGAAATAAAACGTGGTAAAACAGTTTTCTCTAGATGCGTTTAATCGGGGGAAAAAAAATTCTTCCCTGGCGGCGTGATTTGAACTCGCTACCTCGGTGCCTGCGTTCATTTTACCCGACTAAAAACACCCGTCGCTGAATGGTTGATGCAATCCTAGAACAAGATCTGCGTATTTTGCGCCCTTTACTAGAAGAAGGACTATCCCGCAGTAACTGTTTTAAAAGACTGTCCCGCAGAAAATGCCGATGGGTAAAAAATTAATAAAAGGAAAAAATCTGATTTATCGTCATTATGTAAAAAGGGTGACCTGTATGGGTGTCATAAAAGTACCACTTTAGAACAAGTGTTCAGCACTGGATCACGTTTTACTGACGGATGGTTAAGTCCGGCGTTATTAAAAAATATTAAATGATGAATCACAAGGGGACAACGATTTACTGATGGCTTACCTCCTTTCTCAATTCTCTATATATCCTCTTCAATAATATCTTATAATTCTCATTTCTCTATTATCCTCTTCAATAAACTCGTTAATCATCAAAAAGTCCTCCTTTCTTAAAAACCCTATATTAATTAAAACTCTACATTCTGTTTCCCTCATTAACGGTTTCGCCCCCCTTTCAAGGACTACCCCGCAGTAACTGTTTTAAAAGACTGTCCCACAGAAAATGCCATTGGGTAAAAAAATTTAATAAAAGGAAAACGATGGAAAAAAAAATCAGATTTAAAAACTTATTCGTCATCGTGAAAAATATTGAGGAGTAATATGGTCTGGTGACCTAATAGACCTGTGTTTGGAGTCTAACCACGGACCATGTTTTACTGACGGATGGTTAAATCCTGTGAAATTAAAAATTATTATTCCAAACGGGGAATCACAAGGGTTTTATTGACGGGTGAATCTTGGTTCACCCCCTGTGCTGCTTCCGTATCAGGAGCACGGTCTTACATCATGAAAACTTACTGATACTCTTTATCGTGGTTTTCGGACTCTGTATTTTTCCAAGTCCAGAGACGGTTCTCCGCACTCCCAATTCTACCCTTTATGATAGGTCAGCGTTTCAATGTACCCAATGTAGACAAACCATTTTGAAATTATGCGTCCTAAACCTCCAAGTGCTGAGCTTATTAAAATTAGCCTCCACCGGCCGTCAGATATCTGTGTTTCCGCGTAGTAACGCTAATAAAAAAAAAAATAAATACCCCCTCAAGCAGCTGCTTGCCACAGAGGTCTGACAGGAGCCTGTCAGTTTATATGCCACAGTAGAAGATCTGAGAGGATGGCAGGCCCTCAGCAGAAAAGTAACGGTACTCCGAAGAAAAATCAGCTAAAACAGTTTTAAAAATCGTCTCTCCCACCGTTTGCGTGCGAACGTATACCTCAACACGCTGATGAAATCGGGTAAAAAAATAACTTTTTTTGTACGCGGTAGAATGTTATAGAAGGTAAGAATGCTAAAAGTACGTTGCGGTTACCCTTGCGTAAAAAACTTTAGTTCCATCATGAATGCATGTTAATGGAGTAGGGGACATTAGTTTTAGCAAATACTACAACTATAAAAAATAATACATTGTCTCACTCGAGGGCACCCTCTCAACTTACCTGCGCTAATCCACGGAAATTTTATTTGCAACTGGACTGATAGTCAAAATTTAGCAAATACTACAACTATAAAAAATAATACATTGTCCCACTCGAGCGCACCCTCTCAACTTACCTGCGCTAATCCACGGAAATTTTATTTGCAACTGGACTGATAGTCAAAATTTAGCAAATCAAATCCGCCTATGCTCTAACATATATGTTCTGATCGGGCCTGAAAATTCTGTATTTATACCGATGTTCTCACGTAGAACTTATAAGAAGTGACCTTCTCCCCCGTTTCGACCCTGTTACGAAACTTTCCACACTCATCGGCATGTAATCTACTGAAACGCCAGATACACCATAGCAACAAGCGGGCCATCTGGAGACGTATAAAGGTCACGCAACACTCGCTCACCCCACTAACGCCGACCTATGGGGATAGCGATGGAAAACAGATAAAAGAATGCTTCGAGTTTTGGGCAAAATTAAATAATTACTCGTTTTCTGCCGAAATTCAGAAGTAATTCTTCTGCCGATAGACACACTTAAAAATAACAATCTATGAAATTCAAAGGGAGATTGTTGTTTTCCACATTATTGGGATTGCAATTAATACCGATTCCTTGCAGGTGGTTGTCCTTTAGGTTATGAAATGTAACAGGAATCTTATTCATCATCATCATCCTCAAGCAGCCAAAACAGTACAAAAACTGTTATTTTGGCGTATATTTAGATTTTTTCAAAATACTATGCACTTAAACTGTATTTTAGCCATTAAATATTGATTCTCTATCACAATTTGCTGGAAATAAAGCATCAAATTCTGAATCTCACCCTTAATTAGAAAGGTGTTCCAAACGGTTTCGCTTATTAACTCTGTTTGAGTGGAAAAGAACAATAAAAAAAAAACTCGAATAATTCGGTTTTTTTTTCAAAATTATGCGCAAACATTTTTTTTTGCCATAAAATATTCATTCCATATCACGAATTGATGGAAATTAAGCATCAGATTGTGAATCTGACTGTTATTTGGAAAGATAATGGAAACCGAGTTGGTATTAATTGTATTTCAGGGAATGAGAACAGCGCAAAAACTGCTCTTTCGGCGTTTATTTCGTTTTTTGAAAATTATGTGAAGTCAATCTTTAGAGTTAACCTGAAAATACATAGAAGTAATATACAGTAGAACCATAGAATATTAACACTATATCACGAGCAGATTTATGAAGGGGAAAATTACCTTAACCATAGAAGTAATATATAGTAGAACCATAGAATATTAATATTATATCAGGAGCAGATGGGAAAAAAAAGCATCATATTCGGAATCTAACTGAAAATTAGAAAGTTAGTCCAAACCTTGTGATTTGTGCTTTTTGAAGCGATCAGAACAGCACAAAAAGTGTTATTTTCGGCGTTAAATTTCTTTTCCTGAAATTTCTATGTAGTCAACCATTATTTTAGCCATAGAATATGGATTCTATGATGGAAATACAGCATCAAAATGTGAATCTGACTCCTTAATTGGAAAGATAATAGAAATCGAGTAGGTATTAGATGTGTTTCAGGCAATGAGAACAGCGCTAAAGTTGTCTTTTCGGCGCTTATTTCGATTTTTTTCAAAATTCAATGAACTCAAACTTTATGTTAGGAATCTTTATCACGAATGGAAATAAAGCATCAAATTCGGAATCTAACTATTAATTAGAAACTTATTCCAAACGTTGTAACCATTAGCTGTGTATTTGAGGCAATGAGAATTGGTGTTAAATTCGTTTTTTCCAATTTCTATGGACTAAAACTTTATTTCAGCCGTAGCATATTTATCGTATATCTCGAGTTGATGAAAATAAACATTAAATTGTGAATCTGACCCTTAATTGAAAAAATAATGGAAACCCAGTTGGTATTAGGCGTGTTTTAGGGCTAAAACTGTTATTTCGCCGTTAATTTCGATTTTTTTAAAATTCTAAGAAGTCAAACTTTATGTTAACCATACAAAATTCTATGGTTAACATACAACTGTATTTTATGGTTAACATACAGTTGTATGTTAACCATAGAATATTAACACTGTATCACGAGTAGATGGAATAAAATCTAATTTCGAAGTTATTCCAAACCATGTAACTGTTACCTGTGTTTGATGCGATCGAAAGAGTGCAAATAGTGTTATTTCTGCGTCAAATTCGATTTTTTCAAATTTCTATGAAGTCAAACTTTATTGTACCAATAGAATATTGATTCTATATCAAAAGTTGATGGAAGTAAAATATCAAATTGTGAATCTGACTCTTAATAAGAAAGTGGTTGCAAATGATTATGATGCTATTAATTGTGTTTCGGACGATATGAACAGCTGAAAAACTCTTAATTCGTCGTATAATTTGATTCTTTCAAAATTCTATGCAGTCAAACATTGTTTCAGCCATAGAATATTAATTCTATGTCACAAGTTGATGGAAATAAAGCAACAAATTGTGAATCTGACTTTTAATTGGAAAATTATTCCAAAAACGGTGTAATTATTAGCTGTGTTTGAGTTGATCAGAAAACGCTAAAACTAATACTTCAGCGTTCAATTCCACATTTTGAAATTCTAAGCTTTGAAACTACATTTCAGCCATAGAATTTTCATTGTATGTCGCGAGTAGATGGAAATAAACCATCAAATTTTTGAATTTCACAATTAATTGCAAATATAACGAGAAGCGTGTTTCAGGCGAAGAGAACAGAGCTGAAGCCATTATTTCGGCGTTTAATTTGATTTTTTTTTATATTTATGAAGTGAAACTTTATTTTAGTCATAGAATATTATTTCTATATCACGAGTAGATTTAAATAAAGCATTGAAATCGTAAAGTGACTGTTAATTAGGAACTTATTCCCAATTTTGTAAGTGTTAGCTGTGTTTAAGATGATCAGAACGGCACAAAAACTCGTATTTAGCCGTATATTTCGCTTCTTTGAAAATTCTATGAAGTCAAATATTAGTTTAGCCATAGAATATTGATTGTATATCACGAGTTGATGGAAATAAAGTGTCACCTTTTGAATGACTTTCAATTAAAAATTTGTTTCCAACTGTTAGCTTGAATGATAACAACAGCACAAAAAACTTTCATTTCGTCGTATAATTCGAATATTTCAAAATTGTAAGCAGTCAAGCATTGTTTTAGCATAGGGTATTGTTTCTATATCACGATTTGATACATCTGATACTTAATTCAAAAAATAATCGTATCCGAGTTGGAATTAGCTGTGTTTCTGGCAACGAGAAAAGAGCTGAAACTGTTATTTCGGCGTTTGAAATGAACGCCGAAAAAAATTGAAATGATTTTTCAAAAATCTATGACGTCAAACGTTATGTTAGGAATAGAATATTAACACTCTATCAGGAGTAGATAGAAAACAAAAGCATGAAATTCGGAATGTAACTGTTAATTAGAAAGTTATTGAAAACCGAGTAATTGTTACCTGTGTTTCAGGCGATCAAAACAGACAAAAACTATTATTTTGGCTACATTTAGATTTTTTCAAAATACTATGCACTAAAACTGTATTTTAGCCATTAAATATTGATTCTCTATCACAAGTTGAGGGAAATAAAGCATCAAATTCTGAATCTCACCCTTAATTAGAAAGGTGTTCCAAACGGTTTCGCTTGTTAACTGTGATTGAGTGGAAAAGAACAGTAAAAAAAAACTCGAAAAATTCGATTTTTTTCAAAATTCTACGCATTGTTTTTGCCATAAAATATTAAATCTATATCACGATTTGATAGAAATTAAGCATCAGATTGTGAATCTGACTGTTATTTGGAAAGATAATGGAAACCGAGTTGGTATTAATTGTATTTCAGGGAAAGACAACAGCGCAAAAACTGCTCTTTCGGCGTTTATTTCGTTTTTTGAAAATTCTATTAAGTCAATCTTTATGTTAACCTTAGAATACATATAAGAAATATATAGTAGAACCATAGAATATTAAGACGACATCAGGAGCAGATGGAAAAAAAAGCATCATATTCGGAATCTTACTGATAATTAGAAAGTTAGTCCAAACCTTGTGATTTGTGTTTTTTGAAGCGATCAGAACAGCAGAAAAAGTGTTATTTTCGGCGTTAATTTCCTTTTTTTTCCTGAAATTTCTATGTTACCTTATTTCTACCTTTATTTTAGCCATAGAATATGGATCAATATCAAAGTTGATGGAAGTACAGCATCAAATTGTGAATCTGACTCCTTAATTATAGAGATAATAGAAATCGAGTAGGTATTAGATGTATTTCAGGCAATGTGAACAGCGCTAAAATTGTTTTTGGGCGCTTATTTCGATTTTTTTCAAAATTCAATGAACTCAAACTTTATGTTAGGAATAGAATATTAACTCCCTATCACGAATGGAAATAAAGCTTCAAATGCGGAATCGAACTATTAATTAGAAAGTAAATCCAAACGTTGTAACTATTAGCTGCGTTTGAGGAGATTAGAATCGGTGTTAAAATAGATTTTTTCAAATTTCTATGCAGTAAAACTTTATTTTAGCCGTAGAGTATTTATTGTATATCACAAGTTAATGGAAATACTGCGTCAAACTTTGAATCTGACTCCTTAATTGGAAAGATAATAGAAATCGAGTAGGTATCAGATGTGTTTCAGGCAATGAGAACAGTGCTAAAATTGTTTTCTCGGCGTTAATTTCGATTTTTTCAAAATTCTAAGTAGCGAAACTTTATGTTACCAATACAATAACTTTATGTTAACCAAAGAATATTAACACTGTATCACGAGTAGATAGAATAAAATCTAATTTCAAAGTTATTCCAAACCGTGTAACTGTTACATGTGTTTCATGCGATCCAAACAGCACAAGTAGTGTTATTTCTGCGTTGAAATCGATTTTTTCAAATTTCTATGAGTCAAACTTTATTGTACCAATAGAATATTGATTCTGTATCAAAAGTTGATGGAAGTAAAGAATTAAATTGTGAATCTGACTCTTAATAGGAAAGTGGTTCCAAATGGTTAGGCTATTAATTGTGTTTCGGACGATATGAACAGCTGAAAAACTCTTGTTTCGTCGTATAATTTGATTCTTTCAAAATTCTATGCAGTCAAACATTGTTTTAGCCATAGAATATTAATTCTATGTCACAAGTTGATGGAAATAAAGCAACAAATTGTGAATCTGACTTTTAATTGGAAAATTATTCCAAAAACGGTGTAATTATTAGATGTGTTTGAGTTGATCAGAAAACGCTAAAACTAATACTTCAGCGTTCAATTCCACATTTTGAAATTCTAAGCTTTGAAACTACATTTCAGCCATAGAATTTTCATTGTATGTCGCGAGTAGATGGAAATAAACCATCAAATTTTGAATTTCACAATTAATTGCAAATATAACGAGAAGCGTGTTGGTATTGACTGTGTTTCAGGCGAAGAGAACAGAGCTGAAGCCATTATTTCGGCGTTTAATTTGATTTTTTTTTATATTTATGAAGTGAAACTTTATTTTAGTCATAGAATATTTATTATTTCTATATCACGAGTAGATGGAAATAAAGCATTGAAGTCGTAAAGTGACTGTTAATTAGGAACTTATTCCCAATGTTGTAAGTGTTAGCTGTGTTTCAAACGATAAGAACAACACAAAAACTGTTATTGAGCCGTATATTTCGTTTTTTTGAAAATTCTATGAAATCAAATATTATTTTGTCCATAGAATATTGATTGTATATCACGAGTTGACGGAAATAAAGCAACAATTTGTCTGACTTTGAATTAAAAAGTTGTTTCCAACTGGTTAGCTTGAATGATAACAACAGCACAAAAAACGTTTATTTCGTCGTATAATTCGATTTTTTCAAAATTGTAAGCCGTCAAACATTGTTTTAGCATAGGATATTGTTTCTCTATCACGATTTGATGGAAATAATGCATCAAATTGTAAATCTGATGCTTAATTCAAAAAATAATGGTATCCGAGTTGGAATTAGCTGTGTTTCAGTCAATGAGAATAGAGCTGAAACTATTATTTCGGGGTTTGAAATGAACGCCGAAAAAAATTGAAATGATTTTTCAAAAATCTATGACTTCAAACGTTATGTTGGGAATAGAATATCAACATTCTATCACGAGTAGGTAGAAAACAAAAGAATGAAATTCGCAATCTAACTGTTAATTAGAAAGCTATTCAAAACGAGTAATTGTTACCTGTGTTTCAGGCGATCAAAACAGTACAAAAACTGTTTTTTTGGCGTATATTTAGATTTTTTTCAAAATACTATGCACTTAAACAGTTTTTTTGGCGTATATTTAGATTTTTTTCAAAATACTATGCACTTAAACTGTATTTTAGCCATTAAATATTGATTCTCTATCACAATTTGCTGGAAATAAAGCACCAAATTCTGAATCTCACCCTTAAATAGAAAGGTGTTTCAAACGGTTTCGCTTATTAACTCTGAGTGGAAAAGAACAATAAAAAAAACTGGAATAATTCGATTTGTTTTCAAAATTATACGCAAACATTTTTTTTTGCTATAAAATATTCATTCTATATTATGAATTGATGGAAATTAAGCATCAGATTGTGAATCTGACTCTTATTTGGAAAGATAATGGAAACCGAGTTGGTATTAATTGTATTTCAGGGAATGAGAACAGCGCAAAAACTTTCGGCGTTTATTTCGTTTTTTGAAAATTCTATGAAGTCAATCCTTAGGTTAACCTTAGAATACATAGAAGTAATATACAGTAAAACCATAGAATATTAACACTATATCACGAGCAGATTTATGAAGGGGGAAAGTTTACCTTAACCATAGAAATAATATATAATAGAACTATAGAGTATTAACACTATATCAGGAGCACATGGGAAAAAAAAGCATCATATTCGGAATCTAACTGATAATTAGAAAGTTAGTCCAAACCTTGTGATTTGTGCTTTTTGAGGCGACCAGAACAGCACAAAAAGTGTTATTTTCGGCGTTAAATTCCATAATTCGAATTCATGGAAATAAAGCATCAAATTGTAAATGTTACTTTCAATTGGAGAGATAATGGATACCGTGTTGGTATTAGCTGTATTTCAGACGATAAGAACAGCACAAAAACTCTTCTTTCGTCGTATAAATCGATTTTTTTCAAATTCAATGGAGTCAAACATTTTTTTTAGCGATAGAATATTGATTTGATATCGCGATTTGATGAAAATTCTGAATCTGACTCTTAATTGTAAAGTTATTCCAAACGGTGAAGCAATTAGCTCTGTTTTAGGCGGTCAGAACAACGCTGACACTAATACTTCATCGTTTAGTTCGATTTTTGAAATTCTAAGCAGTGAAACTTCATTTAAGCCATAGAATATTGATTCTATATCACAAGTTGATGGAAATAAAGCTTCAATTGGTGAACCTGACGTTTATTAAGAAAATTATTTGAATCGGTTTAGCTATTAGCTGTGTTTCAGACGATAAAAAAGGGCACTAAAACTTATTTTTACGTTGAATTCGATTTCTTTTCAAAGTTGTAAGCAGACATTTTATTTTAGCCATAGAATATTGATTCTATATCATGAATAGATAGAAATTAAGAATGAAATTGGGAGTCTGACTGGAAATTTGGAAGCCATTTCAAACGATATAGCTATTAGCTGTGTTCAGGTGATCAGAACAGCACAAAAATTGTTATTTCGACGTTAATTTCGATTGTTTTCAAAGTTCTATGCAGTCAGATTTTATTTTATCCATACAATATTGAATCTATATCACGAATAGATAGAAATAAAGCATCAAATTGGGAATCTGTCTGTTAATAGTAGAAAGTTATTCCAAACACTGTAGCTCTTAGCTGTGTTTCAGCGATCAGAAGAAAGCGGAAACAAATACTTCAGCGTTTAATTCGATATTTTGAAATTCTAAGGAGTGAAACTTCATTTCAGCCATAGAATTTTCATTTTATACGACCAGTAGATGAAAATACTCCATCAAATTGCGAATCTGACAGTTAATTAGAGAGATAATGGACACCGTGTTAGCATTAGCTAACATGGTGTCCATTATATATTTCAGGCGATAAGAACAGCACAAAAACTGTTATTTCTGAGTTAAATTCGATTTTTTAAAGTTCTATGCATTCAAACTTTATATTACCAATAAAATATTGATTCTATATCACAGATTGATAGAAATAGAGAATCGAATTGTGAATCTGACTCTTAATTAGAAAGTTGTTTGGAACGGTTTAGTTATTAGCTGTGTTTCAGACCATAAGAACAGTACAAAAACTCTCGTCGTATAATTCGATTTTTTAAAAGTTCTATCACAAGTTTTCTTCTCTATCACAAGTTGATGGAACTGAAGCATCAAATTGTGAATCTGATTCATAATTAAAAAGTTATTTCCAATTGTGTAGCTATTAGCTGTGTTTCATCGATAAGAACAGCACAAAAACTGCTTTTATGGCGTTAAATTCGAATTTTTGAAAGTTCCATGCAGTCGAACTTTATTTTAGCCATAGAATATTGATTATATATCAGGAATAGATAGATATAAAGCACGAAATAGGAAATCTGACTGGCAATGGAAGCAATTCCAAACTCTGTTTCAGGCAATCAGAACAGCGCAAAAATTCTTGTTTCGGCGTTTAATTCGATTTTTTCAAAATTCTATGCAGTCAAACTTTATTTTAGCAATAGAATATTGATTCTTTATTACATGTAGATGAATATAATTATTTTGAATCTGATTATTAGAAATTTGTTTCAAACGATTTAGCTGTTAGCTGTGTTTCAGTCAATAAGAACAGCGCAAAAACTGTCCTGTTTGCTGTTAAAGTTGATTTTTTCAAATTCCAAGGTATTGAAATTTAATTTTAGCCATAGAATATAGATTCTATATCACAAATTAATCGAAATAAACATCAAATTTTTTAATATGACTCCTAATTAGAAAGTTGCTTCAAACGGTTTTGATATTAACTGTGTTTCAGACAATAAGATCTGCACAAATACTCTTATTTCGTGGTATAATTCGATTTTTTCAAAGTTCTGTGCAGTCAAATTTTATTTTTGCCATAGGATATTAATTCCATATCCCGAATTAATGCAAATAAAACATCAAATTGTGAATGTGACTGTTAATTAGAAGTTATTCCAAACCGTTTAACTATTAGCTGTGTTTCAAGTGATCAGAACTGCATAAAAAGAGTTATTTCGGCGTTAAAATCGAATTTTTCAAAGTTGTACGCAGTGAAATTCTATTTAAGACATAGAATATTAATTCTGTATCACGAATAGATGGAAATAAAGAATCAAATTGTGAATCTGACTGTTAATTAGAAAGTTGTTCCAAACGCTGTAGTAATTTGCTCTGTTTCAGTAGATAGGGACAGTCCAAAAATTGTTTTTTTTTTTCTATATCCTATATAGATATAGAATTTCGGCGTTAAATTCGAACATTTTCAAAGTTCTAAGGTTTCATACTTTATTTCAGCCATAGAATATAGACTCTTCTTTTGTTGATCAGCATAGGAAAGACTATTGTAATTTTCAACATCTCTAAATGTGTTATTTCTACGGATTGTTCTCTCAGCTTTTCTTCTAATTGCAATAAGTTTATTGATAAATATTGTATGTGAGTTATTTTGTGGTATTTGTTTTATGTGTTGTGTGTTTATCTTATCATGTTGAGATGTTATTTATAATATCATCATATGAAGGGGAATTATTTTTTTTTTCTTTTTTGAAGTTTGGCCAGGTGGTAAGATATATTTTGGGTTTATCATACTTATTATAAGATGGGGTGATGTAGACTGTGAAATGATCACTTTCATATGAATCTGATGAGATTATCCATTTTAAAAAATTGGCCAGGCTAGGTGTAACCAGTGTAAGATCAATAACTGCATGTGTATTGGGTTTGCTTTTTTTAAACTGAATTAACAGTCAGTTTTAAAATTTTCATTTTCATATGAGTAAATTATGTTTATTGATAAATTTAAGATGTTTGCCTTTGTGATCTGTCTTCCAAGAAAACCAACTTGCGTGATGCGAGTTGTTCACCACAAATGAGAGCTTCACCAGGTAAGTAAGAAATGATTTTTGAATATGTGGATTCATATATTATTTTTCCTGAATAATAGCAGTTAAGCATATAAATTTGTTTTTTAATTTAGAGTTATTTTAATTGCTAAACATTCTAGGGTATCATGTAAGATAGGTAGTAGAATTTTTGTTTGTGGAATGTTCTGTTTTATGTATGTAATAATACCTTTGGATTGTGGAGAATTTTTTTGATGATAGGAGATGAAATTATTAAATTGTGGGATTTTATTTGCAATGTGTCTTGTAATAATAAAATAGAAAAATTTTGGGTTTTAATCAAATGTTTAAGTAAAGGTACCTTTGAGGTAATTCCTCTGGAGTTCCACTGAAGAAACTTTGGGTCACTGTTCGTAATGTACAATTGCTTGATTAGAATATTGATCGGATATTTTTTCAGATGGTGAATTTGTAGGCATTATAGGGAATTCTCTTTGATCCTCAATTTTGTATGTTTGAGCAGGTATGATGATGTGGATGAACTGATCAACTGTTGAGTTTACTTCTTGGGATTTTATATAATTTCTGGCAGAAAGTTCATTTTTAGTCAATTTTTTTCAGCAATTTGGACATCTTAGTTAAGGCTGTTGCAGTTGCTATGTTGGTGATTTGCACTGCATCTTTTGCATGTAAGACGACCATTAAAGTTAGAAATGGATTGCCCAAAAATGTAACACCTTAAGCAAAGGCTTGGTGGAAAGGTGTAAGATCTAACATTGTGTTTATAGAAGCCAAGGTATACTTCTTGTGGGAAGACATCTGAGTCAAATTCTAAAATTATCCTATTTGTAGGATTGCACACGACGTTGTCCTTTTTACGATCATAGATAGCATCAAAATTTATCATGCGACGAATGCTAACCACCTTTTGGTCACTGAGAAGATCTAGATTTGTGTCACACCAGCAATAGTGGTCACACCAGCAATAGTGCTAAACTTTTTGAATTTTTTTGTACTTCGAAGATTTTATCGCACTGTTCCGAGTTCTTAGAGTGAAGAAGTTGTCTCCATTGAAAAAGCGATATATGATCATCTAGTTTAAGACTGGCATTTATATCTGAAATAACAATTGAAGTGGTAGCAAACATAATTTCTTGTTCAGATATTTTAGGAATATTTTTAGTATGTTTATTAATAGGATTGGTATTCAAGTTTTTATTGAGGTTATCATTTTTGCATACCCCTGTTCCTGATGATTTTGGAGAAACCTCAGATGTAGATAACGAGAGGTTGTCATCGTTAGCTTTGGTAGGGGAAACGTCAGAATCTGAAGATATTTTGAGGTTCTCCAGAGGGAGTTCTTTTGTGAGAGAACCAACTTTCTCATTATAATCTTCATCATTACTAGGTGGAGATGATCTTTTACCCTTTAGCTGTTTGTTGGGCTTCACTTTAATTTTGAAATTAGAGTCTGTATTGTGACTCGGCGGCGACACACGACAGAATCCCTTCAAACGATGTAGCTATTTGTTCTGTTTCAGTCGATAAGAAACAGCCCAAAAACTGTTATTTCTGAGTTAAATTCGAAATTTTTGAAAGTTCTATGCATTCATACTTTATTTTAGCCGTAGAATGTTGATCGCACTAAAGCATCAAATTGTGAATATGACTCCAAATTAGAACTTTCTTTCAAACGGTTTAGAATTTAGTATAATTCGAATTTTTCAAAATTCTATGAAGTGAAACTTTGTTTTAGTCATAGAATATTAATTCTATATCATGAGTGGATGGAAATAACGCATCCAATTGGGAATCGGACAGTTAATTAGAAAGTTATTCCAAACTTTCAGACGGTCAGAACAGCTTGAAATCTCTTTTCGGGATATAATTCGAATTTTTTCAAATTTCAATGCATTCGAACTTTAATTCAGCCATAGAATTTATTTTAGCTTTAGAAAAATTCTATATCACGAGCAGATCGAAATAAAGGATCAAATTGTGAATCTGACTGTTAATTAGAATGTTATTACAAACGGTGTAAGGCGATGACCGATGATGATTATGTTATTTCGACTTTTAATAAGTTTTCTTTAAATTCTATGCAGTCAAACATTGTTTTAGCCATTGAATGTTGATTCTATACCACGAGTAGTTGAAAGTAAAGCATTAAATTGTGAATGTGATTGTTAATTAGAAAGTTATTCCAAATGCACAAAAGCTGTTATTTCAGTGTTAAGTTCGATTATTTCAAAGTTCTATGATGTCAAACTTTATTTTAGCCATATAATATTAATTCTATATTACAAGTAGATGGAAATGAAGCATCAAATTTTGGATCTGACTGTTAAATAAAAAGTTATTCCTAACGGTGTAGCCATTAGTTTCTTTCAGGCGATCAAAATAGCAAAAAAAACTGTTATTTCTGCGATTAATTCTTCTTTTTTAAATTTCATGCAATGAAACGTTCTTTTATGCATAGAATATTGATTCTATATCACAAGTTGATGGAAGTAAAGCATCAAATCTGACTCTTAATTAGAAAGTTATTTCAAACATTGTAGTCATTAGAAGTGTTTTGGTGTATAAGAACAGCACAAAAATTGATATTTCGGCGTCAAAGTTGCTTTTTTCAATGTTCTATGTATTCAAACTTAATTTTAACCATAAAATATAAATTCTATATCACAAGTTGATCAAAATAAAGCATCAAATTGAGAGTATGACCCCTAATTACAAAGTTAGATATTAGCTGTGTTTCAGACGATAAGAACTGCACAAATACTCTTATTTCATCGTATAATTCGATTTTTTTCAAAATCCTGTGATGTGAAACTTTATTTTAGTCATAGGATATTAATTCTATATCACGAATAGAGAGAAAAAAAATCATTAAATTGGGAATCTGAGTGTTAATTAGAAAATTATTCCAAACGCTGTAGCTATTAGCTGTGTTTCAGGCGATTAGAACAGAACAAAAACTGTTATTTCGGCGATTTTTTTAAAGTTCTATATGCAGTCAAATATTATTTTTCCCATAGAATATTAATTCTATATTTGCCATAGAATATTAATTCTATATTTCGAATTGATGCAAATAATGCATCAAATTGTCAGTGTGATTGTTAATTAGAAGTTGTTCGCTGTGTTTCAAGCGATTAGAACAGCACAAAAAATTTAAATTTTTTTAAGTTCTATCAGTCAAATTTTATTTCAGTCATAGAATATTGATTTTATATAACAAGTTGCTGGAAGTAGAGCATCAAATTGTGAATATGATTCTTAATTAGAAAGTTACTTCAAACGATGCAGCTATTTGCTCTCTTTCAGTTGATAAGAAAAGACCAAAAACTGTTATTTCGGCGTTAAATTGGAATTTTTTAAAAGTTCTATGCATTCAAACTTTTTTCTGTTTCCCGAGTAGATGGAAATAAAGGATGAAATTGTGAATCTGACTGATATTTAGAAATTTATTACAAACGGTGCATGTGCTGTGTTTCAGGCATTCAAAATACATACATTAGTTGTGTTTCAGGCGTTCAAAATACCACGAAAACCGTTATTTCGTCGTTTAATTCGATTCGTTTAAAAATTCTGTGCAGTTAAACATTGTTTCGGTTTTTGAATATTGTTTCTGCAACACGAGTAGTTGAAAGTAAAGCATTAGATTGTGAATGTGATTGTTAATTAGAAAGTTATTAATTATCAGGCAATCAGAACGGCATAAAATCTGTTTTTTCGGCATTAAATTTGATTTTTATCAGTCAAGTGCCGTCATTTGCCAATGAATATTGATTCTGCATCACAAGTAGATGGAAATAAGGAACCAAATTGGGAATCTGACTGTTAATTGGAAAGTTAGTCCAAACACTGTAACTATTATTTGTGTTTCAAGTGATCAGAACAGCGGGAAAATTATTATTTCGGCGTGTAATTAGAGTTTTTCAAAATTCTATGCAGTCAAACTTTAATTTAGTCATAGAATATTGATTCTATATCACAAGTAGATGGAAATAAAGCATGAAATTTTGAATCTGACTGATTATTAGAAATTTATTTCAAACGAATTAGGTATTAGCCGTGTTTCAGTCAATAAGAATAGCACAAAAACTTTTTACGGCGTTAAAGTTGACTTTTTTTCAAAGTTCTATGTACTTAAACTTAATTTTAGCCATAGAATATAGATTTTATATCACACGTTGATCGAAATAAAGCATGGAATTGTGAATATGACTCTTAATTCGAAAGTTGTTTTAAACGGTTTAGATATTAACTGTGTTCCAGACGATAAAAACTGCAGAAATACTCTAATTTCGGCGTATAACTCGATTTTTTCAAAATCCTATGAAGTGAAACTTATTTTAGTCATAAAATATTTATTATATATTACGAGTAGATGGAAATAAAGCATCAAATTGTGAATGTGACTGTGGATTAGAAGTTGTTTCAAACCATATAATTATTAGTTGTGTTTCAGCCGATCACAACAGCACGAAAACTGTTATTTCGGCATTAAATTCAAATTTTTTAAAGTTCTATGCAGTCAAATTTTATTTTAGTCATAGAATATTGATTCCATATCAGAAGTTCATGGAAGTAAAGTATCAAATTGTGAATCTGAATGTTAATTAGAAAGTTATTACAAACGGTGTAACTAATAGCTGTGTTTTAGGCGATCAAAATAGCACAAAAACTGTTATTTCGGCGATTAATTCAGTTTTTTTAAAATTCTGAGCAGTCAAACATTGTTTCAGCTATTGAATATTGATTTTGTATCACGAGTAGTTGAAAGTAAATCATTAGATTTTGAATGTGATTATTAATTAGAAAGTTATTCCAAACGCATTAGTTATTTGCTGTGTTTCAGGCGATCAGAAGAGCATAAACAATGTTATTTCGGCGTTATTTCGATTTTTTTTTTTAAATCAGTACAGTAAAATTTTAATTTAGCCCTATAATATTGATTCTGTATGACGAGTAGATAGATAAAATGCATCAAATTTTGAATCTGAGTGTTTTATTAGAAATTTATTTCAAACGAATTAGCTATTAGCTGAGTTTCACAGTCAATAAGACCAGCATGAAAACTGGTTTTTGGTGTTAAAGTTGCTTTTTTCTAAGTTCTATATATTCAAACTTAATTTTAGACATAGAATATAGATTCTATATCACACCTTGATCGAAATAAAGTATCAAATTGTGAATGTGACTCTTAATTCGAAAGTTGTTGTAAACGGCTTAGATATTAACTGTGTTTCAGACGATAAAAACTGCTGAAATACTCTTATTTCGTCGTATATTCGTTTTTTTTTTTCAAAATTCTATGAAGTAAAACTTTCTTTTAGTCATAGAATATTAATTCCATATCACGAATAAATGGCAAAAAAAAAAGCATCAAATTGGGAATCTGACTGTAAATTAGAAAATTATTCTAAACGCTGTAGCTATTAGCTCTGTTTCAGTTGATGAGAACAGCATAAAAACGGTTATTTTTGCGTTAATTCCAAATTTTTTCAAAGTTCTATGCATTCCAACTTTATTTTAGCCATACAATATTAATTCTGTATCACGAGAAGATGAAAATAAAGGATCAAATTGTGAATCTGACTGTTAATTAGAAAGTCATTACAAACGTTGTAACTATTAGCTGTGTTTCAGGCAATCAAATTAGTACAAAAACTGTTATTTTGGCGTTTAATTCGATTTTTTTTTAAATCTCTGCAGTCAAACATTGTTTCAGCCATTGAATATTGTTTCAATATCGCGAGTATTTGAATGTAAAGCATTAAATTCTGAATGTGATTTTTAATTAGAAAGTTATTCCAAACGTCTTAGCTACTTGCTGTGTTTCAGGAGATAAGAACAGCACAAAAACTGTTATCTCGGCGTTAAATTCGATTTTTTTTTTCAAAATTTTATGCAGTCACGTTTTATTTTAGCCATAGAATATTGATTCTGTATCACGAGTAGATGGAAATAAGGTACCAAATTGGGAATCTGACTCTAGAAGGTTATTCCAAACGCTGTAGCTGTTATCTGTGTTTCAGGCGATCAGAACAGCGCGAAAACTATTTCGACGTATAATTCGATTTTTTCAAAATTCTATGCAGTCCTACGTTATTTAAGCCATAGAATATTGATTCTACATCACAAGATTCTATTCCACATCAAAAATATAAAGCGTTAAATTTTGAAACTGACTATTTATTAGAAATTTCTTTCAAACAGATTAGCTATCAGCTGTGTTTCAGTCAATAAGAACAGCACAAAAACTGTTTTTTGGCGTTAAAGTTGATTTTTTTAAAAGTTCAATGTATTCAAATTTAATTTCAACTCTATATTATAGATTTTACATCACAAGTGGATCGAAATAAAGCTTCAAATTGTGAATATGATTCCTAATTAGAAAGTTCATGCAGTTCACACGGTTTTGAAATTAACTGTGTTTCTAACGATAAGAACTGCACAAATATTCTTATTTCGTCATATAATTCGATTTTTTCGAAATTCTATGAATGAAACTTTATTTTAGTCATAAAATATTAATTCTACATTACGAGTAGATGGAAATAAAGCATCAAATTGGGAATCTGACTATAAATTAGAAAATTATTCCAAACGCTAAGCTATTAACTGTGTTTCTGGCGATCAGAAGAGCTTGAAATCTCTTATTTCCGGGTGTATATCGAATTTTTTTGAAGTTTTTTGCATTCAAACTTTATTTTAGCCATATAATATTCATTCTATATCACGAGCAGATGGAAATAAAGATTCAAATTGTGAATCTGACTGTTAAATTAGAAAGTTATCTCTCTAAAGCTCTGTTTCAGGCGATGAAAATAGCATAAAAACTGTTATTTCGGCATTTACTTTGATTTTTTAAAAATTCTATGCAGACAAACATTGTTTTATTACCTGAATATTCATTCTATATCACGAGTAGTTGAAAGTAAAGCATTAAATTGTGAATGTGATTATTAATTAGAAAGTTATTTCAAATGCCGTAGCTATTTGCTGTGTTTCAGGCGATCAAAACAGCAAGAAAACTGTTATTTCTGCGTTTAATTCGTTTTTCTTTCTTTTAATTCTATGCAATCAAACTTTGTTTTATCCATACAATATTGATTCTATATCACAAGTTGATGGAAATAAAGCATCAAATTGTGAATCTGACTCTTAATTAGAAAATTATTTCAAACGGTGTAGTTATTAACTCTGTTTCAGACGATCAGAGCAGAACAAAAACTGTTATTTCGGCGTTAATATCGATTTTTTGAAAGTTCTATGCAGTCAAATTTTATTTTTGCCCCAGAATATTAATTCTATATCACCAATTGATGCAAATAAAGCATCAAATTATAAATGTGACTGTTAATTAGAAGTTATTCCAAACCGTGTAACTGTTATCTGTGTTTCAAGAGACCAGAACAGCACAAAAAGTGTTATTTCGGCATTAAAATCGATTTTTTAAAGTACTATGCAGTCAAATTTTTAGTCATAGAATTATTAATTCAATATCACAAGTTCATGGAAGTAAAGCATCAAATTGTGAATCTGACTCTTAATTAGAAAGTTATTTCTCTGTTTCAGTCGATAAGAACAGCCCAAAAACTGTTATTTCGGAGTTAAATTCGACTTTTTTCAAAGTTCTATGCATTCAAACTTTATTTTAGACAAAGATATTCATTTTATATCACGAAGAGACTGAAATAAAGCATGAATTGTAAAAAAAAAGCATGAACACCGCTAAAACTGTTATTTCGGCGTTTAAATCGATTTTTTTTTCAAAATTCTACGAAGTCAAACTTTGTTTTAGCCATAGAAAATTAATTCTCTATCACGAGTAGATGGAAATAAAGCATCAAATTGGGAATCTGACTGTTAATTAGAAAGGTTCTCCAAACTGTGTAGCTATTAGATGTGTTTCAGGCGATCGGAACAGCAAAAAAACGGTTATTTCGGCGTTAATTTCAATTTTTTTTCAAAATTCTATGCCGTCAAATTTTAATTTAGGCATGAAATATTAATTCTATATCACGAGCTGATGGAAGTGAAGCATCAAATTGCGATTCTCTCTTAATTGGAAAGTTTCCAAACGGTGTTGCTGTTAGCTGTGTTTCAGGCGATCATAACAATGTTAAACCTGAAACTTCAAACCTTTCATTAATGCACCATATCCTAGAAGAGCATCACTAGCGTGTCTGCTGAGAAGTAGACCCACTCCCTGGAGATGTTTTTTCTTCCCTCCCTGAAAAGAGAAATTTAAGATTATTTTTAAGAATCTGACCTTTATCTGTCCATCTGGTCTCTTGCAAGCCAAGAATATCTAAATTATAATGGTGGAATTCTTGTGTGAGGACATCAAGAGAAAAAGCTCTGTGCAGAGTTCTCACATTCCAACTACTTATGGAGAGAAAGTGGTTAGTGGGATGTTTAAAGAAACTGTTTATTGAGAGTGGAAATGGCGACAATATCAAACAGCCCCCTAATCGCAGACATGGGGCAAAGATCTGTTCCCCCACCACTAAAGGCTACATTGGAAGACTTCCTCCAATGCAGAATTTGACTCCAATGCAGATTGGAAGACTTCCTCCAATGCAGAATTTGACTCCAATGCAGATTGGAAGACTTCCTCCAATGCAGAATTTGACTCCAATGCAGATTGGAAGACTTCCTCCAATGCAGAATTTGACGATGCCAGTTGAAGCAAAGAGTTCAGTGCCTGCGATGACCGGTGAATTCACCGGCTGCTAAACATATCCAATAAATCTATTCACTTGAGGCTGTCAACCCACAGACAAGCAGAAAACACAGCGGAAGATGTTTCCTCCACAGAACCACCAGTGCAGCAAATTCAGAATCTATAATCAAGCTCAGAACCTATAATCAGTCCAGTCCATTAGGTTTATATGGTTAGCAGCAGGACCCTGTGTGGTTGACCACTCCTCAGTAGGGTAGAAAAAAAAGAAAAGTTGCCATAGTTGTCCAGATCAACAGGCCACACTAATGTGGCAACCCTCCCCTTCCTTTCACTTCCACAAGAGAGTGTCTCTTTCGAAAGGTACCACGAGAAGGTGGGGTCGAACATTAGGTGCTATGCCTGGCCGGTTCTATGCATCACCACAGGGGATTGGTGCATAGCTCTCCTTCCAGTGACTACCTATCTAAAATTACAATGGAATACCCTTAATCTGGGTAATGTAATTTTAAAAATAAACTAACTCGGTTCTGCCTCATATAATTCATTTGTTACGTATTTTTAAAAAGCCTTCATCGTTGTTCGCAGCCAATTCGCAAGGCATCATAGGTATTCTTGCCCTCCTTAAGCTGTTGGAAGACACATCCATCTGTGACCATGGTGGCCAATGCTACCGGAATCAGATTCCTACCTCTAGTATTACTATCTCGATGGTTTTCATCCGAAGTCGGTAGGGGGAAGTTATATAAAAACACTGCATTACGTTGCGTGAAAAAACAAAATGGCGGATGTGAAACCACAAACTTAACTACAACGTGTATCGTAATATTACAATGTTGGAGTATAAATATCTTCTCTTCTAGTACCAGTTCCCCTTGTATTAGTCACTTTCTTATGTTCTTTATGTAAGGTAGTCAGAAATGAAATTTTTTTTTTCACTATGAAATCTCTTGTTGCTTTGAGTTCGACTTGGCGGAACATATCTAACAATTACTACAACTGCATATTCTCCTTTTCTCGATTGCTGTAATCATTGTCGCAGATTTTATTTTCCGCAGACACGGCATGGAAATATGTGCATTTAAAAACTTTTCTATATATTTTCAAATACAGCGCCACGAGACGTCGACTATAGTTCGCGCAAGTACACTAGTCAGATCCAGGAGCACTTCTGGTAAATTATCTATCGGGAGCACAAGACTAATCACGGAGGTAAGAACGAGAGGAGCGCCTTAATGTGCTCTTTCCCTGTCCATGGCCGTGATGCCGCCGCAGTAGGGGAGTGGCCATGTTGGTGCTTCGAAAAGAAACTCCTACTGCCACAATCAAGCCTACTTTTCGCACGTTTTGTTAGCTTCTAATATATTATTTACTGTTTCTAGTATAAAATATGAATTTCCTAGATATATTCCACTACAATCTGACAAAGAAATCTCACAATATATGTCATTGGCATAAGGCAGTTCCACTGCAAATATTCAATCAGATAGCGTCCTTGAAGTTCCCGAAGAAGTTTCTTAACCTCAACCACAGATCCAGTTTAAAGAAAACATTCAATCTCAATAGTCCATTGTCTTATCACAATCATGCAAATTCAATGAAACCAATGGTTCATTCTCGAAAGCTATTACCTTAAACCCCTAAAACAACAATTTCAAAAATCCAAATCTTTTTTCTTTAAAAATAGACCTGAATTGTTTTTTGTAACTCTTGAATCCCCAAAAATAGAATTCAAGTAAAAGTCAGGAACGATAAATAGATTTCTAAATCTAAGGGTTTTCACAAGAATTACTGAAAGTGGACAAAAGTTGCGACTAGAATTGTTGTGTATACCACAACTAAGAAGAATTAATTATTTTCCCAGAATATTGACTGAAAATCATCATCATCATCATCATCATCATCATCATCATCCTCAAGCAGCCATGGGTACGGACTGTGCCATCCAACCAGACTCTGCAATTTATTTCTCCAAGCATATCTGTCCTGACCAATATCTGCTGCATCTGGCCACTGTACACCAATTCTAACAAATCCTGTTTGACATTGTTTGTCCAATGCATCCTAGGTCTCCCCCTCGTTCTGAGGCCTTTAGGCACACTATTCATAACCCTGTAAGGACAATCTCCTTATACTGTGCTCTGCACAATATTCTATTTAACCCTTTAACTTCCACAGGCCTTGAAAAATGAAGTACCTCAGAATACCATACCGGCCGAGTTTTGAAATGGACTTTTCCTAGTTGTGTCATTCCCTCTTCCTTCACCCGTAGGGGGAACGACGATAACCGCAGCACAGCTCCCCTCCACTCCGTAAATTGACTCTCATTAAGCTGAGCATTCCCTCACCTCGAAACCAATATGGTCATGAGCTACCCCCCCCCCCCCCCATTGAACACGAGATGTCTTTTTTCTTAAATCCTTTCCAAAATAGTTTTTAAAACATATGCATATTTGTCAATTTTTGAAAAGCTTTTTTTTAATAATAGCTTCTAAAAGCTATTTAAATTTGTTTTTCTACTTAAAAACTGGCATAAGAGTGCAGTTATTTGAATTACATCTTTGTACATGAAATATATGTCATAATTATAAATTTCAGAGAGAAAAAAGTTTTCAATGTTTCCATTTTTTGTATTCTGATATCAGTTTTATAACATCCAGCAAAGAGAAAGCTGCTACAAATATTCGAATGTATGATGAAAAAAATCAAAGATTATCAAAAGGGAGGACCAAAAATAGAAAGAAGTAAGAGTGCTAAATTCAGTTTTAAAGAATAGCTTTTAACGCAATTGTAGATAGTAATCTAACATAAGAATCAGAAAGATTGGTATCTGAGATAAAAGTAATCGAAGTGGATATTTCAAAAGATATCCGAGGAAACAAAGACTAGATAAAATGAGAAATAAAGAAACTAAAGCAATCAGATATTTCGTAAAAATATGGAGATAGTAAAGAAATATTATCAAAATGAAAAAGACATGAATTTGATGGATAAAGGAAGATGGCTAAACGAAATATGAAAATGGGACCTTTCTGGAAGAAGACTGTGAAAGAGATGAAAAAATGGTGTGAAAAAAGCAAAGCTGAAAAGAGGACTTCAAGAGTAAGATTGCAAAGAAAAAATAAGTTGATAGAGAGAACTGACTGGGACCACACAACTTGAACTTGGGAGGATGAAAAGAATAAAATTTTGTATCATTATACTTTTTTATAAAATACATTGTTAAGTAATTGACTAAGTGATTCAATTCAGCAAATGATTAAATCAAAAGTAGTCTGTCCTATTTTACATTTTAGATCATCAGTAATGTGCCTAAAAAAGTCTTATGGGTGGTGGATTACGTACTCGATTCCAAGGGCAAGATTCAGGGGGTTGGGGTATCTCCTCTTCCTTTTCAGAATCCTAGTAAGGGTAATAGAAGCAAAAATTATTAAATTTCTTTGTTTCATGGAGTTTTCATAAAATTTTAAAGACATGTAAACGAAGAGAAAATGACATACTGCAATGGAAATAAAATAGATTCTTCCCTTTAATTTTTTCGGCTCGATTGTGTTTCTTGTTTCCTTCTTTTCTTGATTTTTTTTTCAGATCCGGGCCTGCTCGTGTCTATTGGGGTGAGGGGGGGGGGGATGGAATGATGCTTCAGTTAACGTATTTCGTCTGAGCGGCAGTTTTCTGCACAATTGGCTAAATGTCACAGCAAAGCTAATTGTCACAGCAAAGACCCACTATACAGCTGTTAGGAGACAGATGGAAGCCTGCCTCAACCTTACTGTTTTAATGGCACAGGCTATAGTTATCCTGCACAAGGGAGCTAAAATTTTACTTCCCATTTAACTGACCTCGGCTTTCCCAATCCCCTGCAGTGTCATATTTTCTCCCCGAGGGCAGAGTAGATATTATATATATATATACGCCCCTTCAAACAGCTGCTTGTCACAGAAGTCTGACAGGAGTCTTTCAGTTTATACAGCAAAATAGGTCTGATGAGAATGGCCGGACCTCAGCAGAAAGACGACACAAACATCCATGCCTTAACCAGGGCTTTAAACCTAGTCCCTTTGATCAGTAGCCAAGAACGTTAACCATTCGGCCACGGGACGGCTAGGGTAGATATTAGAGGAGATAAATATCAATATGCGACAATTAAAGATGTTTGAATGTAATAAATGTGTGTGTTTGGGGGGGGGGGTATTAAATCACTGATTTCTGGGGCTGAATTCAGGAAAATATGCTATTGAAGCCCTCGAGTTGCAAGGGAAATTATACTCCTTAATTCTTTTTCCTTATTTGCGTACTACACTGTTTCACATAAATCATTTCTGAGGGTGAATTTCGTCAGCATCGGTGTAATTACTTCGTCGTAATCTTTTGCTGATGTATGATTTTTCATGCATATTTCTCTTTGGGAAGATGCAGTAGTACAATAGTTTACCAACTTACACTTTTTTGTAGGGGAAAAAAGGACATTGAAATTATTTTTTAGCCTATGGCAGTCTTGACTTCGCACATTTAATACATGACTAGCAGGGAGTTACCGAAATATGCAGAAACAATAAATTATCGAATGAGTTTTGTTTTTACTGAAACTGTAACAGGAAGAAAAGGATGCGAAGGCTGATAAAAGATTTGTAAGGAAAGAATTTATGTCTCTCTACGCCTTTTATTAGGATTTCAGGAAAATTTCAGTTTTGAGATAGAATCTCGAAAATCAATTTTTTTATAGATTTCACAAAGGAAGCAACTACCTGAGTGGTTCATTTTGGTATGAATGTGGAATACAATTTTCACTAACTTCTTTTACAGTAAATTTTTTTCCACCCTACTTATTAACTTTCCTAGAACAACAATACTTTCTCCTCGCCTTTCAGTTTTTTCCCCAAGTTTCATGCAAAACCTTTTTCATTTTTTTACAAACCTTAATTTGAGGTACTCTTTTTTATTAGCAAATCAATAGTTCATATTCGTTGATTCTTTTGATGGAATTACCTTTGACTTTTACATACTTATTAATATGCATGTCTCCCTCCAGGGACGTACTCAGAAGTCAGTTTCGGGGGGAGTGGGGGCGAGAATTTTTTTAGGGAGATGGAGGATAGAGTTGGTGGCTGAGAATAAGACTTGAAAAATTAACTATGTCATTTACTAAAACTATTCCACAGCACAAGAAAGGTTAAAATGATAGTCTGTAAATAATATATATAGATTATCTATATAATAAAAGAAGGTGCCTGTCTGTCTGTGGCAGTCATCAACGTATACACTCCAAATTTTCGGAGAACGTTTCTGGTTGTGGTCCGGATTGCAGTGCCAAATTTCAGGTCGAAAGTCCAAGAGGGGGACTTGTTAGAACCAAAATTATTTGCCATGCTATTCCTGCGGGAAACGAGAATCGTTGTCAAATTTACTGTTGCCATTTATTGCTCCCTAACTGTGAAAGTAAAGTCAGCAATGACCTTTCCAACACCGGGAAATTCTTCGTGTTCAAATTATCATAAAATGTCAGGGGGGGGGGATACTTAGAAACTAACCATTAGTGCACGATTGCACAATTTTAGGAAAACGATGTACACGGGCTAAGTGAGAACCTGATTTTTAAACCAATCACCGGTACCCACGGGGGACGCTGTGCATGAAATTTCGACCGTGCGGACGAATATCACGGGAGCCATAGGGTGGCAAAATCTGTGGTAACGGAAATAAAAATCTCGATAGCTTACGCAAAACGTCGATCTCGATAGCTTACGCTGACGTCAACAAGATCCAAGCCAACACCGGGCAAATTTCTTCCTACTGAAAATTTGTGCTAAAATGTCGGGGGGGGGGGGATTACAAAATTTACCTTTAGTGCAGTGAAAAAAATATACAGGTTAAAAGTGACACCCGGGCAGCGCCGGGTAAGTTCAGCCAGTATAAAATATGTATATAGACTAAAAAATAATATATATTATATATATAATAATAATCCTCACAGACCTTCTACTATGGCATATAAACTGACAGGCTCCTCTCAACCTCTGTGGCAAGCAGCTGCTTGAGGGGGTAATAAAATAAATACACCCTCAAACAGTTGCTTTCCACAGAGATCTGACAGGAGCCTGTCAGTTTATACGCCATAGTGGAAGGCCTGTGATGATGGCGGGACCTCAGCAGAAAGATAACACAAACATCCATGCCTTACCCGGGGTTTTAAACCTAGGTCCCTTTGATCAGTAGACAAGCATGCTAATAAATAATAATAAATGTTTTTAGTTTCTTTTTTAAATCTACTTTTAGTGTTCCAAATGCAACTCTCTCTATTTTTAGTTCCAAATACAAATGTTTTGGATTACAAGCAGGTAACGAAGTCTGAGATATGAATATGACAAGATCAAGATTGCAAAGATAAAAATAAGTGGAGAGAGAGTGTCGATCTGGACCTCACAACCTAAACTTGGGTGGGTGAAAAGAATTAAATTGTGCATCATTAATTTATTTATGAACTACATTGGAAAGTAATTCAGTAAGTGATTCAATTAAGCAAATGACTAAAACAAGCAGAGAGGATGGAAAGGACAAGAGCATGGCCCATGCCTAAGGCCAGTAACCATGGCAGAGTGTGTGTATAGGGGGGAGGGTCAGCGGCTTGCGACCTAAGACCAGAGACCACGGAAAACAGAATGGCTGGATAACAATACAAATTTGTGCGCGCAAAACAATAAAATATTCCGAGCCCCTGGGTACGTCCCTGTCTCTCTCGTTACACAAGAAGCTAGTCAAAAGTTGTTGATGTCTTCATCTTCTATCCACATCATTTTTTGTTTAGTCAAACCACCTAATATCCAAACTGACACTTCAGCATCTTGAATAGAAGTTATCAGGAGATATTTTCTAGTTGTCACATTACAGCGCGACAATAAATGAGCTATAGCAGCATTAAGAGGAAAACGAATAAAATTGTAAACTCAAATAGAAAAAGAAATTGAGATAACAAAAGCTTCTATTTTTTTTCTTTTAATCCATAATTCAATCCCCTTATCAAATAGTATTTCTTTTTTATTTCAATTATCAAGTAGCCTCACTTGATATCTTGTCACAATAGATTATTTTTCATTTTATAATTCCTTTTTTGCAGATCTCCAAACATGCCAGTCATGCACTATAGGAACTAATTAACCCAACTTTGCTGTTAGGAAAATAAGCCTACCTTTTTTCCCCCATCCCCAAATTTTAGGATGAATATGTAATAATATGAGATAAAGATTGAACTTATAAAAGTTAACTGTTCTGTGTATTAATTTGTTTTCAAACATTTATCATTATATTACGTGAAATTATATGTTTTTTCGGAATTAAAATTATGCATCTAATCTATATTTTTTTTCACTTCTACCACTTTTTAAAAGTTTTGCAAACCATTTTTCCAGTAAATACTTCCTGGCTATATGCTAGAAATACGCCATAAATTCTTTTATAAAAATTGAATATTCCCTCAAGCAGTTGCTTGCCACAGAAGCCTGTCAGTTTATAAGGCCATAGTAGAAGGTCTGTGAGCATAGCGGGATCTCAGCAGAAAAACAACATAAACATCCGCAGTTCACACGGGACTCTAACTCAGGTCCCTTTGATCAGTAGACTAGGGCACAATTAATTTTTAATTTTAGGTCTTAAAATATCAAAAGTTAGAACTAAACAACTATCACTTTGTTGTTTAAAATAAATCATTATCTTTTACATGGTCCGTGGTCACAGGTTTGTATATAGAAAATATGTATATAGACTAAAAAATAATATATATTATATATATATAATAATAATCCTCACAGACCTTCTACTATGGCATATAAACTGACAGGCTCCTCTCAACCTCTGTGGCAAGCAGCTGCTTGAGGGGGTAATAAAATAAATACACCCTCAAACAGTTGCTTTCCACAGAGATCTGACAGGAGCCTGTCAGTTTATACGCCATAGTGGAAGGCCTGTGATGATGGCGGGGACCTCAGCAGAAAGATAACACAAACATTCATAACACAAACATAACACCAACAACCCGCTGAAATGGCTACTGCGTTAGGCCCTTGCCCTTTTCCTCTATGTCTCTTTCCTGTACATGGTCTTTATCAGAATTCATTACCCTTGGCACTCCTTCATTTATATATCTTATCCCAAATCCCCATCCATCGAAAAAATTCATTAATACTCTTTGCTTCGGGTCTAGCTGATTTAGTATGTTATATATAATTCACAAAGTATTTATCATCCAAGTTAATCTTTACAGTCCAAGTATACATGAACACTTGAGTAGATTAGTTGAAATAGGTATGAGCTAATTGCCTAGTATTGTACATTGTCATTCAGGATCATTTCAGGTCTTTAAATATTTTTATATCCAAACACTGTACAAGATTTAAAGTCATGAGGAAACAGAAGGCCTTTCATCCTGGAGCGGCAGAGAGTCTAGCTTGTTTGATCACTGATCTTGGATTCGATCTCTGTACGTATAGCGTATGAGTTTTTAGGTTTAACCCGATTTCACCCGGTTTTCATCCCCCTCCTCACCCTGTAAAAACAGGTAAAATTCTCAAGTTAAACGCAAAAAATAAAAAGATTTTCAGTTCATAATAGTTTGTTGCTTTTATCTTATAGAAAACAAAAATTTAATTAGTATGTTTTAATTTCCTATTTGGAAAATTGTTATGAGAACAAACTTGGTCAAAGAGGTTCTATTTTCTAAATGGGTAGATGCAATTAATAGAAACCTTCATACATCTGTTATGGACTTCTGGAGACTAATGATCTAGACTAATTTAGTAAATCTGCGCAAAATGAAAATGCATCTGATTATGTACAACTATTCAGATAATTCGACGACGTGGATTATTTCAGAATTTTCTGCTTATTTTTTAGATCTTCCACCAAAAACTAAGATTTGAATATTCTTAAATTTTGGATTGATATCCTCAAGTAAGCAAGGTGGCATTGGCACTGCTTGCTTTTCAACAGATGTGATGTATAGCGATCATTTAGCTAACTAAGTAATCTGCCACCGCCGGGCGGAAGTAATCTTGCCAAAGAATTCGGTTGTTTTATCTCTGAGCAGCACTTTTATTTGCACACAGCGGGCTAAATGACATGGTAGCAATTACCCCTAGGGCTCAAGAAGGTTGGGGGAGGGGACCCACTAGGCAGAGGAGACAGATGGTAGCATCCCGTCAAGGCCATTCAGTAATTAACGTGCACAGAGTATTACTTTCCCGCACAGTGCCGCGGCTTAACGTTCCATCCGATGGATGGATTCCTATTCAAGCCCATCGGTGTCCCTTACTGACAGTGGGCAGGGCGGAAGATTTTTGCGCAGATAAATCTTAAAGCGATTTCAGCTGGGGCTGGAACCTGGAAACTGAAGATCATGAGCCTGGCGGGCTATCGACTAAGCCCCCCCCCCTCCATCCCCTCTCGCCGAAGAAACAATGGAACAAAACATATGTTATCGCATGTCAATAATAAAATTATTACCTAATACCTGAATATTTCAATTATTTTTATTTCAACACAAATTGAAAAAAGAAATGTTTTTCCCGATAATTATTCATCTAATGGAGTTATTTTTAACCTAAAAAAAGTCGTACCCTGTGTATTGATGTGTCTTTCTGCTGCGGTCTCACCTTCCTCACAAATTTTGTCTATAGCGTATTATACTGACAGGTTACTGTCAGACTTCTCTGAGAAGATGTTTGAGAGATAATTTTTTTTATTTTCATTTCATTCCTTAAGCCACATTCAATTATTTTTTTAACGGTACCAACTACCAATGTTTTTAACATCGATGATGGAGTAATGTCAACCGAAAAAACCCCTTGAAACCCCTTTTCTATCTGAAACACCCTTGAAGTTTTCAACTGTGAAGAAATGAATGTGAAAATGATAGCTGGAACCATACCTTTTATGTAACCTAAAACATCTCTTAGGTTATGTTATATATTGACCCTTTTGGAGTATTTTCTTTTCGTGTAGTGTACTTTGCTATGGAGAGATTTTTTTCCCATGTTTTTGGTGTGATAATCCTCCTGCGAGGAGTGTGCATTTTTAGGGTACTGCAACCTACATAACCAATATTAGATTTGGTGCTGTCAATGGCAAAATGAGATGAATCAATATCTTCCACAGAAGATGCAGTTGTGCCTGAAGCAGATACAATTGGAGATAACTATTGGTGATTTCTTTCATAGAATTCCTAGCTATCCTTTCCTGCAGTTTTTGCTGTATCAAAGACACGTTCATTCTTCTTCGTTTATGACCTGGGAAAAATAAAAAAAAAATATCGATGTATTTTAACGAAATCTGAAAAGATTTGCAAATGCAAATACACTGAAAAATAAACAATTTCTCAAAGCATATGTAAATAACCATTTATACGTCAGTGTAATGGTAGTTAGGCGTAACTGGAAGGAGAGCTGTGTACCAATCCCTAGTGATGATGCACAGAACCGGATAGGTCTAGCACGTAATGTCCGACCCCGCCTTCTCGTGGTGCAGGCCGTTAGTACCTTTCGAAAGAGATATTCTCTTTTGGAAGGGAACGGAAGGGGAGGGCTGCCAGTTCAGTTCAGTATGGCCTACTGATCTGATCATCTATGGCCACTTTTTTCTTTTTTTTCAACCCTGCTGAGGAGTGGTCAACCTCACAGGGTCCTGGTGCTGACCATCTATACCTACTAGACTGGACTTGTTTATGGATTTGAGCTAGATTATTGATCCTGGACTTGCACTGGTGGGCCTCTGTTGAGCGAGAGTCTGCCGCTGTGTTTTCTGTTTGCTTCTGGGTTGCCAGCTCTAAGTGAACAGAGGCATGGGATACATTATATCAACTGGTGGATAATCCTAATCAGAGGCAATCGCTGGTACCTGAACCTTACCTAGCTAGTTGGGCATCGTCAAGCCTAAACTGGAGTAACGTGTCTCAGGCAGGCCATGTGGCACTTGAAAAGGTGGTGCCTGAAGTTCCTACCAGCATCGGTGACTTCAGCCTTTAGCGGAGGAGGAACAGGTCTTTGCCCCATGCCAGCGATCAGGGGGCTGTTTGATATTGTTGGCCCTACCAATCTCAATAAACCTAATTTCTTTAAAAAAATCCTACGAATCATGTTCTCTCTGCAGGAACGTGGAACGTGAGGACATTACATAGAGATTATTCTCTTGATGTCCTCATGCAGGAATTCCAGCGCTATAACCTAGATATTCTAGTCTTGCAAGAGACCAGATGGACAGGTAAAGGTGAGATACTTAAAAATAACTTTAAATTTCTCTTTACAGGGAGGGAGGATGGAAAGCATCACCAAGGCGTGGGTCTGTTGCTCAGCAGACATGCTAGTGATGCTCTTCTAGGATATGAGTGCATTAATGAAAGGTTTCTTACAGCAAAATTGCAGACAAGCATTAAAGACTTGAATGTTATCTGCTGTTATTGCCCCCACTGAGGATGCTGATGAGGATGAGAAGGATAGGTTTTACGGACAACTTCAGGATATTTTGAATTCTGTCAAGAAAGGAGATATTACCCTTGTTCTTGGTGACTTCAATGCCAAAGTTGGTACTGACTCTGACCTTTGGGGAGGAGTAATAGGCCCTTTTGGTATTGGTGGCTGCAGTGGCATGGGCAACGTCTCCTACAGGTAAGTAAACTCAATGGTTTCAGAATAACTAACACATATTAGAAACACCGCGACATACATAAATACACATGGGTTTCACCTGATGGGCTGCATAGGAATATGATTGATTATATATTAATTAACAGCAAATGGGCTAGTTCTGTTAGAAATACCAGTGCATATAGGGGAGCTGAAATTGGATCTGACCATTACCTTGTTAAAAGTGTCTTGCAACTTAAACTTAAAAAGTGTTGTGCTAGGGTTAAAAAATTTGCCTTTAATACTGAAGCTCTGTAAGACCTAGTTATAGCTAAAATGACGCTGAAGTGATAGCTAAAGACCCAGTTATAGCCCATGATAGGTTACTTAGTCATTATGACAGTCATGGTTTGCTTAATACTGAAGTTGAGGAAGAATGGGGCCATTTTAAACAGGCTTTTTTGGAAACTAACAGTACTCTTTTAGGAAAAAAGGAGCAGAGGAGACAGAATTATTTAAGTGATAAGGCACTTGAGCTTATTTCAGAAAGAAGGAACTGCAGGAATGTCTTTAATCAGTATCCTACTAGTCTTAATAGAAAAGATTACAGAGAGTTTAATAAACGTGTAAAGAATCAGTTAGCTACTGATAAGAATCTTTGGCTTGATGGCTTGGCTGACAAAGCTGAGGGAGCAGTTAGGCAGCACAACAGCAGAGAGCTGTTCCAGATAGTTAATCTTTTATATGGTAGAAAACAGCATTCAGGGATTGAAGGATAAACAAGGTAAGGTTATTATAGAAGGTGAGGATTCTGTCATGGCTAGGTGGGCTGAGCATTTCAGTGATGTTCTAAACAATGTGGTTAGTTCTACTCCCATTGTTTGTAATGATGATAGATGCATTGGTGGCTTTAATGTTGGCCCTATAACACAATCTGAAGTTATTTTGGCTGTTTCTAAACTTAAGCTACATAAATCCCCAGGGGTAGATGAAATTACTACCGAAATGCTTAGAGCTGGGAATGTTTCGGTTACCACTTGGATGACTGAAATTCTGAATATCTTTTATGATAAAGGCATGGTTCCTACTAAAGATTTTACCAGAGCTATTGTTATCCCTATTTTCAAACAAGGTGATCGTAGTTCTTGTGATAACTATAGGGGTATCAGCCTACTCTCTGTTCCAGGTAAAGTTCTTTCCATGATTGTGCTTAATAAAATTAAGAATCTGGTTGACAGTCAATTGCGTGATGAGCAATGTGGATTCAGAAGTGGTAGGGGATGTGTGGATCAAATATTTTCACTTAGGCAGATTCTTGAGAAATGTTTAGAGTTACAGAAACATTTGGTTGCCAGCTTTGTTGATTTCAAAAAGGCTTTCAACTCTGTTGATCGTCATAATTTGTGGTTGATTGTGAGATCATATGGTATACCTGACAAGTTAGTTAACATAATGAAAGCTCTGTATAATAACACTGAGTCGTGTGTGAGAGTTGGTAAGGCTTGTAGCAATTGGTTTAGCATTACTTCTGGTGTTCGACAAGGGTGCATTTTTGTCTCCTTTTCTCTTTAGCTTGGTTATTGACTATGTTATGCGAAATTCACTTCAAGGGAAAGATTTTGGCCTTAAATGTACTGGAGATAGGAAAATTTCTGAATTAGATTATGCTGATGATTTAGCCCTTTTGGCAAATGATGTTGATGAGATGAACTCTTTCATTCGAGCTTTTGATGAGACTGGTAGTAGAGTAGGTTCGGTTTTAAACAGAGAAAAAACTGAAGTGATGAAAATTGGTCAGGCAAGTTGTGATTTAGTTAATCTGAATTGTTGCAGTCTTGAGCAGGTGTCACAGTTTAATTACCTTGGGAGCTATGTGACTGATACTGGTGATGTGCGGCATGAGATTAACAGACGAATAGGGATTGCTGTCGGGACTTTTAAGAATCTATGGAGAGTGTGGAGAAATAGGCGTATACACCTAAAGAATAAAATTAGACTGTATAATAGTTTGGTTCTTTCTAGGGTTAGTTATGGTAGTGAAACTTGGACGCTGTGTAAACAAGATAACAGGAAACTAGATGCTTTTGATTCTAGATGCTTACGCAGTATCTTGGGTATTAAGTGGTTTAACTTTGTAAGTAATGATGAGGTTAGGCAAAGGAGTGTGCAACCTCCTTTAAGCAGCATATTGTGCAGAGAGAGACTCCGCTGGTTTGGCCATGTCGCCCGTATGGATTGGTGAATAGGGTTATGAACAGTGTGCCTAGAGGCCTCAGAAGGAGGGGGAGACCTAGGATGCGGTGGGTAGACAATGTCAAACAGGACCTTGTTAGAATTGGTGTGCAGTGGCCAGCTGCAGCAGATGTAGCTCAGGACAGATATGCTTGGAGAATTAAACTGCGTGGTCTGGTTGGGCCTCCGTAGCCCATGGCTGTTTGAGGATGATGATGATGATGTATAATTTAGGAACACAGACTTGCAAATATTGTCATAAAAATTACATTGATGTGCTATCTTCAATTTTTGTTTTCAATTGCAGTTAATGCAGAATGGGACTTGTACATAAATGATTCCCTCCTCCTCTTAAATATGGAGGAATATAATGATTAATTTAGGAAAGTAGAGGGATATAATGATTAATTTGGCAATGTCCAAACAATTGGGCAAAGATGCATTCTAAATCGAAATAATTGTGAATGTAATCGAAACTCATCTCATGTTTTTTCTACTGTGTATTTCAGCTTAGTTTTGCATGGCATTTTAGTAAAATCTTTAAACCTGTCATTGAGCTAGTTTTGAAGATTGCTTTCCAATCAAATATGAAGATAGTTCTTTCAAATTAGGTTTCCATATATTGGTGCAAAATGTGAGAAATTATTGTTCCAGAAATACAAATGAAACACTTTTGTCAATCGTGAACTTGTGAACACTTTCATTGAGAAAATGAATATATTTTTGATATTTAATTTAACTGTTTCGTGTAGCATGCCATTAATTGTAAATATTTGCAAGGGACTTGTACATAAATGATTTTGAAATGATGCCTTGGGGAATGCATTAATAACTGAATAGATGGTGTAGTATAAGGTCGTCTTTGCAATAGGAATTGATGTCAAACTGTAAAGTTATTTGTGATATAATCTGGTATATTGTCTGTGGTTTCATATTGTTTCATGTGATGTATTTTGATCTTGATTTGAGGAGACAGTTGGAGAGACTGGTTTTTAAAGGAAGAGCAGTGAATGCAAATTTAAACAACTTTAATGATGCATAAATGTATTGAAATGAAGCAAACGTATAATTCCTGCATATGTATTTCTTACTGATGTGTTCTCTAAAACATGGCCCTTCATCTTTTATATGATGCCATACATAACATATTAAACGTCATTTTATCAAAACTCACAATGTTCGAAAATGCAATAAAATAGGATTAGATAAATGATGTTTTCATAGCTGAAAGCTTCAATAAAAAGCAAAAGATATATATAGTTATACACCATGTATTTAAAGATATATATTTCCTTACCTGTTGACTCAAATATTATGGGGAAGCAAGTGGGTACAAGTGTAACCATCTTTAATGATGCATAATCACACATACTAAAATAGAGTGAACATAGCCTATAATTCATGTACAGTTCTTCTGCTGATTTGGCAGCTAAACCAGGCACTCCGCAAGCTGCACCCATTACTGAAACTAAAAGTATAGAGGAAATTTATTTATATTGTGAAATGGTGAATTTTGAAGATGGACCAACCTACACCTAATGGACAATATCAAAAGTCTGAAATTAAAATAATATTTAAGCTGAATATGTCAAGTCATGGCCAGCATTTTAAAAGTATTAAAAATGGGTCAAATTAGTTACTTTAAATGCATACAGATATAGGGGCGTAGCGAAGGACTGTGGTTGGGGGGGGGGGGAGAGAAATCAAAAATTTTCCAACTCGAAATTAAAATTTTGACAACTGAGCAAACTTACTCCGGGGGGAGGGGGGGTTCAGGCAATTTTCACAACTCTCCACCATTTTGCCATTTGACTTCCAATTTTATTAACAACAATTTCACAGAAATAAATCTCTCGTCTGAATTGTATCGAGTCAGTGTGAATTTTCCCTTCATTTGATCAACTCTCCTTAATTTCAGGAAACTAATCCCAATCTTTACATCTCTCCTAAATTTTCCAAATCACTTCAAACTCCGCAAGATTTTGCCAAGTTTTCTCGATTTTAGTTAACTATCCTGAATTTCACAAACCCAATCCCAATTATCACAACTCGCCCATATTTTCCAAGTGGATTCGAATTTTGCCAACTGCCCTACATTTTGTTAAGTTTCCTCAATTTGTCCAACACTCCTTAATTTCACAAAACAAATCTCAATTTTCACAACTCGCCTATATTTTACCAAGTGGATTCGAATTTTGCCAACTACTCTAGATTTTGCCAACTCGCCGTAAGTTTACAGAAAAAAATCGCAATTTTTACATCTTCCCTGAATTTGCCAAGTCACTTCGAATTTTATCAACTCTCCACAATTGCACAAGAAAGCACAATTTTCACAACTCCCTTGTATTTTATCAAGTGGCCTCGAATTTTGCCAACTCCCCTAGATTTTGCCAAGAGTTCTTGGTTTTTCCAACTCTCCTTATTTTCGCAAAATCAATCCCAATTTTTACAACTCACCTATACTTTACCTAGTGGTTTCCAGTTTTGCCAACTTCCCTAGATTTTGCCAAGTTTTCTCAATTTTGCCAACTCTCCTTAATTTCACAAAAACAATCCCAGTTTACACAAATCGTCAGTATTTTACCAAGTGGTTTCGAATTTTGCCAACTGCCCTAGATTTTGCCATCTCGCCACAATTTTACAGAAAAAAATCTCAATTTTACCTCACACCTGATTCTTGCAAAGTCACTCTGAATTTTGCCAACTCCCCCCAAGATTTGTCAACTCTCCTAGATATTGCGAAGTTGCCTCGATTTTGCCAACACACCATGATTTTGCAGAAAAAATATTGCAATTCACGAATCATCTCACCTGAATTTTGTCAACTCTCCACGATTTTGCCAAGTCACTCCGAATTTTGCCAACTCGCCATAGTTTTACAGAAAAAAACTCCAAATTTTCACATTGTGATGTTGCTTCTTCGTTTGTTTGACTATTGGGACCACTTAGGAATGTCCTCTGGGTTCGATCGCAATACGCGACGGGTGAAAGAGTCTTTCGGAACAAAAATCAAAGATTTTATCACAATTGCATGGACTCAATACTGAGGCTCCTCCCCAATAAATTGGTTCAACTTCAGCCTTTACTTTAAAATAACAAATATTTATTTAACCTTCCAAACATGCTTGATAGACGAGGACATATGCTCAATTACATAGATTACAACAACACCAGCTTACTATGCCTGTTCAGCTGTATTTACAGAGCCCAATGCCGTTATTATCAATCGGCATTTCCCAGCTTTACAATTCCACGTCTTTTACCTTTCGTCCTACGACTGGCTCTCCGCTTCTCTCGACTGGCTCTCCGCTTCTCGTTCACATACCCCGTGGAAATGTGTATGTAACTGGCGTACCCCTTGTATAGATAGATAGAAATATAGTTATAGTATAACAATGGGAATAAAATAAAACATATATATCAGTGGTTCTCAACCTTTAATGCTTCACGTACCCCCTGGAAATGTGTATGTAACTGGCGTACCCCTTGTATAGATAGATAAAACTATACTTATAGTATAACAATGGGAATTATATAAAACGTATATATCAGTGGTCCTCAACCTTTTAGGCTTCACGTACCCCCTGGAAATGTGTATGTAACTGGCGTACCCCTCGTATAGAATATAAAACTATAGTTATAGTATAACAATGGGAATAAAATAAAACGTATATGTCAGTGGTTCTCAACCTTTTATGCTTCACGTACCCCCTGGAAATGTGTATGTAACTGGCGTACCCCTCGTATAGAATATAAAACTATAGTTATAGTATAACACTGGGAATAAAATAAAACATATATATCAGTGGTTCTCAACCTTTTATGCTTCACGTACCCCCTGGAAATGTGTATGTAACTGGCATACCCCTTGTATATATAGATTAAACTATAGTTATAGTATAACAATGGGAATAAAATAAAACATATATATCAGTGGTTCTCAACCTTTTATGCTTCACGTACCCCCTGGAAATGTGTATGTAACTGGCGTACCCCTTATATAGATAGATAAAACTATAGTTATAGTATAACAATGGGAATAAAATAAAACATATATAACAGTGGTTCTCAACCTTTTATGCTTCACGCACCCCCTGGAAATGTGTATGTAACTGGCGTACCCCTTGTATAGATAGATAAACTATAGTCATAGTATAACAATGGGAATAAAAAAAAACATATATATCAGTGGTTCTCAACCCATTATGCTTCACGTACCCCCTGGAAATGTGTATGTAACTGGCGTACCCCTTGTATAGATAGATAAAACTATAGTTATAGTATAACAATGGGAATAAAATGAAACATATATATATCAGTGGTTCTCAACCTTTTTTGCTTCACGTACTCCCTGGAAATGTGTATGTAACTGGCGTACCCCTTATATAGATAGATAAAACTATAGTTATAGTATAACAATGGGAATAAAATAAAACATATATATCAGTGGTTCTCAACCTTTTATGCTTCACGTACCTCCTGGAAATGTGTATGTAACTGGCGTACCCCTTGTATAGATAGATAAAACTGTAGTTATAGTATAATAATGGGAATAAAAAAAAACATATATATCAGTGGTTCTCAAACTTTTATGCTTCACGTACCCGCTGGAAATGTGAATGTAACTGGCGTACCCCTTGTAAAGAGTTTTGAGCTCTCACGGCGTACCTCAAAAAATTTTACCGCCTGCCCTGAGACCCCTGTTCTATTAGATAGATGATATGTCCAGGATAAATATTAGTCATTGAGTGCACAAATATAAATAGTACTATATTCAGATACAAGAAAGAATAAGCCGCTTTATGCTGTACGACCATAAATAAAATAATCAGTTAATGTTTACGAAGTAACAAATATTATGTAACTGTGCTTGAATCAGTATTGGTTACACTTAATAAATATAAGAACAGAATAAGTTACACATAACTATTGTACATACAACATAATTTAAGAAAACAATGAAAGAGAATTAGGAAGATAAAGCACATTGAAACCACAGGACATCGCCATCTTTGATTTTTCGGTACAACCAATACTTGCACCAGATTGAATTTAATATATATAAAGAGACTTAACTCGGAAATAATGGTCCATTGCCATCATCGAGAAGAGACTCGTTCGATATATCCGTACCAAAAATTGCAATGTTCTTTATTAACTGATTGGGATAATTACTCTACTTGTGATACACTAACAACCAACTCTTCGACACTCTGAACTCTTAACAGCGAATGAAGCCTATCCTCCATTGTCCTTGCAGTACACCAACACACAACGATCTATGATGACGTTAGTTACGTGTTTGCGAGCCTTACATTCTTTATCCGTTTAATATCCTTTTGGGGAGATGCGAAGTCAACAATCAGAATGAGTGTTGCTTATGAACTTCACATTCGGTGAAGTTCATTCATAAGCGTTCATTTGACGAACTAAGCAAACGTTTGCTTAGTTCGTCAAAGTGACATAGCTCTCTCGTAAACCCTAAAGGAGCATGGTTAGGTTCTGTGTAAGCCAGTTATGTAGGCAGGGATTATGATATCCTTTCGCCGAGTTTTGAGGTCTGTAAAGCGATTTCTGTACGGGAAAGTTCAGATTTTCACCTCATTATATGAGTGCCTGCAAAAGCAAAGCAGCATTCAAGTTTTATTAAGCTGATTGGGGAAAATCTCTAAGAAACGTCGATAAAACCATTTCATCCAACGAAGTGTTGAGCGCAGCTAAGACCCACAGAATGGAGCACATTCCCATGTAATATGTATGCGTGAATGTAAATAAACAGTGTGTCATTTTCTACTCAGTGCATGTATTTCTTTCGTCGAAGGCACGGCACGTCTGATGCACACTTAAACACGGGTGTAAAAACCCGCGAATATGTGATTTCACCCACAGTAACTGGTGACGATTAATTAACATAGAAATTTAAAGGAAGTTCGGGAGTGGTTCACCACTCGTCTACCACATAACAGAGGCCCTCTTTGAGGGTGTGGCCTCCGGCCATTATGTTAATTCGGCTTTGACCACATTGAATCATCAAGCCTGGAACGAGGGCCACAGAAATAAGAATTGCATGATAGGTATAACTTTTCATTCATTTTACTTCGTGGAATAGGAACAATAGATTTTAATACAGTTTTATCATCACAATCACAATTTTATAGATTCTGAGCGTACACAAATATTTTCGCTTTGTTAAAAGAACTGAAAGTCGAATGAAATCACCCTTGGGGTCTCATGCTGCCCTTAAAATACAAGTTGGGGACCACCGATGCGGAGTATTAGTTCGAGGAATAATAAAAATATCATTAAAGTTGCCTAACATAGCATAATTCTAAAAGTGAATAAAAATGAAAGGAACTTTTCTGTTATTTTTGTTTCATTTAAGTGTTTGTGTTTTGTGCGACAGAACACAAACTAAATAAATGAATAATATATTTCCTTTTAAAATTCAATCTCTCTTTCAGAAATAAGTTTACCCTTTTCAGAAATTGTTTCAGAAAGGAACCGAATTCCAGGCTTAAACTAATAAAAATACTCTTCTTTAAACATCCGTGTTCAGTGTTCTCTTCGTGTGATGTTAAATGGAACTAATTTGTACCAGGACTCGATAAATGTCGGAAAGCAGAATGTTGACACAAAAAAAGGAGACTCGTCTTCAGTGTGGATTTTATCCAAGGAAGCATTTGCAAAGTGTTTTCACTGCAGCGAAAACTTCGCAGAAAGGGGAGCATTGTTCGTTCAACATAATGCATATGGTTAACATAATAAATGAGTTGATAACAAGGAATGGATAATGAGAGGAATGAACGCATGAAAAAGAAGCTAGGAAAAATCCTCTTTTGAAAATGCTATCTTTGGTTCATCGAGTAATTTAAAAGTGAAATATAATTTCGGAAGTGCAATCACATGGGTTTTAAATCCAGCTCGTTACTAATCCGAAGAGTTTTAAAAGGTACAGTTATCTTCAAATGGATCATAAAGACTTTGTCGTAAAAATCGAAGCCTCAATAATCCGATTACACTTTATAGCGAGTCAAGACTGAATTGCGAACTTTTTCTTTAATTTGGTGAAATATAATGGGTAACGTATCTGAAGGAGCTGGTTTCTACTGAAAAATAATGCTATTTAAAATGAAGGGAGGGGGGAAAAGAAAACATACCTATTATTTACACAAAATCTTAGATCATGATGTTTCAATGTTGGTAAACATTCCTAGATAAATATATAATTTAGCTTCATTAAAAATGTAAAGAATAGCACGTAGAGAATTTAAGTAATTGCAGAGAACACTTGAAATTCTAGCAATAGTTTGTTTCTGATTTTATGTTTATAAGGTAAGAGCAATGCGATAAAAAAAGAAGTATCAAGCAAAATGGAATATAAGAAATTGAACGACTAACAAATCACTTCAGTCAGCGTATTGTTTTTGAAAGAAACCTCTAAGTATAATATACCACAGAGAATAAACAGTGCGATATCTCAAATATATCACATATAGTATTTGCAATTTGATATGACGCTTTTAATAGTTTTCCAACTTAGTAAACTGAAGTTTGAGGGTTCGGATGAAAACTGTGAGAGTTCACTTCCATCACTCAGACGTGGATGTGAAAAAATATATAACCGAGATGGAAAAGCAGACATTTATCGAATAGCATGCAAGCTGTAGCTATGCGCAGAAAAGCCACAACCTGTGCACATTAAAGAACACACTTTATGGCTTTAAGGAAGTCTCCCATCATAACTTAACGGTTGTCCAGTAGATATGCTTCTTTAAAACTGCCATATTTTTCAAAATTAGGTCTTCTGTTACTGCAGTGTCCAGGCTTATGTTATCGAGGTGGCCTTTTCTTAGCTATGACCGTTTCGGAGGAGCTGTCGGACAAAGAGACAGATAAACACTCTAAAATATATTGAAAAAGATACATACATGCAATAATGAAAACGAGACTGTAGTATTACGTGGCACCCCAGGTGTAGCATGGAGTGTAAATTACGTCACTAACGAGTTTGAACGATGAAGTTAAAAAAAAAGAATATAGCCGTAGTCTGGAGAATGCATGTGTAGAAGAAAGTGGTTTATCTTGATCTGTGCGCGTTCAGTAATGCCAAAAATAATCTTTAGGGACAATTTTGATTTGTGACATTGCAGATATTTAACTAGTAAAAAAGTCATCATTTCCAGTAAAATAGCAATATATCTGTATTGCAGAGAATGCTTTTGGTTTAACAAATAGTCTAGAAATTTTGATCACAGGATCATTTAATACCGATAGATAGCATATTGGTGTTTAGTGCGATTAGTTCAGAAATCGCTTATGATTTTATGTAAATTTATTGCCTTAGTGATTATATTAGTTCATTTATAGTCTGTTTACTTATTTCGAATTCACCCTCGGTTTCCAAACATTCAAATGCAACAGTACTGTTTATACAAATTTTATGTAAATTTGCCCAAAATGAGAATTTGGAATCACCCAAATCACTCACAAAAACTCCCTGCATGAACTGAATAAATTACCTTTACAAACACTGTCATATCCATGGTGAAATGAATTTCTTGCTAATTGGCAGGAGGAACTGTTCCAGCGTTTATGTTTTTGCAAGTTAAGGAAAGCGACGGTTAAGGGGAGTCACAGAATGAAAGGAAGAAAAGCCATGTGTAATTGCAAACCATTTCAAAGAGCGAATACCGTAGAAAAAGAATATTATTTCTAATTATGAAAGGAAAAACAGATTGCTTTGCTATAGGCAATATACAAAGTGTAATTTTAAAGATTTAAAAGCTCAAGGAAAGAAGCAAAATTTACTGAACGAAAGGAAAAGTATTTTATTTGCTCTGAACAAATTAGAGTCCAGTGGTTAGAAAAATATTTTTCATTTCCCTTCAGTTTCAAATTAGATTGTCATCAATGTCAACTGTTGGAATGTCCGTCGAGGAAAGAAATGTTTACTATTAGGGAAGAAAAAAAATAATTTTAATTTCTATACTTTAGGTTTCGATTTTTTAATTAATTGCATTTGGAAGTAATAGTCAAAGTGAATCAATCACTTGACACTTCGTCTGGATCTACGGTAATTCTGTATTCAAAAAATAAGTTTCAGCAGTTGCGTATATGTTTTAGATTAAGATCGCAGTTTTGAATGTGAGTAGAGCAGTAAAGTATCTCTTCATCGACATAACAAAGAATAGAAGTTAGAAAAAAATCCTTAAATTAATCAAGTTATTAAAATTAAAAAATCAGTGTCACACATGTCGAAATACCATATTGTGTAAATTCCAAACAATGTTATAACTTATTCGATTTCTGTTCTCCGATATTCTTACATTTTTTTATTCTATTTGTTATTTAATTTCTTTAGTTAACTCACTGTATCAAATCAATTTTCCTCAGTATTATGAGAATAATATACATTGCTCAAAGTGGAAATCGCAACACCAAGAAGGAATGGAAATAGAGATATGCAATTCGCAGGAGGCAATCGGCCATGAGATATATAGATGCAAATGAGCAAAGTTCAGCAGCAAGTAGACATGTGACACACACAGAGCCGTGGATAAATTCCGGAGGCCACAAGCTTGCATCGTAGCATCACCGACAGAGAGGTTGGAGTGCATGCTGTGTAAATGTTCGGAACATGCCTTGGATATGCCGGCGAACCCTTATGCGCAATTGACCCCTTCTGAGAGAGAGAGAGTGAATCGTCGATGTGCGAGAGCTCGGATTCAGCTTTCAAGCAATTGTCACAAGTATGGGGCGCAATGTGAGTACAGTGCAATGGTGCCTCTCCCACAACATCATGGAGCACCGCAATGGCACGAAGGACAGGTACGAGACCAGCACGCCACACCACAGAAAGTGAAGATTGCATGCTCCGCAGGAGGGCAGTTCGCGACCCTTTCACCATAGCAACTGTGCAGTAGACCATTTTAGGTACCATTGATTTGAAGACCATTTTAGGTACCATGATCTCCACACAAACGATTAGACAACGTTTGAATGACCCAGGAATGAGGGCAAGACGTCCAGTTCGGCATACCCATTGCAGCGACATCACCGGTTATGCTGTTTCCACTAGTGTCGAGCAAGGCAACTTTGGACTACGGAATGGAGGAGAGTGTTGTTCGCAGATGAATTCCAATTCTGCTTCAACATGCCAGATGGCCGTTTGTCAGCATGGTGTCGGCATCGTCAAGATATGAGGAAGCCTATTCTATTAGCTGCAATACGGCTCCCCACCGTGGTAAATGGTATGGGGTGGCATCACATATGGCGGCCGAACACCTCTGCTCCATGTTTCTGGTGCGCTAATACGTTCCATTGATGACATCGTTAATCCTGTGGCATAACCCATCCTTACCATCATGCCTGAACTGATTCTGCAGCAGGACAATGACACTCAACACACTGCACGTGCAATAATGGACAGTCTCCAAGGTGTGAACATTCTCCCATGACCGCCAAACTTCTCAGACTTGTGACATGCATCGGTAAAACTCCGCTTCTATTGTCATGCCCACAGTAATTTTATCAAACACACGAATACTAGAATGAAGGACATAAAATTACACGTGGGCACGACTATTAGAGTGAAGAATTTTTTTGGACGCCATTGTCTTTCATTAATAGTGACATTTTTACACTTCGCCCATATTTCTGCGTTCAGCTTCTGTTGAGGAAGGACCTCGCCGCTGGCGCGGAAAGTTCGCGACATGTCCGTTGCTCCCCCCCCCCCCAGGTATCAAAGGGGTGAGCTACGTGACCTGTCACTGTCAACAGAAACACCAGATGGCTGCACGATTCGCACCTCGGCTCCACCAGGTGGCCAAAAAATGAGTACTGAAGAGGAAAAAAAAACGGACATTCGGTCTTCTCTCAGTTGTTCGCAGCGATGGTCCTCTCGAGTGAATGCAGCAGATTCTTGAAGCGCCAACATGAATGTGCGATCGCCGCCGAGAGCCATTGGCCTATAGGCGTCCGTCCTCCCGCAAATTTTATCCCTTTTCCGGGGACACCATGCATACACACACCATTTCAGGGATTCAGAGTTTGGGAAGTGGGCTGAATGTCATGTAAAGTGGTGACGTCTGGTACAACGAAAATAGGAGTTTGTACCTTTTGGGTATAGAGTGAAGTGATTAAGATTAATTTATATATTAATGCAATTAAGTGAGCAAATGAATTGAAATGTCCTGACTAGAGTTGAATTTTACAATATTATATTGTAATCGAGCTAATTGTAGTTTGATGAATAGCTTGTAGGCCAAATATCTGTTGCATAAAGGAAGGATTTTATAGTGTAGATCGCATAGTATTAAGTGAAGTACACCAAATGTTTTATATGCCATTATTTGCTGTGTAATGAAAAAAATAGCGAATTTTGTACTCTCAGACTACATAGTCCTTTTGTGTGAAATGACTGTCACCGTAACGGGAGAAGAAATTTTGTAATGTTAGACTATATAGAACCAAGTGATGTAAATCAAATATCTAGCAGATTAGCGGCCATTGTTGTAGTCAAAGAGGCGGCCGAAATGTTAGATTGTAGGAGGCTTAATTCATTCAGCACTGAAGCCTTGTGGAATATATAGGCGGAAAGTGCTGCAATCCAACAAGTGGTTTTCCTGGTGTTTTTGAAGTTGTACACGTTCATCTATCGATTTAAAAAAAAACTTCAAGATACAGTATATAGTAATATTATAAGCCTATGAGTATGTCGCCTGAGTAAGTAAGGATAATTGGTAACTCCATGTAGTGTGGGAACACAAACTATACTGTCATTAACTCTGATTGGAATAGCCTAAAGTGGTTAGTGACCACGTGGTTAAAAGTTCGATTACGGGTTTTCCAGTCCACCTTCACAAACTGTTATGCATAATGGAGAGATATAGTACTTCATCTGTTATTATTAATGGAATTGTATTTAGCAATGAATGTACAGTGTGAATTTGTCAGGCCACCGTGCATCATACTTATGAAATCCACCCTCTTCTGTGAGATCTTTCAATTCTTCAAGAAAATTTTCGGCAGTTTCCAAGTCAACATTTCCCCATTCATTTTTCCATTCTTAAAACCATGACGCACTTTGAATTCGGAAAACCAGCCATGACTTGTTGTAAAACGTTCTGTGTCATTGTCATTTCCTTTCTAATCAACAGATGTACAGTCGCTCAAAAAAGTATCCGAACGCTATGGTTGCATACAAAATTCAGAAAAAAATCTGGCAACGATTTTTTTTAGAAATTAATGATCTGGCAACGTTCGTGTACGGTACACGAAGGTTGCCAGATCATTAATTTCTAAAAAAATCGTTGCCAGTTGTTTTTTCTGAACTTTGTATACAACCATAGCGTTCGGATACTTTTTTGACCGACTGTACTTCGTGCTTTAGCATAGATGATAGCTTGGCTAGGGGCACTTTACAGCATCGTCGTTCTTGCAATCGTGTCACCAGCACTTTTTTTTCTTTATCCTTGACCGCTTATACGACGATTTTTGCGAACTTAAAGGTTTTCATGCTTTAATGTTGCTTTATTATTTTTTTAGCATTGTCTCTAATATTTCGCAGAGTGCTCTCTCCTAAATTAAGAGCACTGCATATCATTGCCATCCAGTGGGTTCCCTCCCCCAACCTTCTCTCAGCCTTCCGGGATCTTGTGACCTGGTCATTTAGCCCATGGTGTGCAAAAAAGTGCAGCTCAGAGAGGAACAACCTAACCCTATCTTCGTTTGAAGTGAATACCAACTCAGTGACCGACTGCACCATCGATATGATTAAGGTTTATTTTCTACTCTTTAGAACTCTATAGGAAGACAGATTTTTTAAATATTTTTATTTAGAATTCTATTCTCTGCAGTTCAATTCAACCTTTCAGTTTGGTATTAGACGTTAACCTGCGAGGCATCAACATCAATATCAATAGTGTCTCCCAGTCGTCTGCTGCCGACCATTACTCGTTGTTTGCCGCCGAATTTCCCATTTCCAGGATGGATCTTTCTGCGCCCGACTGCACGTATTCAGTATCGCTCTGTCTGTCATCAAGCTAAAAACCTGATTTGCCTGCCTCTCGTTACTAATAACTGAGAATCTGGCACTTCGGTAGGATCGGCAGTGGTGGGCTGTGACGTCACGTATCGGACCAGGTCCCGCCATTTTACATCTGTACTGCAGAGTTCATGCTCGCGGCTGGTAAACCACACAGCGGGTAAACATCATCACCGACTCGGCACTGTCTTTGATCTCGTGAGGAATCCTCCTCATTTTGTTCTCTCCAAGATCTGCCAAAATCTCATTCATAAGAAGTCAGTAGGAGACACTGATGAGCTTGGTTAAACCGTGGCCCCGTGTTCAGAAGAGTCATACCCTGTACACGTTAAAGAACATACTGGATGACATTGACAGGAGGCTACAATCTGTCTCCTAACAGCTGTCCAAGTGGGTCCCCTCCCCCAACCTTCTCTCTCTCTAGGGGTCTTCATCCCACGGTGTGTAAAAAGTGCCGCTCAAAATAAAACAACCCTGACCAACGATGCAGAGAACTGTATTTTTTTTATGAACTTTTCAAGATTTCAACGAAAATGCACGTTGCAGTGCTACTGCTTCTTTAAAAATTTACCGTGGTGTTGCCCTGGTACAACACCAATGGCATTGCCCCTGTTCATCTCTTTATTGCCGGATCGGTACTTGGATTTCAAACAGTGTTTCACCACCTCACTTTGGATACAGTGGCAGAAATCGTGGAAGAGATTAACAGATAATTCTGGATCATGCCTCTTTGCCAAAAACATGAAACAATCTCCGAGTTTTGCGACACCATTTGAACCGTTCATATTAAGTACTTATTCTGCTTTTGATGCAGAACGTTTATATTTTAGTCATTATTTACTATCCGAAACAAGGACCCCGAAGGTTCAGAGAAAGTTGGGAAAGGGAACCCACTGGACAGCTGTTAGGAGAAGGATGGTAGAGTTCTTTCAATATCATCCAGCATGTTCTTTAACGTGCACTCGGTATGGCTCTCCCACACATGGGGCCACATTTCATTGTATTTATTTTTAAAGAAATTATAAAAATCGTATTTTTGTTTGTGTTCAATGAGTTTTTGTTATATTTAGACCAGAAAGTTATGATTATTTCCCTTTCGATATTTTTATGCTCATAATATCAGTTAATATCCGTTGTTTTGATATCGGTTGAAACTTTTCCATATGGTTTCTCATCTTTTGATCCTAATATAGCTGCAATGAGATAATGATCAGCTATCTTACTCTGTGAAATCATAGTTTTAGACAAATAATTGTTCCATCCAATTTTATATTTATATGATCGATACTTGTGCGCCATAAATTGTTACTTACTACTTCTTCTCTAGTTACGTCTCTAATGAAGTGATTTCGGCAAGTCACTCCGAATTTTTCCAAGTCTCCAAAATTTTATTAAGTGTCTTCGAATTTTACCAACTGCTCTAGATTTTGCCGTCTCCATTTAACCAACTGCCCTATATTTGCCAAGTTGCCTAGATTTTGCTAACTCCTCTTACTTTTGCAAAAAAAAAATTGCAAATTTTCGCAACTCACCTAGATTTTACGAGGTCGCCTCGAATTTTGCCAACTCCGAGTTACTTTGGGATTTTTCCCCCTATCCCCTCATAGCTACGCCCCTGACTGCATACTACTCTCGCAGTTGAGTTTATTACATATACTAAATATTTCCTGCCTTAGAAGGAGTGCTCATTACTGCTCCCATAACTGCAGGCCATTCAGAAGAATGATTAAATGGATCCATCTCGACTGTGCCTTCAGAGAAAGTGCTCCGGAACAGATGATATATTAAAATTTTCCAATAGCAAAGAAAATGAAACCACTCTTTTTTCATCTTACACTTTTGTATTTTTTTTTTCCTCATTTCCTTATGGAAGGCATTACAGGTTTACATTCGCCATAGTAGTCTGGGTTCAATCATAGTTACCTAGCAGAGGCAGAACTAGGAAAAAGTTGCGATAAATAAAAGATCAAATCAACTATTCGATTGAAAGGGCATTAAGCTGTAAAATAAATCGTTAATTGAGCTACTACTAAAATTGTCTTACCAGTACTCAGTACCGGAAAATAAATCCTTGCCGGTACGGCACACCGGTGCACATCGGTCTACTTTCAACACTGGATGTTTATAGGTGTCTGCATTTTATTTTAGTAGTATAGTTCTTTTTTTATGGTTGATAAGAGAAGTGCCTGCTGCGATCTCTTGACAGTTTATACAAGTAAGAACCTCGATATGAATTTTCTTTTAAAAATATCTACGATGATATAAAATATAACTGTATAAAACATGTTATCGTGCAGAGGTATATAAATCTCAATTCATTATAATACACTAAATATTGTAGAGTGTTTAAAATATAAAAATTTTCTTGTTGAGCCCAGCTACTACGTGTTTTACAAAAACAGGACTTTGTTAAGAAGAAGAATTTTAATTATTCCTTTGTTAGTTTCCGTCGAAACGAAAAGGAAATTATAATGGTGTCTCACAAAAGGAAATATTTGGGAAATGAACAATTTTCAGTCAAAGTGTACGTAAAATTACTCACGTAGTGTAAGCAGTAGAAAACCTTGCTCGGCTGTGAAAGGGGAGCTCTGTCTCATAGCCCGTTGCTTAGTTTCTACCTAAACTATCGAGATTTTTATTTCCGTTACGACATATTTTGCTGCCCTGTGGCTTCCATGATACTTGACCGCATGATCCAGTATTTGCCCCCCTCGTGTACCGGGTGTTTTGTTTAAAAATCAGGTTCCTACTTGGCCCGTGTTTCGTTTCTACACAAATTGTCACAGCTCGGGTCTCATCTTTAACCTCCATATCTATTTTCGTTGTATCTCCCCCATCATTTTAGCACAGATTGCACACGAAGAATTTCCCGCTGTTGCAAAGGTCATTTTCGACTCGGCGCGCTCTCTCATAGCTCGTGGTTTCTACGTAAACTATCGAGATTTTCATTTAGACATATTTTGGTATTCTGTATTTCCCACGTACCTGACCGAAAGTTCACGAATTTCGTAGGCTCGTTGCCCCCTGCCTGATCAAAGTCACTTCGATACAATAGACTTGGACACCGCACAAACAGAAGACCTAATTTTCAAAAATACAGAAGTTCGAAATAGAAGAACTTTTCTTAAAACTGAACTGGTAGTTATTTATTTTTAATAATTTGGTAATTAATTTTGTAATAATCTCAAATACCTTAATGAAATCCAAATAAATAAATTATTTTTTTCAACCAGTTTTAAAGTAAATGGCTTTAACTTAAATTCTATATCAATTAAATCAACTATATATTTATGCAAAATTAATTTTTTCTTTTCTGTCCAGAGCTGTTCAAGGCTGTTCAGGCCTGCTGTATGAAGGCGGCCTTTGTCTGATACCGTGTTGGGTTCAAAAATCTGGTCCCTAGCTGCAATATAGAGCCTTAAAATAATATTTTATTTACAAATGTGAGGAATCTGGCAACGGCAGTAGATTTAAATGTTATTTTGATTCTTACGTTCAGAGTTAGGGAGCAGTAAATGGCAACAAATTTTGTCAACAGTGAATTGATTACCGTTTCCCATAGCAATAGCATGGTAAATATTATTGCTTGTAGCAAGCGCCCCTTTTGGAATTTCGATTTCATGTTTCATACTGCAGTCCAGAATACAACCAGGAACACTATCTGAAACTTTCAAGCGTCTATTATGATTCCAGGATGAGTTATGGCTGTCACAGACAAACAGGCACACAGCCATATGGCTTCTCCTTATCATTAGAGATATTTCCCAATTTTCACACGAGACGGATAAAAATTGTCTCTGATCGCCTGGTATATACTAAAGATTGCCTTGAGCAGGGTGGGATCCGAACCCACGACCTCCTGGTGACACTTCAGAGCACGTGAATTTCACTAATATCCGACGGAAAACAAAACCTACATTTACCTCTTAAAACAAAAGTTGAATGTTTCTCTCTCCCTGGAAGAAAAAGAATAAATCGAATTCCTAATTCAAATCTAAAATCTTTTCACCATAATTATCTACCACCTAATTTCAAATTCCAAGATTAAATCTTACTGGCATTAGCCTTAACTGGTATAGTGGTTAGGCAGCTAGCGACTGTTCCAGCAAGGCAAACTTTGTGTGTTGTATTAGCTCTAACTAGGTTGGGTTGTTTTACCTCTGAGTGGCACTTTTTTTGCACACAATGGGCTAAATGGCCAGGTCACATGGACCCCGAAGGCTCAGAGAAGGTTGCGGGAGGGTACCCACTGGAATAACTGTTGGGAGACAGATGGTAGCCTCCCGTCAAGGCCATCCAGCGTGTTCTTTAACGTGCACAGGGTATGGCTCTCCCGCACACGGGGCACACGGGGCCAACGAAAGGTAAACGTTATTTTTTTAGCATACAGTTTTCACAATTCACAATATTAGTTTGAAACAGGTCCCGATACAGAAAGATATAGGGGGGAAAGAAACTCACTCAATCTGTAAAAAAGTGAATAGGGGGTGTAAATTGGGAAGGCGTTAAGCAAGGCCACCTCGATACGAAAGGCCTGGACACTGCAGTAACAGATAACCTAATTTTAAAACAATATAGAAGCTTTAGAAATAACCACTTTTCTTAAAATTCAACTGGTAGTTATCTATTGTTTATCTCTTTGGTATTAATTTTCTAACTCTATCAAATATTTTAACAAAAAAATTAATTATTTTATTTTAACCTGTTTTAAAATAAATGTCTTTAAATAAAATTTTAACCCAATTATATTGTTGTTAAAATTTGTTTTTCTCCTTTTTTCTTCCTTTTGTTCAAGACTGTCCAGGACTGACGCATGAAGGCGGCCTTGGGCTAAGAGACTGGATTTCGATTGAAGAACAAAATATTAGCAGTTCTTTAAATATTAAAATTTAGCAGTTCTTTAACAATATATTAGCAGTTCATTTTACAGTTCTTTAAAAATACTTTCAAAATGTCTGAAATACACCTACGTTCATTAGGTGTTTGCCTCTATTATTAATATTGGTATTTTCAAAAAGGAGGAATTATTTGGAAAAAGCTATTTTTAAGGTGTCATCCGTAAATTACCCGATTCTCTTTTAGCTGAATTCCGTACACTTCCTCTTATGCATCAGCACGTAACTTATGGTTAGAATCCCCCCCCCCAGCTTATATGTTTCTAAGCTTTTATGTAAGGTCAAAAGTTAATTAGAGTTAATTTTGTTCGTTCCCCGGATCAAAGAACCTAAGATCGAACTTCGTATGAAAGGAACTAGTTTGAGCCCAATATTAAAGGACCCAAGTTCGATACTCGGATCAAAGGGACCAGATGAGCTCTGGATCAAAGGACCCAAGTTCGATACTCGGACCAAGAGACCAGTTTGATGCCATGATCAAAGGGCCGAAGTTCGATCCTCAGATCAAAGGGACTAGTTTCAGCATAGGATCAAAGGACCCAAGTTCGATCCTCGGATCAAACGGACCAGTTTCAGCTCAAGATCAAAGGGCCAAAGTTCGATCCTCAGATCGAAGGGAACAGTTTGAGCCCAGAATCAAAGAACCCAAGTTCCAACCTCGGATCAAAGGGACCAGTTTGAGCCCAGGATCAAAGGACCCAGGGGTTCCAGCCCAGAATAAGGCATGGATATGTGTTCCCTAGTGTTATCTTTCTGCTGATGTCTCTGCTTTCTCACGGATCTCTATCACATGTTACAGACAGGCTGGGCGCATTATGGTCTCAGTTGCCGATGCACCAATAAACCTCAAACAACCAACCAACCAACCAGCTCTCAGACCTCTTTAGCGAACAGCTGTTTGAGGTATTTTATTTTTTTTTATTTTCAAAAGGTAAAAATTAGATTATTATGATCGAGAAATTGGAAAAAAAATTCTATTTTTAAATGTGCAGAATTTTAGTGCTACAAATTCGAACTTAGGGCAAGGCAACACAAATATTAATACCTTGTCCTTCAAAGGCATTGACCGATTTATAAATGAGCCTCTCCCTCCCCCCTCATAGAATAGTGATCCCAATATCCAATCCTATTTTCCGCTGCTTTTCACATTTATTTCGATCTCTACATGAGCAGAAATCTCTCTTGAACCCTTGAGAGTAACAGACATTTGACTATTAATTAAACAAAAAGATTTTCAGTTGTATTAATTTACCTAAACTTTTCACAGGTAGCGTTAATTGTATATGAAAAATTGGCAGAATTCGGTAGATCGTTTGTGACGTCAGCGCGCGTTCTCATAGACAGTGCCTTCGTCGCAAATAATCAAGATTCTATTTCGACAGAATTTGATATTCTGTGGTTCGTGGGCGACCGAACGGTCCCAAATTTCGTAGGAGGGTTTTCTACCACTTGACCCGTGATGAGTTAAAAAATCAGATTTTTAATTGCATGGGAAGCGTTAAAAAATTATTATTTTAAAAATGGGGTTAATCTAGCAACGACAGCAGCTTTAAATGCTATAATGACTTTTACATTCAGAGTTAGGTAACAGTAAATGGCAACAATAAATTTACAGCGATTACAGTTCCATATAGGAATAGCATGGCATTCTATCAAGGCTCCCTTTCGCAATTTCGACTTGAAATTTGGCCCGCAACCTAGAATACAACCAGAAACATTCTCTGAAAATTTGCAGCGTCTGCTATGATTGCAGGACGAGTATGATTGCCGCAGACAAACAAGCACACAGCCAGACAGTTTCTATTATTATTACACTGTAGATACCAGCAGATTTACCCCTCCATTCCTCAGGTCTGAAACTCTTTCAAATATATAGTATATGACATCCTCATGTCACATGCTATCATTTGCATTTAAAACTCATTACGATCTAGTTGCCTCCCCCATTCTCTTCCCCCCTAGACAAAAAATTTCTCTACCACTTTCGGAAGAGACCTGAAACCCTCAGAATAAGATAGCAGATGGAACACCTCATGCTGGAGAGGCGGGGTGGCTCAGTCGATAGCACGCCAGGCTCGTAATCTGCAGTTCCCAGGTTCGAGTCCCATCTGGGATAGCGTAGAGATTGATCGTAAAACTCCCCTCCCTACCCACAGTCAGTAGGGGACACCGATGTGCTTGGAAATACCGCTGTCCTTTGCATGGGACGTTAAGCCGCCCTTCTACGTGCGGGAAACCCAAGACTCTGCATGTTACAGAACATGGTGGATGGCCTTGTCGGAAGGCTACCATCTGTTTCCTAACAGCTGTCCAGTGGGATCCCTTCCCCCAACCTTCTCTGAGCCTTCAAGGTCCTTGTGACCTGACCATTTAGCCCTTTGTGTGTAAAAATGTGCCGCTCAGTGGTAAAACATCCCAACTCAACACCGCTTTTGAAGCTTACGTTTGGCATACAATTTATTAAAATCGATTCGTTTCCCCTCTCCCCCCCCACCATCTTGGTATTATATTTCCCCTCTCTATCATTATAGGGATGGCCTGAAACTCTCTAAAGTTGTAGCAGATTGCGCTCAGATTTAATCCTTTAACCACAGTATAACTCATTTTGACAAAACCCTTTTAAAAAAAAAACCTGTTTTATATATATTTATTCTTACTGAAAATTCCATAGGTAGTTATCTACTTTTAAAAAATAGTACTTAACTTTAAAATATTCTCAACTACCATAATAAATCCTAATGAGTAAATTATTCTCTTCCAACGGATTTCAAAACAAACAGATTTAACTTAAATATTAAGCAAATTAAATCACTTGAATTTTTATTCATATTTAATTACCCTTATTTCTTCCCTCGACTTGTTCAAGGCTGTCGAGGCCTGCTGTATCAAGGTCCCTCGCCTGTCGGACCCTGCGTCTAAATCTTCTGTGGACCGAATGCATAAGCGAACATATAAACAAACAACCGAAATTTCTTAATAAATATTAGATATTTCAAATTTTTTTATTAAACATTTGGTGACCTCTTAGACTGTATAATATTTGGTTCTTTCTAATTGTAGTTATGGTAGTGAGTCTTGGACGCTTTGTAAACAAGATAACAGGAAACTTCTTACTTTTGATTCTAGATGATTACGTAGTATCTTGGGCATTAGGTGGTTCAATTTTGTAACTAATGTTAAGGTTAGGCAAAGGAGTCGGCAACCTCCTTTAAGCAGCATACTGTGCAGAGAGAGACTCCGTTGGTTTGGCCATGTTGCCCATATGAATAATTATAGATTGGCGAATAGGGTTATGAACAGTGTGCCTAGAGATCTCAGAAAGAGAGGAAGACCTAGGATGCGGTGGGCACACGATGCCAAAGAGGATCTTGTTAGAATTGATCTACAATGACCAGGTACAGGAGATGTAGCTCAGGACAGATGCGTTTCGCAAACAAAATTACGTATTCTGGTTTAAACTACGTAACCTAAGGCTCAGAAGGATTTTGTTTGTATATATGCATTATGAACAAGACTTCAATTTCAATATACTGAAATGGAAAATACACGTACAACAATGAAAAACGAGACTGTGTTACAACGTGTCACTCGAGATATAGCACGAGGTGAGAAATAGGTCACTTAGGAGTTGGAACGATGAAGCTGAAATGAAAGAACAGAATTCTATTTCTTCTCTGTTTGCCTGTGATTATGTACCAGATAGTTGAATGTCTAATAGTAGTTCGAAGAATCTGTGTATAGAAGAAAGAGATTAATCGTAATCTGTGAGCGTTGGTAGTAAGAAGCGTGGTTTTGGAGATACTTTCAGTTTGTGTTATGTTTCAGTGATCAATTTTGGGTTAAAATTAAAACCCCAAAGGTTTTAGTTTCAAGTAAAATAGCAATTTATCTCTATCGCATAAAAATGCACTTTGTTTAAAAGAAAATCTGGTTATTGTGATCATTGGGATTATTTTATACTGATTGATAGCATATTGTTGTTTTGTGTGATTAGTTACGAAACTGTTTATGATTTATGCGACTTTATTCCCTTAGTTAATAAATCAGTTTATTTATAGTTTGTTATTTATTTGGAATTCACGTTCCTTTGCCAAATATGGAAATAGAACTGAAAATCTCGTAAAATACCTTTATTCACAGTTTGTGTTTTTGAATATGTGTGATATCGGTTATATATTCTACTACAGGGCATGAAAAAATAATTCGGCTAAACTATTCGTGATGAGATATCAATAATCGTGTAAAAATATATGAAATAAAAAGAATAAAAAAAATTCTCGATTCTTATATTTCTGTTAGTAACTTTTTCTTAGCTAACTACAACTACCAGTGTAACATTTGGAATTATTAATTTCATTTAATTAGAACAATTGGTGGTATGGTGATCAAGCTCGAAAATGTTTTCTGCGGAAGCGGAGACTGAAATGAAATTGTAAAGGCCTAACTGTGACTGTTCAATCAAATTGCCATTCAATGAAAACTAATCTTCTGATAATCTAGTAAAATGCATTTTTCAGTTACAAATTTTGACTCTTAGTCAACTGATGCATCTATTCCGGCAAATATTTCACAGCTCACTTTCCTATATATAATTATTATACCCTCTTTCTATCATTCGATGCGCCTAAGTTCAAAAAGTCATGAGCACCACGCTTCGAAATTTCTAATGTGCAAAACGATAACGCACGAACTGTTTACTGTGAGGGTGAAGTTGCCATTCAACGAACGAAAATCTATCTTCTCACAATCGGTTAAAAATACATTTCAAATTATAATTTAATTTGACGATCTGACCATCAGACTGCTTTAAAAAGTTACCCTATTATTATAGTAGGTGGGGACGGCCTTCATAGTCATGTACTATGGCATTGCAATCCACTCAAAGGAATTTCGGCTGCAAGATGACACCTCAAATTACCAGGAGGATTTGTTTGCTATTTCAAAAGCTCTTGACTCTGCCCAACGGATAGGATCAACAGAAGATAAATTAGCAGATAGGAAAGCCAAGAAAGCAAACAGGTTAGAAAATATCACCGATAAAATACCTTTTCCCTTAAGCCACATTAACGTACGTTTACTTAATTGAATTTCTTTATCCAATCTTTTATGATCACGGTATATTTATACTATTTTTTTGGTTCATTTCCTCAACAACCTTTTTATTTCATTTACGGAATTTATATTCGAATATTTCTTTTGCTTCTTTTAGCCTAAGAATTAATCCGCCGCTATTCTCAATAAATCATATTATCTTTAAAATTAACTATTACTTTATTTCTTTTATGTATTTCACAGTATATGATATATCTCCGATTAATTTTTCAATAATCATTTTAAAAATAATTTCTCACAATGTTCTTAAGGTAAATATAATAACACTATATTCACTACCGCTTCGTATATTATAAGAAGAGCCTAATAATTAATTCCAAAATACCTTTGTTTGCCCCTTGGAAAATATTAATCACTCAACAGCACACTTCTAGAGAGCGAATAGCTCAATTTGTGTTAGGTGTGATTGTATTTGTCCAACACGATACACAACCAGTGTGAGGAGAACTTTATATTGCTTTTCCCCTCACTTCCGAGGGGCTACTCCAAAAGGAATAAGATGAAAAAAAAATAACAAACGTGTTTGAATTCTTCTATATTGTTTCCGAACGGTATTTTTTTCTTGAGATTTATCTCCGCAAATTTCCCGCCATGCCCATGATCAGTAGGGGACACCCGATGTGCTTGGAAAGGCCACCGTCCGTCGGATGGGACGCTAAGCCGTGGCCCCGTGTGCGGGAGAGCCATATCTTGTGCACGTTAAAGAACACCCTGGATGGCCTTGACGGGAGGCTACCATCTGTCTCCCAACAGCTGTTCCAGTGGGTCCCCTCCCCCAACCTTCTCTGAGCCTTCTGAGTCCATGTGATCTGACCACTTAGCCCATGATGTGAAAAAAAGTGCCACCTAGAGGTAAATAATACAACCCGAACGGCATTTTCGAAACAAAGCACTTTGTAATAAAGCAAAACGAGCAGTTTTCGAGTAAAAACTGGTTTACGGAACTAGAAAACTATTCTGCTTCTGCCAAAAAATAAAAACCTATCCATGTTTTATTTCAATTTCTAACCTCATCTTCTGAGAAACTGTCCCGTGGCCAAGTGGTTAACGTGCTTGGCTACTGATCTATGCCTCTGATCAAAGGGACCTGTGTACGAACCCGGGTAAGGCATGGATATTTATAGTCTTTCTGCTGAGGTTTCGACATCTTCACATACCTTCTATAGCGTATAAACTGACAGGCTCCTGCCAGACCTTTGTACAGATGTAGGTGTTGCGATATCTCAGAGACAGATATAGTTGTGAAATCTCAGAGACAGATATGGTGTTGCAATATCTCAGAGAAAGATGTAGGTGTTGAGATATCTCAGAGACAGATGTTGGTGTTGGATATCTCAGAGACAGATGTTGGTGTTGGATATCTCAGAGACAGATGTAGGAGTTTCGATATCTCAGAGACTGATGTGGTGTTGCAATATCTCAGAAAGATAGAGTTTCGATATATGAGAGACTGATATGATGTTGCAATATCTCAGAGCCAGATGTAGGTGTTGCGATATCTCAGACACAGATGTAGGAGTTTCGATATTTCAGAGACTGATATGATGTTGGGATATCTCAGAGACAGATATAGGAGTTTAGATATCTCAGAGACTGATATGGTGTTGTAATATCTCAGAGAAATATGTAGATGTTGAATATCTCAGAGAGATATGTAGGAGTTTCGATATATCAGAGACTGATATGATGTTGCAATATCTCAGAGCCAGATGTAGGTGTTGCGATATCTGAGACACAGATGTAGGAGTTTCGATATTTCAGAGACTGATATGGTGTAATATCTCAGAGAAAGATTTTGGATATCTCAGAGACAGATGGAGTTTCGAAATTCAAAGACTGATATGATATTGCGATATCTCAGAGACATAAAGATGTGATATCTCAGAGATGGATATAGGAGTTTTGATATCTCAGAGACTGATATAATAAATAAATAAATACCCCCTCAAGCAGCTGCTTGCCACAGAGGTCTGACAGGAGTCTGTCAGTTTATATGCCATAGTAGAAGATCTGAGAGGATGGCAGGTCCTCAGCAGAAAAACGACACACACAACCATGCCTTACCCGGGGCTCGAACCCAGGTCCCTTAGATCGGTAGCCAAGCGTGCTAACCACTCGGCCACGGGACGGCTAAGACTGATATATGTGTTGCAATATCTCTGTGACACATATTGGTGTTGCGGTAAATCAGAAACAAGTATAGGAGTTTTGACATCTCAGAGACAGATATAGGTGTTGTGATATCTCTGAGGCATATATTAAAGTCGTGAAAAAGGTTTCAAAGATTTCATATATATATATAATAGCATTTATAATATTGGAGCCGGAACCTGGAAACTGTTGAAAACCGCTCTTTGAGACGTTTAAAATATTATCTAACTTTCAGTTGGTTGAATTTCTTTTTTCTATCCTAGGTCAGATTGGTGGATCCTTGGGCCTGCTTCTCGGAGCGAGCATCATCACTCTACTAGAGTTATCAATATTTGTAATGCTTTGGATCTGGTATCGCTTTGTTCCATCAAGAAACAGCAAAGCAGGAAAAAGGAAAATGAAAGCTATTCATCCATGCTGCGACGAACAATTAACAAAACAACATTATTACTGACATTGGAAAGAGCTGCAAATAAACTAAAAAAATTCAATTTTGTGGTGATTTATATAGAGGGTGTTCGAAAAATTGTGATTTCTAGAACCAATATGTAGGAAAATAATATACTTATTCCAGAAAGTATTATTTTAATTGAAAGCGTATTCCATTTCTTGCCATACACGCTGCAGCACATCTCTTGTTACTTGCTCAGTTGCTTCTCTCAATCTGGCTTTCAAATGATTCAGGTCTCCAATTTTTGTCCATGTAAGTACAATTCTTTACAAAGCCCCACAGGAAAAAATAACAGCCCTATGGTGGTCATAGACTCATCTGTGCCAATCTGTCAGTCACGAAATGTGTATGACAAGGAGTGGAATTGCAATTGAACATATGCAGGGTCCGAACATGTGAGATTTAACTATCTTTGTTCAAAACTATTTAATTGGGTTTTTTGCTTCTGAGTGTTATATTTTTTTGCACACAATCGGATAAACGGCCAAATCACAAGGACCCCAAAGGCTCAGAGAAGGAGACCCACTGGACAACAGTTAGGAAACAGAGGGTAGCCTCCCGTCAAGGTCATGCAACGTGTTCTTTAACATGCATATTATGTGGCTCTCCCGCATACAAGACAATGGCTTTTCGTCCCATTCGACGGACGGCGTCGTTTCCAAGCCCATCGGTATCCCCTATTGACAAAGGGCAGAACAGGAGTTGTGGAGGTAAATGTCAACGCTGGCCAGGTGGGACTCGAACCTGGGAACTACAGATTACGAGTCTGCCACGCTACTTACTAAGTTCCACAAAACTATTTGAGGTACACTTTCAATTAAAATATTACTTTCTCGAATATGTATATTAACTTCCTACATATCTTAATAGGGTAATTTGAGCCACTTATTCCAGACATTTTAAATAAAATCAAAACAAACTTTGTGCTTCTCCTGAACAATTCAATCCGGCATTAATGATGTTCCTACAGCAGTTCTTAACAAATGAATACAACAACTGTAAACCGTAAAAACAAACTTGATGCGTTTTTATTCATTTCTGTTCCATTTATTTATATTTTTTTCGTGCAATAAATTTCATTATTACACGTTTTTCAGGTTGGAAACGTACTTTGTAATCCCGGATCAAGGAACTAGTTCAGACACCTCAGTTATCACAATGGGTTTACAGCGACCATTTACCGATATCAGCGACACCAGCGGCATGATGAGAAGTTACATAGGAGGAAAGTTTAGGAGATTTAATTATCTGAAATAAAACTTGAAATTTACAGCTCTGTAACTAAAATATTATGCGTGTTACTATTTATTGCAATATTATTGAATATTTAAGGTTAATTGTTAACTTGAAATAAATATGATATTGTTAGTTGCATGTTACTACCAATAATATTAATTCTGATGTAAATTAAAATTTTTTACCTCATTTAATGTTAGAGTTTCGGGCAGCAAGTAGTAAATCCAAGCTGCTAATTTTCCCTTACTCCTGTTATCCTGTTTAATGTAAATGTCATAGATTAAAAATGAAATGAATGTTACCATACATTAAGGCTATACAGGGAGAGTCCACTCATCTACTTTTCTGGTAATTATTAGAGCGTCAATTAGTATCAGACTATGACACTAGTTTTACTATCGTGACCTTGCGCAGAGCTATCGACTGCTGTGCTACGTAGAGTTATAACTCAGTATAAAGTGAAAGAATTTATTTATCATGATTATATAAATATAATACCAAAAATCTAAAGGTATTTACTTGTTTTCCTGAAACCAATAATCAGTAGTATAGTTTCAAAATATTTAAATATATTAAGTTTTTTACGCAAAAGTTTTGGTACGGAAAATAAATTAATGCACTTTCATCAAATTTGATTTTCTGAGATAGTTTACTATTGATAAGTCGCGGACCTATTGGTATTTGTAATTTCATTTTTTTTACTTTTTGGATCTGGTAACAAGACTTCTTCCCACTTGTGAAATGCTGCAGACGTTGTGTTTGCCCGGGGATGGCATTTGATTGGCCCCTAGTTTTGGAGAATTCCCGAGGTTGCCTCAGTTATTGCCTCGCTCCAGCCGACGAAGAGATTCTGTGCGGGACAATGTTGCTAATAGGACCCGCGTTTGGTCTCCTGTCTTCGAAATAATTGTTTATTGTTTCCGAGTGCACAACTGTTGTCCAGCGGAACTGCGTTTTCGTTATGGATAAATCTTCAATCAGGGTATAATCATTTTTATTTATATTAATCTGATTGTTCTCACTTTTTTATATTTTGACTGTTACTTTATAACTTGGAATGTGATAACTTGATTGTAATGTGAATTTATTCACCTTTATAAGTTGGTGGAGGAATTATGTTGATTTTGAAAATTTATATAAATTTAAATCTTTTTTTATTGTTTAAACCAAATTTGCATTTGTCTATTATTAAATCCTATAAACTCATCACAGCTGCAGTTAGAGAGTACATGACTGTGTATTACTAGCTTGTGGGTTGTTCCTGGTCCGAACGGAAACTTCTGAGCCACTCTTTCAGAAGTATCTGTTAAAAGGTAAATTTTCGTTTGAAGTCAGATCGACAAGTATAGATATGTAGTTCTAGATGTGTAATAACTATGTATGGATAATTATTTTTGATAAACGGGGAAAATATAATTTGAGTTCATGTCGCATGCGTTGAAGAGGAAAAGTTGCGGGTTACAAACTGGCGTCATTACGACTGGACCAGGTTGAGTAGAGTGAAACGATTATTAAATATATCAGGTTGAGTTGAGAGGTAAATAGATTATTAAATTGGCAAATAATCTGGAACTTTTGTTGTTATGAAAATTGTAATATTTATGAGAAATTAAGTGTATAAAAAGTATATTAAAGTAAGATAATTCGTTAGACAATGACAACAATCGCTTTGCATTAAAAACGCTAACACATTGCATTCTCTGCTGTAAGTAGTTTTCAAACCATTTTAGAACACCACGAATGCCAATATTTTCTAGCTTGCTAGTTAAACTTTCGTGATCAACGGTGTCAAAAGCTTTCTCCAAGTCCATAAATATGGACAGAATAAATTGATTATCGACCATGGAAAGAAACAACTTTGACGAATAATTCAACAATGCAGTTTCTGTACCTCTACCCTTCCTAAACTGAAATTGGTTTTCAGAGAGAAAATTAAAACTATCTAAAAAAATTTATCAGTCTATTATTAACTAGTTTTTCTAATATTTTTGAAAATACTGGGAGAAGAGATAGCGGTCGATAATTCTTAAAATCATTTTTATTACCCTTTTTGTAAAACGAATCACAATAGCTTTCTTCATTAAATCTGGAAAAGTCTCAGTTTCGAAGGATAAATTGCAAATCCTTCGAAATGGTTGAATCAAGTTAAAAAAACATTTTTTAACAGCAATAATGAAAATATTGTCATACCCAGCAGATATTTTATTTTTAAAACGTTTATAATGTCAGTCAATTCCTTTCTACAAGTTGGCGCTAAAAACATTGATTTGGCATTTTCAGTCATATGGCTATTTTGATTTCTTACAATCATATTCTTTGACAGATTTGCTGCTATATTTGCAAAATTTTCATTAAATTGGTTTGCCAATAACTTAGTAATTTCAGTTGAATCAGAATCACTTTCTAATTCTGGATATTTATTTTTTACCTTCTTCTGATTTATTATCTTGCCTATCAATTTCCACTGCTTTGATATATTATCATTACAATTTTGAAACTGAGTTTTAAGGAAACTGTTTTCTAAAATTTAAAAGCCACTGTCGGAAGTTTCATTTAAATGGTATTTTTTGTGTCTTTTTTATATAACCTATCTCTTTCTTTTAATAAGTTCAGAATTTCAGAAGTAATCCATGGCTTTGCTGATTGTGATTTGTTATCAATTTTTCATTCCCTAGTTGAATTTTTAATTACGAGATTAAATGTGGTTACAAATTTATTATAAGCTTCATTGGCATCATTAGGAGTTAATACCTCGTCCCAGGAACATTCACTTAAATGTGTGTTCAATAAAGTATAGTCTATGTAGTGATAAAGAATAGGCTCTGCATAGTTATCACAGTGAATATTCATATTATTGTTAAAATTAACTGTTAAGTCAATGGGATAATGATCAGTCACTGCTAATTTAACAGTACTACTCTTGAATGAACTTTCGACTTTGCTTTTAATAAAAATATGATCTAAACAAGTAGAAAATATCATACTTTCTCTGGTCGGTGAATTTATAAAACTTTGAAAGCCATTTGATGACAGCAAATTTAGATATTCATTTGTGTAGTGATCATTTCCTAGTATATCTATATTTAAATCACCAGTTACAACAACTTCGCCTTTATTATCAAATGATAAGAGTAATTCCTGAAATTCTACTAGGAAAGTGATGTGGGATACAAAGGGTTCTATATATACATACGAAATATTGCTGATAATTTTTCATGTGAATAGCAACTTATTCAGTTTAAGTACAATTTGCTTGACTATTAAAGAACTTTAAACGTAGCAAAGTATTCCACCAGATTTATTGTAATCTCTACAACAATGGAACATACGATAATCATCTATTTGATACAAAATTAACTCATGTGGTTAGATCCATATTTCAGAAAATATTAAAATATCTGTTTTACCATTTAAATATTCAAGAATAGCTTACAGCTGTTCAAATTTATTTCTTAAACTTCGGATGTTAAAATGCAAAATTTTTAAACTTGAATAATTTCCAGAATTAAAGAAAGACTGTAATTCTTTAATATCGTTACAGATCACAGAACATGGCATGGGTTCAACAGAACTAAAAAGTGAAATATTTTCAGCAGCCATCTTGTTCATTTAACATATTTAGGTCATTGTCATTTCCATTTTTCACCCAAACGAATTTATATCTATTTTGTAATTTAAATTGCTTAGCATTATGCAATAAATTTTTAGTACTAGGCATTAGATGTTCATTTAAAAATAATTTTAACTCTTTAAAATCTGGGTTAATGTCAGTACTTTTTAGAGGGAATTTAGATTTTTTGTTGCATTCTAACTAATTTTCTCTTATATCTTTTGATTTTAGTTTCACAATAATAGGTTTAATTTTATCTTTGTTAATTGCAGGAACTCGATGAGCCACCTGAATATCATCATTACTCACCTTTACTTTAATTTTGTTAGCAATTTTCTTAACAATGTCCAGAACATTCACTCCTGGCATTTCTTGAACATCTAAAATTTGTAAGTTCTGGTTTCGCGAATACTGCTGCAATTCATGTAAAACATTTCTCATTTCTTTCAGTTCTGCCTCTTGGTTTGCAGTTCGACACTACAACTCAAGGTTAAGCTCTTTCAGGTCTGAAACTTCTTGAGTAAGTCTCTGCATTACATTTAAAAAGTCATCTTTTTTGCCTGATGAAAATTCTGTTGAAGATCGAAGTCCAAATATTTCATTTTTTAGCACTTTGATCTCATTCTTTAGGTCTATGATAATATTTCGTAAAGAACCAACCTATTCTAACATTGACTCCTTTCCACTTTTCTCTGTAGTTTTCTTCGCTCTAGGTTCACGGGAACAGCTAACACAACTGCTTCTACGGGGTCGCGGGAACTTCCCTCGCCGAAGTCACCGTGTCTTCCGATTCCCGATACATATACCCCCGGATATCATGGATTCCTTGCGTGGGGATTCTGCTCGATGCAATCTCCTTTCGTTTTCGCATTTTGCTTTTTAAATTTACACTGTCCATATCGCCACTTATTTCTGACCTCCTTAGACAGTTTGCGATAATTATTTTCACTGAATCCTCCACAGTAGAAATTCATAGAGCGATTGCAATTGTCAATGCATTTAATTATATCGCTTGCGTCGCGAGCTTCTTTAGAACAAACTAGTAGACAGTCCCTTATGTTAGCCTGCGACACGTAGGCCAAGGTCAAGTTCACTAGATAGCCACTGGTCAAGGTTTCGCTCGCTTCGCTGTCGCAGTGATTTGGTTGCAAACAAGGGAACAACCAAATTGACTATTTTAATACTTTGTAAGACTTTCCAGTAAATTATTGGAAAAAAACTAAAAGCATCTGGCACCTCACCGTCCTTTCATGTATTGCATCACTTGAAATCAGAAGTCTACAATTAGTGGTTATTAGAAAATTACAGAAAACTATGGAGCTCGTAATCATTGTTCCTGAGTGCTACACTTGTTGCCACAAACTTAATTAATGACTTCATCTTTCCAAAAGAAGTCCTGACGCGGTAGTGGATGCGGAAAGTGTGGTGAAGAATACGTCTGAAATGAATGCGAAATGTAATGTATATATACAGGGTATCCCTGAATTCATGGCCCAAACGTGAGGGGATGGTAGTACACACCGAACCCACCAATATTCGTCACAGAATATGCGGCCGCAAACGCAGCCTGGTGCAGGTAGGGGGCGTAGACGAGGCGCATGGCTTAAAAGCGCTGGATCGGCCAAGGTGGGTGGTTGGGCGCGGTGGTCCAATCACGTGCCTCCCCTCCCCCAGATCGCCGGATCTTTCTTGTGTCGATTTCTTTCTGTGTGAACATTTGAAGAGTGTCGTATACGAGACGACAGTGCAGTCCGCGGAGGATCTGGTAGCCTGACTGTCGCAGCCACCAATGTGAGCGACAAGCCCAGGGTTTACGAGCAGGTACGCCGATCACTACTCGTTGGTGGGCGGACGTTTGTGCATTTTTTGTAATGATGTCCAATAAATGTCACTCTGGAAACCTCTGTGTCCGTCCTTCATTTCCGACTCCTCTCTGCGTTTGCGGCCGCCTATTCTATGACGAATATTGGTGGGTTCGGTCTGTACTACCACTCACGTTTGGGCCATTAATTCAGGGACACCCTGCATATATATTTTATTTTATTTCCATTGTTATACTGTAACTATAGTTTTATCTAACTATACAAGACGTACGCCAGTTACATACACATTTCCAGGGAACTTGAAATATAAATACGGGGGTACGTGAAGGATAAAAACTTGAAGGTCAAGGACGAACTTTATTAATATGAGTACAAAACAACAAAATGTTTACAACCTCAGTAATCATGATTAAACAATGTTACACTAATAAGGAGTAAATAATTTTGCATAAAAGAAATAAGCCTTGCTAGGCAGAATAAAAGACATAAGATATAAAGGAAATAATATAAAGGAATTAATATTTCTTAATCCTGAAATCTTGGCCGTTTAAAATTTTCATTCAAAACATAAGGATCATAATTGAAGAGGTTCTTAACTATAGCACTTGGGTGATCAGAAACAGTCTTGAAGAAAGCATTTCATTTATCAGAAATATAATTGTAAATCGTCTTCTGATTTAAGTCTCTATGAATTATTCTATTTGATACGAACCATGGAGCTTTTTGACAATTACGTAACATAATATTTTGAAACGTTTGAATCTTCTTAATATTTGAAATAGTGATATTTTTCCAAATAGGGCAGGCATAAGTTAAAATAGGTAATAATACACTGTTGTAAATTAGCAACTTATTTTTAATATCCAGCTTCAACTTTCTACCAATTAATGAACTTAGCTGTGAACGTCAGATAACTGCCTTTTTGATAACTTGCTCTATATGATAGGTCAACTTTAGATTATAACATAAATATATTCCTAAATATTTTACACACTTTTCCCACTGCGTAGGATAATCCATGAGATATAATCTATTCAATATTTTATTTCTTTTTTGAGTAAATAAAATTGCATAGCTCTTTTCTATATTTAATTTAATTCTGCATTTGGAATACCATCGTTCCATCTCTGACAGACCTCCTTGTAATTTTTTAATGGCATTAGAAGCGTTCATCGAATTCGCCAAAAGGCACATGTCATCCGCATAGAGAGCCAAAGTAATGTTATTTAATTGCGGAATATCATGAATGTATATTGAGAAAAGCACCGCAGATAATATCAATCCTTGAGGCACCCCTGATAATATTTTTCTACTTAATGAGATGGAGTCATTTATCGAAACTTGAAAGGTTCTATGTTTGAGGAATGAACATAATAATTTAATGAGTCCTGTTGGAAAATTTGGTTTTATCAATTTATATACCAATCCGTCTATCCACACAGAATCATATGCTTTAGATATATCTAAAAATACAGGTGCTACATGCTCCTTCTTATTGAAAGCTTCTGAAATTTTTTCTATTACACGGAGTAATTGTAAAACGGTGGAGTGATTTTTCTTGAATCCAAACTGATAAACTTGTATAATGTTATGTGAAGTCAGATGAATGTTGATTCTATGTAGAATAATTTTTTCATACAATTTACCAATGTTAGACAATAAACTGATAGGTCTGTAGTTTGGGGGAATAACAGGATTTTGCCAGATTTATGAAAAACTTTTATAACTGCATTTTTCTATATGGAGGGAAAGAGAAAATTTCCTAATAGTATATTTTTTTTTTATTATTGATTTCTGAGGTAAATATTTTAACATATGATTAGTAACACCATCATCACCAGGAGATTTTTTAGGTTTGAGTTGAGTAATATAAGAAGCTATTTCCATGGGAGTGGTGTACTGAATACTGGAATAGGAATCCTTTTGAAGAAAAGAATTAATTTCTTTAACAACCATATTGTCACACACATCATCTGAAATGTCAATGTTATCTGTAAACTGCAACTCATAGTTAGCAGCAAAGGTCTCTGATTTTTCTGAGTCATCAAAAACCAAACCATCACAACCATATATTGGAGGAATGGAATCTTTGATATTCTTTAATGTTTTAATCTCTTTCCAAACATTATTATTATCATGTTGTAATTCTCTTAAATGACCTTCCATTGCTTCATCTCTATGAAGTTTAATTTTACCTCTCAGATCATTCTTAAACTTATTCTATTCAGATTTAATTTTCTTATCTCTGGAAGACTATTTTCTTCTTAATTTATTCTTACACCAGAAAATAATTAATATTTCCATCGGTAAGTTAACAGCATTTTTGATCGATAACTTATCTTTCTGGAGTGTGATAAGTTATGATGCATAATTGAAGTAAGATTAATTATAGCTGAATTAATATCATCTATATGAGAAAGAGAACATTTGCCAGTAATAGAACTAGACATTAAATATTTGTATTTGTTCCAATTAACTATTGTTTTTGTTTCTGGATTCTCCTTTCGACCAATATTAAAATCATTAATAATAGTACAGACTGGATCATGATCTGAATTTAACTCTCCTATTGCAAAAATATCGTATAATGGTAGAAAATGTGCAAATATGACTATATCCAATACATCAGGTCTTCTATTGCTACAAGCAGGAAAATAAATAGGATCAGAGGGTCATTAACAGCTTTTGGTCATTAACATTGGAGTCATTAACAGCTTTCTGAGAATATACTTTAGGATACAAATGACAACCATTATAATTAGCTGTATGACTACTATTACAATTTACACATTTGGGTGGACCATCACTAGAGCTTTTATTACATGAAATTTTAAGATGATCTCCAGCACATTTCACACATCTCTGTTTATTAAAGCACAAAATGTGACTGTGACCAAAACGTTGACACTTAAAGCACTGTGTATATTTGTCCCGACGTCTATAAGACTCTACTGTGATCTTCAAGTGAAAAAGTTCTGTCAAATTGAATATTTTCTTATTCTCTACTGTCTTAGCTAACTCAATCAAGAAAACTGGAGGCGGCTTCTTATCTTTAGATCTTTTAAGTTGACTGTTCTTTAAGACAACAAAACCCTTATCACTTAATTCCTTTGTCACATCCTCACACTTGACATCTTCAGGTAAATATTTCAGGACAATCTTTAGATTCTTCTCCTGACGAAGCTGAAACGTATGAAAATTACATCTCATTTGTCTCCAAAACTCTGGAAAAATCTGTAATTACATCCAATCCTTTGCATCTCTCAAAATTATAGAAGGAATACGAATCTTTTTATCAGGTTGATTACTGTTATTAATAGAATCAGCCACCATATTATCTGCATTACAATCTGCACTACATGAAGCATTATCATCGAGAACATAAAACTTGTTCTTACTACAAAAACTGATATCAGCATTTGGAGACAAAGGTCTCTTGAATCCCTTTTTAACTTTTTCAAAACCATCATTTAGAGATCTCTCATCATCTAAGAGTCCTGTTGCAATACTAAGTTAACTGACTCACTACAGTTGGCTATCTTTGAACAAACATGTTCTTTTAGTTCTTTCTCCAAATAAATTATATTCATTATGATGTGCGCATAAGTAGCTTTATTTAACCCATGTAGTTTCCCTAGAGGGAGATTATTTCAGCATCTTGTTGATTTCAGTCAGTTGAGTTTTCCTATCTGCAAGACAGGAACATTTAATCATACCATCGCCAAGAACTGTTTCTACATCTTCCAATGAAATAATGAAAATCAAAAACTTAAAAACCACTGATCTAAATAAATGAAATTTAAAATTAATAAAAATAGTAGTAGCTAATAACAAAAATAATGTATTATTACAAATTTATTAAAGTATCATGGAATATAATAATTATTTTTAGAAAACAAATAGCAGTTAGTGTTTTAAGAGAACGATATTAATTTAATCATGTATATATCTAAATATTGTACTGTAGCAGTGTGGGGCTGTAGTAGCTAGATCGGTAGCGACAGGTAAAGACTCATAGTACCCAGGTACGAGTCCCACCTGGGCCAGTGTTGAGATTTACCTCCGTAAAATTCCCCATCTTCCACTCTGTCAGTAGAAGACACTGACGGACTTCGAAAGTCTCCCGTCAGTTATATGATGCTTTAAACCGTGCCCGTGTACAGGAGAGTCATATCATGTGCACGTTAATAAACGTGTAAAGTATCAGTTAGCTGCTGATAAGAATCTTTGGCTTGATGGCTTGGCTGACAAAGACGAGGAACGACTCAGACAGCACAACAGCAGAGAGCTCTACCAGATAGTTAATGTTTTATGTGGTAGAAAACGGACAGGTATACAGGGATTGAAGGATATAGGTAAGGTTATAGAATGTGAGGATTCTGTCATGGCTAGGTGGGCTGAGCATGTCAGTGATATTCTAAACAATGCGGTTAGTTCTTTTCCCATTGTTTGCAATGATGATAGATGCATTGGTGGCTTTAATGTTGGCCCTATAACACAATCTAAAGTTATTTTGGCTGTTTCTAAACTTAAACTTCATAAATCCCCAGGGGTAGATGAAATTACTACAGAAATGCTTAGAGTGTGGCTAATAATGTGGAACCGGAGACGATTGCTTGTACATCTACGACATACGTCATCATCCCATGTGAGTAAAGAGGTGGATTCAGCAGTAACTAAAAAAAAAACGTTAAATGTTAAACAATCAAGTGATAAAAAATTAAAAAACATAAATATGATGAATCACATTTACAATTTAGATTTACATGGGCAGGATATTTAGTAGAACCAATTCCACGCTACGTTTTTTGTTCTGAAGTCCTCTCACAAAATTCCATGAAACTGTCTCTTTTACGGTGACATTTTGGAACAAAATATGAGCACTTAAAAAATAAGCCCTTAAACTATTTTGAACGTCTTTTGGAAGACTTGAGTAGTAGAAAAACCGTAATTAAGCATTTTTCTGGTGCAGATGAAAATGAAAGTGCACAAACTAAGCCTTCAAATTCCAAAAGCCGGAAAGGCTCGCACAATAGGCGAGTCATTCTTCCAGCAGCGGAAGAAAACAAATTGCACCAGAATGTAAGTTCACTCATTGTTGTCTTCACCGTGAAGAGCTGATAGCTAAATTTCTCCCTGATGATTTGAAAAGAGTTCTGGATGAACGTGTGCAAATGGTTGTTTCATCAAAACTCGATCATTGAAGTCTCGACTTTTTTCAATTATGTGTGAAGAAATAGGCAGCCTGCATAAGAGATTGCTGCTTCACACAGAAGTACGTTGGGTTCATAAGGAAATGTTCTTCGCCGTTTATTTGAACTCCGCAATGAAGTATGCCTTTTTTCTTTTAATGGACCACGAGTTTCGACTTTCTTTGAGACTGCAAGACTTAGAATGGCTTCTACGGTTAGATATCTAGCTGATAGTTTTGAAAAAATGAATATTTTGAACTTATCATTCTAAGCAGCTAACGTGGATGTGCTTTATGTTGAGAAGAAAACAGAGGCCATGATAAAAAAAATTCTCTCTGGGAAAACGGAATTAAAAATAAAAGCTGTGACCATTTTCATCGATTAGATTCATTTCTTAAAGAAAATGAGTAAACGATTGCAGTTTTTGAATACATCAGGGAGTGGCTCAGTCGGAAGCGCGCCAGGCTCGTAATCTGTAGTTTCTAGGTTCGAGTCCCAGCTGGGTCGGCGTTGAGATTTATCTGCGCAAAATTCCCCGCCCTGCCCACGGTCAGTAGGGGACGCCAATGGGCTTGAAATAGGCCGCCGTCCGTCGGATGGGACGTTAAGCCGTGGCCCCGTGTGCGGGAGAGCCATACCCTGTGCACGTTAAAGAACACGCTGGATGTCCTTGATGGGAGGCTACCATCTGTCTCCCAACAGCTGTTCCAGTGGGTCCCCTTCTCTGAGCCTTCGGGGTCCTTGTGGCCTGGCCATTTAGCCCATGGTGCGCAAAAAAGTGCCGCTCAGAGGTAAAACAATCCAATACATCAGACAACAAATAATCGTACTCTTAAAAACCTTGTAAGGCATTATCTTCCATCCCCTGATGAAACGCACGAATGGATTCGAGACCCCATTCACATTAGATTTGGAAAAGTGTAAGCTTCCATTGTGCAATAAAGAGGATTTGATTGAGATATCTTGTGACAATAGTTTAAAAAGCACTCATTCCAAAAAGCCATTGATTTTGATTTGAGTGGAGAAGGAATATCTGACTTTGTCAAGAATTGCAGTCAAATATTTGTTACTTTTCACAACAACTTATTTATGTGAAACTGGTTTTTCATCTTTGACTGCTTTAAAAAATAAACATAGGAACAAGGTGATTGTTGAAGATGACTTGCGACTCTAGCAAAAAAAACCCCAACCATTTATGAACTGTGAAGCGTAAATAAGCACAACCATTTCACTGATTACCCAGTATAATGTTTATAATTTTAAGATTTGTTAAATTGTTTATGTAATTTTTTATGTTTATCGATATGCGTAATCTATGAATAGAATATTTAATATATATATGTATGGTTTATTTTATTCTCATTGTTATACTATAACTATAGTTTTATCTATCTATACAAGGAGTGCGACAGTTGTATGCACATTTCCAGGGGGTACGTCAAGCATAAAAGGTTGAGAACCACTGCTCTTTAGAAAATTTCCCGCCCTGCCCACGGTTAGTAGGGGACACCGATGGGCTTGGAAAGGCCGCCGTTCGTCGGATGGGACGTTAAGCCGTGGCACCGTGTGAGTTAAATACACTGTGCACGTTAAGGAACACGCTGGATGGCCTTGACGGGAGGTTACCATCTGTCTCCCAACAGCTGTTCCAGTGGGTCCCCTCCCCCCAACCTTCTCTGAGCCTTCGGGATCCATGTGACCTGGCCATTTAGCCCATGGTGTGCAAAAAAGTGCCGCTCAGAGGTAAAACAACCCAAAACAACCCAACCCAGGTTTCCCATTCGTTAGTAGCGTGATATCCTTTCAACGCATGCGGAACTAAATGATCTTCAAATACATGCAGTTAAGTAATTTTGCTTCTGAGCGGCATTTTGTTACACACTATGGGTTAAAAATTCTGAACTCAAAGAACGCAAGTGCTCAGAGAAAATTCGGGGAAGGTGAAACAGATGTTTGCATATTTCTCCTTTATTGGAGAGAAATAAAGCATTGAGAAAGTTTTTTTATATAAAGCTCTTGAAGTCACAATTTTAAATTTCATACTTAATCTTTGCACTTGAGTTGTTGGGTTGGGTTGTTTACCTCTGAGCGGCACTTTTTTTACACATCATCATCATCATCATCCTCAAGCAGCCATGGGCTACGGAGGTCCAACCAGACAGTGCAATTTAGTTCTCCAAGCAAGCCATGGGCTAAATGGCCAGGTCACATGGACCCCGAAGGCTCAGAGAAGGTTGGGGGAGGAGACCCACTGGAACAGCTGTTGTGGGAGACAGATGGTAGCCTCCGTCAAGGCCATCCAGCGTGTTTTTTAACGTGCACAGGGTATGGCTCTCCCACACACGGGGCCACGGCGTCCCATCCGACGGACGGCGGCCTTTCCAAGCCCATCGGTGTCCCCTACTGACGGTGGGCAGGGCGGGGAATTTTGCGGAGATAAATCTCAACGCTGACCCAGCTGGGACTCGAACCTGGAAACTACAGATTATGAGCCTGGCGCGCTACCGACTGAGCCACCTCCGCCCCTTTGCACTTGAAAGATTAAAGTCAAGCAAATGAGTTACAGATTTCTCCTTTTTTGGAGGGTGGGGAACTTTAAAGAATCGGGCTATTTTCCCTCGTCACAGGCATTAATTTCACACTTAACTCGCTTTATTTTCGTCCTCTGCATTTGAAAGAGGGAAGTAGAGTCGATTTAGGGATCAATATTTGTACTTTGAGGTCGCTCGAGCACGAACCATTTCAATAATTGTTGAGTCCAATCCCGATTTCAGGATGTATGTATTTCTGATGCATCGTAAGATATACATGTTAGGATAATATACACATTCAGAAATGCATGTCGCTAATCATTTATTACATTTTTAATAGTAATCATTTTATGGCCAAAATAAAATGTTAATGCTCTTTGGAAATTAAAATATCATAAATATTAGTGGAAACAGAAAATACGTGAAAAAATCAAAAGACGGATGATGCTTCTTTTTAATTATTTAAGATTGATTAATTTATTTAAGATTCATTAATTGGTTAAAAATATTTTATACTAGGAGATTTACCTAGCGTTGCTCGGGTCTGAAACTCTTTCGAATATAAAATAGACGGCAGTCTCCACGTCGCATGTTTTCATTTAGCATAAAAATCATTACAATCATTATCCTCCACCTCTGGTTAAAATTTTCTTCCTCTCTTTTAGCGGAGGAAGGAAATGGACATAGTTAGAGGTACCTATTGTCTTCTTCATGTCAAAAGTTTCTCAATCTGAAAGCGGAATTTTTCTTGCTCAGATAATCGAACTTTTCAAATCACTTCAGAGTCACCAGATTTCCTCAGATAAAATTTCCCAGGGCTACATAACTTTACAGCTAAAGAAAACTGACTATGATGTGAGGTGTATGAAAATGCAAAGACACTAAAAATTATTATCGTTAAACAAAATTATTTATTTTTTAACATAATATTTAAAACATTTTTTAATTATCATAGCTTATGAGATAATATTTTATTAACTTTGGCATAATTAATATAATTATTTTAACTTCCAATAAGAATTTAGTATTTGAATCATTCGATTTTTTTTAAACAAAGATCTCGTGTTCCTTTGGAGCTCAATTAGAACGATTTCAAAATCCACGGACGCTCGCACTCTTGACCCAACAATCGAACAATGAGTTTATCACTCGAAACAAATTACAATAGTTTGATGTTTTCATTATTTCAAATTCATTGGTGGCAACAGTTAATTTTAATAACTTTCAAACGTTAATGTTTGATCACGCGAAATCGGAAATTACTTTAGTGTTATGTATTCCTTTTTTCGAATTTACCGGAGGAAAAAGTAGTTTTGAATAACTTTCAACCATTAACGTTAAGTCTATGAAGATTTTGAGAAATTATAACTTGCCCACCCCGTTTCTTCCCCTGGGTAACGGGAACATTCATGCATAGATTGGTGCCTCCAGTTCTTCTGGAGTCCGATGTGCATAAGCGGACAGGGTTGGGTTGGATTGTTTTACCTCTGAGCGGCACTTTTTTGCACACCATGGGCTAAATGGCCAGGTCACATGGACCCCGAAGGCTCAGAGAAGGTTGGGGGAGGGGACCCACTGGAACAGCTGTTGGGAGACAGATGGTAGCCTCCCGTCAAGGCCATCCAGCGTGTTCTTTACGTGCACAGGGTACGGCTCTCCCGCACACGGGGCCAAGGCTTAACGTCCTATCCGACGGACGGCGGCCTTTACAAGCCCATCGGTGTCCCTTACTGACCGTGGGCAAGGCGGAGAATTTTGCGGAGATAAATCTCAACGCTGACCCAGCTGGGACTCGAACCTGGGAACTACAGATTACGAGCCTGGCGCGCTACCGACTGAGCCACCCCCGCCCCATTCGACAGTTTGGAGACAATGTGCATGAAAGTGCGGCTGCTCGAAATTGAGGCGGAGGAAAAGAGACATTTGTGCGGAATTGAAGCTGATGAACAGCGTGAAATTCGTAAAGTTGATGAGAGGCGTGAAATTCGATAATTCAAACTTCGAAAAATTTAGATGCAGGCTGGGCAGGAGGATCCCATGGTGAGCCGTACGATAGAACCAGCTCATCCGGGTCCCTTCCGAATGGACCTGATACCGTTTGCAGGAGGGGCGAAGAGTTGTTTAGGATTATCCTGTTGAGATGAATTGCCATGTCCACACTTACGTGCTTTCATCTTCAACTTTACTTTCAATTTTCAATTCCGCTTTTCAACACCGAGTAGCCTAGCGCATGCCTTAGATCAGGCATGTCAAACATGCAAACATGCGGACCGCCGGGAACTGTTCTGCGGCCCGCCAAGGTTGATAACCAATACGTTTATTTAACTTTTGACAACACTGGATTCTTTAATTAAAATTATAAGTACGTACACGGTACATGAATTAAATAAACGTATTTCAGAAAACATTTCCATTTATATATAAGGGAAACTATTGCGCATAAATGTATATGTCGGAGCCCGACCGTAGAATTGATATCATGAAATGCTCGATCATTTCATGAAATAGTGGCATTTCATGATATGAGCAATTCTACGATCGGGCTCCGACATGTATACACATGTCTCGAGGTCATTCAAATGTACGCACTTTGCGCATGGCAATGAGTCACGAAATGCCAGTAGAGTCGGAAGCTATTCGTTAGCAATCAGTGAACGAATACTGCGTTCTAGTCTAGTTTGGACATAACAATTTTCATCTGTTTTTTTTTGTTTTGCGGCCCGCGATTTAATATATAATACTTAATATGGCCCTCGGTGGTTAACGAGTTTGACATGTCTGCCTTAGATGGAATGCCCTGGACGCATGCCTTCAACTGTCTACACCTGTGCGTCAAATAGTTTTCAAATTTTCACCACTGTAGACGTGAATTAAAATGTACGTAACTGATGCTGCTATGTTAGCGGGTATAAGTGCTGAAATTTTAGTGCTGAAAAAAGCGAGAAAAAGATGTGAAAAATACCGGCGATCGATATTGATGAAAGATTACTTTAAAACGCAGAATTTTCAAATTAAAGGAAAACGTTCTTTTTAAGGGCTTATCGCGAATGTATAGAACAAACTTCTACATGCTTTTGGGAATGGTGGAGCCAAGATCGAAAAAAAAATGCTTGTTTCAGAGAAGCAATACCAGCTGAAGTGAAATTAGCTATTACACTTAGATATTTGGCTACCGATGATTCATACATGTCTCTGATGAATATTTGAACCTATAATCTGATAAATTATTTAATTTTTTTTATTTGTTTAAATTGATTTAATAATTTATATCTCATGAATTTTTTATTTTTCAGCATGCGGAAATTTGAACTGCGTCGCTCACCTTTCTGCAATTAATCGTCGCCTGGTACAAGAGAACCTCTCCCGTTTCAAATTCCTGGTTACACTTCTGTTTAGATGTAACACTGTTCACGGTAAAAGAAATTAGGTGTTTTAAAGGACATATTTGGAGTCAAATGTAGGATTTGCATCGAGATATACCATATGGATTACTACTAGCGGCAACTTTTCAGAGCCCTACCATTTCTGCATCATACTTTAAATTATCGGGATCCCCTAGCAACCTTCAGTCAACCACTTACAACCGTCTCTAGATATTCGATGTGCCCATTGAATTCATTGAAATGATCTGTAAACGAAATCATGTCATCCCCATCTGATCATCTGTTTCTGTCATGACTCTCACAACACTCCATCCATTCCTTCTGGGTGGGAAAACCTGAATATCAATCAGCGAATAAATCAGAATTTTTATTTAAAAAAATTTTTTTTTTCAGTTGTTAAAAAAGTTGTGGAAGTAACGACCAAAGTTGGCTAGCGCAATTATTTTCGTATCTGTCTATTGCCATGTATTTGTGAGTTGTGTATTTGACAAAACAATCGTTTCTTCATATTTCACTAGACTTGTCGCCAATGATCTACAGTTGTGTATCAAATGAAAGCCTGTAAATCGTGAACTGTCAATGGCTATAAATAATGTCCCCCATTCTACAAATTTTAATATTCGCAAAAAACCGGAAGTATATAAACGATTACTCCATTGCATTCATTTAACTCTATTCTAACCTGCAATTGTTAGGTTTGTGCTCATCCGCAAAGTATCTAGATGGAACAGATGGATGATTCCATGCCATTGCTTGCAGCGACACCTTTATCAGACGGCCGCAATTATTATTTCCCCACTAAATTTCAAATTATGTGGACTTTTTTACTGCAATTTACAATGTACCTAGTGGTTAGTGCGTTTAGCTACTGATCTAAGGGACCTGGGTTCGAGTCCCGGGTAAAGAATGGGTGTTTGTGTCGTTTTTCTGCTGAGGTCCCGCTATCCTATCAAACCTTCTACTATGGCCTATCAACTAACAGGTTCCTGACAGACCTCTATGGCAAGCAGCTGCTTGAGGGGGTATTTATTTTTTATTAAGATTATATAAAAATATTACAGAATAATTTAGATTATTCTAAAATTAAGCGTTGATATTTTAAAAATGCCCGGCTGTAAAATTTTAAAATAAAATATATATATTAAATCATTTGGAGGGAAATTGTGCTGTTGTTCGGCAAAAGTGTTAATATCGATTTGTGCTTAAAATACATATATTTGGAAGTCTCTCTGTGCCAGCTGTATTAATCTGTAGTTACGATCGTAACAACGTACATAACAAATGACTCGTATAAATTGCCAGGCGTTTCACTGGCATATTTCTGGATGATTTTGACTCATTTCGTTAATGTTTCTGATGACTCCTTTTTCAATACGTTATTAAGGATGAACAGATTAATTGCCACTTTCTCCGCTTTATTACTATATTCTTTACACTTTTAGCTGTTGTTTGGACAAATACTTTTGCTTTGTCTTCCGTCTGTAATGCTGTTGACATTCAAATTTTTTGTTCTTCAACTTAAACGTTTTTTTTTTTTAGATTGGATAGATATTATATTATATGTAGATATTATATAGCAGAAAGTGTCCGAACACTTTTTGCAATATCATCATTAAATCATAAATAATAAATACCCCCTCAAGCAGCTGCTTGCCACAGAGGTCTGACAGGAGCCTGTCAGTTTATATGTCACAGTAGAAGGTCTGAGAGGATGGCAGGACCTCAGCAGAAAACGATACAAACAGCCATGCTTTACCCGGGGCTCGAACTCAGGTCTCTTAGATCAGTAGCCAAGCGCGCTAACCACTCGGCCATATCTTCATTAAATACACTAGTAGTATAGTCTATTTCATGAAGATATGATTTGAAACGAAAAATAATACATCTCACCTGTGGCTGTAATGAGTTACTGATTGCTGATAACGTTAATTGATTATTAAGCAGAAATAGTAGATCACTGAAAATTTTGAACCATGAGCTGTTTCAGATATCGTAAATCAAAGATGTGGCAGGATTCAAAGGTTAGATTTCATCTAACCAACATAAATTCAGTGTTCAGGGTTCATTCAGATAGAAGAGTTCACAAAAAATGGAGAAATTTAGGATGACTTCAAGATCAAATACAGGTCAGAGTTTAATCCACCTATGATAATAAGTGCCAGAACTGTGGGAATTTCAGCTAGGATTCATCTATAATGAAGACCTGATAGAAAGTGAACGAATGAAGCTTCTATGATATTTGGAACTCAAATAATAATCTTGGAAGCTAAAGAAATCATAAAGTGATCATTTGTTTCTCGTATTTGACACAATTGACAGTGCAATCGAAACAATTCACAATGTAACTAAGACAATTGACAAGTCAGTAGTTGTCACATTTGATACGTTTGACAAGAGAACTGACATTGCAATTAACAAAAATGGCAACTCATTTGACAGCTGATGTGACACTGCAATTGCCACAATTGACAACTCAATTGACACTTCAACTGATGCTATAATTGATAACCTAATCGTTACTACAACTGACACGTTACAACCCAGTTGATACTGCAATTCACATATTAGCCACTGATAACAACAACCCAATTGCACTGCAATAGACACAAATGACAACATACATGATAATGCAATTGACACAAGTCACAACCCAATTGACAACACAATTGGCATTGCAATTGAGAGCCCATTTGGCACAATTCACAAATCAATTGCCACTGCAATTGCACAATAAACCACATGATACTGGTTTAACATAATTGACAACCCAATTGACATTATAATTGACACAAATGGTAACCCATATGATATTGCAATTGATACAGATGGCAACCCATATGATATTGCAATTGACAATCCAAATGACATTGGAATTTACATGTCACAACCCAATTGACAAAATTGAAAACCAAATTGCCACTACAATTGACGCTGCAAATGACATAACTGAGAACTTAATTATCACTGCAATTAACAGAACTGACAAGTCAATTGATATTGCAATTGACACAATTGACAACCCAATTGACACTGCAATTGACACAATTGACAACCCAATTGGTATTGCAATTGACATAATTTACAGCCAATGAGAATTTACAGCCAAAAAGATATGAAATGAAGGGTTTTGTTGAAAAAATATTGTAGTTATCATACACTTCACTGCATTATTGGGCTGTTGGGTTGTAAAAGCCAGGTATATCGGAGAATTCGACAAAGCCAGACAGTTTTGGAAAATTAGTTTGAAAAATATGGCAGTTCAAAAACAACAGGTAAAATGAGATTTTCGGGGGTTGGGGAGAGAAATTTGAGCTCTTTCATATTGTTCATTGTTTTGAAAATTCTATTTGGATGGAAGTGCGTTTGCAAAACCTGAGCACTATGTTGCAAGTACTCATATGGAAAACTTTCTTTGATTTTCAAAAGTTCTTTCTGTGAGTCATTCAGATTATGTTGCGTGCAGTATTGACTTAGTATGTAGAAATTTTCCACATTTTTCGACAGTGAATCCAGTGAAAAACTGAGGAACATGGATGAATAAATAAGTTAATTTGACCGAATTTAATGCATGTATATTTTCTGTAGTTTGAGGAATACAAGAAATTTTCTTCTTATCTTTAAATTTCCACAAATAATATAAAGTGTCCATCAAATCCTTTGAGATTATGAAACAACACTCGTATTTCAAGTGAGAATTTATATTGAAGATTACTTTTGTTGTGAACAGCACCTCTGTATTTTCCAGTTAAGTGGTCGTGGTTTCTTACTCTATCAGCTCTTAGAATTTTCCCTAAATATTACATATATTGCTGCAGTAAAATTTTGCAAATCAAAATCTGTCATCATAATATTTCTTTTCTTCAAATCATTTATCAAATTTTCGGCTTCGATCATTTTATTCAAAAATTGTTCTGTTACATTTTCTACATGGATCAATCTCAATTCTTCTACATTTCGGAAAGCATTCGAAGTCTGCATATATCACATATGGGTGTTTCAACCCGTTTTTAATTGTATGGAATTTCGTACTATTTGCTTCGGGAAACTTGATAGTTTGTTAAGTGTTTGATTCGCAATTATCTACGTGATTCTTTATAAATCGTCGCGAGTGAAATTTTGAAGGTAGTATGGGCAGGGATAGGATTTACCATTATGTCTTGAAAGGTATGCTGTAACCCTACAAATATTTTTAATCAAACAAGAGTGAGAATTACTGCCGTCTTTTAAAAGCAAAAGTTGTATGGGTCCTTTAACAGGATTCTGTGAAATATATAACGTATGCAAACAATCTTTCTTAGAATTAAAAACATTTATAGAAAGATTATTTAGAACCTCGAACTTCGGGATTTGATCGAGGGTTACTAGATAAGTTATGGAAGATGCATCTAAGACGTTTTCAAATATTTTATATTTTTTTCACACGTTGTGGATGGTCTTTAGCAGAATGTAGAGCTCAATATTGACCACAAGAAACATTTGATGTGGTAGTTTTGAACGTTCACTATTCCTTTTGTAGATTTAATACGTCTGCTAAATCTACGAAAGCAGATGCTTCGTAATGAGACATTTGAATTTCCATAGAAATTATTTTGTAAAACACCCATCCACTTCCATTTTCTTATATAAAACTATCAAAGTCTTTATCAATTTTATCATAAGCATTTTTTAGTAATTCGTTGAGATAGGTAGTCAAACTGATTATTTCGTTACATATCGGAAAATGTACATATATTTTTTTCTGTCTTTCAGATTCTGTTTGATTTTTAAATTTTGTTTGTAAAATGAACCTAACTTTTAGAGGCTGACCGAGTTTCTTGTCAATTACATGTTTCCATTTATTGTTAGTTTTCTGCAGGAAATATTTTAAGTGCCTCAATGTGATTACCGATAATTCGATATTTCTCAGTAGTTCTACCACAGCGTTTGGTTTCTGTAGCCTTATTTAGTTTCTGTAGCCCACCCAGTTTCTGAAGATGCCCGATTGTTTGGTAAATCATTGGATAAACCTTTTCTCCAGTTTCGTAAAAAGTCCACAAAACTGGTAACCTGGAATGTGCATTGAAGGTGGATTAAACATTTCTTCAATCCAGATTACTATATCTCCATCTTTTACAAATTTTTCTTTCTGTTTCACAAATTTATACTTCATTTTTCCACATGTTCGACATCAATATCTCATCATTACTCTTTTATTCTTCGATGTGACATATTCAACGTTATCTGTTAAAGATTTCGTTTTATACTTTACACAATACATGCTAAATCTTTAAATATAAAATATTAGTACGCAATACTTATAAAGTATAATGTATCACAGTTATCTAACTAGTTTATCGTGTGGACAAAAACAAAAATTGAAGAGTGCATTTGTAAATAAGGATCCCATAACTTTAAGTATTGATCCACAGAAGAAAAGCAACGATATTTTGAAACTGAGAAAGAGACAAATCATTAAACTGAAAAATCTAAAACGCCAGTTCAATTTCATTTCAGTAAAACACTGCTAGGTGGATTTCTGCTATTCTTAACAACTGCACTCGTAGCATTGGGAAAAGCTGCTGCAGTTGGAGCTGCGGGATACGTTAGTACTAAGCTTGCACAAAAAGTTCTAGGAAAAGGGTTATACATTCCTGGAAAGCAAATAGTTCAGGGATTAAAAAAAAAAGAGCCATTAAGTAACTTCAATGTCAAAAATAAAATGAAAAAAGAAAAAGGATTCCGTGGTATATACTCTATCGATTTTTGCCATCAAAAATATTCAAGACCGAAAATGGTATAGTGAACTTTGACGTTTCCCGTGGTTCAGGAACTCATTGGGTAACTTATTTCACTGATGCGAAGTTACCTTACGTCGAGTACTTTGAACCATTCTGTTTATCGCCACCAGAAGAAGTAAAACACTATTTACTTACATCTTCAAAGCCGATCGTGTATAACTCTTCGCAAATTCAAGTAAATTGCTCTGCAAAAGTCGTTTACTATTGCATCTATTACATTAATTGAAGGAATAATAGCATGAGCCCATATGATGTACTGTATCAGTTTGAACAAACTCGTAACGATCGGAATGAATTATTGGGAACAACTAGCCTATGAGTGCTACATAGTACTACACCACATTAATAAAGATAGTACTCATAACTATCAATTCCTCTACTATTACGGAATACAACCCCGAAGATTTGGAAATTAATTATGAAACGCCGATCACACTCAATGGCGAATACGAGATCGGTAGCAATATGTGGTATTCCTGGTACAACATCAGTGATAAATATAACAATAGCACTCAAATACGTTAATGAAAGGCAGTGGAATAAAATAACTTTCCCGAATGGAATGTACGATATAGGCGGAATTCAGTGATGCTTTGAAAAATGTCTTTGGGAATCCTAACCCTATAATACTAGAAAACAACCTCCCCCAATTAAGATTTGTTATTCATTTGGCAAGAGGATATAAAATACAGTTTTCAGAAGGAAAGTTGCGAGAAATACTAGATTTCGAATCGAAAATTATCGACGCAGCACAAAACGAAGGAAGGTTCCCACCCAACATAACTAGAGGGATCAATCGCATTCTGATTCACTGTTCTATTGTCGAATCTTCCTATCTCAATAACCAAAAGACCGACGTGTTGTACAGTTTCTTGCCTCAATAACTGCCAGACAGTTCAATCGAACACAGCCATTCTTCCCCATATATTTACCGCTGAATAAAACTGATTACATTTGCAACGTTAGAATGAAGGTAACCGATGAGAATAATAAAGTAATTGACTTCAACAAGGAAAACGTGACTTATATGTTACACATCAGACCCAAATAAAAATGAAGATACTGTGAAAGCGAATTAGAATATTTATACAAATCCGTCGCTTATCGTTCAAAAAACGAAAAAATATTCTCCTAAAAGCAGAAATATTCTTAATCAGTTAATTTACGGAAATGGCCTAAAAATCATAAAGTCATAAAGTAAGCACAGGATGAACGTTGAGGCTTCTTACTGTAATAGACGATAATTCAACGACAAAATGCGAATACTTCAAATATCGAAAAACCAATGTGAATGTTAAAAATCTTTTAAAATATGATAAATTTACTAAGATATGGACGTTTTTCTACATCCGCACAACATTTATATACACGTCAGAGGCAAAATACAGAAATCAGATGGGTCTGATATCGGCAGCAGTAACGATGGTCAATAACGGAAAAAACATTTTTAAGAGGGTTCAATATTATATCGGAAACAGAGAGTTGGAAGATATTGAATTGCCATGAGTGAAGACCACAATTCACAATTGTATTAATTTTTCCGAATACTTTTCACACAGTGCTGCTGCAAGGATGATGTGGGTCAAAAATATCGCACACAGTTCGAAAATGAATAAGTATTTGTACGATGGAGGCGAAGATAAACTGGACACGAATAATAAGATAAAAGGTTTTGCATAAACGTTGAAGAGAAATCCTAAATTCAATAAAGGATTTTCGGGCAGATATGAAATTACAAAAAAATTGTCGAAACGTAAGTTTATTCTTACCACTGAATAGGCTGTTTGGATTCTGCCAAAATGTCCACATGAAATACACATGAAATATTTTGGGAATCGTGCAAACTATATAAATCAGATACCAGAATTGACTCTCATGTGAGTTGGAGGGTTACAACCACTCAAAATAAACATGACCATAATAATCCCAAATAAATAGTCAAACCAGAAACAATATGGTGTTTAATCACATGTTGCTAGAACGGATTCGGATCAGAGTGAATAGCAGTTTCTCGAACAAGAATTCGAGTGCAACTTTAAACCCAATACTTTAGACTATGGCCGAATTTACAACAGCTTATTAGCTGCAAAAAATATAAATATCGACTAGGGAGGAACACTAGTCAATTATCAAGATTTTAGTAAACTGTATCCGATATTCCACTTCGATATCAGCAAATACGAATCACGTCTATATGAATTAACAGCAACTGCTGACATCGAAATACGATTAAAATTAAATAGGGCGCCAAATGAATTATATCACGTATATTGCAAAATTATCTCAAAACGAAAAGCAACTTCGCAACCACCAGAGGGAAAACTTTCAGTTGTTGGATGAAAAAGCTATTTCAAATACAATCATTTCGAAATCTACATCTGTTTGCACGTTTAAAAAAAATATATTCCCATTCCAGTTTATCATTATCTAGCCGTTTGTACTAGACACCGTTTGTGTTTATTTGTCTCGTATTTGGCATGATAACCTCTTTGGTTTGGTCGTGTTTGGCTTCCAATTATTTCGAGATAAATACGTGATTCATCAAGGAGGCTTTCGACAATACTACATAATCAGCGGTGTTTCATGAGGAGTAAAAAAAGAATTTAGTCACAAAGATTATCGACAATGTCTATTTGATGAAAAAATCCTATACACGCAACAAACAGAATTTCTGATCAGAACGTAAAATCATCTCTTCATGTGACAAGCAATTAAATATATCTAAATAAAACGTACTTACCCTTCAGGAGAGAAATTCAAACTAATTTCGAATTACCTTGAGACCTTCTTAAATAGACAACAGAACCGAAACTTTTATCCAAAACCAAAATTGAATATTCATCTTATCATGGAATAAAATATTCCTTGATAAGAAATTCATTCAGCTTTGATTTTTGATAAAAGTTTCGGTTCTGTTCAGTGTTTGCGAAGATCTCAAAGCAATTCACAATTAGTTTGAATTTCTCTCCTGAAGGGCAAGTACGTTTTATTTTAAATAGACTTAATTTTAAAGCTGGAAAGGAAAGATAAAATATTCAGCTTTAGTTTTGGTTAGGAAATAAAAGTTTGACTTTTATTTAAAGTTGAAAAATTTTTTTGTCAAAAAACGTTGCATTTTGACGTATTACCATAGAGGTTTAAACATTGATTAATGTGCTTTTAACAAGTAAACTGCTGAACGAAAACTCAACATGATCGAATGAATAAAAAGTACCTCGGTAACACTTTAAAAAGGAAAAACCGATAAAATTATTTTTCAATCAGTATAGAGATACCCAATGAATGCATGAGTGTATCTTTTGGGTATTTTGCAGTAAAATTTGTTTTTCTTAAATAATGGATATATCATTGAGCTAAATCCGTGATATACAAGTACCTCTATAGAAGTTATAAGTTAGAGATTAAACGAACAAAAAGAAATTATATTAAACTGTTTCATAAAACAGGTGGTAGTTAATTGTTAAATTTAATTCTTCATTTTAACTTACTTTTCTATATCTCTTCCATCATAATTTGTTGTGTTTTTCGAAACGTCTGTTTTACCATGTCTTCTCAACCCTTTGATCAATTGCAACGAGTATGTAGCAAATGAATTGTGTCGTGGAGAGTGTCTAAGGTACAAAAACTTTCCCCTCATGCTTTCAATCCCCCTAAAAAGCGGAATGTGAAACATAATTGCCATTACATCCATCAAACAAAAGATAAGAGAGTAACTAGTTATATGTCAAATTAAGACTTGTTGGGAGTGTGTCAATGTTATAAACAGTTATCTTGTGGTCTATCTGTCTCCGAAAAATAAAGCAATTTTTTTTAAAGATCAATCTTTCAAACTCGATGGTCAACGTAACCTCTTGTGTGTCAAATGAAAGCTCGTGACGTCGGAAGTGTCCTAGGCTACACGCTTTTACCCACATGACATTACGATATATGACATTACGTTCTCATTTTTCTTTCTTTCCCCTAAAAGGAGCGAGGGTCGATTTTTGATTAAATATGGGAAATGAAAGCTTAAGAATTACAGAATAGTTTAAGGATTCCGTTTTCGTATTCAACTTTGCAATTCTGCGAACAGGTGAAGAATGGATACTTTTGGATACAAAATTCCCTTCCAAGTTCATACTGAAAATGAAAAATAAAATAAAATTTGAAGCATTTGAAACGTACTTGTCTTACTACATGCGCCCTTATATATAAAATATAAGCAAAATACCTAAATAGTATTTTCATTAAATGAAATCATACCAACCTTGAAAGGTAGATAAGTCACCAAAGCTGATCTTTCTTACCAACAGAACAAACAAGGCAAGCATGTGGAGAATATGGTCAATCGAAGCATTATTCAGCGATAAATCCTCTCACGTTGTAGTTATTTAGTTCCATTTCAATGCCTAATAAACTCATATCTTAACAGGTGATATTTTTTCCCAAAACGAACTACAGTTTGGGTTGTAAATAAATCAGGTTCGAAGACTTCTTCCTCTTTGCTCCAAGTTCAGAATAGAAGCAAAAATGCGAATGTAGTTTTCCGTTTCGCATAAAGCAATCGAACACACAATTAAATATAATCTTATGATTAGAGTGAAGCGAAAGTTCTCTATATGTAAACTGTGAACAAGGCATTTGGTGGAGCGTAAACCGAAAATAAGAATATTTGAGGAATTATTTAGAGTATAACGAATGGGTGACACATAAAATCGTTACGGTAAAAAACTAAAACAAGTCTTGAATGACTGTTTATCGATTAACTTGTGATCGTAAATGTTTTCTGTTTAAATATCTTTTCAGATCTATTTCATGACGTCACTTTGACAATGTAAAGTTGAACGCATGAAATTCGACTGATCGAGAATTAAAACCAAATTATTCCAAAGAACAAGCTTTGTTTTTTCAATGAAACAACATATTACGTATTTCTAAAAACGAAAAGTGAACTGGCATTAGATCCATCTACACATGAATATGTACATAGGACAAAGATAGCACTTCGAGATAGAAATTATTCTTAAGAGATTATTAGGGTTGTTCTATATTGTACTTTCGAATAATGGTCAACTACCTCCACGTGCAAAAACGAACGACAAAACTTTGATTTCTTACCTTTCGAAACTATTACAATAGAACGATGATTCCCAAATAGAGTCGCTTCTAAGGTCCAGAGCAAGCTCGAAAATTCGCGGGACTCGGTGCGGAGGGCGACGGCCTTTCAAGGAGGTGTCCCCAATTTACTTTGTTTTATCCATATAGTTAACCAGCCTCTTATCGTGTTTTTAATATATATAGTTTGAAGGATATTCACTTTTGAAACGGCAACTACATAGAAGACGTGTGTCATGCTTATCACTGTGGTTTTAGAGTGTTTAAAATACCACGGATTTTTTTAAATTTTGGTAAAATTTGCAAACTGCGCTATATTTACTGCAGATAGGAATATTAAACTAACACACAGTAAGAAAAGTTGGATAGCAGAAAGATAAGAATAGAACATGGGAAAATTTTAATATTTACTAGAAGAATGTATATGGAAATTTCTGGCACATATGGGAATCTCGTTTTCAAAGAGAATATTTTTCACTCGTTAAAAGTTTTAATTTGAGCTAATGGATGGTGGGGCAAAATGTAAACAGTAGTATTTTATTGGTAATTATATATAACATAAAAATCATTTGTGTTGTGTGTTTTAAAAATTTTTCTTTTCTCAGTTTTTAAAACTGAAAACCACAACACAAATGATTTCTATGTTACATTTGCCAAGGAAAGGGCAGACTGTCGCTGTCGGGGGAACCACCGAAACTCAAAATTTATAAAATAAATAAAAATTTATACTGTAAAGAAATCACTTGCAATATTTGTTTAAATATTCACATTTCCTGTATTTAGTACACTCTAACGATGTTCATTAAAACCACCTAACAATTGGAAAAATGCGAATTATAATATTTCATTAGTACCAATCAAATCCAAAAAAAAATCCACGTCTACCTTAAAAAAATGATGCGTTTACACTAACCTAGCTCTAAGTGCATCACTAACGTTCCAAATTTCTAGCATAAATACATCGCTTTCAATATCTGTTTAAAATTTCAACACAACTTCAAATGGATGGCGAATTCCTCCCCCCACCTTCCGCATTAGACAACTGACTAAAAATTAAATTCCCTTCAGAACCCCATTCCTTACTACGGGGAGCGGGTGAGGGAGAACTCTGAGTGGTGGGTCACGTGGTATATATCCTTGCGCCTTCTCTTGTCTTCGTTCTCTTGATGAAGAAATTCGATACATTTTAAAAACAATCAAATTTTAAAGCAACTATAAGCTACATCGTTTTGAAAAAAAATCAGAAAGACCACTGAGAATACAATTTAATGTTCCGAAAAAAAAACAAAAGAAAAATAACACGAGAAAAAAAAGTCGCGAAAAACCTGCCACTGCTTGCGCTCAGATGCTGAGTGCGTGGCACTCAAGGGAGCAAAACTTCACTCAACTGTTGAGTTGGCTGCAATAAACAGGATAAATGAACATATGAAATCAATATTTAGTTACATATATATTTAATGACCCTTATTAGACGAAAAGTATATAAATAGTAAAAAAAAATACCCCCTCAAGCAGTTGCTTGCCACAGAGGTCTGACAGAATCGTTTTAGTTTATATGCCATATTATTATATCTCTGAGGTCGGGCTGACTTCATTAGAAAGACAAGAGCAACATCCATGCCATTACCATGGGCTCGAACCCAGGTCTCTCTGATCAGTAGCCAAGCACGATAACCACTCGGCCACGAGACGGCCAGACCAATGCCATAGTATAAGGTCTGAGAGGATTGGCAGGACCTCAGCAGAAAAACGACACATACATCCATGCCTTACCCGGGGCTCGAACCCAGGTCCCTTAGATCATTAGCCAAGCGCGCTAACCACTCGGCGCAGTAAATATATTGTAAATTGAAATAAATTACCAAATTTCAATTTTGAGATGTTTGCCAAGTCAAAGAGAGAACAAAACTCAATTGAATTGATAAAAATTAAATCAGTGTGGTTTGAACTCTTTACGATAATTGTGAATTTCTAATCTAGGATAACCGATGCAGTGTAATTAAAACATTTCGAATATTTTTGCACAGATAAATCTTTAACGACAAACGTAATTAAAGTTAATTTCCATTTAGTTATTGAAATAATACCCAATGAAAAATTCCGTATGATACAATTTGATTTCGCAATTGACCAGTGCCTTTTGAACTCTTTCGTCACTTTTGAAAATTTGAATCCAGCTACTACTGCATTCAGATTTATTGTGCTAACTTGCCCTCTTAAGAAAGTTTACGTTTAATGATCTTTTCCCCAATCGGATTGGTCACTGCGCCATGAAGTTTTGTGAAGGTAATTGATGCCTTTTGGTCATAGAGAACATGCTGGATGTCATCGATGGGTGAAATGCATATTGCCCTATTATATCCTAACAAGTGTTTTGTGAATCCACCTTGCCAGCTGTGATTCTTTGGAGTCCTGGTCTTTTATCCATTGTGTACACTCATTGTAAACAGCACTGAAAGGCAGAAATATGTCACCCAAATCCTATTCATGGTACTTTCCAGAGTAGGATTGCAATACTCTATAATCTTTCCTGGGCAAACCCATCTAGATATACCATGCCAGGACGCTGAAATACGAAAAAAATAATATTGGAATATAGAGTAATTTAAAAAAATTGTTTAAAACTATAAATTCTCTTATTTTACACCATTCTAATTTAAGTAGGTTGCAGATAAATTTTAAAGAAATTAAATCACTTAAATATTAAAGCATATTTAATTTCTCTAATTTCTTCTCTTCTATTACCTCGAGCCGTCCCGTAGCCGAGTGGTTAGCGCTCTTGGTTACTGATCTACGGGACCCGGGTTCGAGCCCCGGGTAAGGCATGGCTGTTTGTGTCGTTTTTCTGCTGAGGTCCTGCCATCCTCTCAGACCTTCTACTGTGGCATATAAACTGACAGACTCTGTGGCAAGCAGCTGCTTGAGGGGGTATTTATTTTATTTATTACCTAATGACTGTCCATGATTTGTGTACCGAGGTGTGGCCTTATTTATCCTCTCTAACCTTTCAATGTTCCAGTCATTTATTTTGTTGTCTCCATTGGAAATAACAGGCCTAGAGAATTGGTTTACATACATACACATACAAAATCCTCATACAACCATGGGCTACAGAGGTCAAAAAAGACTGTGTGATTTTCCTTTCCAGAAGTATCTCTTCTGATCTACTGTTTCAGCATTTGGCCATTCTAGGCCAATTCTGGCATGGTTCTGTTGACTTTGTCTACCCATCACATCCTAGGTCTTTCCCTTTTTCTGAAACCCTTAAGCACATTGTTCATAATCCTGCTTACCAATCTGCAGCTATTCATAGGGGCAACATGGCAAACCAACACAGTCTCTTTCTGCACAAAACGCTACTCAAAGAAGGTTGATAATTCCTTCTTCTAACCTCATCATTACTTACAAAATCGAACCACCTAATGTCCAAGATACTGCGTAAGCATCTAGAATCAAAGGCATCAAGTTTCTTGTTATCCAGCTTACAACAAGGTCCAGAGCAAGCTCGAAAATTCGCGGGACTCGGTGCGGAGGGCGACGGCCTTTCAAGGAGGTGTCCCCAATTTACTTTGTTTTATCCATATAGTTAACCAGCCTCTTATCGTGTTTTTAATATATATAGTTTGAAGGATATTCACTTTTGAAACGGCAACTACATAGAAGACGTGTGTCATGCTTATCACTGTGGTTTTAGAGTGTTTAAAATACCACGGATTTTTTTAAATTTTGGTAAAATTTGCAAACTGCGCTATATTTACTGCAGATAGGAATATTAAACTAACACACAGTAAGAAAAGTTGGATAGCAGAAAGATAAGAATAGAACATGGGAAAATTTTAATATTTACTAGAAGAATGTATATGGAAATTTCTGGCACATATGGGAATCTCGTTTTCAAAGAGAATATTTTTCACTCGTTAAAAGTTTTAATTTGAGCTAATGGATGGTGGGGCAAAATGTAAACAGTAGTATTTTATTGGTAATTATATATAACATAAAAATCATTTGTGTTGTGTGTTTTAAAAATTTTTCTTTTCTCAGTTTTTAAAACTGAAAACCACAACACAAATGATTTCTATGTTACATTTGCCAAGGAAAGGGCAGACTGTCGCTGTCGGGGGAACCACCGAAACTCAAAATTTATAAAATAAATAAAAATTTATACTGTAAAGAAATCACTTGCAATATTTGTTTAAATATTCACATTTCCTGTATTTAGTACACTCTAACGATGTTCATTAAAACCACCTAACAATTGGAAAAATGCGAATTATAATATTTCATTAGTACCAATCAAATCCAAAAAAAAAATCCACGTCTACCTTAAAAAAATGATGCGTTTACACTAACCTAGCTCTAAGTGCATCACTAACGTTCCAAATTTCTAGCATAAATACATCGCTTTCAATATCTGTTTAAAATTTCAACACAACTTCAAATGGATGGCGAATTCCTCCCCCCACCTTCCGCATTAGACAACTGACTAAAAATTAAATTCCCTTCAGAACCCCATTCCTTACTACGGGGAGCGGGTGAGGGAGAACTCTGAGTGGTGGGTCACGTGGTATATATCCTTGCGCCTTCTCTTGTCTTCGTTCTCTTGATGAAGAAATTCGATACATTTTAAAAACAATCAAATTTTAAAGCAACTATAAGCTACATCGTTTTGAAAAAAAATCAGAAAGACCACTGAGAATACAATTTAATGTTCCGAAAAAAAAACAAAAGAAAAATAACACGAGAAAAAAAAGTCGCGAAAAACCTGCCACTGCTTGCGCTCAGATGCTGAGTGCGTGGCACTCAAGGGAGCAAAACTTCACTCAACTGTTGAGTTGGCTGCAATAAACAGGATAAATGAACATATGAAATCAATATTTAGTTACATATATATTTAATGACCCTTATTAGACGAAAAGTATATAAATAGTAAAAAAAAATACCCCCTCAAGCAGCTGCTTGCCACAGAGGTCTGACAGAATCGTTTTAGTTTATATGCCATATTATTATATCTCTGAGGTCGGGCTGACTTCATTAGAAAGACAAGAGCAACATCCATGCCATTACCATGGGCTCGAACCCAGGTCTCTCTGATCAGTAGCCAAGCACGATAACCACTCGGCCACGAGACGGCCAGACCAATGCCATAGTATAAGGTCTGAGAGGATTGGCAGGACCTCAGCAGAAAAACGACACATACATCCATGCCTTACCCGGGGCTCGAACCCAGGTCCCTTAGATCATTAGCCAAGCGCGCTAACCACTCGGCGCAGTAAATATATTGTAAATTGAAATAAATTACCAAATTTCAATTTTGAGATGTTTGCCAAGTCAAAGAGAAAACAAAACTCAATTGAATTGATAAAAATTAAATCAGTGTGGTTTGAACTCTTTACGATAATTGTGAATTTCTAATCTAGGATAACCGATGCAGTGTAATTAAAACATTTCGAATATTTTTGCACAGATAAATCTTTAACGACAAACGTAATTAAAGTTAATTTCCATTTAGTTATTGAAATAATACCCAATGAAAAATTCCGTATGATACAATTTGATTTCGCAATTGACCAGTGCCTTTTGAACTCTTTCGTCACTTTTGAAAATTTGAATCCAGCTACTACTGCATTCAGATTTATTGTGCTAACTTGCCCTCTTAAGAAAGTTTACGTTTAATGATCTTTTCCCCAATCGGATTGGTCACTGCGCCATGAAGTTTTGTGAAGGTAATTGATGCCTTTTGGTCATAGAGAACATGCTGGATGTCATCGATGGGTGAAATGCATATTGCCCTATTATATCCTAACAAGTGTTTTGTGAATCCACCTTGCCAGCTGTGATTCTTTGGAGTCCTGGTCTTTTATCCATTGTGTACACTCATTGTAAACAGCACTGAAAGGCAGAAATATGTCACCCAAATCCTATTCATGGTACTTTCCAGAGTAGGATTGCAATACTCTATAATCTTTCCTGGGCAAACCCATCTAGATATACCATGCCAGGACGCTGAAATACGAAAAAAATAATATTGGAATATAGAGTAATTTAAAAAAATTGTTTAAAACTATAAATTCTCTTATTTTACACCATTCTAATTTAAGTAGGTTGCAGATAAATTTTAAAGAAATTAAATCACTTAAATATTAAAGCATATTTAATTTCTCTAATTTCTTCTCTTCTATTACCTCGAGCCGTCCCGTAGCCGAGTGGTTAGCGCTCTTGGTTACTGATCTACGGGACCCGGGTTCGAGCCCCGGGTAAGGCATGGCTGTTTGTGTCGTTTTTCTGCTGAGGTCCTGCCATCCTCTCAGACCTTCTACTGTGGCATATAAACTGACAGACTCTGTGGCAAGCAGCTGCTTGAGGGGGTATTTATTTTATTTATTACCTAATGACTGTCCATGATTTGTGTACCGAGGTGTGGCCTTATTTATCCTCTCTAACCTTTCAATGTTCCAGTCATTTATTTTGTTGTCTCCATTGGAAATAACAGGCCTAGAGAATTGGTTTACATACATACACATACAAAATCCTCATACAACCATGGGCTACAGAGGTCAAAAAAGACTGTGTGATTTTCCTTTCCAGAAGTATCTCTTCTGATCTACTGTTTCAGCATTTGGCCATTCTAGGCCAATTCTGGCATGGTTCTGTTGACTTTGTCTACCCATCACATCCTAGGTCTTTCCCTTTTTCTGAAACCCTTAAGCACATTGTTCATAATCCTGCTTACCAATCTGCAGCTATTCATAGGGGCAACATGGCAAACCAACACAGTCTCTTTCTGCACAAAACGCTACTCAAAGAAGGTTGATAATTCCTTCTTCTAACCTCATCATTACTTACAAAATCGAACCACCTAATGTCCAAGATACTGCGTAAGCATCTAGAATCAAAGGCATCAAGTTTCTTGTTATCCAGCTTACAACGAGTCCAAGTTTCGCTACCATAACTAGCCTTAGAAAGAACCAAACTATTGTACGGCCTAATTGTAGTCCTTAGGTGTATACGCCTATTTTTCCACACTCTCCATAGATTCTTAAAAGTCCCTTCGGCAATCCCTATTCTTATATTTATCTCATACCGCACATCACCAGTATCTGTTACATAGCTCCCAAGATAATTATGCTGAGACACTTGTTCAATAGCACATCCCCGTCACGGGAGCCGAGGCAACTTAGATTCTATATCCTTTTTTGTGGCGGTCCGGGATATAGATTAAATTTAGGTTTTGACCAATGGATGAGCTTTACTCCTACAGTACTGTTCGCCATTAGGTAGTCGGGGATGAGCTGTATCTATTATAGTACTGTCTTGCCCATGACCGTAGGTACTGGTGAATATGGCATTTCCCTATACTGGTAGTGCTTTAGGCGGAGCTAGTGGGTCTTGTCATCATATATATTTACCTGTTCAATAGTATAGCCATTCGAAGTAACTGAAGCACCACCTGCGTGACCAATTTTCATTACTGTAGTTTTTTCTCTGTTTATCACCAAACTATTACCAGTCTCATCAAAGCTCTAATGAACGAATTCATCTCATCAATATCATTAGCCAACAAGTCCAAATCATTTGCATAATGTAAATCAGAAATTTTGAGATCTCTAGGCCATTTAACGTCAAAATCTTTCCCTTGCAAAGAATTTCGCATAACATAATCAATAGCCAAACAAAATACAAAAGGAGAAAAACTCACCCTTGTCTAACTTAGTAGCAATGTTAAACCAATCGCTGCAAGATGTATCAATTCACATACACGACTCAGTGTTATTGTTATGAATTTAAAGGGTTGGAAACTGAACGTGAGGACGAAAACAATAATTAAATATTGTAATTCTAAAATAATGCAATTTATTTCAAAAGTATGAATGAAAACATTTATATAAACTAAATTCTACCAATACAATTATTTATCAGTATAAAAATAGAGATTTAGAAGAACAAAGCACCTTTTTACTGTTACTACAGATGTTTCCTCTATAATTTTATTATGTCTACCCAAAGCATAAAATGAGGCTTTTTAAAACAGTCGATAACGGACACAATCATAATTCTGAACAAACCTGCAATGTATAAAGAATAATCTTACCAATTCCTAAACAAACTAAATATAACTATGCATCAAACGATGAATTCTTCCTACAGAAAAGTTAAGAACATCTCTGCTTGTTCGACTAACATATAAGTAGTACTCCCCACACTTTCGCATCAAACGACCTTTTGACCTTGAAGGTCACGCAACAGTCAGATATTGCGATCACGTCCCATTTTCAAAAATTCCCGCGATTTTGCCGTTCGTCCGCCATTTTCAGTTCTGACTCCCCCTCTAAGAACTAAATAACTCTAAAATTCACGAATAATTCAAATCCATCTTGGATTCACCACCCATAGGGAAACTCCTGCAATATTCTGCCTGATTGCAGAGCCATCTAGTGTTTAATACACATACTATATTATAAAAAAACCCAGTCTTCCGCGGGTGAGCTTACGCGGTTGCAAAACTTAACGTCCCATCTAACACACAATATATTCTAAATACACGGAGACAGAGCTTAATATCCCATCTAATGCATAGTTGCAGAACTTATCCTCCATCTAACACAAAGGAGGTAAGGGCTCATCATACCTTAGAGCACATGGAGGCAGAGTTTAACATCCCATCTAACATATGGTTGCAAACTTTAACATCCCTTCTAACGCATGGGGCAGAACTCACTACATCTTCTAACATACGGAGGCAGAGCATAATATCCCACCTAATGCACAATTGCATAGGTCAACGTCCCATCTAACACATGGGGGCCAGAGCTCACAACATCTCCCATCACACACTGCAGAGCTTAACGTACCATCTAATACACTGTTGCAGAGGTGGCATCTTACACATGGTGGCATATCTCACCACATCTTCTAACACAAAGAGGCAGATCTTACTATCCCATCCAATACAGAGTTGCAGAGCTTAACGTACCATCCAATGCAACGAGGCAGAGCCGACCACATCTTCTAACACATGGAGGCAGATCTTAACATCCCATCTAATACACAGTTGCAGATCTTAACATCGCGTCTAACACAAGGTTGCAGAGCTTAATGTACCATACAATGCACAGAGACAGAGTCCACCAAATATTCTAATACACGGAGGCAAAGCTTAACAACCCATGTAATACACGGTTGCAGCACTAACGTCCCATCCAACACACAGAAGCCGAGCTCAATCACGACAATTTCTAACACAAAGAGGCAGAGCTTATTATCCCATCTAATACATAGTTGCAGAACTCATCATCCCATCTAACGCAAAGGAGGTAGGAATCATCTTTACCTTACAAAACATGTTGGCAGAGCTTAATATCCCATCTAATACATAGTTGCAGAACTTATCCTCCATCTAACACAAAGGAGGTAGGGCTCATCATACCTTACAGCACAAGGAGGCAGAGTTTAACATCCCATCTAACATATGGTTGCAAACTTTAACATCCCATCTAACGCACGGGGGCAGAGCTCACTACATCTTCTAACATACGGAGGCAGAGCCTAATATCCAACCAAATACACAGCTGCATAGATCAATGTCCCATCTAACGCATGGAGGCAGAGCTCACAACATCTTCCATCACATGGTGCAGATCTTAACATCCCATCTAATACACGGTTGTAGAGGTTAATGTCCCATCTTCCAAAAGGTGGCATATCTCACCACATATTCTAACACAAGGAGGTGGATCTTACTATCCCATCTAACACACACATGCAGAGCTTAACGTACCATCCAATGCACGGGGCAGAAACGGACCGCATCTTCTAACTCATGGAGGCAAAGCTTAACATTCCATCTAACGCAAGGGGGTCAAAGATTACCGCATCTTCTAACACACGTAGGCAGAGCTTAATATCCCATCAAATACATGTTGTCAGACCTTAACGTCCCATCTATCACACGGAGGGAGTTCACCACATCTTCTAACACACGGAGGGAGAGCTTAACATCCCATCTAATATACAGTTGCAGAGCTTAACATTTCATCTAATACACAGTTGCAGAGCTTAACGTAGCATCCAATGCAAGGGACCAGAGTCAACCGCATCTTCTAATACAGGAGGCAGAGCTTAATCTCCCATTTAACCCACGGGGACAGAGCTTAATGTCCCATCTAACCCACGAGGACAGAGCCTACCACATCTTCCAACACACAGAGGCAGATCTTGCTATCCCATCTAAGAGACGGTTGCATAACTCAAAGTCCCATCTAACGGAAAAGGGGCAGACCTCACCACATCTCCTAACATACGGAGGCCGAGCTAAACCTACAATCTAATACACGGCGGACTTTCCAAGCTCATCTATGTCCACTTTCTTGTCTAGGACATCATTAGTGTTGGCGGAAATAAATCTGAACTGAGGCGCAGCTGCCACTCGAACCTGAGAACTTCAGATTACAAACCCTGCGTTCTGCCTTCTGAGACAATTTCCGCTCCCTAAAGAGAAAGAAACAATAAGATAATATGCCAGAATATACAGTTCCTACCTGTGTGTTGTCTTCATCAGTTCTGTTATTGACAGAGAAAAAAGTAACTTTATCAAGGAATTGACTTTTCCTAAAAAAGTTATTTTTGAATTCGAAATTTAGATTATTTTGAGAAATAATTCGAAAAAATATTTTCTTATTTTCGTTTTTATTCATTGTTAATATTTCTTTCTACACTAAAAAAATTTCAGATTCAGCTACCAGAACTAATATTAGTCAAGAAATTAAAAATAAGGTATCAGTCCAGTTTTAAAAATTAGGGGGCCATTCAATCAAAAAGTTCCATAGGCAGTTCTGTTTAAACAGAACTATAATAAAGAACGTAAATAACACTATAAACCGAACCTTCTCTTAACCCTTGGGGTTTATTGTGATCTGGTCACTTAGACCATTGTCTGCAAAAAAATGCCTTTCAGAAGTAAAACAATCCCACTCGTTACTCTTTTTACCAGTTATAAATTTTATGTAAATCCGAAGAGGCGAAATGCATTATTTTAAAAATGAATTTGTAAAATGCTGAAAAGTAGTTTAAAGACAAATTGTAACGTCCTTAAACCGCAATGATTATAACAATACTGAAACATGATACTTATAACAATCATCATCATCATCATCCTCAAGCAGCCATGGGCTACGGAGGTCCAACCAGACCGTGTAATTTAGTTCTCCAAGCATATATGTCCTGAACTACATCATTTTAAAAAAATGAATTTGTAAAATGCTGAAAAAGTAGTTTAAAGACAAACTGTAACGTCCTTAAACCACAATGATTATAACAATACTGAAACATGATACTTATAACAATCATCATCATCATCCTCAAGCAGCCATGGGCTACGGAGGTCCAACCAGATCGTATAATTTAGTTCTCCAAGCATATTTCTCCTGAACTACATCTGTTGCATCTGACCACTTCACACCAATACTGTCAAGGTCCTTTTGACATTTTCTGGCCGCTACAAACCGATTCTGTCAAGTTCCTGTTCGACGTTGTCTGCCCACCGCATCCTTGGTCTCCCTCTCTTTCTGAAGCCTTTAGGCACACTGTTCATAACCCTATTCGCAAATCTAAAATTATTCATACGGGCAACATGGCCAAACCAACGGAGTCTCTCTCTGCACAATATGCTACTTAAAGGAGGTTGCAAACTCCTTTGCCTAACCTCAACATTATTTACAAAGTTGAACAACCTAATGCCCAAGATACTACGTAAGCATCTAGAATCAAAGCATCTAGTTTCCTGTTATCTTGTTTACAAAGTTCGAAGTTTCGCTACCATAACTAACCCTAGAAAGAACCAAACTATTATACAGTCTAATTTTAGTCTTTAGGTGTATACGCCTATTTCTCCACACTCTCCATAGATTCTTAAAAGTCCCGGCAGCAATCCCTATTCGTTTGTTAATCTCATGCCGTACATCACCATTATCTGTTACATAGCTCCCAAGATATTTAAACTGTGACACCTGCTCAAGACTGTAACCATTCAGATTAACTGAGTCACAGCCTGCCTGACCAATTTTCACCAATTTAGTTTTCTCTCTGTTTATAACCAAACCTACTCTACTACCAGTTTCATCAACAGCTCCAATGAAAGAATTCGTCTCATCAACATCATTTGCCAAAAGGGCTAAATCATCAGCATAATCTAAAACAGAAAATTTCGCAGATCAGACCATTTAATGCCAAAATCTTTCCCTTGAAGTGAATTTCGCATAACATAATCAATAACCAAACTAAAGAGAAAAGGAGACAAAATGCACCCTTGTCGAACACCAGAAGTAATGCTAAATCAATTGCTACAAGACTTACCAACTCTCGCACATGACTCAGTGTTATTATAGAGAGCTTTCATTATGTTAACTAACTTGTCTGGTATACCATATGATCTCACAATCAACTACAAATTATGATTATCAACAGATTCAAAAGCCTTTTTGAAATCAACGAAGCTAGCAACCAAAGGTTTCTGAAACTCTAAACATTTCCCCTACCACACATCCCCTACCACTTCTGAATCCACATTGCTCATCACGCAATTGACCGTCAACCAGATTCTTAATTCTATTAAGCACAATCATGGAAAGAACTTTACCTGGAACATAGAGTAGGCTGATACCCCTATAGTTATCACAAGAACTGCGATCACCTTTTTTGAAAATAGGGATAATAATAGCTCTCGTAAAATCCTTAGGAACCATGCCTTTATCATAAAAGATAATTAAAATTTCAGTCATCCAAGTGGTAACAGAAACATTCCCAGCAGTAAGTATTTGCGTAGTAATTTCATCTGTACCTGGGAATTTATTAAGTTTAAGTATAGAAACGGCCAAAATAACTTCAGATTGTGTTATAGGGCCAACATTAAAGCCACCAATGCATCTATCATCATTGTAAGCAATGTGAGTAGAACTAACCACATTGTTTAGAACATCACTGAAATGTTAAGTCCACCTAGCTATGACAGAATCCTCACCTTCTAAAACCTTACCTTGTTTATCCTTCAATCCCTGTATACCTGTCTATTTCCTACCAAAGAAAACATTAACTATCTCTGCTGTTGTGCTGTGTAAGCAAACCATGACTGTCATAATGATTAAGTAACCTATCATGATAAGCTTTAGCTATAACTGGGTCTTTCAGAGCTTCAGAATTAAAGGTAAAATTGTTAAACCTAGCACAACACTTCTTAAGTTTAAGTTGCAAGACACTTTTCAGAAGATAATGGTCAGATCCAATTTCAGCTCCCCTATGTCACATATCATGTCACACATCTGTTATTCCTAACAGAACTAGCCCATTTGCTGTTAATTAATATCTAATTAATCATATTCTTATGCAGTCCATCAGGTGAAATCAATGTGAATTTCACCTGATGGACTGCATAAGAATATATCGCGGTGTTTGTAATAAGTATATATCGTGGTGCTGCATAAGAATATATCGTGGTGCTGAATATGTCGCGGTGTTTGTAATAAGTGTTAGTTATTCTGAAATCATTGAGTTTATTACCTGTAGGAGACGTTACACATTGCCATTGCAGCTACCAATACCAAAAGGGCCTATCACCCCTCCCCAAAAGTCAGAGTCAGTACCAACTTTGGCATTGAAGTCACCTAGAACAAGGGTAACATCTCCTTTCTTGACAGAATTCAAAATATCCTGAAGTTGTCCGTAAAACCTATCCTTCTCATCCTCATCGGCATCCTCAGTGGGGGCATAACAGCAGATAACATTCAAGTCTTTAACGCTTGTCTGAAATTTTGCTGTAAGAAACTTTTAATTAATTCACTCATATCCTAGAAGAGCATCACTAGCGTGTCTGCTGAGAAGCAGACCCACGCCTTGGTGATGTTTTTTATCGTCCCTCCCTGAAAAGAGAAATTTAAGATTATTTTTAAGAATCTGACCTTTATCTGTCCATCTGGTCTCTTGCAGGCCGAGAATATCTAAATTATAATGGAGGAATTCTTGTGTGAGGACATCAAGAGAAAAAGCTCTGTGCAGAGTCCTCACATTCCAACTACCTATGGAGAGAAAATGATTAGTGGGATGTTTAAAGAAACTCTGTTTATTGAGAGAGGGAATGCCGACAGTATCAAACAGCCCCCTAATCGCAGACATGGGGCAAAGACCCGTTCCCCCACCACTAAAAGCTGAAGCCATCTACACTGGAAGGCTTCCTCCAATGTAGAATTTGACGATGCCAGTAGAAGCAAAGAGTTCAGGTGCCTGCGATGACCTCTGCTCAGGATTATCCACCAGCTGATAAACATATCCTGTGAATCTATTCACTTGGGGCTGTCAACCCACAAACCAACAGAAAACACAGCGGAAGATTTTCCCTCCACAGAAGCCCACCATTACAGCAAAATCAGGATCCATAATCAAGCTCAGAACCATAATTTCGTTCAGGTTGGTATATATGGTCAGCACCAGGACCCTGTGTGGTTGACTATTCCTCAGCAGGGTAGAAAAAAAGAAAAGTAGCCATTGTTGTCCAGATTAGTAGGCCACACTAATCTGGCAGCCCTCCGCTTCCGTTCACTTCCACAAGAGAGTATCTCTTTTAAAAGGTACTAAAGGTCTGCACCACGAGAAGGCGGGGGTCGGACATTAGGTGCTAGGCCTACCTAGCTACCATTTACAGTCTTACTTTCCTATTTTAAACTAGCTCCTTGACGTTTCACTTTTATGTATACACAAACACAAAAATAATTTGTGTAGAAAAATGAAATCACTTATATATATATGCCACTGTTGTTCGATAAAAGGATTTGTACACTTTTCTGTTATGCCACTGTTGTTCGATAAAAGGATTTGTACACTTTTCTGTTATTGCATACTCAACTATCATTGAAGATGTTTAAGATTGTACATATATATATATGTTGTCACTATTTTATTCCTGTGTTAATTATTACAATAACCTGGATGAGCATATGCTCTTGGGTTATTTACATTGTAATAACGTACATTTATATGAAAAATAAAAATATTTGAATTGAAAAAAAAATTAAATTGAAAAAAATTATTAGCAGTCGATATGGCGCGAAGTCTTCGTCCTTTCGAAATAACAGGGAACGATGTTCCTGACAATATGCTGCAGGGTTGTTAAATCATTTAAGATTTCACAAAGGGACCCTTTTTGGAACACACCGTATAAAAATTATCGACTTTTCTAAGAAGTGTACACTAATATCCAATTATTGTGATTATGATTTTCACAGCTGAAAGCACCCGGGGCTGCCTGGGTCTCACTTCCAATCTGCATATTTAGTTTTACTACATTAAAGGTTTGTTTTTTAATTCTGCCTTCCCATCAGACAACATTTTAGCACAGATTGAACATGAAGAATTGCCCGTCGTTTGTTATGGTTGTGAGTTGTTTTACTCTGAGTGGAATTTTTTGCATACCATGGGCTAAATGGCCAGATCACAAGGACTCCGAAGGCTCAGAGAATGTTGGGGGAGGGGACCCACTGGAATAGCTGTTGGGATACAGATGGTAGCCTCCCGTCAAGGCCATCCAACGTGTTCTTTAACGTTGGATTGTTTTACCTCTGAGCGGCACTTTTTTGCACACCGTGGGCTAAATGGCCAGGTCACAAGGACCCGAATGCTCAGAGAAGTTTGGGGAGAGAAGTCAGAGAAGTTTGAGGATTTTACGGAGATAAATCTCAACGCTGACCCAGCTGGGACTCGAACCTTGGACCTACAGATTACGAGCCTGGCGCGCTATCGACTGAGCCAACCCCGTCCCAATAATAATGCTAGAAAAATCGTACCAGTGATAATAACACGAATCGAAACATAAGAATGATCTATACAATAATGGCTTATTGGATTACCAAAAGGAACGTCAGTACTTGGTTCACTGGCCTTTTTTTTTTTGGGGGGGGGGGGGGGGGGTGGCTTAGTCGGTAGCGCGCCAGGCTCGTAATCTGTAGTTCCCAGGTTCGAGTCAGAGCTGGGTCAGCGTTGAGATTTATCTCCGCAAAATTCCCCGCCCTGCCCACGGTCAGTAGGGGGCACCGATGGGCTTGGAAAGGCCGCCCTCCGTCGGATGGAACGTTAAGCCGTGGCCCCGTGTGTGGGAGAGCCATAACCTGTGCACGTTAAAGAACACGCTGGATGGTCTTGACGGGAGGCTACCATCTGTCTCCCAGCAGCTGTCCCAATGGGTCCCCACCCCAACCTTCTCTGAGCCTTCGGGGTCCTTGTGACCTGGCCATTTAGCCCATGTTGTGCAAAAAAGTGCCACTCAGAGGTAAAACAACCAAACGTTAAAGAACACGCTGGATGGCCTTGACAGGAGGCTGCCATCTGTCTCCCAACAGCTGTTCCAGTGGGTCTCCTCCCCCAACCTTCTCTGAGCTTTCGGGGTCCATGTGACCTGGCCATTTAGCCCATTTTGTTGCAAAAAAGTGCCACTCAGAGGTAAAACAACCCAATGTTAAAGAACACGCTGGATGGCCTTGACGGGAGGCTACCATCTGTCTTCCAACAGCTGTTCCAGTGGGTCTCCTCCCCCAACCTTCTCTGAGCCTCTGAGATATTGCTTCAAATAGTTCCATAATTTTTACTTTGTAAATTTCTATTCTTGTTATTTAACGACGGAAAGGAAATCTAATATTCCAGAACACATTACGATATATCTTAGAGTGAAATTTAACATCGAATTGCTTCTGTGCAAAACGTACCCTGTCAGATGTAAAACCAGGAAATCGAATGAACGAATTCATCTCATCAACATCAGTAGCCAACGGAGCCAAATCATCTGCATAATCTAAATATCTGCATAATCTAACTAGCGGGTTTGCATTGCTGGGCTCTGTTTTGCGCCTAATATTTATTTGTAGCATTCCATTAATTGGTCACAACATCGTCTTATGGCATCCAATCACTAAATATCAATATCATGATCCTTCAACAAATCCATGCGTTATTTGTGCAGTGAAATCTAAATATTTCAACGCCAACACTATTTCTGGTTCAGATTCTTGTCTTTCTTCAAAAACAGCGTTGAATTCTAAATCCTGAAGTTCATCGTTAGTGAGTGGCTCACTGTAGAGTTTAATAACTTCGTCTATCTTTCAAAATCTGAATTATGCAGTAGTGATTGGGAGAACTCAATTGCACAGTGTGGTTGGACCTCCGTAGCCCATGTCTATTTGATGATGATCGTGTTATTGTTGTTGATGGTGATGATGATTAATATACTAAAAATATTGCAGTACTCTAGTAAGTACGAATTAAAGTTCCATTTAGGAATATCCGGAGTAATTTTCAGTAAAATGAACCAAGAAATGCAAGGAAAGAGAAAAAGTGTGTGAAGTGCCATGAAACGAGTGGTGAAAAAAGGCAATAAATGCAATCTATCTGATAAGGATAATGCAATTTATAATGCTATTGCTTCTGGCAATAATATGATTCAAATGTATACCACGTGAGAGTTATCCATTTCAGTTCGTTACAGGAGCTGTTGTCCCCTTTGAGAATGTCAGTAACCAGTATAGAATCGAGACAAAATCATAAACATATAGTATACACTGAGATGCCAATTTGTTAGGTACACCACCTAAATGTGTGACACAGAGCTCAGTGTTGTTTATACAGTTTCATGACCTTCATAGGCATCTTCATTTACCTGCAGTTGCTTCGATTTGCATAAAGATGCGCTGGTCAAAATATTTTGGCTCTTCGGTATATATTATGCACTTTTCAAGCAATGTTTGGAAAACTTCTAAAACGAAGGGGAAAGCATTTTACTGCAACAGAATTCACTTTCTTACCATCACCCCTATCCCCTTACTCTTAATTTTTTTTTCTAGATCAGGACCTGACTGTTATATTTCGTTGGTATTATTGTGAATCAAGAATTTGTTTTTTTATTTGCTTTTAACACATTTCCTTAAAAGCAAAATTTGCTAATGGCATCGTCAGGTCCGACTATCTCTGTAACCAATCGATCGATTTCATTGGTTCTTTATGCTTTGGATGCAGGAAATCTCAGTATTATCGTCTAAATATTTAACCAGAGAGCCTTTGCTTTTTCCAGTTCAACTTTAGAGGTAATATTATCACATTATAAACGATTTCGTACAAAGACGTGTACACTCCATTGTCGCATTTAAATCCATCGAGATAGCGATCCGTGAAAAAACACGCTGTGAATGGGTTTGAGAAAGATTCTTTAGCCCATGGGGTGGAGTGTTGCGGGAAAGTTATACTGCTTGAGAAAGTTTATTTAGCCCATGGGGTGGTGCGTTGCAGAGAAAGCACTCCGTCTTCGATACAAGAACCTACATCAAAGCTATACTGTTTGAGAACGTTTTTTGGGTTGGTGTGTTACAGGATTTGTGTTACCCCTTGGGGTGGTGTGTTACAGGGAAACAGGGATGGACTGTGGGATTTCCCACTCTGAATCAGCAGAAGAAGGCTTTGCAATGAATTTTAAGACATCAACGATGTCATCAAACATCCTGACAGTCATTTCAGCAAGTACACAATCTTCTCTATTTTCTGGAAGTCGATTATGTATAAGTGACATAAGTGCAACTCTAAGATTTGCTTTCAGATGAACTTTTGGAACCTTAGGTTTTGGGAAGTCCACAACTGAAGCATTTGTAGATGAAGGAAGTGAAGTCACAGGAGAAATGTTTTTTCTTTTCTGGGTGAAAGTTGAATCTGAAGTGTCGACTTGACACTTATTTAAAATCGGATGTTCAACTAAAACAAGGTCCGATTCAACTTTTTTAGGTTCAGGTGGTTTTTTTACTTGTTTAACTTTTTTTGACTTTAAGATCTTTGTAAAAGAGTCACAGTCCTTGACAAGGTGACTAGAGTTTTTACACCACTTACACAGTTTTTGGATACCGTTGTACCAAACCGTGGCAGTGAACAGTCCAACTTTGACAAAATTAGGAATCGGTGATTACAATTGAATAACCAAAATTCTAGTACCTGTTTTGATGTTCTCCAGGCTTGCGAAGTAAGGTACTCTTCTTGGTAATCCAAGACCTTTCCGTAGGTTTCCAAGGCACTTTTGATTTCAAATTCAGTAATGAAAAATGGAAGTTTGTGTAGGAACACAGTCTTGGAAGGTGACGAAACACGGGAGGAAGAGACACTGTGACCGTTGATGCAGAAGCTCGGCGAAGCAGCAAGTGAATCAGCGCTTAAATCGTTGTTGAAAGTCACTACTGTAGACACATTCGAAAGTTTCTGAGCATAATCAATGCATTGTGCTCCATATTTACAGGCAAAATGTTTCACTATTTGTTCATATGGCACGTTCTCATGTCTCACTTTGAAAGACCATTGCAGTCTGTCATCGACGATTTCGTTTGTTGAATCCATGGCTGTCACAAAGCAACTTCGGGAGCGAGCAAAAACACGTCCGTTCACTTCGAAAGCAGGAGAGAGACCCATAGGAAGAGTACACTGATACACTGATAGCTGACTCAGCGCTAGGCCGTTATTGGTCTGGAAATATACTATTAAAGTAGGTTTCTTATTGTAAATCCTCTGTTGAGGTATTCTAATTTTAAAATAAAATAAATACCCCCTCAAGCAGCTGCTTGCCACAGAGGTCTGACAGGAGCCTGTCAGTTTATATGCCATAGTAGAAGGTCTGTGAGGATGGCAGGACCTCAGCAGAAAAACAACACACACATCCATACCTTACCCGGGGCTCGAACCCAGGTCCCTTAGATCAGTAGCCAAGCGTGCTAACCACTCGGCCATGGGACGGCATGAAAAAACACATTCAAATCCTCCGTTGAGGTATTCATAGCTTTTAGTTCTTAGATTTTTGTTCGATTTTACCGCTACTTAAAAGTAGCTTTATTTCAAAATTTTTAGTGTTAATTTTTAGATTTATTCTTATACAAATATATACCTTACTTTTTGTGAGTTTTACGATTGTTTTTGGATCAACTGCTGTTAGTTTACAGTGGTTTATCCTTTTGAAAAACTGGCTTGAGCCGGTTTTCCAATTACAGTTGCAACTGTCATTTTTTACAGTTGCAACCGTTCGAATTTTTGATTTTTAGATTTCTGATTTTTATATTCTTGTTCTATCTTTTTGATATATATATCTTTTAATATATATCTTACTTACTTACTTAACGTCACTGTTATTGGGAGGTCCTTTTGCAGGCTTTCCGATTTGAGATTTTATTGTCTTATTTATTTTGATTTTTTTTCTTCTTTTCCTTTGAAAGGCTTTTTCAAAGTAAATTATAAGATAATATATATGTAATTATTTTTTCTTCTTTAATTATTTATAATTTTTTGTAATTTTTATAATTTTTTTTATTTTTTTTTTTATTTTTTTTTTATATTTGAGACCATATATTTGTCTCATGGAGGAAGTCAAGCAGGAAACGATAGATTTTTAATTGTGTGGCAAAAACAGGAAAATTTAAAATTGTATATATATTAAAGTCTTTAATTCCAAAATTTTCAAGTTTTTTAAAAAAATTACTTCTTTGAATATGGAATTTATCACAATTTAAAGTGATATGTGTAGAATTTTCTATTAGATTACATGTTGAACAATTTGGATTATCACTAATGTTTAAAAAGAATTTAGATTTATTTAACATAATGGTATCTGTTCTTAATCTATGAATAATTTTAATTTCTTGTCTGTTATAAGGTAAATTTAGAGGATAGTTAATTTTATTTGATAGTGAAAATCTAAAGTTTGATTTAAGAAGTGAGTTTATTTGAAAAAAAATTTCAACCATGGAGATTTCTAAGTTTTTAATTTCCTTTTTGGATCTAATATAAAAGTTGTGTATATGAGTGCATACATTAAGATTATGGGTAGATTTTGCAATTTTATCTGCTTCTTCATTTCCTTTGATTCCAGAGTGTCCTGGAATCCAGCTTAGACATATATTATTATTATTTTTTTTAAGATTTTCAGTATTTAATTTAAGAAGGGAGTTTATGTAGTGTGGATAAGCAGAATATGAATTATCTTGTTTTAGTGTAAGAATTGCTCCTTTTGAGTCAATGAAAATTACTATGTATTTATCTTTAATATTTTGTAAAATCCAACTGAATGTAGCAAGCAGAGCATATATTTCTGCATTAAGGATAGGAGTATGATTTGGTAGTTTAAATTGTAATGATTTTTTTAATGATGGAATATATGCAGCTGCAGAAGCTGAACCTGTATCTTGTATAAGTGAGCCATCTGTATATATTTCAAGATAGTTGTTGAATTTTTCTTTTTTAAAGTTATTAAATAGTTGTAAAATGGCTTCGTTTGTAGAATTATTTTAGAGTTTAAAAGGGGAATTTCAGTATAAAAGGTAGGTAATTGATAGCTCCAAGTTGCCAAAATATCAGGTATGTCTCCTCACAGGTCCTCCTTGTGGAATTTATTTATATATTTTAGTAAAATTGAATTATTTTTAATGTTTTATAGTATGACAGTCTTTTAAACTTTTGGTAGAAGGGATGATCAGGCAATTTGAGATGGAGTCTTGTATAGTATTTTAATAGTAAAATTTGTTGTCTAATTTCAAAATTTGGTATGGCTGTTTCTGCCGTAAGGGCAAGCGTAGGACAAAACTTTGGGAGTCCTAATGCTATTTTTAAACATTTATTTTGTATTATATTTAGTTTTTTAAATTTTGATGAATTTGGGTGTTCAATTCCATATTCCATTTTTGCTCTTATTAAGTTTTTATATAAAGTTAATAAAGTTTGTGGATGTGAGCCTTCTTATTTAAAGGCGAAAAATTTAAAAATGTTGAGAAGTTTTAATCCTGAATTATATGCATGATCTAAATGTGATCGCCAGTATAGTTTAGTGTCCAAATGGAAACCTAAAAGTTTACATTGATTAACTTGTAAAATAGAATTATCATTAATTTTTAATGCAAATTTTGGCTGGATAAATCTCTCTATAAAAGGGGATACAATAAGTTTTATTTATATTTATAATTAAATTCCATTTATTACAGTATTTTATAAGTTTGTTTAATTGTTCTTGTGTATTTTGTTGTAAGTTATACTCATTTGTGTCCGATGTCCAAAATGTTAGATCGTCTGCGTAACTGGTAAAATTAAATTTTGAATCAAAAATTCTTTTAATGTCATATAAGTAAAGTTTAAATAATATAGGTGAAAGGGTTGATCCTTATGTTGTAAGAATTAGAATATATATAGAGTTAAGTTTTACTTTTAATTTTCTGTTTTTAAGATATTTGGATAAAAATGAAATTAAAATATAGTCTATTTTAGCTTTACTTAATTTTAATAGTAAATATTCTATTGAGACAGTGTCAAAAGCTTGTGATAAATCTATTGACACGGCTAATAAGATTTTTTTCTTTTTGTTTGCTGTATGAATATCAGATAATAGTAGTGAAATGCATTCTTTGGAGGATCTATTTTTCCTGAATCCAAAAAAAATTTTTGGTAGTATTTTTTCCCCTTCAATTTGCCAATTTAGTTTATTGAATAATATTTTTTCAAAAAGTTTTAAAACATTTGACATTAGAGATATAGGTCGATAGGAATTAAGTTCTGTTGGAATTTTGTTTGGTTTTAGTATGAAAATAATTAAAATTTCTTCCCATGATTCAGGAATATCATGGGAAGTCCAAATTTTATTAAAAATATCTAAAAAATTTCCTTCCAACAATAAGGTAAATTTTCGAAAACTTTGTTGGATATTAAGTCTGCTTCTGGAGTAGACTTAAAGTTTAATCTTTTTATAGCTCTGTCTAATTCTGGAAGTGTAAAAGGTAAAGCAATTTCAGTTCTAGTAAGCTTAAGTTGGTTTAATTGTATTTTTAAGTATGATTTTTGTCTACTATCTAGTATAGGAGCTAGTTGTACAGTTTTTAGATTTTGAGCAAGTAATTCAGCTGTCTGTTTTAATGTATGGTGGTTATGTTGTAAAGCAAATTGAGCTATAGGAAGAAATTGGGTTTTATCTTTAAGAATAGCTTTAAATATCTTCCATATATTCTGACCTGAATTGTGTGTGGAAAGCTGGGTAGTAAATTCTTTCCAATCGTCAGAAAAGCAGGACGGAAGTACTCACAGAATTAAACATCGTCTTCGTAGTGCGATTCTAAAATGCGATTAAGTTTGGATAGGCCTTCATTTTCAAAGTCATCGAGGTACGTGGCGCATTTTTCCAGTACATAGTGAGGTGGATGGTTGACAAAATATTCAACGATAGCAGAGTAGAAGCTTTTGTACGAAGGCAGGATTTGGTTGTAGTTATGTAAAGTTCTTTTAAGCCGCAAGATGTTTACTGGGACTCCATCAATTTCTTCTTCAGAGTTGAGACAGAAAACTGAGAAAGTTTTCGATTTGTTTTTTCGGTGGTACAGGGGTTACGTTTTTGAAATTGGAGGTAGCATTTTTTCGGTTGGGTTGGGTTGTTTTACCTCTGAGCGGCACTTTTTTGCACACCATGGGCTAAATGGCCCGGTCACATGGACCCCGAAGGCTCAGAGAAGGTTGGGGGAGGGGACCCACTGGAACAAGCTGTTGGGAGACAGATGGTAGCCTCCCGTCAAGGCCATCCAGCGTGTTCTTTAACGTGCACAGGGTATGGCTCTCCCGCACACGGGGCCACGGCTTAACGACCCATCCGACGGACGGCGGTCTTTCCAAGCCCATCGGTGTCCCCTACTGACCGTGGGCAGGGCGGGGAATTTTGCGGAGATAAATCTCAACGCTGACCCAGCTGGGACTCGAACCTGGGAACTACAGATTACGAGCCTGGCCCGCTACCGACTGAGCCACCCCCCGCCTTTTTTCGGTTGGGACCAAAGTCAATCGGTGAGGGTAATTTCTTTTTTCCAATAATCTTCTGGCCTTGAGGAGTGGCTGGTGGATTCGATTTGCCGATTAGCTGGGTAGTAATAACTGAAGTAGCGGAGATGTCTGCGTTTGGTTTCAACGGAGCTTCAGTTGAAGTGCATGGTTGAATTTCAATCACACTATTCAATTTGTTTGGGATATCAGAAATTGGATTAATCTGGTTATTTACATCGGAGGAAGGTTGTTGTGTTCCAACAACAGAAGCAAATGATTTTGGAGAATTTTGGGATTTCTGGGAGGCAGAGGTAGAGGGATTGTTGACAGTGCAAGAGTCTGCAAAATGTCCAGGAGATTTACATCTCCTGCATAATTTAGTAATTCCTGGGTAATATACAGTGGCAGTGAAACCTGCAATTTGGATGAAGTTAGGAATATGGCTATCTAATTCAATTTTTAAAATTCTCTTACCAGTTTTGATGGATTTGAACTGCTCTTCAGGATAGTACTCATCAAAAATATCAGTAATTTTGCCAAAAGAAGATAATTCTTGAGAAATTTCCTCATTGGAAATGAAAAACGGTAATTTTGAAATTACAACTCTTTTAAGAGAGGAACCGAGATACTGAAAAAAGATTTCTTTACCATTAATGGTTAAAGAAGGGAGCAGTAATAATTTAGAACTTGCCTCAACAGAAGATAGAGTGATTATGGCCACGGCATTAGAGATTTCTTGAGCTACAGAGATTGCATTTTCGTCTTGAAGTTGAGATTGTAGTTTGATGATGATGTCTTTAATATTAATATCCAGGTGGTAGAAGCGGAAAGAGTTCTCAAGTCTGGCATCTTTAAGTGCGAACATGTTGAGTCCTATTTCGAGAGTCTAAAGCTTGATAATTATCAAAATATCTGGTAGAAGTAGACGGATTCAGCATAAGATTCAAAGTCGGGTTTATCCGGACCCAGGAGAGCGCTCTGTTCTCCCGGACCTGAGTGAGTTCGTTCATGGCCAGGCTATACGCACTCATCCAACTACACTGCTGCCGCTGTTGAATGCGCATAGCCCTACATGCGATTTTTTTGATGGGGCAGCCGTAAAATGTTGTCGGGTGATTGTTACCACAGTTTGGGCAAACAAATTCAGTGTTTTTGCAGATCTTATAAGAGTGTGGGCCACTGCATCTTTTACATCGCACACGGATTCTGCAGCCACTGCCTACGTGTCCCCATCGCCAGCAATTGCTGCATATGGCGGGGGATCCAAAGTGCTCTTTTACATAGAAATGGCTGAAACCAATATTTACGTCTCTTGGTAATTTATTTTTTGTAGAGTATATCACCACTGGGCTGTTTGATATACCCGTCATTAGCCGAATTAGGTAAATATCATCATTCTACGAACTCGAAATATGTTTTATTCCTTCAGACATTGTAGTAAAAATTCGTCATTATATTTTGTATTAACTTTTTCTATGAGGCCCATCGCATGGTCTTGTTCTGGAAATCTAAAATTAACCTCTACATCTAAGATTTTTGTTATGCTCTTAAGTTTAGTTAAATCATCTTCATTGTCTGGGAAAATAATAATGTCTCCTTTCCTGGTAAAACGGCCTTTTAGATCTTTATCAAATAAATGAAAAAAATAGTCCGTTACCTTGACGTCATCCAAGTCAGATAACTTGATGTTTTCATTAAAGAAAATAATTGCCAGGTCATGCTTTTTAGTTTTTCTTCGAGAGGGAATATCATTTGGTTCTTCTTCATTAGATCATTCATAATCCGTGGCGTTTGAGTCTTCGGGTATATTGTCCAGATCTTTAGCTAAATCCGTGTCAGCGGCTAGATGTTGAGTTTGCGTCACTGAGTCATTTCCATTAGTATGTTTCTTTTGGTCTTTATTCTGGTTGTCGAAGATAGCACTAGTGTCCATAATGTCATTTAAGTCTTCTTCAGAATTTGAATTTTGTAATTTGGCCATTTGTGCCTTTTCTATATGTCTGCTCAATTTTCTTAGCTGAGCCTTTTCTGAGCTTTTTACAAGTATTTCAATTGTTTGTTTTATTTTGTTATTCATATTTGTAGTCTTTTTCTTTCCGCCCATCTGAAATGAACTCAATTCTCAGCAGAGAATGGGCCGAAATTCACATTGAAGCCTTAATTCTTCAAAATTACACTCAAATCTCAGAGCCCAAATACAGGCAACCTCTCTTCCCACTATCTATCCTTTTAATATATATCTTTGATTGTTGATTTTTATTATCTTAGCTTTTTTTTTTTTGAAAAAATAAATTCAAATTGTAGTAGTAGTAGAACACATAACATAAATTGAATATTCTTGCTTTATAAAAGCAAACTCATTCAGAGGCTTTTTGAATCTGAATTAAGTTAAATAGATGGTATAGTATTTGTACTTTTTTTTATAAAAAATCAAGAATTTTAGAGTTCTTCAGAAATTGAATGAGATAGTTATACAGAACAGGTATTAGCTTTGAGTTTGAAGAAAATAAAATACTTTGAAAGTCATAAGACAAAATATTAAGTTTTGAAAGTTTTGAGAAATATTGTCTTCTTTCATAATCATAACTTTTGCAATTGAAAATAATATGTTCTAATGTGTGAAAAGTATTGCAGTTTGGACAATTAGGAGAATCAATAATTTTATATTGAAAGAGTCTATAGTTAGTTAGTGCTGTATTGGTTTTAATTCGAAGAATGGCATTTATTTCGTTTTTTTTCAAATTAAAGTCATGGAATTTTTGAATTTTGGGATTAATTTTATAGCGGTGGGATTGAGATCTATTATTATTATACCAAGATTGCAATTCTTCTATTAGTAATTTTTTATTTGTTAATTTGATTTGATAAATAAATGATGGGGTTGGAATATGTGAGTTGTGATTTAAAGCTTCTTTAGCCATCCTATCTACAGTTTCATTATCAGGAATGCCCACATGGGCAGGTATCCATTGAATTATTAAGATATTGTTATGTGATAAATGTTTAAAAGTATGAAATAAAAGATCATTTGTGAATACATTAAAGTTAGTTTTAAGGGGATTTTGGAAAAGGCTAAAAAGTGCAGATTTGCAATCTGTAAAAATAACTATTTTAGAATTGTAAAATTTTGTGGCCCATTTTGTGGCTTCTATAATGGAGTAAAGTTCAGTAGTTATGTTCAAAAAGGAAGTATTAAATTTAAATTTTGAAGAGAAATTAAATTCTGGGCAAAAAATAGCACCAGAATAACTTTTAGTGTTTGGGTTGGAAGACCCATCTGTATAAATTTTGATATAATTATTAAATTGATAATTAATGTGTAGTAAGGAGAGTTCTTTTATAATTGTGGAGTCGTATGATTTTTTATTAGAGAAACCTGGGATTTTATCAAACATTGGCGGAAAAGATGTTGTCCAGTAAGGAATAGAAGGGTAGTGATCACCACTTAAATTATTAGCTAGAATTTCCAATAGTTTATTTTTTTCTGGAAATTTAGAAATAATCGAATCATGAAAGTTATTTATTAGCTTATCAATTATAGGATGAAATTCATTTTTGAGAATTATTCTAAAAATTAAGTTTGAAAGTAAATATTTTTGTTTAATGAATAATGGGGGAATGCTTGTTTCAGCATATAAATCAATGTTACAGCTTCCTTTCGGGAGTCCAAGACAGAATCTGAGAGATTTGGTTTGGGCTCTTTCCAATTGGATGAGTCGGAATTTTGCTGCATTTCCAAGAAATTCTAGTCCGTATGCAAATTTTGGAAGAAAGATGGAATTATAGACTAATAGTAAATTTTTATTAGAACAACCCCATTTGGAGTTACCTAAATATTTAAGACAGTTATAAAGTTTATTTGCTGTTAGAATTGCTTGATCAATATGTGCATTCCAAAGTAGTTTACTGTCAAAAGTGATTCCCAAGAATTTTAGAGTATATACCTGTTTGAGATCGCTTTTATTTATTTTTAGATTAAAAAAATTTGGATTAGATTTTTTATGGCGGAAAAAAGGAATGATGAATGATTTTTTTTCTGAGATCGTTAGATTCCATTCAAGACAATATTTTGAAATTAAATCAAGTTGATTTTGAAGTTTAGTTTTGATTACATCAAGATTTGTACCTGAGCACCAAATTATGATATCATCTGCATATAAGCTATATTTAATATCTTTATCTTTGAAGATGTCAGAGATATCGTTAATATATAAGTTGAAAAGAAAAGGTGATAAAATATCACCTTGAACAATGCCATTTTGAAAATGATGTTCTTTTGAATAAGAATTTTTAATTTTAACTCTAAAGTTTTTGTTAGTAATAATTTGGTATAGAAATCTGTACATTTGACCTAGAATTTTAAATTTGCGGATTTTATGCAATAGTGCGCTATGTGAGATAGAATCAAAAGCTCCTTTAAGATCAAGAGTTACTGCAATTAAGTATTGTTTGAGATTAAAGGCTTGTTCTATATCAGAAATAAAGTTCAATATCAGATCTTTTGTAGATCTGCCATACCTGTAACCATATAAATTTTGATTAAATAATTTATTGTTTTCAAAGTACCAGATTAATCTGTTATTAATTATACGTTCGAAGAGTTTTAAAAAATTAGATGAAAGGCAGATAGGTCGATATGACGATAATTCTTCATCTGGTAAAGATGTATTTTTTTTGATAAATATCATAAAATTTTCGAACCATGATTTAGGATAAGTATTTGTTTTCCAAAAATTATTAAAAATATATAAAATGTGTTTTAGCCACTGATCAGATAAATTTAGAAACATTTTGTTATTAATACCGTCTGGGCCTGGGCTGGTATTTTTTTTTCAATGCTTTAATAGCAAATTTTAACTCATTGATATTAAACGGTAAATTTAAATATTTTGTGTAATCATTTTGATAATAAAAGTGAGTTATATTATTAAGAGAATAAGATTTATCAAGTTTTTTATTCATTTTTTTTGAGTGATTAATAAAATATTTAGCAAATAAATTAGCAGTTTCATTAGTGGAACAGTTATTTTTTATATTTAGTGAGGCAGTAGGATTGGATGGAGTAATGTCTGAATTTAATGTTTTGAAAATTCTCCATATATTGCTGGTTGTGGAGTTAGAAGAAAGTTTATTTAAAAAAAAATTCCAATTGAATTTTTCAAGTTGTTTTATTTTTTTATTAATTGAGGCAGCAATACGTTTAAAATTTAGGTAGTCTCTGAAAGATCCAGTGCGATGTGCTGTTCTCTCAGCTCTGCGTCTTATTGCTATTAGTTTATTAATAAAAATTGAATGAATATGATTTTGGGGAATTTTTTATTGATTTGCTTATTGCATTCTTCTTGACTAGTAGAAAATACTTTAGTCAATGATTCATAAGATAAAGAATTAATATCAATATTTTTTTTATCTAGATTGTTATAAAATTTAGGCCAATCTGTTAATTTAATAAGTTTTTGAAGTTGATTTTTAAACAAATTAATATATAAGAATATAGGAAGATGATCACTGTTAAAGTTTTCATTGTGTATGGTCCAGTTTAAATGTGGTATAATTTTATTAGTAACAAGAGTCAGATCAATAACTGATTGATGATTTTGTTTTGTGATATGGGTTTTAGTTTTTTCATTTAAGATAATAAGATCATTTTTCTCAATAAATAAAAATAATTGTTTACCAATGTCATTAGTTTTGTATGAGTACCATATACTATTGTGGGCATTAAAGTCTCCACAAAAAATTTTCTCACCCACCAAGTTTTTAAAAATATTATTATAAGTATTATATGATAAATAAATTCCAGGATTGTAGAAGTTTATAATATTTACAGTATTATTATTTATAATAGTTTGTATAACCACCCATTCAATTTGTTGTTCTATTTCAGGAGTTTTTATGTCTTTGCGGAAAGTCTTTTTTAATGTAGTATTATGACACTTCTTGAGGTTGTTGATAATCTATGTACATAAGAGACATATCCACTCAATCTGGGAATTTGGTTGGTTGAATTTCTTGAAGACAAGAGATTTCTTGAAGACAAACAATAAATTATTTCAAATAATTATATTATAGTATGACAATATTACGTACCTTAACTAAATGTTTGATAAAATGCAATTTAGATAAGAGACCTCTTACGTTCCATTGTAAAATTAGGGCTTGTTCTGCCATCCACCGGTGTTAAGGCAAGAAAGGAGTATATCATTTATCACATTAAGCTCAGGGGTGTTGGGAAGAATCATCTCGATGAGTTTTAAAATTAGGCTGATGATTTGCCCTTTAGAGTTGAGATTAAAGGAAATTCCTTCTTTTGGAATAAAAGCTTTCTCTGCAGTACATTCAACATCTTTTTTGTTTGGTTGTGCAGAAGATTTCTTTGAACCCGTCACATTTTTTTTGACTTTATCGGCGAAAGACTGCTGTTGAACAGTTTCATTTTTAGCAGTTTGAGATGTCTTTATGTTAGAAGAGGAAGAAGGAATCTCAGGAAAGTTCTCATCTATATATTTGTGTTCAGTCTCGATGTCACTTGTTTGTTTGGGCAAAGTAATGTCCGAAGCAGAAGCCAATCCTTTTTTGTTGTCAAATTCAGCTTTGGCCAAAGCTTTAATTTGGGAATAAAATTCCCAAATTAAAGAAAAATTTTTGGTACATGAACAGACTTGTGGCAATTAGGAAAAAGGCTGAAAATAAAGCAAATAGATCAAGAACTTTTCAGGATATTAATAATTTCAAAAAAATAAAAGCAGAAGTCAGAAGAAAACTTAAATTAGCTACTCGGGACGATTGGAAAGAATTTACTACCCAGCTTTCCACACACAATTCAGGTCAGAATATATGGAAGATATTTAAAGCTATTCTTAAAGATAAAACCCAATTTCTTCCTATAGCTCAATTTGCTTTACAACATAACCATACATTAAAACAGACAGCTGAATTACTTGCTCAAAATCTAAAAACTGTACAACTAGCTCCTATACTAGATAGTAGACAAAAATCATACTTAAAAATACAATTAAACCAACTCAAGCTTACTAGAACTGAAATTGCTTTACCTTTTACACTTCCAGAATTAGACAGAGCTATAAAAAGATTAAACTTTAAGTCTACTCCAGAAGCAGACTTAATATCCAACAAAGTTTTCGAAAATTTACCTTATTGTTGGAAGGAAATTTTTTAGATATTTTTAATAAAATTTGGACTTCCCATGATATTCCTGAATCATGGGAAGAAATTTTAATTATTTTCATACTAAAACCAAACAAAATTCCAACAGAACTTAATTCCTATCGACCTATATCTCTAATGTCAAATGTTTTAAAACTTTTTGAAAAAATATTATTCAATAAACTAAATTGGCAAATTGAAGGGGAAAAAATACTACCAAAAATTTTTTTTGGATTCAGGAAAAATAGATCCTCCAAAGAATGCATTTCACTACTATTATCTGATATTCATACAGCAAACAAAAAGAAAAAAATCTTATTAGCCGTGTCAATAGATTTATCACAAGCTTTTGACACTGTCTCAATAGAATATTTACTATTAAAATTAAGTAAAGCTAAAATAGACTATATTTTAACTTCATTTTTATCCAAATATCTTAAAAACAGAAAATTAAAAGTAAAACTTAACTCTATATATTCTAATTCTTACAACATAAGGATCAACCCTTTCACCTATATTATTTAAACTTTACTTATATGACATTAAAAGAATTTTTGATTCAAAATTTAATTTTACCAGTTACGCAGACGATCTAACATTCTGGACATCGGACACAAATGAGTATAACTTACAACAAAATACACAAGAACAATTAAACAAACTTATAAAATACTGTAATAAATGGAATTTAATTATAAATATAAATAAAACTTATTGTATCCCCTTTTATAGAGAGATTTATCCAGCCAAAATTTGTATTAAAAATTAATGATAATTCTATTTTACAAGTTAATCAATGTAAACTTTTAGGTTTCCATTTGGACACTAAACTATACTGGCGATCACATTTAGATCATGCATATAATTCAGGATTAAAACTTCTCAACATTTTTAAATTTTTCGCCTTTAAATAAGAAGGCTCACATCCACAAACTTTATTAACTTTATATAAAAACTTAATAAGAGCAAAAATGGAATATGGAATTGAACACCCAAATTCATCAAAATTTAAAACACTAAATGTAATACAAAATAAATGTTTAAAAATAGCATTAGGACTCCCAAAGTTTTGTCCTACACTTGCCCTTACGGCAGAAACAGCCATACCAAATTTTGAAATTAGACAACAAATTTTACTATTAAAATACTATACAAGACTCCATCTCAAATTGCCTGATCATCCCTTCTACCAAAAGTTTAAAAGACTGTCATACTATAAAACATTAAAAATAATTCAATTTTACTAAAATATATAAATAAATTCCACAAGGAGGACCTGTGAGGAGACATACCTGATATTTTGGCAACTTGGAGCTATCAATTACCTACCTTTTATACTGAAATTCCCCTTTTAAACTCTAAAATAATTCTACAAACGAAGCCATTTTACAACTATTTAATAACTTTAAAAAAGAAAAATTCAACAACTATCTTGAAATATATACAGATGGCTCACTTATACAAGATACAGGTTCAGCTTCTGCAGCTGCATATATTCCATCATTAAAAAAATCATTACAATTTAAACTACCAAATCATACTCCTATCCTTAATGCAGAAATATATGCTCTGCTTGCTACATTCAGTTGGATTTTACAAAATATTAAAGATAAATACATAGTAATTTTCATTGACTCAAAAGGAGCAATTCTTACACTAAAACAAGATAATTCATATTCTGCTTATCCACACTACATAAACTCCCTTCTTAAATTAAATACTGAAAATCTTAAAAAAAATAATAATAATATATGTCTAAGCTGGATTCCAGGACACTCTGGAATCAAAGGAAATGAAGAAGCAGATAAAATTGCAAAATCTACCCATAATCTTAATGTATGCACTCATATACACAACTTTTATATTAGATCCAAAAAGGAAATTAAAAACTTAGAATTCTCCATGGTTGAAATTTTTTTTCAAATAAACTCACTTCTTAAATCAAACTTCAGATTTTCACTATCAAATAAAATTAACTATCCTCTAAATTTACCTTATAACAGACAAGAAATTAAAATTATTCATAGATTAAGAACAGATACCATTATGTTAAATAAATCTAAATTCTTTTTAAACATTAGTGATAATCCAAATTGTTCAACATGTAATCTAATAGAAAATTCTACACATATCACTTTAAATTGTGATAAATTCCATATTCAAAGAAGTAATTTTTTTAAAAAACTTGAAAATATTGGAATTAAAGACTTTAATATATATACAATTTTAAATTTTCCTGTTTTTGCCACACAATTAAAAATCTATCGTTTCCTGCTTGACTTCCTCCATGAGACAAATATATGGTCTCAAATATAAAAAAAAAAATTTAAAAAAAAAAAAATAAAAAAAATTATAAAAATTACAAAAAAATTATAAATAATGAAAGAAGAAAAAATAATTACATATATATTATCTTATAATTTACTTTGAAAAAGCCTTTCAAAGGAAAAGAAGAAAAAAAATCAAAATAAATAAGACAATAAAATCTCAAATCGGAAAGCCTGCAAAAGGACCTCCCAATAACAGTGACGTTAAGTAAGTAAGTAAGATATATATTAAAAGATATATATATCAAAAAGATAAAACAAGAATATAAAAATCAGAAATCTAAAAATCAAAAATTCGAACGGTTGCAACTGTAAAAAATGACAGTTGCAACTGTAATTGGAAAACCGGCTCAAGCCAGTTTTTCAAAAGGATAAACCACTGTAAACTAACAGCAGTTGATCCAAAAACAATCGTAAAACTCACAAAAAGTAAGGTATATATTTGTATAAGAATAAATCTAAAAATTAACACTAAAAATTTTGAAATAAAGCTACTTTTAAGTAGCGGTAAAATCGAACAAAAATCTAAGAACTAAAAGCTATGAATACCTCAACGGAGGATTTGAATGTGTTTTTTCATGCCGTCCCATGGCCGAGTGGTTAGCACGCTTGGCTACTGATCTAAGGGACCTGGGTTCGAGCCCCGGGTAAGGTATGGATGTGTGTGTTGTTTTTCTGCTGAGGTCCTGCCATCCTCACAGACCTTCTACTATGGCATATAAACTGACAGGCTCCTGTCAGACCTCTGTGGCAAGCAGCTGCTTGAGGGGGTATTTATTTTATTTTAAAATTAGAATACCTCAACAGAGGATTTACAATAAGAAACCTACTTTAATAGTATATTTCCAGACCAATAACGGCCTAGCGCTGAGTCAGCTATCAGTGTATCAGTGTACTCTTCCTATGGGTCTCTCTCCTGCTTTCGAAGTGAACGGACGTGTTTTTGCTCGCTCCCGAAGTTGCTTTGTGACAGCCATGGATTCAACAAACGAAATCGTCGATGACAGACTGCAATGGTCTTTCAAAGTGAGACATGAGAACGTGCCATATGAACAAATAGTGAAACATTTTGCCTGTAAATATGGAGCACAATGCATTGATTATGCTCAGAAACTTTCGAATGTGTCTACAGTAGTGACTTTCAACAACGATTTAAGCGCTGATTCACTTGCTGCTTCGCCGAGCTTCTGCATCAACGGTCACAGTGTCTCTTCCTCCCGTGTTTCGTCACCTTCCAAGACTGTGTTCCTACACAAACTTCCATTTTTCATTACTGAATTTGAAATCAAAAGTGCCTTGGAGACCTACGGAAAGGTCTTGGATTACCAAGAAGAGTACCTTACTTCGCAAGCCTGGAGAACATCAAAACAGGTACTAGAATTTTGGTTATTCAATTGTAATCACCGATTCCTAATTTTGTCAAAGTTGGACTGTTCACTGCCACGGTTTGGTACAACGGTATCCAAAAACTGTGTAAGTGGTGTAAAAACTCTAGTCACCTTGTCAAGGACTGTGACTCTTTTACAAAGATCTTAAAGTCAAAAAAAGTTAAACAAGTAAAAAAACCACCTGAACCTAAAAAAGTTGAATCGGACCTTGTTTTAGTTGAACATCCGATTTTAAATAAGTGTCAAGTCGACACTTCAGATTCAACTTTCACCCAGAAAAGAAAAAACATTTCTCCTGTGACTTCACTTCCTTCATCTACAAATGCTTCAGTTGTGGACTTCCCAAAACCTAAAGTTCCAAAAGTTCATCTGAAAGCAAATCTTAGAGTTGCACTTATGTCACTTATACATAATCGACTTCCAGAAAATAGAGAAGATTGTGTACTTGCTGATAATGACTGTCAGGACACATTTGATGACATCGTTGATGTCTTAAAATTCATTGCAAAGCCTTCTTCTGCTGATTCAGAGTGGGAAATCCCACAGTCCATCCAGAAGTTAAAAAGGACACTTACAGAAGAAGGTAAAATTAAAGCGATATTCAGATATGTTTATCGTTATGCTCTACATTCTAGCGATCTCCCGGACATATTCAGTGTCTGGGACTTTTTGAACTGTGCTTGTAAATTTGTTAAAGCTTAAAAGTGAGCCTTTCCCTTTTTTAAGTTATCTTTTACTAATTTATTATCTAATTCTAGTTGAATTAGAGTTTTTACTTGTTTAATTATGTTATTTTAACTTGCTTGCTTGCTTGCTTGCTTGACGTTACGGTTCTCTGAGACGTCCGTTGCCGGCTTTCTCATCTCTCCAATCAATATTCTCTAAATCTGTGCGAGGAAGAGTGGGCGGAGCTAAGCAAAAGAAGAAAAACTTCATTTGATAATGTTTACAAACTTTCTGAATATATTAGTTGAGATTAGAGTTTTATGAATATTTAATTAGGTTGGAAAAATTTTTATATTTTTTTCCAGAGGTTCGTATCTTTAAGAAATCGTTCTAAAAGGCAAAAAATTTTTGCTTTATAATTGAGTTTGAAAAATCCAACAAATTAGTAATAATAAATTCATCAATTCCAAGTAAAATTAGGTTTTTTAATAAAATAGATCTTTCAAGAGTATATTTAGGACAATTTAGTAGGATGTGATTGATGGATTCTAAAGTATTGCAATGGGGGCAATTTGGTGACATGGCTTTTTTAATTTTGAATAAGAAAGGGTTAAGTGTGGTAGCACCTGTTCTTAGTTTGTAGATTTTACACATTAATTGTCTATGCAATTTATATTTGAATATATATTGAATATTGGGGTTAAGATTGAATCTGAAGATATTTCTAAGGCAACCGTTTACTTTGAAGTAAATATTAGTTAAATGAAATTCGTGTTTGTTTATTAAATTTTTAAATTGGTTATAAAAATAAATAGTTTGTGTAAAATTCGGGAAGTTAATTGCGCTTTTAGCCAATTTGTCAGCTTTTTTGTTACCAAGAATATCACAATGAGCTGGAATCCATTGAAGAGTAATATCATTTTTTAAAAATCTTACATTAAAGTTAGTCAACGTTAAAAGTTGATATATAAATTGAGTATGATTTGAGTAGTAATAATCTTGATTTAATATTTCAAGAGCGCATTTGGAGTCTGTGTAGATAATAATTGATTTGTTTGAAAAGGTTTGTGTAATATAAATTATTGCTTCTATTATGGCGATGATTTCTGCGTGCGTAATAGGAATAATTGACGGAAATTTGAAAGAGTGAGAAACAGAAAACTCAGGAATGTAAAAGGCAGCTGCAGCGGCATTAGACTGGAGCGAGCCATCAGTATAAATACTAATGCAATTTTTATATTTTAGCTTGCAATATGAATTAGTCAAGATTTTTAATATTTCAGGAGCAAAATCTTTTTTAGAATTTATGAGCGGAAGGTTATCGTGAATTTCAGGTTTATGAAAGCTCCAGTCCGCGATATGAAAAAATGTATCACCAGAGGTGGAGGTGTTAAAAATAACTTTTAGTAACGGGTCATTATCCAAAGTGGTATGATATTTTTTGAAAATTTTTGAGTTGCGTTTGTAGTATGTTATGAAAGGATGATTAGGAATTTTGAAGTGTAATCTAAAAAGATATTTTATTAATAATATTTTTATTCTAATGTTAAATGGAGCAATGGCTGTTTCGCCAATTAAGGCAATTGAAGGCGTTAATTTAGGGAGGCCTAAGGCTGATTTTAAAAATTGATTTTGTAGGGTTGTGAATTTTTTAAGTTTATTGTCGCTAGTTCCAAGAGCGAATTCTAAGCCATATTCCACTTTAGGTCTGATTAAGTTTTTGTAAAGAGATATTAAGAATTCGGGAGAAGTTCACCAATTAGTAGTAGATAAACATTTGAAAAAATTTAGGAGCTTTGCTATATTGATAAAAAAGATGGTCATTCCAATTATGTCTGGAATCTAATTGAATGTGGAAACTTGTTTAAAGTGACCAGATTTTAACATTGGTAAAGCGGGACACCATGAGCGGTCACCATTGGTAAGCGGGACACCATATTTTATTCTTAGTTTATAAATTAAATTAATTTGATTGTTATAAAGTAACTATATTTTAAAAATTATTTTAATTTTAATCCTATGTTTCTTTCTAAATAATAACAATACTAACTTGTATTATTTTTCCTCTGAATTTGCCGTAACGTAAGTCGTAAGTGTCACTTACAAGGCCGGCGCTAGACTTTTTGCCGCCACTGTAAAATATAAATAATACGAGTACTGGCTGCTAAATTCAAGAAAATTTATGTATTTATGAAATAAATAAGTAAATTACTTACCTAAATTATCTGAATAGCTGATTTGTTGACATCACTTGTTTAACTAGCACTAGCACGCAGTACGGTCACTGTTCATTAAGTCTAAACAATGGTGGTCGAATTCTAACAACTGATCAACAATGCGAACTTTGATGAGCAGTTCTCGATAATCAGTTCTCAACAATTATTTCTTATTATTAAAGTTATTTCTCATTATAAAATTAAACAATTATTTCTCATTATTAACTATAACATTTATATCTCATCATATTCAATAATATTAATTATCATTCATCAATATTAATTATAACAATTATATCTCATCATCTCAACAATTATTTCTCATTATAAAATTAACAAAAATAATATAAAACTCATATCCTGGCGAAATAACCACATGGCCGCCGAAAACCGTATATTCCCTTCCCGTTCTCCCGCCGTTCCCTAGCTTGTCGTGCATTCTTTCCAAAAATCGGGACTTTTTTAAAACGCCGCGGGACAAATTGTTAAAAATCGGGACTGTCCCGCCAAAAGCGGGACGTCTGGTCACCTTAAACTTGTTTGATTTGTTGATTATTCAAATATAATATGATTTCAGGTGGGGGGCGTTTAGAATAAGCAAAGGGTAGACAATAAGTTTTTTCTTGATTAATAGATAAATGCCAGGTGCTACAAAAATTTATTATTAGATTGATGTGAGATTGAAGTTTGTGGATGAGAATTGGAATATGTTTATCGTGTCCCCAAATAACGATATCGTCGGCAAAGGTGGCAAATTTAATATCAGGGTCAAAGTTAATAAAAAGATCATGTAAATAAATATTGAAAAGAATTGGGCTCAAAATTGAGCCTTGAGCTATTCCTTGGGTCATTTTAAAAGTGGAAGAAAATTCATTATTAATTTTAACCTGGAAGAATTTTTTAGTTAGAATAAAGTGAAGGAATTGGAGAGTATTACCACTAATATTTAATTTAATAATTTTGTGAAGTAAGCCCTTTTGCCAAATTGAATCGAATGCTAAGGATAGATCGAAAAAGATTGCTACGAAATATTTTTTTTTATTTTTTGCAGTTTGACAATCTGTTATTAAGGTTGAGACGCATTCCTTAGAAGACATACCTCTTCTGAAACCAAAAAAATTGCTAGGAAAAATTTTTTGACTTTCAATAAACCAATTTAGACGTCGAAATACTAGTTTTTCAAATAATTTTAAGCTGTTAGATAATAACGAAATGGGTCTGTAGGATTTTATATCTGATGTAGGTTTACCTTGTTTTTGGAGGAAAATTATATAATAATTTGTCCAGGCAAGTGGAAAATTGTGTTTTGACCAGATAAAATTATAGATTTCAAGTAATTTAGAATTCCAAGTAATTGGGAGGTTAAGAAAAAATTTGTTTGAAATTTTGTCCGGGCCAGGAGTGGCATTTTTGTTTAATTTATTAATAGCATTTTCAAATTCATTTAAAGAAAATTTAGCATCCATTATAGGAATGTCCGATTTTCCCGAATTAATTGTTTTATTAACATGGAATTCTAAGATTTTTTCTTTATGAGTAAGATTGATGTTTTGAATAATTTTTAAGTTGGAACCCATAAGGTCTGCAGTTTGCGACAAAGTTAAATTTTTATCTGCGATTTCTGCTAAAGGGCATGATTGATGTGGAGTTTCATTTAGTTTCTTAAAGGTTCTCCAAATATTTGTAATTGAAGAATGAGGACTTAGGGAACTAGAAAAAATTTTCCAATTTTCACGATACAATTCTTTTAATTTTTTTCTAACAAGGGCTTTAATTTTTTTGAAGTAATTAATGTCGTTAAAATCTCTGGTGCGTTTTGATTTGTTCTCGGCTTTTTTACGGATGGTTGTAATTTTATTCATATGCCATATATTTTTATGAATTTTCGGGTTTTTATTAATAATTTCTGTAAAACAAGATTTAGTGCTTTTTTCGATATAATTGAAAAAAATGTTATAATTAATAGTCAGGATTGGGGGGATTTTGGATTAATATTTTATGGAACTGGTACCAATTATTTAGCTTTGTAATTTTTTTATTTGAATTGTTTGAGTTGTATGAAATTAGAATCGGGTGGTGATCGCTGCCTCTAGTATCTTTAAGTAGAGACCATGAAAATTTATTATAAAGATTAGTTGAGCAAAAAGATAAGTCAATAATTGATCGTTCATTATTTTTATTTTCGTGAGTGTTCTGTTTGTCGTTTAGAATGATAAATTCGTTTTTTGTAATGAAATTATTGAGTTGGGTTCCGGCTCTATTGATATGATAGGAGCTCCATGCTAAATGATGAGCGTTAAAATCTCCAATGAAAAAAAGTGGAGGAGAAACTTGAGTGAGAATTTCAGCATAAATTTTTTCATTAATAACTTTACAAGGATTATAAATATTAATAATTGTAAATTTAAGATTTTTTAGTAAAATTTCAAGTCCTAAGACATCAAGGTCAGAATTATTAACTTTAATATTAACAATTTTGTGTAAAATATTTTTTTTTACAAAAAAGCCTACACCCTTTGAATTTTCAGATGTAAAACTAGAATAATATAGGTACGGTGAAATCTTAATATGTTTTTTAGTGAACAATTCTTGTAGGGCTACCACACTTAACCTTTTGTACTTACCGAGAAGAACGATGTCTTCCTTCTTGGAAACTACGCCGCGGCAGTTCCATTGCAACAAAATAAATTCACTATGTGGCTTGTAACTTGAGACTTAGTATGATGTCCTCGATGATTGAGTATTCATCCTCTGTTTTACAGATGTATTTACAGAGTTGGAGGATTAAGTCTATGATTAAATTCATAGAAATGTTTTCATTTTTGATGTTATTTTCAATACTTGAAGGCGATTGAAGAAGTTTTTTAGGATGATTGATGTGAATAGATTTTTTTGCAATTTGTGCATAAGAAACTTGAGAACATTTGCTAGTTGAAGGTTGAGGATCAATAGCACTTTGATTTTCCTTGAATGAATCAGGACTTGCGTTTATTTGTAGAGGTTTTGATTTTTTAAGTTTTAATTTTTCTTTAGCTTGATTTGGTGTTGTTAATGTAGTAAGATTGGAAGATTCTTCTTCTTGTGAGGCGACCTCTTTAGGTTTTTCATTGCATGCGTGGATGTCAATGATTTTCCTCTCATTTATGCCAGTGTAAGAATCAACCACAGTATTTTCGTTTGAAGTAGACATTTTTTGGTTTTTGGTGCGAGTTCGATAAAGCAATTTTATAGGCAGCATTCCAATTGCAGTCGTGTAAATCCTGAATCCTTTTAGCTCTGCAAGCTACTCTTTTTATAGGGCATGCGTAAAAGGTTGCAGGATGTTCTCCTGAACAATTTGGACAGCAGAGAATTTCGAAATTGCAGTTCTTATAATAATGCTGCCCAGAGCATCTCTTACATCGTAATTTGCCCCTGCAACCATTGCCCGTATGACCGAATTTATTACATCTGAGACACGGAGCAGGACGAAGGAAGTAGGGTTTGACTCTAATCTTAGACAATCCTACAAGCACAAATCTAGGAAGCATGTCAGAGTCAATTTTAAATACTACACATTCAGTAGGATCTTTGGCAATGATGGTGTCTTTAGAATTTGGGGCAAATCTGTTCATGCGATGAACAGAGAAAATTCTATATTTGCTCAACTCATTAAGTAGAAACTCATCAGAATATTTTTTGTTGACCCCCTCCATCATTCCAAGTAAAAAGTCACTCTGTGGGAATCTATATGATACTTTAGTTCCTAAGATATTAGTTATTTCCATCAGTTTATTAAGATCACTTTCGGTGTCAGGAAAAAGGATTAAATCCCCTTTTTTAGTAAAATGACCTCTCAAGTCTTTTTGAAAGCATTTGAAAAAATAATCAGTAACTTTGACGTCATCTAAGTCACTGAGCTTCAAATTCTCGTTATAGAAAATTATAGGAGTTAAGCTTTCATCTTTTTGGGCTGTATTTGTATCAGATTCATTAATTGGGGATTTCTCATCATTTGTTTTAATTTCCTTGATAGAAGAATCATCATCTTCCGTTGCTGAATCTGAATTTTCAGCTTGTATTTCAGAATCTTTTGGCAAATTAAAATTGCTTTTGCATTTTTTATTTCTCTTTTTCTTCTTTTTAAGTTTGAGTAAGTCGTTGAAAATTTCTTCATTTGTTTCAATTTTGTTTATATCACTTGATGATAAAGTTGGAAAGTTCCATTTTTTAAATATGTTTCCCAAGCTAATTTATTTGAGCATTATCACTCGATTTGATGGGTATCCCTTCAGTTTTCTTTAGTCTGACATTCGGCTTCTTTCCGTTGGTCATTGCAGACATCAAACTTCAAGCACTAAATATGAATGAATTAATTAACTTCACACAAATTGTAAATGCTTAAAAGAACACACAGGCCAATATTGGCATGTCCGATAAACTCAAGATCCGAGATCGGAATCCTGTTATTTTAACTTTTAACTGTATTATTGTTATAAATTTTAACTGTAATCTATCTTTCAGCCTTCTCAGCCAATCCCAAAATTTCTCTCTTCTGTTTGGCTAAGACAGTTTCTCTCAGAATCCTGTCCAAATTGAATGCTTTCTTCGATTAGGCTACATTATCTGTTTTCCTTAATTTGGGCCTTTCATCTCTCTTCACATTACGTGGTCATTTTATTTTATTCTTCTCTTTTCTTTCTTTTATTATTCTATCCTTGTTTATTTTGTTGTTTTATATACTAACCAGTGTTTTGGCTTATTTGTCTGGATGAATAATCTTGTTGGGTAAGCCACTCTCTATGCTTTTCTGCCTTTTGGCATTTCTCCTCTTTGCTCATTTTGAGCTTAGAGTTTCTTATATATCACACGGCTTTCGATCGGGATGTCATAAATTCTAAATTCTTTCCCCACACTTCCCCATTTCTTTTGAATTACAAAATTGTTTTCAATTTTTAAAATTTTCGCAATTTTCGTTCTGGATATTAATTTTTCCATGTTTTATATGTAACCAGAGATATGGCTCGTTCGAATAGGCCCCCTTACGTGGGGAGGCTTTACAGTAGAGCCAGAAAATCACCAAATTTTAAGACGAAGACTCTTCCTACGCCAATAACGGCCAACTTAAAGTCGGCTATTGGCGCGTACTTTTCCGGCACTGACAGCGGCTAACTCAGGTCGGCTATTGGCCTGTACTAATACAAATCAGATGTGTAGTGTAGAAATAGAATCCACAGTAGACTTTAATAAAACATCAGAAATCTAAAGACTCTAGCTAAAATAAAACTACAAGTTAAAGTAAAAAGTTAGGCTAAACTAGCTACCCTTCCTGCCAAGGGCGCCACTGGGGTTTTCACCCAGTCTTACCCACGGCTGATAGGAATTTTAAATAAAGTTTTAGCTAATTAGTATACTTTGAAGTAATCCAGGAGCGCTGCTAAAACACGTCATGACTGTTCGAAGTCAGAGCTCTCCCTAGAACGGACGCGATCATACCTTGCCGCTTTATATTTTAGCCACGGCGATCTGATCTGAATTTCTTACGGCGACACAGTATTCAGCAAGTTGTACTTGAAATTGTATTAAATGTCATGCGAGGTTAAATACGAGCAAATATAAACTATATAATTCTCTCCTTTTCATAACGTTAAAAGTAGCAACACTGAAATTTACAACTGCCTTGAAACGTCTATAAACGATCAATTACGCTAAATAAATCAAACAAATTAAAGGTTTATTCACTTTATACTTACCAAATTAAAATGGTTGTGCAAATGGGATTTGTAAGGATGCCACCCCAATTAAACAATTTTTTATTATATATGCTAATTCTTAATATTTAAATTTCTGGGAGAAACTAACGAAACATTTTAGCTGCTTATAGAGTATCATGTTTTTTCATGCCCATAATGTTTCGCGATTTCATTTTTTATGTATAACTACTTTTTTCCTATCTAGAACTACTTTTGCGGAGTAATTTGGCGTAAAACGGTACCATACCAATATCTTTTCACTGCGCATGTACGAGTTATGATGCGACTCTAGTCCCCCTGTCGGTAGCGGACCATTATTTGGACCACTTTTTCATGGCTAGGTTATTGACGATTGCCACACTATTATTTATAGGCACTATAGCAGAAGTGTCATAAAATTGGTGTCTAAGTTCAATATTTCTTTTAGAAACAAAATTCACGAAAATATTCTATAAATTCCATGCTGTTTGAATCTATAAATTGCCTTCTTTTCATATGTAAATACACTTATCACCCGATTTACACGGTACTTGTTTTACACGATTTCGATTTTACACGGTTGATAAAATAACGGATTTTAAAAAACTGGTAAAAATGTATATTCGGCTGCATATATATTTCAAGTCATTTTTTAATCTCATTCCTGTGGTAAAACTGGCAACAACGGGGACGGGGATTCCTCTATATTTTACAACACGAGGAATCCCCGTAGTATTTCACAATAGTAAAGCTATCTGGTTCATGTGAAGTAGTGCAGTATCATTTTAACAGCAAAGCTTCACATCATTGTGCGTTTTTTTATTTTATTCTTTAAATATCTACTGGTAAGTTTCCAACATTTATAGTTTTTCTGGCATTTTTATAATTTACGTAAATTTTTTAAGGTTTTATAATGCCAAAAGATTTTTTAAAAAAATCAAATGAAAAGAAAACTTATTTCTTTGGAAACAAAAATTAAAATATTAGATCGTCTACTTAATAGAGAAAGAGTAACAGATGTTGCTAAATTTTACTCCATGAATGAAGCCACAATAAGGACAATAAGAAAAAATGAAAACTCCATTAGAAAAAGTGTAGCAGCTGGATCTTGCACGAGTATGAGCACAATTTCATATGTGAAAGATGTTACAATGGAAAATATGGAAAAGGCATTAGTGATATGGCTAGAAGACCAAACTCAAAAGCGGGTTCCAATTGATACCAGTGCCATTACAAAATAATAAAATAAATAAATACCCCCTCAAGCAGCTGCTTGCCACAGAGGTCTCACAGGACCCTGTCAGTTTATATGCCACAGTAGGAGATCTGAGAGGATGGCAGGACCTCAGCAGAAAAACGACACACACATCCATGCCTAATCCGGGGCTCGAACCCAGGTCCCTTAGATCAGTAGCCAAGCATGCTAACACTCGGCCACGGGAACGGCTACCATTACAATTTATTTATTTATTTAACGTTACTTTATAATGGGATTTCCTTTTGCAGACTTTCCCAATTAGAAAACTACCATTATAAATAAGGCTTTAAAGATTAATGAAACACTTAAGAATCAGTTATCGTCGACTTCACCAGATGAAAAGAAGGTATCTTTTTCCGCAAGCCATGGTTGGTTCGAGATTAAACAAAGACATTCTTGGATGGAGAGATTTAAACAAAGACATTCTTTACATAATCTAAGATTGAAAGGTGAAAGAGCATCTTCTGATTCGGATGCAGCACAACAATATCCAGCAAAATTTGCTGAAATCATTGCCGCCAACTCCTACACTCCTAACCAGGTCTTCAATGCTGACGAGTCCGGGTTATTCTGGAAAAAAATGCCAGAAAGAACCTATTTGGCTAAAGCTCACAAATCAGCTAGTGGTCATAAGGCAGCGAAAAGTCGTATAACAGTTCTTTTCTGTAGCAACGCTTCAGGCGATCATATAATGAAACCATTGGTTATTAACAAATCGAAAACACCATGCTCATTTAAAGGAATAAACATAAAAAACCTTCCCGTTTATTGGATGGCTAATAAGAAAGCATGGGTCACTACCATGGTTTTCAATGAATGGTTTCATAACTTGTTTGTCCCAGATGTCAAAAGTTATTTAAGTAAAAGGGGATTGCCTTTTAAGGCCCTACTTTTAATTGATAATGCACCAGGTCATCCTCAAGATTTACAACACAAAATGTACAAATTGTTTTTTTTACCAAAGAATACAACTTCCTTATTACAGTCGTTAGATCAAGGCACTGTATATCAAGCAAACCTTCAGGTATATTTTAGAACAAATGGAGAATGATGGATCTCTTACTCTTATGGATGCTTGGAAGAAATCTACAATCTTAGATTGGGTTAAGCATGTTCGACTGTCATATACCCCGATTAAACAATCAACGCTCAATGCCTGCTGGAAAGCAATATGGCCAGATGCTGTTGAAGGTGAGAATTATAGATTACCATTAGAGCATGAATATTCTCAGATCACTGAGTTGGCGCATATTATAGGAGGAGAAGGTTTTGAGGATTTAGCTGAGGCAGATATTCAAGAAATAATGGCTGATGAAGAACTAGATGAGGATGATTTAGTTAACATGATTCATGAAGCAAATAAACGTGATGAAGACAATGATCCTGATGAAGAGCATTCTGAACCACTTGCGTTCACAGCAAGAGTCATCAGCGTAGGACTTGAATTGGGGAGAAAATTGGGTAATCATCTTTTACAAAATGACCCGAATGTTGAACGAGGAGGTCTATAAAGATTTAACAAAAAAACCTACACAATGGTTAATTACGGATTTCATTAGAAAGTCTCGTCGATCTGAGATTTCCCTAATCACATCAAGAACTATCGAGTGATGAAAGTGACATCATACCAATCAGGAAGAAAAGACGGATAGTCCATGAAAGTGATGACAGTAATTAAACTTATTGTTAATTTTTTTAAGGATCTTATATTTTTTGTTCCTAATGTAAAATGAATTAAATATGTACTTATATTACTTACATATATTTGTTTTTTTATGAATGAAGTGTAATTTTTTATGTTTTTCAAGATGTCTTGCTTTTGTTTTATGTAAATAAATGACTGAATTATGCACATTTTAGTGTTTTTTTCGTTTTACACGGTTTTACGTAGCAAAATCCAAGATTTCGATTTACACGGTTTTGTATGGAACCTATCTTCAGTGAAAATCGAGGGATAGGTATATTATTAGTTTCATTTATGAAAAAATCGTGAACTAAATCTGATATTATACTAGGACAGAAAGGTATTTTTAAATGCTTTATTTATTTTTAGGCCTCTCTGTTTTAACAATTTAAAAGCATTTCACGATATTCGTAAATTACTAACCTATGAAATGTCGAATTGCTGCTTGTATAGTAGTTTTCAGTAGTTAGTACACAATTCATGTAAATATAAGAGCGTGGTGAAATGTTTGTTTACGTTAATCCAACTCGCCTCTCTCACTGCCTCACTGAGGAGTAGGCTTAAGATTTTGTACATGTTCATGGCGTCCGTTGCCAGTCCTGTTTCTAGTAATATTACCTCAGTGATGAAAACGGAAAATGTTTTCACATTTAAAAACAAAAAATCTCTACTTCTATAAAGAAAATTGTTACTAAATATACCACATAATAAATAAGTCTAAAAAACATAGAACATTGTTTAAAGAATATTCAATTAAGTTGTACAGATAGCTTTAAATTTGATTACGAGGCACAGTACAACGAGTATACACCAAAAAGAATTTAATGATAAATACTTATTTACAAACGTAAAATTTTGCTTAGCGTAGTATAAAAATCCCTAACATAATCTCATCGTTGAGATTAATTTCAAATAGGTCATAAAGCTTAATAACAAATTTTCGTTGCGCACGAAAAAAAAAACTCCAAAAATAAACAATTTTAATCTGCACATATCTCTTAAAAAAGAATTTTTGCTCCCCACATATAACCTCCCCCCCAACTTTCCAAAAAAAAAAAATCGTATCGGCGGCAAGTATTTGAACCAGTACTTATCCGTAAATAACAAATTTAGGTTCCGCATTTTAAAAATCCCATCCCCCAAGTAAATATTCTTATCGAAGACAATTATTTCGACTACAGCATATCACTAAACAACAGACTTTCGTTTCGTACTTTAAAAACAAACTAAAAAAAACACATGAAATCAAAGGATTAACGTACATAAAACGTAGGTATATATTTATTTCAGATCATACCTTAGCCGCTTTCTAAACCACAAATTATATATATTTATTATTATAACCGCAAAACACCGCAAATCTCAGCAGCAGAGGATATTTTCCGTTCAATTCTGTTAGAACTTCTCGCCATTGTGTCATACGTTATGTTCCCCTTTCTTCCGTTACGTTTATTCAGTAGTGCCATGTTGTACCATGAACTGCACCGTGGCAGGTTTATAAATCTGTCGATCTTTGCCATTCCTAAAGTTCTCGAGGCCGGTTTTTGTCCTGAAACACACACGTACGGTAAATCGGATCAAACGTGAATTGTTCAGGTATATCTGAAGGCCAAACTGAACGTCTGTGGAGCCTTAATTGCACCATAAACCACCTGACAAAAACACAGCCCTGGACAAAATGGTTCTGAATTAATTTATTTTCCACTTAGGTAGCAAATTTTTGTGATTTATGTCAAGAGTGTATATACAGGGTGATTCAAAACTTATCGTTCAAATTTCGTGGGGAGGTAGGGAATACGTCAGGAAACCGATTTCACATAGGAAAATTTGTCCGCAAACGTCATCTACATGAACAAAATGGACAAGTAAAGTGAACACAAGGAAACAGTACAGTTAAGTGGTAACGAATGCGACTTTTATTCCAACAAGGTAAAGTACAGGTTCACAGTAGGTGCTCAAAATTGCGACCATTTACACGGACACAGGATTCACAGCGCCGTTGCATTGACCGCCGAACATTTTCAAAAACGCCTGGCATATCACGGACAATGCCTGCGGCGGCCACTATTCGTGCAACGAGGTCCATTTCGCTGTCGACGGGGGTCTCGTGCACATGGTATTTCATGGCCCCCTACAAAAAGAAATCCATGGGCGATAAATCAGGTGACCTGGGTGGCCAAGCGATCGGTCCACCTCTACCGATCCATCGAGCTCCGAATGTTCGGTTCAGGTAATCACGCGCAACAATTGTGCTATGGGCTGGAGCCCCGTCATGTTGATACCACATATCTCGGCGGATATGCGCAGGAACAGCGCCCAGAAAAGTCGATAACACTGTCTCGAGAAATATTAGGTATTTCCGGCCGTCCAATCGGGGCGGTAGCAAGTAAGGTCCCAACAAACAGTCACCAATGATTCCAGCCCACACATTTACGGCAAAACGATGTTGCGCAGCGTGACTTCTCATACCATGCGGGTTGTCATAAACCCACACATGTGAATTGTGTGTATTGAACACACCTTCACGACTGAATGAAGCTTCATCTGTAAAAAGGACAGAAGCTGGAAAACTGGGGTCCACGGCACCTTTCTGCATGAACCATTGTGGAAATTCCACACGCTTCAGATAATCGTCAGGATGCAGTAACTGCACCCTTTGCAGATGGTAAGGATGCACACGTTCCTCGTGCAGTATCAACACCACCTAGAGGAGAAGGCCCTACCACTCGGTGAAGCGATTCTGATGACGTCAATTTAGTCGACCCGTAGCTAGTAGCGTCGCCTCCATCTTGCCTTTGTTAGTGTTTAGCTAGTTCGGCAAAACGTATGATTTAGTGTGGTTTGTTATTACGTTCATTGATTTTTTTTTAGCGAAATGCCATCGCGCTGCTGCGTTCCTCAGTGCAGGAGCAATTACGATGAGGAACAAATATTCTCAGTTTTTAAATTTCCAGAAGATATCGATTTGCGACAGAAATGGATTCGTTCAATACCAAGCAAAACTTCTGTCCAACGAAAGCATCCAAGGTAAGAAGAACTTTATTCTGTATTAATATCTGTTGTCATACTTATGAACTTCTAAAGTAAAAATTATCGTTTTAACTATTGTATGTTACGTTTATATAATATACATATATAATATCATTGATCTGTTATGGATTAATTTGACGTTATTTTTATTAAGTAAGAAACCTAATATGCTGGAATAAAAAATGTCGAATGTACGTTTGTTAAAATGCTTAAATAGAAAAGAATATTTGACAGTGACCAGACTTTTTAGTTAATAGATTACAGTAGTAAGTTAAGAAATTTGTACTTTTGTTGGGATAGTTTCAGGGTCTAATGTTATATCACTATATTTATATATCCATAGAGTTCAAATATATCTCGTATAAGTTAATACGATAATACTGTTAAACTTGAAATACATATATAAGCCAAAATCATGGGAAAACCTACTTTTAAATACAAAATCTCTGCATAAGCATTAGAAATTATTTTGGTGTTATTACTAGTATACTTGGATACAAATTGGACCCATGTTCGAAGCCTAGAGATGGCTTTGTGAATATGTATTATTTTCCTGCTGAAGTTTTGCCTACCTCACACATCAGCTATTTTTTTAATAAAAGCAGGACAGGTAATGGTAAAAGTTCATTGTAGAAACTGTCGACAACAGTAAACTTCCTGACCAATCAATTCCTAATAACTTTCAGCATTAAATTAATCTGCATAATTATATCTCTGAAATCAGGTCAAGTTATAGTGGATATTAAAGAATGGGTGGGCTACATCTAGTGTACATATGGATTAATAAATGAAAGGATATTTTGAAAAAGGATTTAATAGTAAAGTTAAAGAATTTTTTTACTTTCAAAGGAGTAATTAAAAGTGCATATATTTCCAATCACTCTCATTGTAAAATGAGATAAGTCAGGTATATTATAATAAAGGTATAACAGTCTACTGTCATATCTTTACTGCATGTGATTGCAGGTTTTGTTTTAATTTTGTTACAAATGTATTCTATAATCATATTAGAGAATATTTGAGGGGATATCTGTCATTTCATCTATTATGTGAATATAAATATGTTAAACACCACAAATGCATACAATATTGTTTTCGAGTTAACGTCAAAGTTTATCCTCTGTACTGACCACTGGTTTGGATTTTACAAATGAAGAAATCCAAAAATTATCACAAAAATTTGAGGTATTTTGATTTTACTGATATGTAATGGTAAAAGTTTATTGTAGAAACTGTTGACAACAGTAAACTTCCTGACCAATCAATTCCTAATACCTTTCAGCATTAGTATAATACCAGGTGCTGTCTATATAAACAAATTTATGCCTAATAAACTGAAAATTACAGTAAGAGGAAATTGTCTGAAACAATAAACTTATTACTGGAGTTGTTTTCAGGCTCAATTCCTGGACTGGAATATTTCAAACCTTTAAACGTTCATTCATAAGAGTGTTGTTTTAAATGATTTTCAGCTCAGTATGATTTTTTGCATTTTATTTTACATTATCACCTTATAGTGGCATTACCAAAAGCACTTTATGGTTAGTACTAGCAGTGGAATGCTATTAGATGGTTAGCATTAGCTTTCAAGGTGAACTATATATGATAAAAGAAGTGCTAGAAATATTGAGAAAAACCAGCTTACTGGTAGAATAGGTGCATTCCTTGGGAGAATTCATTCTTTTAACCATGGATTTTTATTGAAATCTTAGAAAATACACTGATTATAGAATTGTTTTGAATACAATTATAGCTTTTACTTTCAAAGGTAAAAAGTCTTCAGTTCTGAATAAAATTTTTTAGTGTATGGTGAACAGTATTCCTGGTGTTTGGATTTTTGTTTTAATGTTTATCATTCATCAGAGGTTTTTTTGAACATATTCTCAATATTTCTTTTGCATACATAGGTGTGTGAACTCCACTTTTCACCATCTGATGTTGAAAGAGAAACCAGCATGTTTGACATGAAAACTGGGAGAAAGCTGGGAGAAAGCATGTTACAAATTTAATATCAGTGGTTGATATTTTTAAGTAAATATTTTATTGAGTCCAGAATCCAATGTCTTAATTTCACCCAATGCAGATAATTTATTTTAAACTGTTAAATAAAGATAATTAAATAAAGAAATTATTAATCTTCATTCATCTTTAATATCTGGAAAACAATTTCCACAGGCTTTGAGCCAGTAATTGAACATGGATCTTCTATAAAGCATGCTTTTCGATTTTTCTTATTACACGAGTCTTTGGATTGTCCATCTGCTCGTGTACTTGGTTAGTCTGCAAGTACCTGAAAGTACCTAATGTTAAAAAGTAGGTTAAGAAATATCAAATTTGGAGGGAGGTAAAAATAGCTGGTTGTCATTTAAATCAGTTAGCATGAAGCCTTTTGGAAAGTAATGATACACTGTAATGAAAAAGTCTCCACAACATCATAGATCCACCTTCAAATAATTATAGCCCAATAAATAAATGGTGGAAAACCCTTTGGAATGGTGTGCTATTGTTTCAACCATTGTTTTTTTAGACACAAAAACTGGTTAACTTTATTGTCAAATGTTTTGCCATATTTTAGTGGAAATTTTATTGCATGCAAGCTGCAATAGCTATTTTCAGTTCCTTTAACTATATTTTGCTACTGTACAGGGTCTACTAGATTTATTTCAGTTTTATTTTACTGATTTCATGTCTTTTGTGGCTAAATCTATGATCAAAGGGAATCTCTACCTGCACTTGTCAGTAGGTTTTTTCTTAATATTGTGTTTAGTGTTACTTTTGACTGATCTTTTGCCAATTCCACAACATTTTCACTTCCCACTATACTCTTATGGCTGGACCCCTGAAGATAAATTATATTTTTGGTTGTCTTTAAATTTTTTTATCGATGTATCAAATACTTGGGGTGGATGCTTTTGTTTGGACAGCTATTCAGTATGGATGCAGTATGTGACAGTATATGGTTTTCTTTCCAATCCATTTCATTGCTTATGTTATACATGCATTTAGTGGGGTATGAAATTTATAATTTTCTGTTGGAACATATACCACCAGTTTCTGGATGAAATGATCAACTGAAACTCATTAAACTGCAAATAGAATTTTCTGAATATTATTTTTCCTTCATTACTTTAAATTGAGAACATTATAAGCAGAAAACTTAAGTGTCAATCTTTGGTTTTTGTAAAAGCCATGGGAGATTAGGAAGTTAATTTATTCCTTGATTTTCTTTAATATATATGCATATCTTGTGGCTTCTTCTGCCTTGCAAATGTAGGATTTTTTTAATTTCTAATAGTGATTGCCAATGGGTGTTTGATATGCCTATGAACTAGCCTGGTCAACAGATCAATAAGGTTTTCTGTATCATTGGGGGATGTCAGTTTCTGCTTGGAGGGAGATGATTGACTATGTTATTAGAAACCTTGTACTGGTTCTGATACACATTTTCTTCTTCCAAGTTCTTTGTTAATAATTGGGTTTACACTGATAGTGAGTTAAAGTAATATTAAAATTTTAATGTAAGAATATCTGTTTATAAAAGGAAAATGCCCTGTTGCTCTTAGCATTCGAAAGTATCTTCACCAGATATGGCAGTTAAGATATGCATAATAGTTAATGACTTAAGGTTTAAAAAACTCTGCAGAAGGTCAAGATTAGAATAATGTTTTTATTTAATATGTTTCCAGGCATGTTAAGTATATGCTCTTTACAAAATAGCAAAACATTTCTTTCTGTTCTGTATATTTTTGACACCATACAAATTTAAAGTTATTTTATCGACTTGCCTTTGGGAAGGAATCCCATTAAGAACCTACTGGTGTAGTTTATTTTTGCCCCTTCATCAACCTTTATGTAAATGACATCTAGATATTTTTTTAATTCTTCAATTTGATTTGCACATTTGGAGTATACTGAATCATTTGAAACAGCTTGACCTCTATAAAAATATAAGAAAATCTTAGATGCTAATTCTATCTATTCAATGTTAGTAAAATGTTCAATAGTTGATATATATTGCTTGTAGTACTTTATTTTTACTTAATTCAAGTTTTGCAATGTCATTAAATCTGAGTTGCTGATGATGCTACAATTCTACTAATTATATTAGCTGCAAATTTTACAAGTTAAATCTTTTCTTATTACATGCATGTACAAATGTATTATCATAAATATTTTCAATTCTGTGTTATAAAAGTCTGTGTTTGCTGCCATGAAACTACCCCATATACACTCTGTTAAATATGACCACCCAATCCCATGTTATGTCAATGGAAAGATAATTTCAAAGCTCTGTAATTTCTAAAATAAACATTTCATGGGAAAATATGACTGAATATATATAAGTTAAAAATCTATCTTAATTTTCTATATTCCAATAATATTCATTTAGTATTTAAAGAGGCTTCGCTTGGTTACTAACCTGGGTTCGAGCCCTAGGTAAGGCATGGTTGTTCGTGTTGTTTCTCTGCCGGGTTTCCGCCATCCTCACAGACCTACTATGGCATATAAACTTACAGGCTCATGTCAGACCTCTGTTGTAAGCAGCTGTTTGAAGGGGTATTTTATTATATATCAACATCTTAAACAGTAATGTGCATTCTGCAGAGTTGGTGAAAATTTAAATAAATTTTACATTTTCTGCTAAAACTATGCTAATAAAATTTAATATGGGATACTGTTTTGAGATTACCTTATTTCAACTACTTCCCAGATCAATATTTTAAAACAGCCATTGTTCATATTAAATATCCCAGTTTTCATAATTCTTTGATTTTTAATGAACATAGATTTAGATAAATTTGATAGAGATCTTTAATTGATCTTCATTTCATTTTTTTTCCATAAAAGCTCATTTTCAAAGTTACAAAGTTTTGAAATTAGCTTTCCATTGACATAACATGGAATTAGGTTTCATAATTACTGAGTGTATATGGATATTTCAATGTGACCTTTAGATTGTATAATACTCATTGTATTTTATATTTCTGTTGTATTTTGAATCTGTTCAAACCTTTTGACCACATGTATTTAGATGTTGCTTTCATGTTTCTTCAGAATTTTTTTTCTATTATTAAAGTTTATTATGATAACATAGAAATTTTTATCCTTTTTGCTATGTGAAGAAATTAGTTTTAATATGCATTAGGGTGAAAAAGTTTGGGAAAGCAATTTTTCTTTTTATTTAAAAGTCACTTTTGTCTTAGAAACAGTTTTTATTAATGTGATGCATTTTAAAAACAGCTTTCATTATTAAACTATTTAAAAAAAAAAGAGTTCAACTGGGATCTATGGAATATCATAAACTTTTCCTTTTCAATTTAAATAGTATTGCACAATATTAAGTTCCTTCATATTGCTTAAAAATTCTCCCATATGATGGGTGAATTTTCCTGTTTTAATTGCACAATTTTCTTAAAAATAAAGTAAACAATGAAATATTTGTTTCATTGTAATGTGTATCCTATATATATTTGTTTTCTCATATTGTAAATAAAAGTATTTTTTTAATGAGGAATTTGTTGGTTGTTTTTCTTAACATATGCAATATTGAAACATACTGTTTTCATTAAATAATGTTTTAGACCTCATATATATATATATACATACATATTTGTGAAAAAAATAGATATCTGTGGTATTTTGTAACAAGTAGTTTTTTTCTAAATATATTTCGCACTTCTAGAATCCTTTAAGAGTGAAAATTTAGTAGTTGTTCAATACATTAATCGATCGTTTGCAAAATTTGTTAAAAGTTTTGAAATTTCCGAACATTTAAAGAGTTATTATCTAAATAATAATTTAAAGCTATCTGTATAATCGGAAACGGTAATTAATGGTTTATCAATACTAATCAAAGCAAAAAAAGTTCTCTAAAAAAAAAATTAGAAAAAAGGGGGATTTTTTTTTTATTATATGAAAACAAATTATTTTAACGATTTATTAGTGAATATTCAAAATCTAAATGGGAAGTTCTATTAACAAGGATAAGCTATCTCTCAATCTATTCTGCCGGCAGTCCGGTCTAGTAATGCTGACGTCACAAATCAGTGGTACGGCCTTCTCCTCTAGGTGGTGTTGGCAGTATCCGCCACACTGCTGACTGAGAGACCCCAAGCTGCTGAGCAATAGCTCGTGTGCTGGTATTCGGATTATCTTCGATGGACTGTAGGACTTGTTCTGCGACGTTGACAGTCTGCGTCAGTCATCTTCTCCCCGTATCCTGCATGTTGCTGCGCAGTGAACCACGTTCGCGCAGATTGCGATGCACACGTGCAAACATTTGATGCTGCGGTATTCTTCTGTTGGGGTATCGGTCTTCGTAAACTTGCCTAGCTCGGCGGCTGCTTTCGCCAGCTGCCCATATGCGAGATGCATATCCTCTAGCTCTTGATGCGTAAAACGATCCATCTTATCACTAGTAAGTCAGCTCGTACACTGATGACAGCAGGAGTGGTCGGGCGAGCTGTACACTGGTTGGGTACACACAGCGCCCTCTACATACGCATGCGTACATTTGCGGACATACTTTCCTATGTGAAATTTCACTTCCTGACGTATCCCCTACCTCCCCACGAAATTTGAACGATAAGTTTTGAATCACCCTGTATATATTGTTCGGTATACATTAGTCGTAAATTCTTCAAATTTGATATATATATATATGAAGATTAGGGCATGGATAAACTAAAATAATATCAGGCAGGGCCGTAGCGAAGGCCTATGGTTGGGGAGAGGTGTGGTCCAACTCGAAAATCAAATTTTACCAACTGAGAAACTAATGTTTCTGTATACCTAGATTTTCGCTCCATGGGGGTCGGGGGGGGGATCAATTTTCAAAACTCTCCTGCATTTTGCCATTTATTTGACTTTCAATTTTACCAACTAGCCATAATTTCACAGAAATAATCCCAATATTTACATCTCGTCGGAATTTTAGCAAGTCATTGTGAATTTTCTCAACTCCCCTTAATTTGGCGAACTCTCCTTAATTTTTAGAAAACCAATCCCGATCTTTACATCTCTCCTAAATTTGCCAAATCACTTCAAATTTTTCAAACTCCCAAAGATTTTGCCAAGTTTTCTCGATTTTGTCAACTCACCTTAATTTCACTAACCCAATTCCAATAATCACAACTCGCCCGTATTTTCCAAGTAGATTCGAATTTTGCCAACTGACCTACATTTTGTTGTTTCTTCGATTTGTCCTACACTCCTTAATTTAAAAAAACCTATTCCAATTTTCACAACTCTATATTTTACCAAGTGGATTCAAATTTTGCCAACTCGCCGCAATTTTATGGAAAAAATCGCAATATTTACATCTTCCCTGAATTTGCCAAGTCATTTCGAATTTTATCAACTCTCTTAATTGCACATGAAAGGCACAATTTTCACGACTCCCCTGTATTTTACCAAGTGGTTTCGAATTTTGCCAAGGGTACTCGGTTTTTTCCAACTCTCCATAATTTTGCAAAACAATCCCAATTTTTAGATCTCTCCTGAATTTGCCAAGTCACTTCAAATTTTTCATACCCTCCAAAATTTTGTCATGTTTCCTCGATTTAGTCAACTCTCCTTAATTTTACAAAAACAATCCAAATTTTCACAACTCGCCCGTATTTTACCAAGTGGATTCGAATTTTGCCAGCTCGCCACAATTTTATAGGAAAAAAAATCCCAATTTTTACATCTCACCTGATTTTTGTAAAGTCACTCTGAATTTTGCCAACTCTCTTAGATATTGCAAAGTTGCCTCGATTTTGCCAACACACCATAATTTTACAGAAAAAAGATTGCAATTTTTACCCCTCACCTGAATTTTGCCAACTCTCCACGATTTTGCCAAGTCACCCAGAATTTTGCCAAGTCACCCCGAATTTTGCCAACTCGCCATAATTTTACAGAAAAAAATCCCAATTTTTAGAACTCACCTGAATTTTTTCAACTCACTCGGAATTTTGTCAATTCCCCAAGATTTCACCAAGTCACTACGAATTTTGCCAATTCTCCACGATTTTCCCAAGTCATTCCGAAATTTGCCAACTGCCCCTATATTGTGCCAACTCGCCATAATTTGACAGAAAAAAAAACCCAAATTTCACATCCTCACCTGAATTTTGCCAACTCCCCACGATTTTACCTAGTCACTCTGAATTTTTTTCAACTCCCCAAGAGTTTGCCAAGTCACTCCGAATTTTGCTAACTGCTCCTAGATTTTGCCAACTCCCTAAGTTTTGGCAATTCTCCTAGAGTTTTTTACACCAAAAAATCCCAATTTTTACATCTCACCTGAATTTTGCGATCTCCCCACGATTTTGCCAAGATTCCGAATTTTATCAACTTTCCAAGATTTTACCAAGTCACAACTCACCTAGATTGAAAGAAGTCGAAGTCGCTTCGAATTTTGTCAACTCTGAGTTACTTTGGGAGGAGCCATCCTCCCGCAGTTACGCCCCTGATATCAGCTTCTAATATATTGCAAGAACAACCTTTTGCGTCAGATATAATTGTGATACTTGGAATGTGTGATGTGTGATAACAGTCTGGTGTGATAGGATGTTGATTGTGACGTCACAGTTGCCACGTTGGATTCCGACCGATAGGTGGTGGTAGTGATCTTGTTGCTGTTGTCACCTTGGTGTTAAAAAATGGCTGAACGTAGGAAAAGTCGCAAGAAGAAGGAAGTAAGTAAAGACTTTATACTTATTTGTAGCGAATGTTTAGTATTTACTAAATATGTGATGTTAAGTTATTAAAAATATTTAGGCAGAAAGTAAAGTGTTAAATACTAATCTTGAAAGGCATTGGTATTTCACATGATGCCGGTGGGATCATCTGGATTGATGAAAATGCTTTTATAATACCATGAGTTTGTCATCGAAATGAGGCAGTTCGGATACAGGCAATAAAAATTGCCGTCGGCTTCATTCCGTGATTTTCAAACATAACATAAATGTGATTATATTTCACTCGTAGCACTTACAATTGTATTCGTGCACAGATTCTCAGTGACTAAATGATAGACTTAGTTTTCGTTATTCTGAAACCAACAGGTTCTACTGTGGACAAGATTTTGGATATTGCAACATTTATTCGCAAATCTCCAGTTTATTGTGCTGAGGTTCGATACTTTTTTAATGCAATGCCATAATGCATTCTGTAATTTCATAAAAACATACGTAACAAAAAAAATGTACTAAATATGCGATTTACAATTATGAAAATGCCTTTTTAATATCACATTGCAAAGAATATTCCTTTTTAAAATGTTCTGCTGTACACATGCAGTTTATGGCAATGAACTAACCAGATGGTGCCATGGGTGGTAACTAAATGTTCGTAAGGTATTGGGGCAGGGGTGGCTCAGTCGGTAGCGTGCCAGGCTCGTAATCTGTAGTTCCCAGATTCGAGTCCCAGCTGGGTCAGCGTTGAGATTTATATGCGCAAAATTCCCCGCCCTGCCGACTGTCGGTAGGGAACTCCGATGGGCTTGGAAAGGCCGCTGTCTGTCAGGTGGGACGTTAAGCCATGGCCCTGTGTGTGGGAGAGCCATACCCTGTGCACGTTAAAGAACACACTGGATGGCCTTGACGGGAGGCTACCATCTATCTCCCAATAGCTGTTCCAGTGGATCCCCTCCCACAACCTGCTCTGAGCCTTCGGGGTCCTTGTGACCTGGCTATTTAGCCCATGGTGTGCAAAAAAGTGCCGCTCAGAGGTAAAACAACCCAACTCGTAAGGTATGTAAAATTAGGCAAGTGAGATAGACCTGCAGTTTATTGGACTCTGGTGCCATTTGTTTTTATGCAATAATGTGTTGTCACTGGGCTTCCAGACTCCTTAGCAGCAACTGATGGGGACAAAAAAAATTATTTTTCCAGAGTTATTCATTTCATCAGAGACTGCTATTTTAACAAGCAAATAACAGCTAAACAACAAATTGCCATTCTTCAATTTAAGAAAACCCCGGAACAAAATTACTGGAGACAACCATTTTAACCTGAATTTATTGCTGAGCAATGAACCACCATTCTTCCCTTTTCACCCCCTCCCCCCAGAACATACCAATCAAAACAAGCCTAAAGCACAAAATTGTAAACAATTTACTGTTAATCTGAAGTATGAAAATGCCTCCAGAACTAAATAATCTGATTAGGGATGTGTAAAGAACACAAATTATCATAAATGTCTTGCTGGCAACACTCAGTATAAAAAAGAAAGTCAGTGCATTGTTCACAGACCTCAAGCCAACAGATGGCAGTGCTCAGGATACATCTGACGTTGAAGTGTAAAGTGTGATGTAGAAACGTAATGTTAGAATAACCATGGGTTGTTGGTGGCCTATGGTTCTATTATTTATTTCTTTTGGGTAGGTAATGTGAAGGCATGTGATTTGATGTGAATGTGATATTTTTGTTCATTGTTGCCTGATAGTCACAGATAAGTGGATATGATGACAATTAGATGGAATTATTATCTAGGAATTTACCTTGGTTTTCTTGTGATGATATCTGATGGTAGACGAGTCTATTGTCCTCTGGTGGGTAGTTCAGTCCAGATATGAGTTTGCATATGTTCTTGATTATTTTTTTGTTTCTTGTGGGTGCTAGGTTGACATCAATTTGGTGCACATGTTGTAAATATATTTGATTTAATATTAGGAGAGTTGTTGCTGAAAGTATTAGACAAGTCTTTTGCAATGTTATGAGCAGGTTATTCAGAAGTGGGAGTTAGTAATTTTTTTGGCTTTGTGTGTGGGAGGGAAGTTTTAAGTAAATTCTTTGGATTGAGGTTTGAAGGGAGGGGTGTGTGTGTGTCAAAACTATTTTTAATATTTTTGTGTTTAGTTTGAAGGGAGCAGACACATTATGATAATTGTGTTGTGTACAGTATGTAATAATGTTTAGTATGTGTTTTGTTTTGAGTATGGGGGAAAAATGTCAAAATTTTGGAATATGGGGAAATGAAGTGGTAAAAAGTAGAAAGTTTTAAAGGAGTGTTAGTGAGAATTCTAATGTGTTGGCGGAATATGTCTGGGGAAAGAAGTTTGTGTGTGAAAGGGAACATGGTGGTTGTAATGAGCACATGTATTGCTACAGTAGTATGAAATGAATTGAGTGTTACTAAAAAAATTTGGTTTTGCCATGAGTGGGATTCGAACCTACGTCTCCAGGAAACATGCCTGTTATGCTACCACTACACCACCAATGGCTAACCTTTTCTCAGCTTATGTGATCTTATATACCTTCCGGATTTTTATTTGATTTGCATTAGGGTGCCATCTATCTGGGAAGTGGACAACTCTGTTGCCTCATTGCAGATGGAATTAATCACTGATGCTCAGTGCATTAAATCAATAAATCAGTAGTAAATAATCACAGGATAAGTCCTGTAGACATGGAACTTATGATAGAATGAGCTGAAAAAAATTTGGTTTTGCCATGAGTGGGATTCGAACCCACATCTCCAGGAAACATGCCTGTTATGCTACCAAATTTTTTTCAGCTCATCCTTTCATGAGTTCCATGTCTACAGGACTTATCCTGTGATTATTTACTACTAAGTGTTACTAGTTATGTATAGTGTAATTATTATTATTGTAGTATAGTGATAATTTTGTTGGATATTTATTATATTATTAATGATTTATTGGAAATATTTGGAAGGTTTGGTGACGATACTTTTACATAGAAATTTTGGATGTGGAATTGTCGGTGTTGGAAAATTGCAGTTCATAATGGAGGCAGGAGCATTAAAGAGTTATTTAGGAGAGATTTTTTTTTTAGAAATATGAATTTTTTTTAATGGATGAAGGGTGGTCTGTAGTTTTTTGATAGCTTAATTCAGTGGGCTTATGCATGTTTTTATTATTATTTCTGGTTATGAATATTAATAGTATTGATATATTTGGTTATGGAAGTGAATATTGGTCTTTATTTTTATTCATTACAGTTTGTGGTTAAGAAGTTTAATATGGATATGTAATTGATGAAAATGATGGTTAATATATTAATGGCTGCAGAAATATAATTAGTGTTATGATAGATATTGCAGGTTGGAATAATGTTGGGTATGTGTTTTTTTTTGTTTCCTATGATGGTATTTAGTTTTGGGGGCTTTTTTATAATTTGGATCGGTAGTGTGCTGTTTCCAATTTTCTTGTGTTTTGGTATGTGTTGTCTCTTTTTATAATGCTGATTGATGGTGCATTGTTCATAATTTTCTTATTTTTAATATTTGTGTTTGATTTTATTAATTCTGGTGATTTATTTAGATTAATTTTTGTATGTGTGACTTGATTTATTAGTTTAGCTTGTGAAAATATATTTATACAGTGTTAAAAGTATTGGGAAAAGAGGGGAGAGGGAGATTACAGGAATTTGTACTATGTGGGAAGGCAAGTGTAAATTTGTTGGCATCCATTAATAGGCTTGCACTTATCTACTCGATGTTAAACTAGTCTAAATGATCTCGCCATATCAGGAATAAAAAACCTTATAGGGCATTGTCTCAAACTGTCATAGAAAATAATTTAGAAACAGTAAACCTTATGTATAAACTGTTGGCAGCACCAAAAACTAAATTCCAACTCGGCTATGCAGAAAATATTCTAATTCATGCTAATCAACACACACTCTGCAACATGGAGATTCCATCCCTACCAGCGGCATGGAGTCTGCTGCTGCGTGAGCAGATGTGCAAACAACAATGAGCATGGAAATGACGTTTTAGAGACATGTATATAAGGCATGCATAACTTGCATTCGTGAACCTGAAGAAGCCACTAAGCACAGAAGTGTGGCGAAACGCGTCGCTCCAGAAGGGGGTGAATGTTTTTAACACTTTTTAGAAATGTTTGCTTTGGTGTTTAAGTTTTGGGGATGTGCCCGGAATATGTCAGTTATTACCATCAGTGAAATCCAGCCAGTTGAGAGATGATATATACTCATCAGTGAGAACTATAACATCTAATGGTCATCAAGATCTTTGACAACTAATCTCACTTAAACAAGGACTAGTATGCAGCCATATGAGTGATAACATCTGTGTTACCATCTATGTCAATGCTCATCATACACGTGCCAGGCTCGTAATCTGCAGTTCCCAGGTTCGAGTCCCAGCTGGGTCAGCGTTGAGATTTATCTCCGCAAAATTCCCCACCCTGCCCACGGTCATCAGGGGACACCGATGGGCTTGGAAAGGCCGCCGTCCATCGGATGGGACGTTAAGCCGTGGCCCCGTGTGAGGGAGAGCCATACCCTGTGCACGTTAAAGAATTCGCTGGATGGCCTTGACGGGAGGCTACCATCTGTCTCCCAACAGCTATTCCAGTGGGTCCCCTCCCCCAACCTTCTCTGAGCCTTCGGGGTCCTTGTGACCTGGCCATTTAGCCCATGGTGTGCAAAAAAGTGCCGCTCATAGGTTAAACAACCCAACTCATCACACAGCGAAAGGGGCAAGATTGAGCATAACAAGATAACCATTGGCTGCACCTGTACCAGCAGATGGAAGCCTCCTGGATGTAAATATTACTCCTCTTTTCTAACTAGATTGCTTTTGCAAAGGGAAAGGCTGACCTATAGGATAAATACCATCACTGGGTATTGAAAATAGGAAGTTAGTGTAGAAAGTAGTGAACAGCTGCCATGTTGGCAATATGCTGTTTGAATCTCTACATGAATTTTTTCGAGCACTCCTCTGAACTTATAATGTTTTATCTTTTTAATGTACAACCAAGAATTGTGATAAATAAACAGTAATTGCATTTTTTTGTTACGTTGCATTTGATGTAAACTTCAGATATCATTACCATGGTAACGAAAAAAATCATTTTTCTAGAAACCCCTTTTGGGTTAGTCTGAGTGTAAAAAAAATGGCCGAGGGCTGTGATGTGCACTGTTACCCCTCACCCCACATAGAAATAACGCCATCAGAGACAACAAGCTTTAAAACACATGAATCATCACAAACAATGCATCATCCACATTATTAGAAAAAATAAACACCTTAAAATAGGATAATTTCATCAGAGATAACCATTTTAAATAGAGCATATCACTAAAGAAGAAATTGTGCCATTTCCCACTGAACACGATAGAGAATATGTATTAGCTAAGTGACATAAATCGTCTTCGACTTTCAATACTTACCTAAGGCAAAATTTAGTGAACAGATTAATAATTACTGATTATCTACTGATACTTTATCCTACATATATAGGAATTAAATCCAAATTGCATAAAAAAAAAATAAATGAATAGCCTGCCCCTTCCCTTAGAATAAACTCATAACTTTTATTCACCTTAGAAGGTTAGACCTGAAAAAAAAAAAAACAAGAACCAGAGGCCATATGAAACATACCAACAGGCAACTTAATAAATCATTCGATATGATGAAAAGCTATAAACATTATTCACATACATTACACATACACCTTACAAAACATTCAGTTACCACTCATGGTACTATCTAATGAGCTGAGTGCCGTAAGTTACAGTTGTACTCAAGTAGTCTCAGATGGTATTGACCGACATTTGTTGTGAAGCGATATGCGCATTTATGAAAATATGCCTTAATTATTTTTACTACTTGGTTTATTTGTGAAAACAAAATTTTATGCTTAGGAATAAGTGTTTATCGTTCTATTTGTTTCTTGGTGTCTTCATGTTGTACAGCATCTTTTATTGCTCAACGACAGAGAATTTTAAGTTATTTTTAATTCACTACTAGTAGTATGATTCTTTAGGTTATTATTGGTAGAACTTTCCAAGAAGTTGAACCTTCTTTCTAATGTGCTATTGAAATGTTTTTCGTTAGTTTAAATCACATATTTAATCAATTTCTTTTTTTGGAAGTAATTTTAAGAAACTTGGTATAATTCTGGAAAAATGAAATTCTCTTGTCTTCCTTAGTTACTGCTAGGAGTACAGAAGTCAAGTGTTCTATCAAGATGCAATACATTATTGTATTGCTTAACTGACAGACTCCTGTCAGACCTCTGTGGTGGTGCTTGAGGGGGGTATTTTTTTTTAACCCTCTGTGGGTCAAGGATGTCTATAGACATTTTTTGCAACTTTGATTTAATAAAAAACATTGTCGTTTGAAAATTTTTTCATATATATTTTAAAAATACGTATTTCGACCTTGATATTTTCTTTTTTCTTGAAAAATATTTTCTTTTTTCATTTGATGCATATTTTATTAAACTGCAATATAAATAATTCAATAAAGCCATCTGATAGCCATATTTTAGAAGTACCACATGGTATTGCTGATTTGTTTGTTAGCATTACTCTGTATTGAAGCAATCACCTGATTTAAGCTCACAAGTTTGATTTAAAGACATTTTTCCTTACATTTTCGAAAATCTCCTAAAAAATAACAAAAAAACTGGTATTTTTAAAAACGTAAGAATTTGGAAGTAATTATGAAATATGTACCTATTTTTTTGGTATACCACTATAAAAAGTGATATGAATATTGTAGTAACATATTATTTTTAATATTTTTTTCATAAATTTTTGAAAATTTAAAAAATAATAAAAAACTGGTATTTTTAAAAACAATATTTTGGAAGTAATTATGAAATGTGTACCTTTTTTTTTACCTACTAAAAGTGTTATTAAAAATAATATGCTACTACAATGTTCATATTAAAAAAAATACCCCCTCAAGCAGCTGCTTGCCACAGAGGTTTCACAGGAACTATCAGTTTATATGCCAGAGTAGAAGGTCTGTGAGGATGGCAGGACCTCAGCAGAAAAATGACACATACATCCATGCCTTACCCGGGGCTCGAACCCAGATCCTGTAGATCACTAGCCAAGCATGCTAACCATGAGGCCACAGGAACTTCAATAAAATTCAGAATTAAATTCTCTTTAATTTGGTATATAACATGACCTGTTTCTGTTGATTAGTTATTTGTTAAAAATATTCTAAAGTTGACTTGTTTATTGGACTGCAACAAGCCTGGACTTCTCTCAAAGTATGGTATGAGAAAAAAATTACAAATGGAAGAAATGATTTCTTTAAACAAGAAAATTATTTGTTTTGTTATTCAGAAATAAATTGCCTTTCTATTCATGTGCATTATAATCATTTCTAAGTGTTTTTAAAATATATATTTTTGTGTTGCCAGATGCATTTTTTTACTATATGACTCAAAAAAAAATCCTATTAAAATAAAATTAGTCGTCTTTTTTGTTAAATATTTTCAGAAAATCCAAAATTAAATGCTCAGTAATATGGCATATAACATGCCATAATTCCTTTCATTAGTTATTTGACAAAAAAAGCTCTAAACTTAATTTTTTTTTGCCTGCTCTGAGAGTGAAAAAAATACCTGGACCTGAGAAAGGTTAAAGAAAACTGAAGGTTTACTGAATATAATGATAAACATTTATTTCCAAGCATAAAGTTTTGTTTCTGCAAATTAAAGAAAACTACCAGAAGTAATAGTATCTAAGGTAATTTTTCCCAACTAGGCATATTGCTATCAATGAACGTTGGTCAGCACCATCTGAGGCTACTTGTTTGAACAATGTATTATCAGTAACAAGAAAATATTTTTTTCTGTAATTTAGAAATAAACCCCCAAAAATCAGTCTCATCAGAAATTGCTATTTTAACAAGCATTTACTGCTAACAACGAATTACCATTACACAATTTTAATATATTTAAACATTTAAACAAATAACACGTAAAAAACATTAAATTATATATTATACACATAAAAAATTTAATTATTACAACATTTAAACAACAAATTACCATTACACAATTTAAGAAAACCCAAGAACCAAATTATCTCTTATATGACAACAAGCCTAAAAAAACAGTTGCTAACAATTCTCCTCAATCAGGAATAAAAAGATCCCGAAACTAAATAATCTAATCAGAGATAGCAAGTCTAAAAAACTGTAATTATCATGAACAATTCACCTCTGATCATGTATGAAAATTACCTGAAATTGATGCCATCAGAGATAACAAGCCTAAAAAAAAATGAATTATCATAACTCACTGCTGATCCACACTATCAAAATTCATCATAAACAAGCTTAAAAAACTCACTTGTAAACGATCACCAGTGATTTGCGGTATAAAAAAAAGCTCCAAAACTAAACAATTCCATCAGAAGCAACAAGCCTAAAAAAGCACAAATTATCGTAAAATTTCCATTGCCCATCCATATTAAAAAATTCCAGAAAAAGTAAAAAATTCCAGAAAAAGCAAATTTCATTGGCAACTATTTTAACCAGAGCATATTGATAATAAACTCTCCCATATTTTCCACTTAACATAAATAATATGGTACATGCATTAACTAAATGTCATAAATTGTTTGCAACATTCTGTACTTACCTGAGGCAAAATTTATGCTTGATATATAGGAATAAAATCCAAATTGCATAAAAAAATGCAAAATTTGCTCACTCCATTCTCTGAAAATAAAGCAAAATATTAAATTCATTTTACAATAGTGTGGAGATATTTTAGATAAATATTTATTGGAAAAAAAGGTTACATTTTCATATGATAGCCAAGAGTACTAGATTGAGATTATGACAGTGAGAGGAATGTTTAGAGCTTTTGGAGGAACTGGGAAGATTTTTCACTGAGCAACAAATTGAATATTTTTGATAATAGGGAATGTGATATGTAAGCAAAGTATGTCCAACAATTTTTCAGTACCTTTCATCACCCATTTTAAAATAGTGATGGTCAGAGCCAGTGCATATATTTGCGGGTCCTGTCATGTGATAAAGTATAAAATGTTAAAAAATAAATCGGCATAAAGATACAAAATTTTTATTCAAATATAATAGGGGACTTCAGAAAGGAAAGGGTGGGGGTGGCTCAATTGGTAGGGCACCAGGCTTGTATGTAATCTACAGATCCACATCGGTACTTGCAAAATTTTTCCATGGATGGGCAGTAATTTCTGAGGGGGGAGGGGCAAAAAGCAAAGGAATGTTTCAAGATAGAAATGTTTATGTCGAGCTCTTAATGAGTGCAGTTGCAAATAAGGAATGAAATCTACCATAAGTGAAAGGGGAAAAAAACTTATTGAAGGTACACATAAAAAAGGTTTTTTATAATAAAAATAAATACTTCCAACAACAGAAGAAAATTATCCAACAACAGAAGAAAATTATCCAACAACAGAAAAAAAGCCCACAAGTTTACAATTCTTTAAAGAAGAAACATTAATTTTTTTGGTACACCTGATATTATTTAATAAATTAATTTTTCAACCCCTTTTTCCAGAAATTTTTCCCCTTATGCCATATCAACCCATATGTCATAACACAAATGAATCATATACTAGTTGAATGCCTATTGAAAATTCAATGAGAAACATTAATAACATTGTGTAATTTTTCTCAAAACTATCATTTCTGAAACACAGCAGAATTTTTAGTACGGAATCATTGAAACTTTCCAGCAACTTTGATAATTCAGTTGTTTGTTTCTGTACTTGCATTTCGAATTTGCATCATAGTTTAAATTAATTTCAAGTTTGACCTGGATTTTATTATAGGCAAAGAGTTGAATTTTAAAACAATGCGATAAGGTGAGAGAAAAGTTGAGATTTTTCACCAGTCTTATTTGACTGGTGAAAGCTTGGACTAATCAACTTTTAGAATTTTTTTTAGAATGACAAATGAACAGAAATAGAATAATAAATAATAGGACCAAAAGAAAAAACATTTATTTGGGATTAAGAAAGTTAAAAAAAAGTAAAATTTTATAAGCATTTTTTAGTCAAAATTGTAGGGTTTTACTTCAGTAAAAAAAATTGTTGCATTAATTTTTCATTTTTAATGTTGCATTTTAAATTCAGTAAAAAAAATTAAAAAATAATTTTGCTGTATTTTTTTTTAAGTATTTCACTTAATATATATCATCATCATCATCCTCAAGCAGTCAGGGCTATGGAGGTCCAACCAGACCATGCAGTTTAGTTCTCCAAGCATAGCTGTCCTGAGCTACATCTGCTGCATCTGGCCACTGCACACCTGACTGACAAGGACTGACAAAGGTCTGACAAGGTCCTGTTTGACATTGTCTGCCCACTGCATCTGGCCACTGCACACCAATTCTAACAAGGTCCTGTTTGACATTGTCTGCCTACCGCATCCTAGGTCTCCCCTTCTTTCTGAGGCCTTTAGGCACACTGTTCATAACCCTATTCGCCAATCTATAATTATTCATACGGGCAACATGGCCAAACCAACGGAGTCTCTCTCTGCACAATATGCTGCTTAAAGGAGGTTGCAAATTCCTTTGCCTAACCTCATCATTAGTTACAAAGTTGAACCACCTAATGCCCAAGATACTGCGTAAGCATCTGAAATCAAAAGCATCTAGTTTCCTGTTATCTTGTTTACAAAGTATCCAAGTTTCACTACCATAACTAACCCTAGAAAGAACCAAACTATTATACAGTCTAATTTTAGTCTTTAGGTGTATACGCCTATTTCTCCACACTCTCTATAGATTCTTAAAAGTCCCGGCAGCAATCCCTATTCGTCTGTTAATTCATGCCACACATCACCATTATCTGTTACATAGCTCCCAAGATAATTAAACTGTGACACCTGCTCAAGACTGTAACCATTCAGATTAACTGAATCACAGCCTGCCTGACCAATTTTCATCACTTTAGTTTTCTCGCTGTTTATAACCAAACCTACTCTACTACCAGTCTCATCAACAGCTCGAATGAAAGAGTTCATCTCATCAACATCATTTGCCAAAAGGGCTAAATCATCAGCATATCTAAATCAGAAATTTTCATATCTCCAGCCCATTTAAGGCCAAAAACTTTCCCTTAAAGTGAATTTCGCATAACGTAATCAATAACCAAACTAAAGAGAAAAGGAGGCAAAATGCACCCTTGTCGAACACCAGAAGTAATGCTAAACCAATTGCTACAAGCCTTACCAATTCTCACACGTGACTCAGTGTTATTATAGAGAGCTTTCATTATGTTAACTAACTTGTCAGGTATACCATATGATTTCACAATCAACCACAAATTATGACGATCAACAGAATCGAAAGCCTTTTTGAAATCAACAAAGGTTTCTGAAACTCAAAACATTTCTCAAGAATCTGCCTAAGTGAAAATATCTGATCCACACATCCCCTACCACTTCTGAATCCACATTGCTCATCACGCAATTGACTGTCAACCAGATTCTTAATTCTATTAAGCACAATCATGGAAAGAACTTTACCTGGAACAGAGAGTAGGCTAATACCCCTATAGTTATCACAAAAACTGCGATCACCTTTTTTGAAAATAGGGATAACAATAGCTCTGGTAAAATCCTTAGGAACCATGCCTTTATCATAAAAGATATTCAGAATTTCAGTCATCCAAGTGGTAACCGAAACATTTCCAGCTCTAAGCATTTCTGTAGTAATTTCATCTACCCCTGGGGATTTATGAAGTTTAAATTTAGAAATAGCCAAAATAACTTCAGATTGTGTTATAGAGCCAACATTAAAGCCCCCAATACATTTATCATCATTACAAACAATGGGAATAGAACTAACCGCATTGTTTAGAACATCACTGAAATGCTCAGCCCACCTAGCCATGACAGAATCCTCACCTTCTATAACCTTACCTTGTTTATCCTTCAATCCCTGTATACCTGTCCGTTTTCTACCACACAAAACATTAACTATCTGAATCTAAATCAAAAATTTTAGTATCTCCAGTCCATTTAAGGCCAAAATCTTTCCCTTGAAGTGAATTTCGCATAACATAATCAATAACCAAATTAAAGAGAAAAGGAGACAAAATGCACTCTTGTCAAACACCAGAAGCAATGCTAAACCAATTGCTACAAGCCTTACCAACTCTCACACATGACTCAGTGTTACTATAGAGAGCTTTCATTATGTTAACTAACTTGTCTGGTAAATCATAAGATCTCATGATCAACCACAAATTATGATGATCAACAGAGTCGAAAGCTTTTTTGAAATCAACAAAGGTAGCAACCATGGGTTTCTGAAACTAAACATTTCTCAAGAATCTGCCTAAGTGAAAATATTTGATCTACACATCTCCTACCACTTCTGAATCCACATTGCTCATCATGCAATTGCCTGTCAACCAGATTCTTAATTCTGTTAAGCACAATCATGCAAAGAACTTTACCTGGAACAGAAAGTAGGCTGATAACCCTATAGTTACCACAAGGACTGCAATCGCTTTTTTTTAAAAAAAAATAGGGATAATAATAGCTCTGGTAAAATCCTTAGGAACTATGCATTTATCATAAAAGATATTCATATTTTCAGTCATTCATGTGGTAACCGAAACATTCCCAGCGGTAAGCATTTCAGTAGTAATTTCTGGGAATTAATGTAGTTTAAATTTAGAAATAGCTAAAATAACTTCAGACTGTTATAGGGCCAATATTAAAGCCAGTACTGCATCTGTCATCATTTACAAAAATTGGGAGTAGAACTAACCACATTGTTTAGAAAATCACTGAAATGCTCAGCCTACCTAGCCATGACAGGATCCCCCTGTATACCTCTCCTTTTTCCACCAGACAGAACATTAACTGTCTGGTACAGTTCTCTGCTGTTGTGCTGTCTGTTTCCTCAGCTTTGTAAGCCAAGCCATCAAGCCAAAGTTTCTTATCAGCTGCTAACTGATCCTTTGCATTTTTTAAGCTCATCGTAATACGTTCTATTAGAGTAGTAGGGTATTAAGGACATTCCTGCAGTTCTTTCTTTCTGAAATAAGTTCAAGTGCTTTATTACTCAAATAAGCTTGTCTCCTCTACACATTTTTTCCTAAAAGAGTACTGTTAGTTTCAAGAAAAGCCTGTTTAAAACAGTCCCATTCTCCCTCAACTTCAGTAGTAAGCAAACCATGACTGTCATAATGATAAGTAACCTGTCATGGCAAGAATTAGGTGAACTGGGTCTTTCAGAGCTTCAGTGTTAAAGGTAAATTGTTTACATTTAACACAACATTTAAGGTTAAATACAAGACACTTTTAACCAGGTAATGGTTAGATCCAATTTCAGCTCTCCTATATGAGCTGGTATTCCCAACAGAAGTAGCCCATTTGCTGTTAATTAATATACATTAAACAGCCAAAACATGACCACCTGCTTAATATGATGTTGGTCCTCCACATGCCACCAAAACAGCTCTTACCCAGCAAGGAATGGGTGCTACAAGATTTCTAAAGGTGTCTTGTGGTATCTGGTACCAACATGTTAGCAGAGATCCTTTAACTCTTGTAAGTTATGTGGTTGAGCTGCTGCAGATCGGATATGCTGTTCCAACACAAAGCACAGATGCTTGATTCAATTGATGTCTGGGGAATTTGGAGGCCAGGGCAATACCTGGCAGTCTTCCTTATATTACCCAAAACATTGCACTTCCTCCACCGGCTTGTTTTCGTCCCACGGTGCATCGTAGTGCCAACACTTCCCCAGATAAACAACTCACATGTACCTGGCCATCTACATGGTGCAACAGAAAACAAGATTTATCTGACCAGATGACCTTCCAATCATTCCAGATTTGATGCGTGTCCATTGTAGGCGCTTTCGACAGTGAACGGAAGTTAACATGGGCACTCGGAGCGCCCTGTGGCTATGCAGTCCCATTTTCAGCAGGTTCGATGTATTGTGTGTTGTAACACATTACTCCTGTCACCAGCATTCAAATTATGGGCGAGTTGCACCACACTGTTGGCTCATACCATACAGGATAGCCTTCATCTCTAGCATCGATGAGCTGTGGTCATTGTTTTTCCCTCCTCGGACCACTTTTTGAAGGTACTAACCACAATTGACCATGAGCACCCCACAAGCCTTGCCATCTCAGAAATTCTCTGACCCAGTCATCTGGCCATTACAATTTTGCCTTTGTCAAACTCCCTTAGGTCTGCTGCATTTCCCATCTGAAGAGCAAGAATAACAGTGATTAACAGAGCTCAGTATCAGGTATTATTTATATCGTTTCATGACCTTCACATGTGCCGTCGTTTACCTGCAGTTGCTACAATTTGCATAAAGATGTTCTGGTCATAATGTTTTGGGTCTTTGGTGTATAATCAATCATATTCTTATGCTGCCCATCTGGTGAAACCCATGTGTACTTATGTATGCTGCAGTGTTTGTTGTAATAAGTGTTAATTATTCTCAAACCATTAAGTTTATTTACCTGTAGGAAATGTTGCCCATTGCTGGTACCAATAACAAAAGGACCTATCACCCCTCCCAAAGGTCAGAGTCGGTACCAACTCTGGTATTGAAGTCACCTAGAACAAGACTAATATCTCCTTTCTTGACATAAATCAAGAGTCCTGAAGTTGTCTGTAAAACCTATCTTTCTCATCCTTAGTGGGGGCGTAACAATGGTAAATTGTTATGCCCCCACTGAAGATGCTGATTCTTGTCTTTAATGCTGCTCTGAAATTTAGCTGTAAGAAAACTTTCATTAATACATTCATATCCTATAAGAGCATCACTAGCGTGTCTGCTGGGAAGCAAAGCTATCCCTTGGAGATGCTTTTTATCTTTCCTGAGAAGAGAAATTTAAGATTAATTTTAAGAATATTACCTTTGTCCATCTGGTCTCTTGCAAACCTACAGTAGTAATAAAAATATCTCTTATTATTACAGTAATGATGTGAAGAGTAAAAGTTATAAATCACTTTGACAAATGTATTTCGAGGCTGAACACTTAACTTTCACTGAAAAAACACTACTGATTAAGAAATTCTTTTATGTTTGGAATGAGTGAAAGCTGGACATAGGTTAGTTAAGGATAAGGGAGGATTTTCATTTTTCTAAAAAAAGTTGTTAAAAATAATTTCCCTTACCTTTGATTGATGACTTGATGTGATGGTGATGACTTGAGCGAGTGTTCAACTCTACTGCCAATGATGGCAAAAACTAATTACAGAGTTCTAGCAGTTAGTGAGAAAGGTATGAAGTAATAAACATGATATTTTCTACGCTTTTTCGTTTAAAATCCGATTTTGTCTTTAAAAATCTGTTTTTTAGGGTTTTTTCTGTTTTACACTTATAAAAATCTGCCTCCAAATTGCGCAGTATTTTTGCTCTTTTCCTAATAAGTGAATGCTAATGAAAGGGAAAAATTGTTTCCGATTTAGCCCTTTTACTTCTCTACTTAGTCTGTGCTTGCTTGCGGCCACACCTGCATACCAACGAAATTAAAGCTATAGGACTGCAGATGATCATTTACAGACAAAATATATAACAAAGTCCACATCTGAATTCTTTTACAGAGTTGAAAGTCATAGAATGTGTCTGGGTCACCGATGGGCTTGGAAAGGCCGCTGTCTGTTGGATGGGAAACCGTGGACCCGTGTGTGGGAGAGCCATACCCTGTGCTGTTACAGAAATGCTGGATGGTCTTGATGGGAAGCTACCATCCTTCTCCCAACAGTTGTTCCAGTGGGTCCCCTCCCCCAACATTCTCTGAGCCTTTTAACCCATGTGACCTGGCCATTTAATCCATGGTGTGCAAAAAAGTGCTGCTCAGAGGTAAAATAACCCATAGAATGTGTCTGTGTTTATTGAACCTATACCCAACTCTCCTCGCTCTGACCAACTAAATGTTAATTGGATTACTTAGAATCAGAAACTTTAGAGTGAAGGAATTAATACAGGTTGGGGAACATCCCTTTCTGTATTAATTCCCTTCCTCTAAAGTTAAGTTTTTCATCGCATCAAATGATTTCTTCGATTCTCTGTTACCGTGTTTTATTCGGCTCTGGTTCTTGAATTTGTTTTTTGCAGGCCCAACCTTCTAAAAGGAATAAAAGGAGTTTATTTTCAGAACCTAAACTTTCCTAATTAATGCAGATTTAACTAACATATAATTTGTATTTTTTAAATGTAACTTGGATTTAATTCCTATATATGTAGCATAAAGGTACAAATTTTGCATCAGTTAAGTACTGAAAATGTAGACGATTTATGGTATTTAATCTTTAGCAATGTTTTAAATTCTCTGTTTAAAATAGTGTCTTAAGGTGAAGTGAAAGGCGATTCTACGCCGATTCTTGCTCAACAGATGGCACTGAATATCGCCCTTTTTCTAGGGGGTGGTGGGGTTGGGATTGACACAGGAGGGAGAACATCAGGAGGCTTCCGTATTGTTTGTGCTAAAGAGGGGTCTGGAACAGATTTCTAAAAATAGCCTCAATTAGGAGGAGAATGCCCCAATGAGAAGTTCTTCTTCCTTGTTTTCCAACCAAAGTTTCTTCTTCCTTGAGCTTCCGATTTAATTTGTTTTTCACAGCTGAAACAGTTCTTACCATGATTTTGCTCTTGAAAGTTTTTAGTTACATTGAGTCAGGTGAAATTGATCAGGTGAAACTTCTTTACGTATCCATAGTAATACACAGATAACCTGTAGATGTAGATTCAACAATTATTCATCTGAAACAAATTGTTGCCCTCTGCATCAGTGATAATTTTTATCAGATGAATAATTCTTTAGGTATATTTGTAGTTTTATTTACATTTATATATGTCAGTTTCCGTTATAAGTCATTCTTCCAAAAAAAAAAAACTACACCATATCAAAATATTCGATCTAGTCTATCAAAATATTCGATATAATTTAATATATAAATGTATATATAAAATATACATATGAATCATAAATATACATGAGTTTTGTACTGTGATGAACAGATTTAATTCTGATGGTCAAATGGATTAGCTCACTTGACTACTAATGAAGAGGACCTGGGTTTGAGCCTCAGATAAGGAAATTATATTTAGTTTCTTGTTTTGTCTCTTTGGTGAGGTCTCACCTTCCACACAATGATACCTGTGATAGAGTTATACCAATAGTTATACTCACAGGCTCTTGTTAGACCTATGTGGCAAGCAGCTGATTGAAGACTTTTTTATAAAGGCTTGCCAGAATCTAAATCGATTAAACTCTAGATTTCCTATACTTCGATTTTTAGTCTGTGATTTTCTCAGAACTTTTGCATGTTCAGAAATTTAGATACATTTCAAATAATTAGCCGGAAAAAAAAATTGGTTGCTCTGAGTAGGATTGGAACCTAGTATTCCAGAATCCATCTAGAGCAACCAATTTTTTTTCAGCAAATTATTTGAAGTGTTCCTTGTCTATAGAATGTTTTTCTGCCATACTTTATTACTGAATTATAGTACATTTATTTTGAATATTGTACTACCAAAACTACCTTGCTTATGTGCGTTTGCGAATGCCTGGTCTAACAATTGCCACTGTGTTACACTAATTGAAATGATATGTGAGGAATCATGTTTGCTTATTATTTTGGTGGGGTTACAATAATTAATTTTTAACAGAAAATTTGTTTAATAGTTGTCAATGCTAACTTGAGGTTGCTGCTTATAAAAACAAGTATTTCAGTTTTTAATGTGTAATATTAAAATAATTTTAAATTTAATTAAATAGTGAGCAAACTTCTTTAGCTATTGAAAAGCACATTTAGAAATCCATATCTAATGCTCACCTTCCCAGTTTTTTTCCAATGCAACAAAATGTTATGTACTACATAAGACATTTGCAGTCAAAATTCCACTGGATAAATTTAGTTCTAACTCAGAGATATCTGTGTTTTCTGAAATAAAATGACTAAAACTATCATTATTAATGATGCCCCCTTCCTCAGAATTTCTCAAAAATCAAAGTTTTTCTTCGTGTGTTTATTTTTTTACATTCAGTTATAATAATTGTGAAACTCAAAGGAAAAAAATAGCAAATTTTCCTCTTATTGGGCGGGGGGTAGCTCAGTTGGTAGCACACCAGATTCGTAATCTGTAGTTCCCAGGTTCGAGTCCCACCTGGGTCAGCATTGAGATTTATCTCTGCAAAACACCCCGCCCATGGTCAGTAGGGGACACCAATGGGCTTGGAGAGGCCGTCGTACGTCGGATGGAACTTTAAGCTGTGGTCCTGTGTGTGGGAGAGCCATACCTTAAACATGTTAAAGAATACGCTGGATGGCTTTGATGGGAGGCTACCACCTGTCTCCCAACAGATGTTCCAGTGGGTCTCCTCCTCCAACTTTCTCTGAGCCTTCGGGGTCCATGTGACCTGGCCATTTAGCCCATGGTGTGCAAAAAAGTGCCACTCAGAGGTAAAACAACCCAACCTCTTTTCTTATTACACAGAAAAACTGAATTTGATCCAGAGCTGGACTTACACATAAGCTAACTAAGCTACAGCTTAGAGCCTCACAATTATAAGGGGCCTCAAAAAATAAGTTTGAAATTTATTGTGTCACAAGTTTTTTAAATTTAAATTAATTTATTATGCAAACACTGTTCATCTCAGCTTTACACGGTCATTACTGATTATCAATGATAGTATAATGTTTTCATCACATCAATTTAGTATTTATTTTTTAATGTTCCCTTCAATCAGAATAATAAATACAATATATTTTAACAAACTTGTGTTTCACTGATGAGTGGGACTCGAATCCATGCCTCCCAGTTACTTGCCAGGTTGATTTTATGCCAACAGGTAATATGTGCATTTACTATTGATTGATTCGTAAATTTCAACTTTCAAATTTTTGGGGGCCCTTAAACTTGTCGTAGCTTAGTGCCTCAGAAGATCGAAGTCCAGCCCTAATTTGATCATACCTTCATAAAACTAGCTCATTGGATAAACAGCTATTATCACAAATTTTATTCTAGTTTTTTTTTTACTCTCGAATTACACAGTAGGCTCCTGAAAACAACCGTGTAAATCGAACCCAATAACTTATAGAATAACTTATAGAAAAATGGGAGATAGGTTCCACAAAATATCCTTGTCATTAAAAAATTTACACTGAAAATTTCGTTTGAACAAATTTATTAGTAAGTCAGCTTAGCGGTAATAATAAACATTGCATAAATACATGCAAAATCTTCGTGAAGCATGGGGGTCCTATCAGACTGGGTAATTTTGTTCTCCAGAATAATTCTATCCTAAGCTACAGCTGCTGCATTTGGTCACTACGGGTCACGACAATTGGATGGAAGGATATTTGGTGGACAACAATTGGGTGAAAGACAATTGGGAAAAGTCCTTTCTGTTCCTTCTAAATGAAGCAAACGGAAATCAATAAATGCAGTTCAGAAAACCAAACCGCAAAAGAATATTAGTATTCTCATTAATCGAATATTCAATATAAAACAATTTTTTTAAAACATTCTTTGCTTCTAAATGAAGCAATGAAAAATCAAAGCAACTATTAAAGGAAACTGAAACAACTTATATTAACATCTGTCCTCGATAATCCAACTGTTTAAAATAGATTTTTATATTTCTATTTATTCATCTACAGGAAGCAATTGGAACCAAAGGAATTCATAATGGCAAATGAACATTCAACATTTCCATCTTGATATTCCTACTCTGGTTAAAGCGGATATTTTTATTCATTCTGTCTCCTTCTGAACAAAACAATCGGAAATCGAAGGAATCTACTGAAACAGTCCATATTAACATTTGTTCTCAATAATCTAATTCTGGTTAAAATGGATTTTTGTATTTATTTCTCATATCTAAGCCTGACATCAATTTTTTTTTTTTTTTTTTTTTTTTTTAATTATTATTTGCCATGTAACATAGACAGGTCTGTAAATGGTAGCTAGGTACTCACTGGAAGGAGAGCTATGCACCAATCCCCTGTGATGATGCATAGAACCGGCCAGGCCTAGCACCTAATGTCCGACCCCGCCTTCTTGTGGTGCAGGCCGTTAGTACCTTTCGAAAGAGATACTCTCTTGTGGAAGTGAACGGAAGGGGAGGGCTGCCAGATTAGTGTGGCCTACTGATCTGGACAACTATGGCTACTTTTTTTTTTTTCTACCCTGCTGAGGAGTGGTCAACCACACAGGGTCCTGGTGCTGACCTGGGGCGGGGGTGGCTCAGTCGGTAGCGCGCCAGGCTCGTAATCTGTAGTTCCCAGGTTCGAGTCCCAACTGGGTCAGCGTTGAAATTTATCTCCGCAAAAATTCCCCGCCCTGCCCACGGTCAGTAGGGGACACCGATGGGCTTGGAAAGACCGCCGTCCGTCGGATGGGACGTTAAGCCGTGGCCCCGTGTGCGGGAGAGCCATACCCTGTGCACGTTAAAGAACACGCTGGATGGCCTTGACGGGAGGCTACCATCTGTCTCCCAACAGCTGTTCCAGTGGGTCTCCTCCCCCACCCTTCTCTGAGCCTTCGGGGTCCTTGTGGCCTGGCCATTTAGCCCATGGTGTGTAAAAAAGTGCCGCTCTGAGGTAAAACAATCCAATCCAATCCTGGTGCTGACCATATAAACCCACTGGACAGATATATGGCTCTGAGCTTGATTATGAATCCTGATTTTGCTGCACTGGTGGGCTTCTGTGGAGGGAAAATCTTCTGCTGTGTTTTCTGTTTGTTTGTGGGTTGACAGCCCCAAGTGAATAGATTCACAGGATATGTTTATCAGCTGGTGGATAATCCTGAGCAGAAGTCATCGCAGGCACCTGAATTCTTTGCTTCTATTGGCATCGTCAAATTCTGCATTGGAGGAAGTCTTCCAGTGTAGATGGCTTCAGCCTTTAGTAGTGGGGGAACAGGTCTTTGCCCCATGTCTGCGATTAGGGGGCTGTTTCATATTGTCAGCATTCCCTTTCTCAATAAACATAGTTTCTTTAACCATCCCACTAACCATTTTCTCTCCATAGGTAGTTGGAATGTGAGGACTCTGCACAGAGCTTTTTCTCTTGATGTCCTCACACAAGAATTCCACCATTATAATTTAGATATTCTCGGCTTGCAAGAGACCAGATGGACAGATAAAGGTCAGATTCTTAAAAATAATATTAAATTTCTCTTTTCAGGGAGGGATGACAATAAGCATCACCAAGGTGTGGGTCTGCTTCTCAGCAGACACACTAGTGATGCTCTTCTAGGATATGAGTGCATTAATGAATGGTTTCTTACAGCAAAATTTCAGACAAGTGTTAAAGACTTGAATGTTATCTGCTGTTATGCCCCCACTGAGGATGCCGATGAGGATGAGAAGGATAGGTTTTATGGACAACTTCAGGATATTTTGAATTCTGTCAAGAAAGGAGATATTACCCTTGTTCTTGGTGACTTCAATGCCAAAGTTGGTACTGACTCTAACCTTTGGGGAGGAGTAATAGGCCCTTTTGGTATTGGTAGCTGCAATGGCAATGGGCAACGTCTCCTACAGGTAAGTAAACTCAATAGATTCAGAATAACTAACACCTATTACAAACACCGTGACATACATAAGTACACATGGGTTTCACCTGATGGACTGCATAAGAATATGATTGATTACATATTAATTAACAGCAAATAGGCTAGTTCTGTTAGGAATACCAGGGCATATAGGGGAGCTGAAATTGGATCTGACCATTACCTTGTTCAAAGTGTGTTGCAACTTAAACTTAAAAAGTGTTGTGCTAAAGTTAAAAAATTTACTTTTAATACTGAAGCTCTGAAAGATCCAGTTATAGCCAAAGCTTACCATGATAGGTTACTTAGTCATTATGACAGTCATGGTTTGCTTACTACTGAAGTTGAGGAAGAATGGGATCATTTTGAACAGGCTTTTTTGGACACTAACAGTACTCTTTTAGGAAAAAAGGAGCAGAAGAGGTAGAATTATCTGAGTGATAAGGCACTTGAGCTTATTTCGGAAAGAAAGAACTGCAGGAATGTCCTTAATCAATACCCTACTAGTCCTAATAGAAAGCATTACAGAGAACTTAATAAACATGTAAAAGATCAGTTAGCTGCTGATAAAAATCTTTGGCTTGATGGTTTGGCTGACAAAGCCGAGGAAGCAGTTAGACAGCACAACAGCAGAGAGCTGTACCAGATAGTTAATGTTTTGTATGGTAGAAAACGGACAGGTATACAAGGATTGAATGATAAACAAGGTAAGGTTATAGAAGGGGAGGATTCTGTCATGGCTAGGTGGGCTGAGCATTTCAGTGATGTTCTAAACAATGTAGTTAGTTCTACTCCCATTGTTTGCAATGATGATAGATGCATTGGTGGCTTTAATGTTGGCCCTTTAACACAATCTGAAGTTATTTTGGCTGCTTCTAAACTTAAACTTCATAAATCCCCAGGAGTAGATGAAATTACTACCGAAATGCTTAGAGCTGGGAATGTTTCGGTTACCACTTGGATGACTGAAATTCTGAATATCTTTTATGATAAAGCCATGGTTCCTAAGGATTTTACCAGAGCTAATGTTATCCCTATTTTCAAAAAAGGTGATCGCAGTTCTTGTGATGACTATAGGGGTATCAGCCTACTCTCTGTTCCAGGTAAAGTTCTTTCCATGATTGTGCTTAATAGAATTAAGAATCTGGTTGACAGTCAATTGCGTGATGAGCAATGTGGATTCAGAAGTGGTAGGGGATATGTGGATCAGATATTTTCACTTAGGCAGATTCTTGAGAAATGTTTAGAGTTTCAGAAACCTTTGGTTTGTTGATTTCAAAAAGACTTTCGACTCTGTTGATCGTCATAATTTGTGGTTGATTGTGAGATCATATGGTATACCTGACAAGTTAGTTAACATAATGAAAGCTCTCTATAATAACACTGAGTCATGTGTGAGAGTTGGTAAGTCTTGTAGCAATTGGTTTAGCATTACTTCTGGTGTTCGACAAGGGTGTATTTTGTCTCCTTTTCTCTTTAGCTTGGTTATTGATTATGTTATGCGAAATTCACTTGAAGGGAAAGATTTTGGCCTTAAATGGACTGGAGATACTAAAATTTCTGATTTAGATTATGCTGATGATTTAGCCCTTTTGGCAAATGATGTTGATGAGATGAACTCTTTCATTCGAGCTGTTGATGAGACTGGTAGTAGAGTAGGTTTGGTTATAAACAGAGAGAAAACTAAAGTGATGAAAATTGGTCAGGCAGGTTGTGATTCAGTTAATCTGAATGGTTGCAGTCTTGAGCAGGTGTCACAGTTTAATTATCTTGGGAGCTATGTAACAGATAATGGTGATGTGCGGCATGAGATTAACAGACGAATAGGGATTGCTGCTGGGACTTTTAAGAATCTTTGGAGAGTGTGGAGAAATAGGCGTATACACCTAAAGACTAGGGTTAGTTATGGTAGTGAAACTTGGACACTTTGTAAACAAGATAACAGGAAACCAGATGCTTTTGATTCCAGATGCTTACGCAGTATCTTGGGCATTAGGTGGTTCAACTTTGTAACTAATGATGAGGTTAGGCAAAGGAGTTTGCAACCTCCTTTAAGCAGCATATTGTGCAGAGAGAGACTCCATTGGTTTGGCCATGTTGCCCCTATGGATAATTATAGATTGGCAAATAGGGTTATGAACAGTGTGCCTAAAGGCTCCAGAAAGAAAGGGAGACCAAGGATGCGGTGGGCAGACAATGTCAAACAGGACCTTGTTAGAATTGGTGTGCAGTGGCTAGATGCAGTAGATGTAGCTCAGGATAGACTTGATTGGAGAACTAAATTGCACGGTCTGCTTGGACCTCCGTAGCCCATTGGTGCTTGAGGATGATGATGATGAACATAGACAATCACAGTATTTACTTTGCGAATCAGGGCTATGTCAGCATCTTTTCTATTGTCAACACAGATTTTATGATTGTGACCACCGTCTGAAATCTTAGCATTATATATTGGAACAATGACACAAATGTGCATGTGTTGAAAATACATTAGCACTGAATTGCAGGAACCAATTAATATTTTGTAATGATCCATGACACTTGATTGGTTGATTCCACCAGAACAGCCAATATTTGAAGAATTTGTTACTTAGCGAATATCTTCATTTTACTGTGGCAGGCTCAACAAGCCTAAATTTTCCTGACAATAGATGTTTGAACCGGATTGCCAGCACTTTATTCTTCCAAGGAATTACTTATGTATGAAAAATTTTAGAACATTAGATACAAAAATATAAAGTGGGTTGAATATATGGTTTACAAGAGAATGCCAATATTATGTTTAAACATCATTTCTTGTCAGCAATGCGAAGCTCGGTCGACTAAATGCATTGCCAGCTAAAAGCCTGTCTAGGGCCATTCAGCATGTTTTTTAGCATGCAGAGAGTATAGAACTCCTGCACATGGGGCCATGGCTTTACGTCTCCATCCGAGGGACGTAAAGACTTTTCTGTCAGTCGATGTCTCTTTTCTCACTGAGGAAGTTTACCTAAAATAAATCTTAATGCTGACCAAGCTGGGACTGCAACAGGGGGACTGCAGATTACAAGCCTTTCGGTCTACCGAGTTTAACCTGTGCCCTCTAAAGCGAAAATAAAGCATAATATCGATGAAATCAGTCACTCCATATAAACTTCAAGAGAAGATAGGTCACGTAAATTTCCCTTACCAGCTGAAAGGATTTTGCTGCCATCCAATCTTTCTTTGTAGCAAATATGAATTGAATAAACATAGATGATAATCACAGCATTACCTGCTGCTCTTTTGGCGTTGATAAATCAATAAATATTCTGCGGAAAATATATTTTCGCTGACATATGGGATATGAACCCGCATCTGTCCAGAAACATGCCAGAGTATACCTTCTGCTAATTTTAAGACTAAATTCTATAACCGAGATTTTTGGGCCAACCATTAGTGCCATCTATGATCTTGAGTGGCAACTATTACCTTTATATTGCACAGAATAAGATGGAAATAAATAAGTCTCATCACGCTATTTAGCATTATTAATGATTTAAACATAGATGATAATCACAGTGTTACCTGCTGCTCTTTTGGCATTGATAAATCAATAAATATTTTGCAGAAAAAATTTTTGCTGACTCCCATATGTCGGCAATCTTGTGTAGGTAAATCGACGCCCTATCTTCCTTGTGAATATGAACTCGACGACTGATTGCACTATCGATTTGTATATATAGTTTTATTTTCTATTTTTTAGGACACATTCCAGAAAATAGGCACCCTGCCCACGGTCAGTAGGGGATACCAATGGGCTTGGAAAGGCTGCCGTCCGTCAGATGGTATGGGCCCTGTGTGCAGGAGAGCCATACCGTGTGCACATTAAAGAACGCGCTGGATGGCCATGACGGCGGGAGGCTTATCTGTCTCCCAACAGCTGTTCCAGTGGGTCCCCTCTCCCAACCTTCTCTGAGCCTTTGGGGTCCATATGACCTGGCCTACGGTTTGACTTTAGCTCATGGTGTGCAAAAAAGTGCTGCTCAGAGGTAAAACAACCCAACCAAAAAAATGGGTATTTTTTTAATTATTTAATTTTTTAAATTTTTTTACATTTTTTATTTCACATTGAAAACACCTATTTTCAGAAACTTATTTGATATGGACTCATGCACATCGACCACATTTTTTCCTTCCCCTACTTTTGGAGTTGTGTTTAAGATAGCCCATGATACTGGAGACATCACAAGCTTTAATTTGATGTATAACTCGTTAAATTCCACCATATCCAGCGAAAATCTACTTTTTTTAGGGGGGGGGGGGATGGTGGGAGGCAAAGTTCAAAATAGTTTGTGACAGCACCCATACGAGCTTTCATTTGACATCTAACTCGTAATTGTAGGTCCTCGTGTTTGGATGATATAGTGTAACAATCATATTTCATATTTCCCCTTTTTTAGAGGGAAAGAAAGCGTGAGGAGGTTAATTTCTTTTAAATAGCCTCCATGTATAATAAAATAGCATCCAATAATGTTTCAGATTTACATGGCACTTTTCAAATTCACTAATTTAAATTTGTAAGTAATATAATTTTATTGCTGTTGGCAATGTTTTATAAAATGCTTCAAAATATGTAATATAAATTAATTTCTTTTAAAAACTATATCAATTTAATATATAGAGCTTTTTATCTGCCAGAAGTTGTTTTCATGCATAATAGTTATAAAATTGAGAAACTTCTAAAATCTAGTGTATAAATGACAATTATCTGAACTTAGATCATATGTACTTCAGTTATAAAAAAATTTCTCTTGCAGCAAAGTTTCGGCAACTATTAGCTTCACTCGCTAATCTATTAGTTTGGGAAACTGATTTTTCAAGAAAAACAACAACACAATATATGTATATCAATTGAACAAGGAATAAAAAACCATAAGGATATCTTTAACATGAGATATTTATTTCCATTCTGCAACAGCCTGCTTCTCGACTGCCTGGAGATCTACCGACCCTCCGGGGTCAAGGTCAGCCCTTGTGACTCTATCGTTTCTCCCCCGTACTGCGGGAAGTACTAACTTGTTCTACTGAGTTACAGATATCCTGAGGCTTAGCGTACTGCTCTGCCAAAGGAGGTTTACCCCTAAAATGTTCAATGAAGTGAAATAAAAATGTTCAATGAAATGAAATAAACATTTGTTGTTTTCAAATAGCAAATTAATTTTGGCTTTCATTTCTTTTTTTGACTTTGGCAGTTTCTTCAATATGTTTGAAGCTTACTGAGTGTTTGACAGATGTTTCTGGTTGAACATTGTCAGTAGCTGAAATCTGAGATATGTTCTTACCACTTATTAGCAATTTAAAATTTTTTTTAGTCTGTTTAATTTTTTTATTTTTTAATAGCATCAAGAATATATTGTGATTCTCTTAGTGGAATACTTCTTGTAGCTTTTGGTGTCGACAATCTCTAGAATGACACATAACATGTAAAATTTATGTAATTTAGGCTAAATATTTTCCCAGAAAATTTATATTTCTCTCAATTCGTATTATTTTTTGAATCAGCCTCACACCAAAAGAAAAAAATTACATAATTTCCTATTTCTGATGACTGATTGATCCTGAATTCGAAAATAATATTTATACTTTGTGGAGAAGAAACCAGATCCACCACTACTTAATTTTATACCTTTTATGTGCTACTCGTAAACTGATGTAAATTTTTAACATTACTGCAGACATAACCTTTACAAAATCATTGTAACCAAGCAACCCATCAGGACTTCTGCAAAGTAATCATCATCATTATCCTCAAGCAGCCACGGGCTATGGAGGTCCAACCAGATTGTGCAGTTTAATTCTCTAAGCCTATCTATCCTGAGCTACATCTGTGCATCCAGCCACTGCACACCAATTCTAACAAGGTCCTGCTTGACATTGTCTGCCCACCACATCCTAGGTGTCCCCCTCTTAGGCCTTTAGGCACACTGTTCATAACCCTATTAACCAATCTATAATTATCCATGTGGGCAAAATGGCCAAACCATCGGAGTCTCTCTCTGCACATTATGTTGCTCAAAGGAGATGTGCAAAGTTAAGGTTTGTTACTTGGTTTTGAATAAAAAAAACAATTTGGTGGATAATCAAGGATGATGACACAAAACTCGTGATGGGTAAAAAGTAATGAAATCGTTCTGTATCTAGTTTTGAAACTGAACGTCAATCGCTCGCACTACCTATTGCCAGAATCTTGCAAATGAAGCCCTCACTCCAAGTGACTTTGTCGATATCCGCTGGATACGCATCTCACTGGAATGTGTGAGTTCGGTTGAGGGGGGGGGGAGCGTTGGCATGGTGGTGACATATTTATTGCTTGGTCTGGGGAACAGAGGTCAGGTGCCTGGAGTCACTTGATGCAACTGCGAGATTGGCAGACTGCTGATTGAATATAGAAGTGCTATGTGACTTTTCGAACACATATTCGTATATAAAGTAGCACATAATATAGAATATAGGTAATTAGGTTTACAGAATAGAATGTAATGAACTTGACTGCTGTTCATTTTTTGAGAAAAAGTGGTTAGAAAATAAATTATTTTACTAAAATATTGCATCTTACCGTAATGAAATTGTTTCTTGTAAGTTGTAAGTTTTGGTGAAATTAGTCTCCAATAAGGGGCTCCCTATTCCAGTCACAAGAGAAAGGAGAGATAGTGGCAGCAAAGAAACTGCCTCTCAGCTATCTCTCAAAGCTAATAAGAGTACTAATCAGGAGAGAGAGAAAAAAAAAAAAACGAAACATTAGACCTTGCAGAGGAGGCCAATGTTTTGAAAGATATCAGTGACATGTCAGAAGCGTGTTCGTTGCAGCTTCACATTGTGGTGATTACCAAGAAGGGAGGTGATGGAGTATTTGGTGGTTCTGATAGCATGAACCTCTCGGAACAAAGCTTCTCTTTCAGCATTGTAGCTGGAACAGTTGAGCAGAATGTGGGATACAGTCTCAGATGTGCTGCAAGTGGCACAGTCTGGACTGTAAGCTCTGCCAAGTCTCTGAGTTGCTGTAGATGACACCAACTCAGAGATGATGGAAGGTCTCCTCAGATCTGCAGAGATTACCAAGGTTAGCAGTAAGAGAAGGGTCAACCAGGTACCTGAATGAGGAACAGCTGCTGTCCTTCCACTGGGCAAGACATACTGGCTCATCAGTTGTGAGACAGAACTCTTGCAGTTGCTGAGAGAGAGAGAGAGGATAATTAATTACACACCTCTGACTCTCCAGTGCCTCCTTCGCAGTGTGATCAGTGAGCTCATTGCCAGGTAGCCCTACATGGGAAGGGATCTACTGGAAATGAACCATGATTCTGGTAGAAGTGACTTGGAGCAAATCTTATCTTCTGGATGAGGAAGGGGTTGCAGCTCTTGCTGTCTCACTTCTGGAGAGCTTCCAAGGCTGATTTCAAATCACAGAGGATGACAAAGGTGCCACTCTCGAGGCTGGGGATGAAAAGTGCAGCCTCAAGTATAGCATGAAGCTCTGCACAAGTGGAGGAGGAGAGATGTGGGAGACGGAAACCTCTGGCAATGCCAGTATCGGGGATGGCAGAGGCAGCATGTTGCCTCTTCTGGTCCACAGATCCATCAGTGTAGACCTGAGTACATCTCATATCGTTCAGTGACATAGGAGGTGGAGAGAAGTCTCATGGCCACTGGATCAGTCTCTCTTCCAACCAAGAGTAGGGATTGTGACATTGATCATAAGATCACTGTTCCTCCAGGGTGGTAGGTCAGGGAAAGAGCATGTTGCCAGCATCCATCCCTGCCAGCTCGAGTGTCTGGAGCTGGCAGGAATGACTCGGTCATATAAGTCCTTGGCAGTCACGGCGATGACAAAGTGAGCCTGTCATGCAACTTTCTGAGAAGCTCATGGTTAGAGTGGAGGGAATGGAGCCTCAAGAGATGACACAGTATATCTTTTCCAGTGCAGGTGGAAAGGCATGTCATCAGCCTCTGCAATGACAGATGCATTAGGTGTGTTAGAGCAGAGTCCGAGACAGAGGCGCAGAGATATAGTGTGGACAGTGGCCAACATTTATTATCATTGATGGACATATTAATCTATTTTAGGCTATAAATAATAGTCCTTTTTTTCTTTCAATAACTAATATTTTGTAGTTTTATACTTGTGAATGACATCAAACCATTTCTAAATACCAGACAAGAAAAGAATCTGCTATATATCTGAGAGGGTCTGCTTGTTGGTTTCTCTGTTTTCAGTCCCCCCTCCCCCCAAAAAATTTCCTCCCTTCATAAAAAACCCTTTTAAAAAGTGGTAGGTACTGCTTCTAAATGATAAGAACTAGAGCTGCCAAACTCTCTATCCTGCTTCCTCTAATCATAATTTCAACAAATGTAAGGGCTCAGATCCTAAAGTTTTCCCTCCCCTCTAAAAAGTCATAAGAAATGTTTCTAAATATAAATTTAAAATACCTATCCTCATATATGCACCTAAAAAGTAGGAAATAAACCTAAAACATACTGATGGGGCAATCAGTCACTGAATTCGTATTCATTTCAAAGGAAGATAGGGTGCTGATTTACCTACTCAACAAGATTGACAGCTCCCCTATCTTCCTTTGAAATGATTATGAATTCAGTGACTGATTAATCATTGGTATGTTTTAGGTTTATTTTCTACTTTTTAGGGCACATATAGGAAGATAAGGATTTTTAAAAATTTTTTAATTCTTTATATTCTTTCCTTTGTCAGTAAAAACATTACCTTCAAAAGCTTTCATTTAATATATGGCTCCTAAACATCAACCACATTTTTCCTTCCCCCTTTTTTGGAGGCATGTTTGAGGTTGCCCATGACATTGGAGATGTCACAAGTTTTAAATTGGGATATAACTCATTAAGTTGATCCCCTGTCTCTAAATTTCTCTCCTCTTTTGGAGGGAGGGGAGAATGGTTGTGGGAGGGGAGGTATAATTCAACAGAGTTAATGATGGTCTTTATATGAATTTTTATTTGACATCTAACTCATAACTATATGCCCTCACATTTGGAAGATGGAAGAAGAGCAACTTTTCCCCTTTTGTAGTGGGGAAGAGTTCAAGGGTGGGTCGGTATATTTTTATTGCACACAATATTTCCCACATCACAAGCTTTCATTTAGCATGCAATGTGCCACATTTGGCCCTTGCCTTCAAAGATATGGCAGAAAAATTGTTTTCTTATTTTCCCATTTTAGGGGGGAAGAAATCATGGGGAGTAATTTTTATAGCCTATGACACTCCTCTCATTGCAAGCTTTCATTTGGACACATTGCTTGTTACTTTGGAACTTGCTTTCTGTATATGTAACAGAACAATCATTTACATATTTCTATTTTTTAGGGGAGAAGAAAGCATGGGTGGCCAATTTTTTTCAACCTGTGACATTCTGCATGTCACAAGCTTTCATTTGGACACATTGCTTGCTACTTTGGAACTTGCTTTCTGTATATGTAACAGAACAATCATTTACATATTTCTATTTTTTAGGGGAGAAGAAAGCATGGGTGGCCAATTTTTTACAACCTTGTGACATTCTGCATGTCACAAGCTTTCATTTGGACACATAGCTTGTTACTTTTGGAACTTGCTTTCTGAATATATAACAGAACAATCATTTACATATTTCTATTTTTTAGGGGAGAAGAAAGCATAGGTGGCCAATTTTTTACAACCTATGACATTCCCATGTCACAAGCTTTCATTTGACACATAAATCATTAAGTTCTCCCAGCAGTAAATTGTTTTTAATAAATTTTTCTTATATAAATGCACCTTTCAATTTTTTTACTTCATCTGGATTAATTAAAACATATTCAATACATGCTTGTTCTTTATGTATACTCATCACATTTTGATCTATTTAACATTTCCAACATTATTTTAATTTTTGCTTGAATTTCTAGACCCCTGAAAGAAGATAAAATGCCAAAGAAAAGGAAATATAATGAAGATTATGTGAAGTTTGGGTTCACATATTCTACTGATCGTAGACTTCTTTGGCATACAAAGTATACAATCATCATTTTAATTTTATCTTGAATTAGTTGTACTTATGCTAAGTGATATTGACCTCTTGGATCATGGAATCTTTATTAAAATTTTCATATCCATAACACAACATGTGATATTATTTATTATTATTATTTTTTTTTTTTGGGGGGGGGGGAGGTATGGACATTTATGATCACTCTCAAGGGAGGTGTGAGAATAAAAAGGTAAAGAACCACTGGTATAGTGGAACGGCTGTTTTGACAAATCTTCCAACCAACAAAGGATGAGTGAAAAGCAATAGGAAGATAAGTGAAAAGGTAAGTGCTACAGCTGCCAAACTCAGTATATCACTACCTCTAATTGTAACTTAGACTAATGTAATGATTCAAACCCCCAAAATTATTCCTCCCCTTAAAAAGTATTAGGAACTGCTTCTAAATGATAAAGGTTAGAGCTGCCAAACTCAGTGTACCGTTTCCTCAAACTGTAACTTAGACCAATCTAAGGATTTATCACCTCAAAACTCTCTGCCCTACCCTGAGTCAGTTGGGGACACCGATGGTCGTAGAAAAGCTGTCATAGGTAAGATGGTATGTTAAGCCATAGTCCCGTTTGTGAGAGCCATACCCTGTGCACGTTAAAGAATGCACTGGATAGCCTTGATGAGAGGCTACCATCTATCTCCCAACAGCTTTCCAGTGGTTTGTCGTTTCCCCAAACCTTCTCTGAGACCTACGGATCCTTGTGACCTGGCCATTTAGCCCATAGTGTGCAAAAAAAGTGCCACTCAGAGATAAAATAACCCAACCAATGTAAGGGTTCAAACCTCAAAAAAAAAAAAACCTGCTTGTTATTTTGGAACTTGCTTTCTGTATATATATATAACAGAACAATCATTTACATATTTCTGTTTTTTAGGGGAGACGAAAGCATGGGTGGCCAAAAAAAAAAAAACCAATCCATAAAAGGTAGTAGGAACTGCTTCTAAATGGTAAGAATTAGAATTGCCAAACTCAGTATGCTGCTTCCCCTAATTGTAACTTGGATTAACAGTAGGAATAGAACCCCAAAAAATTTCCTTCCCCCAAAAATTAACCTAACTCCCATGAAAAAGTGGTAGGAACTGCTTCAGAACGATAAGATCTAGAACTGCCAAATTCACTATACAGCTTCCTCTAATCATAACTTCTTGCAATGTAAGGATTAGATGACTTGAAATGTTTTCCTCCCTGAAAAATCCTTCCCCCCAAAAAAGGGGAATGAACTGTTCCTAAATGGTAAAGAGGCTGGACCACCAAATTCAGTATACAGTTTCCTCAAACAGCAACTAAATGTAGTGAAAGTGTTTGGCCGTCAATATTTTTCACTAAAAAAAAGCACCCTAAAAGTTCAGTAATAAAGTAAACACATGAAGTAATTAGTTGAAAAGAAATTGGTTATCCTGGGTGGGATTCGAACCCAAAGGCTCGTCCTAACCACAAGCCCACCAAGAAGCTAACCATTTTTCCAACATTGACATCTGCAATTTTTGTTGATTCCCAAGTGGCTTTATCTATTATCAGGAATCAGGCAGCTGAGCTGCCACATATGATGGTAGTATAATTTGTCACTCATGCTCACAGTGTTATACAATTAATTCAGTAATAATGTATCACAAGAAAACGTCCTGTCAACAAGAAACACTTGTGATAATTAGTTGAAAGAAATTCCAAATTTTTTTTTTCCAGTTTCTTGTCTACAAGATGTTTTTCTGTTACTTTATTGCTGAATTATATATAATGCTGTGAGAGTGAGTGACAAATATTACTACCATCATATGTGGCAGCTTGGCTGCCCAACTCCTGATAATGGCACCACTGGTGAATCAACAAAAATTGCAGAAATGCTTATATGTCACTTCGTTGAAGAAATGGTTAGCTTCTTGGTGGTCTAGTGGTTAGAACACCTGGCATGTTTCTGGGGGGCATTGTGTTCAAATTCCACCCAGGACAACCAATTCTTTTCAACTAATTGTTTCAACCCTAAAAGTTAAATGTCAATCACAGAGTTACCTGTTGACTTTTAATGTTTATAAATCAATAAATGTGTGGAAAAAGATCGCCAATACACAGGACTCAAACCCACATCTCTACAAAAACATGCCAAAGTATTCTACTATTGAACTAATGCCAGCAGTGTCTTTTTTCAACTTTGTGTGACTTTTCACTCTTTGTGATTTTCGGCACCTGCACTTGGTGCCATCTATAATCTCAGGTGGAACTATTTTTTATATTTCTTTGAGTAAAATGGAAATAATAAAGTCAGTTCATGCTATTTAGCATTATTAATGATTTAAACAATAAATGGCAATTGCAGAGTTACTGTTGACTTTTTAACATCTATAAATCAATAAATGTTTCTTGGAAGAAATTTCATCGACATAGGGTCTCGAACCCACATCTCTCCAGAAATATACCAGAGTATTCTACCTTTATTGTTTAAATCATTAATAATGGGATAATTATGCAATTTTTAATTGTGCTAGTGTGCCATTAAATTTTGCTGTGCTCATAGTGACAGTGATCTTGATCAGAACAAATTCACAACAAATTATTCCAGATTAAGTCTATTTCAAACTGAAGCAGTTTTCTTTTTGCATGAATTGCAAGGAGATATTTGTGTTTGCTGCTCTGCATAGATCACGGATTTCTAATGCATCACACCTGCATTGGCTGACTGTGACACTGCAGCTATCAGAATTTGTATGTTCGTATTGTTGCGTGAGAAACCAGGACAAGTCTGATAAAGTTTCTAGATTTGCCCTGTCCTTTGTGAGGAGAGTATCTTATTACTTTTTTTTTTATCATCCCATTTGTGAATTTTTGGGTCACCATTTTAACTATTCCTTGAATCTTAATTGATTGTACAGTTTTTTTAATGTATAATTTTATATTTTATTTCATCATATGCCATCCAAGCTGCTACACTCAGATCTCTTTTATCAGATTAATAATTTTTGCCATTTGTTTTTGATTATGTTGCACTGAATATTTTAATAGGATTTTGTTTTATTTATTTTTTATTGTTAGTTGCTTTAATTTTTTTTGCACAGGTTCTTTATACTGTCATTTTTTGCATTATTGTTTTCGTTTTATATACTTTTCATTTCTTATTTTTAATTTGGTTATAGGTTCTTTGACTTTCTTGTTCAGTGCATAATAAATTTAGTTGCTGATATGCTAATAATCTTATTACCTTATTTGTTCAATTAGTTGGAATTCATATGTAAAAAGTGTATATAGGGTTAAATCTGCATTATTATATATGTTCATAAAATAAACTAAATTTTACTCACAGGTAACAGTGCTGTGACAATTTCTGTGAGTAATGCCTGCTACAATTTTGAGTTTTAAATTTTTAAACCATAAATTTAAATTCCTAATTAATAATTAAAAGGGGAATTGTAATAAATCAGACATAAATATTGGGACACAACTTTCTGAAAAAATCTAGCAGTATAATTTATTTTTCAAACAGCAAGAAATAAAAGATGATGACCCAAAACCAAGTAAAGAAGAATATGCTGTTGCCAAATTTTTGAGACAAAAATTACCTGAGAAGAAAACTACCCTTCTAGGACATAAAGTAGAATATTTCATTGGTAAGTTTTCTCTGTAAAGATTTTGTCTTGTGACCTAGGAATTTTTATTATAACACTCGTAAACTGAAGCTTTTAACTCTTATCATGCCAGGCCCAAAAACAGAATTGTACCAGGTGACCAGGCTTTTTTTTTTCATCTATATATGGGGGCCATCCCCTCAAGCAGTTACTTGCCACAGAAATCTGACAGGAGCCTGTTAGTTTATATGCCTAGCAAGAGGTCTGTGAGGATGGCGGGACTGTGTTGAGCCAAAAAAAGCAAACTTTAGAACTTTTTTGCCAAATAACTAATGAAAGGAATTGTGGCATGTTATATGCCAAAATAATTGAACTCTAGATTTTTTGAAAATAAAATATTTAGAAAAAAGGACAATGAGTTTTATAATAATAGTGCATTTTTAGAGTCATGTAAAAAAATGCAACTGAAGTATGCAAGTAAGAATTTATGTAAAAAAAAAAAACAGAAAAAAAAATTAAAATGCATATGAAATAGAAATAATATTTATGAACAACAGAAAAATAAAAATTTTTATTTGAAGCAAGCAAGAAATTTAGTCTTAATTTTTTTTTTCACTGATGTACTTTGAGAAATGCCAACACTTTTCTCAACTCTGCTCAATCAAAGTCAACCTGGGAATTATTTTGCCAAATAAACAATCAACAGAAATAAGTCGTGTTAATACTAAAAGAAAGAGCATATAATTGGGGTTAAGAAAATGATGAAAATATATATAAAAAAAAAAACGGGTAAGTATAACATAAGCCTTTAAGATTATTCCTGCAGTTCTTTCTTTCAGAAATAAGTGCCAGTGCCTTATCACTCAAATAATTCTCTGTTCCTTTTTACCCATAAGGAACAGTGCTGTTTCATAAAGAGTGCATAAGGAGTGCTGTTTCAATAATAAAAAAAATAAATACCCCCTCAAGCAGCTGCTTGCCACAGAGGTCAGACAGGAGCCTGTCAGTTTATATGCCAAAGTAGAAGATCTGAGAGGATGGCAGGACCTCAGCAGAAAAACGACACATACAACCATGCCTTACCCGGGGCTCGAACCCAGGTCCCTTAGATCAGTAGCCAAGCGCGCTAACCACTCGGCCATGGGACAGCTGAATAAATACCTCCTCAAACAGCTGCTTGCCACAGAGGTCTGACAGGAGCCTGTCAGTTTATATGCCATAGTAGGTCTGAGAGGATGAGCCCAATTCAAATGGTCCCATTCTTCCTCAACTTCAGTAGTAGTAAACCACAATGGTCATAATGATTAAGTAACCTATCATGGTAAGCTTTAGCCATAACTGGGTCTTTGAGAGCTTGTTTTAAAGATATTTTTTTTTATCAACAAGGCACTTTAATAAGGTAGTGGCAGATCTAATTTCTGCTCTCATCACGAATCTAGTATTGCAAACAGAACTAGCCCTTTGCTGTTAATATATAATCAATCATATTCTTACACTGAATTAAATTTATTATCACCACTATGAGTTTAGGTCCCTCACAGCCCAACAAAATTGAAACCTTCCTTAGGTATACCCCTGATGACATAGTAAAACTCACTGTGTACATTAAACACTACATATTTTTAGCCCATAGGATATATTAATCACAAGTTTAGGTTGTGACACATCCATACAGCTCTATAACTCATTCTTTGTTTTGCATTCTTCAGCAGTTTCAAATTATCACCAAACTTAACTATTATCCAGAACTTTAAGAATTTTGGCTATTCTGTCTGATGATGCAGATGTTACAGCTAGGACTTTTAAAGTAAACCTCTTATGGCAGGAGTGCCCATTATGGCACCTGTAGGCTACTGTTCATGTATATAGTGATATTTTGCTGTGCTATGTCATGAGTGGCATAACTTAAGGAGTGTTTTAATTTTGTTGGAGGTGGGGACTAAAACTCATAGTAGTGATAATAATAAATTTAATTCAGCATAAGAATATGACTTATTATATATTAACAGCAAATGAGCTAGTTCTGTTTGCAATATTAGATCATTATGGGAGCAGAATTTAGATCTGACCATTACCTTATTAAGATACCTTGCAACTTAAGCTTAAGATGTTATGCTAAGATTGATAAAAATTATCTTTAACTTTGAAGTCTATAGCTAAAGCTTACCATGATAGGTTACTTAATCATTATGAAAATTGTGGTTTACTACTGAAGTTGAGAAAGAATGGGGAGTATTTGAAATGGGTTTTATTGAAACAGATGGTGATATGCAGCATGAGATAAACAGACAAATAGGAATTGCTGCTGGGACTTTTAAGAATCTATGGAGAGTGTGGAGTAATAAGTGATACACCTAAAGACTAAAATTAGGCTGTATAATAGTTTCTTTCTAGGATTAGTTATGGTAGTGAAACTTGGATGCTCTGTAAACAAGATAACAGAAAACTTGATGCTTTTAATTCTAGATGCTTACACAGTATCTTGGGCATTAGGTGGTTCAACTTTCTAAGTAATGATGAGGTTGAGCAAAAGTGTTAGCAACCTTCTTTGAGCAGCATATTGTGCAGAGAGACTCCATTGGTTTTAACTTTGAATAATAAAAATTATCTTTTAATAAAAATTATCAATGAATGCAGGCCTACAATAACCATGTTACCCATATGAATAATTTTAGATTAGTAAATAGGGTTATGAACAGTGTGCTTAAAGGTCTCAGAAAGAGGGGAAGAACTAGGATGTGGTGGGCAGACAATGTCAAACAGAACTTAGTTAGAATTGGGCTACAGTGGCCAGATGCAGCAGATATGTAGCTCAAGACGTGTTTGGAGAACTAAATTGCATAATCTGGTTGGACCTCCATAGCCCGTGGCTGCTTGAGGATGATGATGATGTGAACTGTTGATGGTACTCCTTTATTGATTTATATTTTAATATAAATAAAAATTTAGTAGCCCTCCAAAGAAATCCTAAATTAAACCTAGTTCCTGGTGTGAAAAAGTTTGGAACTCTTGCCTTATGGTCCACGACTGTGAAAATCCATTTCAAGCATATATGGCCATGAAAAGTGAACTCCGTCATTACTACCCTAGAATAAATTATATTTTCTAAAAATATTAGATTTTGGGATAACTTTCATATAAGCTCACCAGACAAAAAAATTAGTCATCTCCAGCCATAAAAGGGTTACATCCGTTCAACAGCAACAGAGGGTGCTCCAGTAATAAACACATCCTACAAATAGCTGTGTGCTACGGGGTTCATACAGTGACAAGAAGTGGTTGGTGCCACATGTGTGTTAGTTGCTCCATGAAATATGGGTTGCGCCAAAGATGTGAATGAGTGGCAAAACGGTGTTATTGTATTTGGCCGAGCCAAAGGGCATAGTGTACAAGAAGTTGCTGCCTTTGCAGGTGTGTCAAAAGGTATTACCCAAAGGGTCCTTCAACAGTGGCATACATCGCAGTCCACTGCTAATCGTTGCCAGAACTGTGGCAGAAACACTACTCACCAATAGGGACTGCTGCACCGTGTCACGCACTGTTAGGGCAAACTGCTTTGCAACAAGGCAAGAATTGCTTCAGTCAATGAATGAAGTCCTACAACAAGCTGTTTCTGAATGAACACTCCGAAGGGAACTGCATGCCTTGGATATCTGGAGCAGAGTACCATGGAAGAGACCCATTTTAACAGCTCTGCACAAAGCTGCACGGCTACAGTGAATGCAGTGTCACAAAGACGACTGTCGACTCTTGGTTGCATGTGATATGGTCGGATGAGTAATGTTTGGGCTTGTAATCGAATGATGCAAGGCAGCACGTGCATTGTAAGCCACATGAAGTCTTCCATGCGGACTGTGTGCAAGGTTCTGTTCAAGCTGGAGGAAGCTCTGTGATATTCTGGGGGTGTTTCATGTATGAAGAAATGGATCTTTTGGTTGCGGTGACATCACACTTGAACCAGAAGAGTTATATGGAGCTTCTGGAAGATCACATGCTACCTTTTGTGCAGCATCTCCACAGTGAATACCAGAAGGATACCCCAGTCTTCCAAGACAATTGTCACTTGCACAGTGCTCGAAGTGTGTCGGGTTGACATGACAAGCATTCTGAAGCCTTCGAACATCTCGACTGGCCCACCAAATCCCCGAATTTGAATCCCATAGAAATCTTGTGGGACTATTTGGGGCAACAAGTGAAGCGCCATCCCAGCCATCCAGCCGAACTGCGGCATTTGCTGCTGGGAGAGTGGATGAATATTGATGTGCACTACATCCGTATACTGGTGGCATTTATGCCAGACAGGATTTCGGTTGTTCTTTGGTCACACAAAGGTGTTACGTGCTATTAGGTGACATTCAGCAAGGGGTGACTAATTTTTTGTCTGGTGAGCTTATATTTATATGTATATGAATTTTTATCAGACATTTCAGAGCTCCTAAGTAATGCTAATTTTTTTCAATTTATTCCTCAGCTTGATGTATCAGAAAATAAAAAGTATTTTCTCTTGCTCAAATTGCCAATAGCAGAGTTTATGACACAGCACTGCTGTGGCCTAAGTTTAAATTTATCCAATGCCCTCACTAGCTGACAAAGAGCTCCAGTAGGTTAACTGACTTGTTTAGTACAAATATGTTCATCTATGTTCTCAATGAAATCAGATGCCAAGGGAAAATTATTATAGGATGATTTCACTAATTTGCCCTGATATTATAATTTTGCATAATTTTAGTATGTTTTGCGATTAAAAATTTAATATTTTTAGATTATTTTTATCTGTTATTGGATATATTTTACGAAAGGAATTCTAAGAGAAAAATCAATAATTCTTTGATCATGTAATCAATAATGTGATAGAAGTGCAATGTAATTCGGCAGACATCTGGTTTTGATTTGAAACTTTTAGTGGGCATGTTAGGCTGCACCAATGAAGTAACATTACTAGAGACAATACTCCCATTCCCATAGCATTGGGTGCCATGCTCACTGGCAATTAGGGTGACCGACTGTATAGAGAGGCAAGAAAGCTCACAATGCTTTGCAAAGATATTGGGAATAACTGTGAATGTTGCTAAATAATACTGTGTATCAAATGATTAAAATGAGTTGGATATTTATATTTTTTTTAACTTCAATACATTCTTTTAAGTGTATTAGTTGAAATGAAAAGAATAAATTTGTACTTAGCTACTTATTTCCATTAAAAAAAAAATATAAAAATCACTTTCTTCAATATAATTCTATATAATTCTGAGGAAATTGCTTTTCTTCAATTTTAATGTTTTGTATCTAATATTTACGGGAAAATTTCTTTTTAACAGAAATGCTGAAATAAATGCCTATAAACTTACTGAAGGCATTATTCTGAATCAATCCAGAACGTATAAAAAAAGATCGGGAGATGGTGGTGGGTGGTTAATTGACTATATTGATAAGGAACCATTTCCAGTACAAACATTTGCTCTCTGTTTTATTGGTTTTTGAAATATTTTAAATATGTAAACTATATATGCTTAATTATTTTTTTGGTTCTCCATTTCCTGGCATTCTCAAGTTTTTTTAGGGGGAGGGATAATTCATTTAAAAGCGAAACTTTTTTTAATGTATTAAAATTTTTATGTAATTAAAACATTATGGAAAAAGGTACACTAAATATTTTTTCAATTATTCAAATTCATATGGTTTAAAAGAATATCAAATTTAACCTCAATACTATTTTGAATCAGAAAAAAAAAATGAGTATAGAATATGATTTAAATTCTAGAATCTTTACAAATTACTATCTACAGTAAATATTTATACCTATTCTTCAAACTGTCTAACTTCCACTGGAAACAAAAAGCGGTAAAAAAACATCAACTTCAGTGAGGCTGAATATGGATGGGCCTCACTGAATATGAATATGGTATTTATAAAGGTAGCCATATTCATATACGAAAGAGAATTCACGATTTAAAGATGTTATATTATCATTAGAAAAATAAATACAAGGGCAGGGGGGGGGGGGATGATCAGCTTCTGCCTGAAAGTATTTTTACAACTGAAATTGTGATGAAAAAATATAGTAAACATTACATGCAAGCCCAGATCTGAGAAAGGTTGAGGGGCAAAAAAGCAATGCAATTGAGCCAGGAAAAGGTTAAATATGGGCAAGTGACTGCATTTTCATGCAATGTAACACTTCCCCTTTGTTCCCATGGCCGAGTGGTTATCACGCTTGGCTACTGATCTAAGGGACCTGGGCTTAAGGCATGGGCATGTTTTTTTTTCTGCTGAGGTCCTGCCATCCTCACGGGGGCGGGGGTGACTCAGTCAGTAGCATGCCAGGCTCATAATCTGTAGTTTCCAGGTTCGAGTCCCAGCTGGGTCAGTGTTGAGATTTATCTCCACAAAATTTCCCGCCCTGCCCACGGTCAGTATTGGACACCAATGGACTTCTAAAGGCTGCCGTTCGTCGGATGGGACATTAAGCAGTGGCCCCTGTGTGCAGGAGAGCCATACCCTGTGCACGTTAAAGAACATGCTGGATGGCCTTGATGGGAGGCTACCATCTGTGTTCCAATGGGTCCCTTCCCCCAACCTTCGGGGTCCATGTGACCTGGCCATTTAGCCCATGATGTCCAAAAAAGTGCCGCTCATAGGTAAAACAACCCAACCCAAGCCATCCTCACAGACCTTCTACTATGGCATATAAACTGACAGGCTCTTGTCAGACTTCTGTGGCAAGCAGCTGCTTGAGGAGGTATTTATTTTATATATATTTTAGAGGTTTTTAAGAAGTTTCAAGAAAATTACCTGAAATGTGTTCAAGTTTAATACTTTTTGGTCTCTTACCCTTACTAGCTAGCATTCTCAGCCCCATCCCTCCCTAGATCCAGCTCTGGTTACATGCATATCAGAGTGTTTTTAAAAAGACCATTAAGCAAAAGGAAAACATATAAATTTCTTTGGGCAGAATAATTTAGAGGGGGATTATTATTCCTTCCCCTGGAAAAGTTAATAAAGAAATTAAGAATAATACAATTGGAAAACATTTTTTGCCTGTAGTTTCAAATAATAAGTTTCCATTTTTTTATGCATCAGACACTAAAATCTTTCAGAATAAGACCTATAAATCTTTCACTCAGATATAGCGCACCTTGTATCTGGCATGAATCTGGAGAGTTGCAGGTTCTATTCCCGCCACATCAGCGATAATTTTTTTTCAGAAGTTTTAACTAATATTAAAGTCTATTTTTACAGGTAATCTGTGTATTTACTATGGATGGATTTTTAATAATAAACGCTTGAGCGTGATTGACCTTCTCATTAACCTCTGAGTGTGATTGACCTTCTCATTAACATCTAAATCATTAGCAACAATTGGAAAAGTTGCCTCTCCTGAGTATAGATGACACAAGGTCTGCCACATCTCAGTGAAAGATTTATAGGTATAAAAGATTTATATTCTGAAAGATTTTAGCGTCTGATGTGTGGTGTAATGGTAGTGTGCTCTGGCATGAATCTGGAGAGTTGCAGGTTTGATACCCGCCACATAAGCGATAATTTTTTTCAGAAGTTTCAACTAATGTTGAAGTCTATTTCTACAGGTAATCTGTGTATTTACTATGGATCCATTTTTTTTATTTTGTTTTTAAACATCCTTAGTTGTATTATGGTCAGGGCCGTGCCGTGCTATGAAACAGAGAGACGGCCGCATCAGGTGGCACCGTAAGGGGGCGGCATAAGCAGCGAAATCAAAATACAATTTGAACCATTCAATAATTAAAAATCTTTGCGCAACGCTTTTCTATATTGGTGTGTGTTTTTCCGATATTGATGTATACAATTTATGATTTATCGTACGCCGCTGTCTAAGCGCTTTCGGTACCCTTTGATCTCGGTTTCTGGTGCAGGTGCATCGTTGGCGAGCGCTTGCCGAAAGACTTTTGATCTGACAGCGCGAAGCTATTTTTGTTTGTAATATACCGCGCGGCCACCCCTAAAAACTGAGGCGGCAATTATCACAAAAGACAATTGCACGTGTTACGTGTTGATAGTTCTGCTTTGAGCTTACAATTATTGACAATATTTGATTTTAATGTTAGTTTGTCATGAGAAGTGGCTGTGCTGTATTTAAATCAGTAAATCAGATATATGATATATCTATCAGTATAATATTTGTGCATTTATACTAATTCAGTGTTTTTGTTTAAAAAGTAGATCAGGTAAGAGAACTTATATACATATATTATATATATTATATTCATATGCGTTGAAGTGGAGACAATACAATAACAAGTTAAAAAAAGGCATATGTCAAAACGGTTGCTAGCTGTCCGTTTGACAGATATTCGTTAATTTTTATTATGTTCTATTACCTACAAATCTTACTAGCTTTGCAACTCATTTCTATCGTTATTTTATCTACCCTATTTTAATAGCATGATAAGCATCATCATATTTAATCATTTTCAATGACCCTCCCCCCTCCCCCTCCATTGCATCTTTGCGAAGGACTGCGAATTTTTATTTAATATTTTTATTACAGTATGGAACAGAAAAGGAAAAAATTGTCTGGAAGTCAATATAAAAAGAAACGCTTAAAGAAAGAGGAACAAGGAAGAAAGCTAAGTTATGTTATGAAGGAATTCTTAGTACAAAAATCCTGTTTAGATGAGCCGTCCACATCCACATCAATAGCGACTGCTTTGGATTTGGCAAATAAAAACTCAGTGCCACCCCAATCACTTCCAGAAGAAGTTGTTGAAGAGAGCCAAAAAATAACACCATCAGAAGTTCATCAAGAGCCGAGTAGCAGTGGCAGCCAGCAGATATTAAACGAAATTCCTTCTGACCCTGCATTATGGAATGCTTTCTGCATGTCATCTGAAACTCGTCAAATACTGGTTGAGAGGGGTCCACATCAAATTAAAGAATTCGAGTTTCCTAGTAATAAAGGAAGGCGTAGATTTTCCCCCTTGCATTATTTGAAAGTGTTGAGCAATAGTGGAGTCGTTGAGAGAAGTTGGTTGATTTACTCTGTTGCTTTTGTTGTATATTATTTGATAATTCGTCTGCTATTAATGACTGGCCCAAAAAAGGTTATTCAGACTGGGGAAATTTTATAAGAGCCCTCACAATGCACGAAATGTCTGTAAATCACAGAAATGCTTTTAGAGCATGGAAAGAATTGGACATTCGATTAAAGCAGCAAAAAAAATTGACGCTGAATATCAACGAATTATGGATATGGAAATTCAGCATTGGAGAGGAGTTCTAAAAAGAATTATGTCAATAATTAGACTACTGGCATCACAATGCTTAGCTTTTCGTGGAACAAATGAACATTTGTTTCAGCCTAATAACGGAAATTTCCTAAAGTTGGTAGAATTGCTTTCTGAGTTTGATCCAGTTATGGAAGAACATATCAGGAGTGTTCAACGCGAGTCTGATAAATGGTCTGTGACTTATCTAAGCAATAATATACAATATGAATTGATAAATTTGATGGGAAATGTAATTTTAAGCAAAATTGTCGAAATAACAAAAATTGCTAAATATTTTTCGATAATCGCCGATTGTACCCCAGACGTAAGTCATATTGAACAGCTCTCATTAACAATAAGAGTTGTCGCTTTAAACTCCATTCAAAATAAATATGAAATTGAAGAATTCTTTATTGGGTTTTTTCAAGCTTTCAACCGCAGAGGATTTGACAGAACTTATTCTGACACATTTGGAAAAGTTAGGTTTTGAGTTAAAGTGGCTTAGAGGACAATGCTATGACAACGGAGCTAATATGAAAAGAGTAAGAAAGGGTGTACAAAATAGAATACTTGAAAAATATCCAAGGGCGTTTTATGTACCCTGCACATGTCCTTCTTTAAACCTAGTTGTGAATGATGCAGCGTCTTCTTCTACAGAAACAACAGCTTTTTTTTATTGTACAATAACTTTACACTTTTTTTCTGGTTCTACAAAGCGTTGGGAAGTGCTAAAAAAATATGTTTTACAATTAACTCTAAAACCATTGAGTGCTACTAGGTGGTCAAGCACAGTAGATGCGTTAAAGCCTTTACGATTTGAACTTTGCGAAATCTATGATGCATTATTCCAAATAATAGAAGACATCAACAGAGATGCAGAAAATAAAGTTAAAGCAAGAGGGTTAGCAAAAAATATTAAAAATTACAAGTTTATATGCGGTATAATTCTTTGGTATGATATTTTATTTGAAATAAATTCAGTCTCGAAGCTATTGCAATCTGTATTATAAATTTGTCAGATTGTGTAAGGATGTTATCAGAAACCATACAAAAAGAGAAAAGTTATAGACAATCTAGATATGATCAGATGAAAATTGCTGCTAATGAGATTGCAGAGAACCTTGAATGCAGTGCAGAATTTCCTGCCGAAACTGAAGTTAGAGCCAGAAGGAAAATGCGTCAATTTGACTATGAAGAAGCTGTCGATCAACCCTTAACTCAGGGATATAGATGACAAAACGCTAGAAAATTATTGTACCAGTCTCCAGTCAATGCTTTCGGTCGAAAATGAATCAAATATAAATGCAAATGATCTTCAAGAAGAATTACGTGATGTATCCCGAATGCTACCATATTCTATGAAACCTTTGGATGTTTTAAATTATTTGTGCCAAAATAACTTAATTACTTTGTATCTGAATACTGTTGTAGCTCTGAGAATTTTATTAACACTCCCTCTCTCTGTAGCTAGTGGGGAAAGAAGATTTTCCAAATTAAAATTAATAAAACACTACTTAAGAAGTTCAATAAGCCAAGCAAAACTTAGAAATCTGTCATTAATTTCTATTGAATCTACAATGGCTGCCACTCTAGACTACACATCCCTAATTAACGAATTTGATAAAGTTAAAGTTAAAGAATAAAACTGTAGTAGATTGTTGCAGTTGATAGTTGATATCATTATTTTAAAGTAGTTTATATTTTCAACTTAAGAATAATATTCGTACATTTTGTGTAGTTTTTTTTAAAATCACAATCGGAGGTTATTTTAAAGAAAAACATTTAAGGGGGGGCATTTCGAAGACTTGCATCATAATGAGAAAATCTACCGCACGGCCCCTGGGGGCTGTCAACCCACAAAGAAACAGAAAACACAGCGGAAGATTTTCCCTCCACAGAAGCCCACCAGTGCAGCAAAATCAGGATCCATAATCAAGCTCAAAGCCATATATCTGTCCAGTCCAGTGGCTTTATATGGTCAGCACCAGGACCCTGTGTGGTTGACCACTCCTCAGCAGGGTAGAAAAAAAAAAGAAAAGCAGCCATAGTTGTCCAGATCAGTAGGCCACACTAATCTGGCAGCCCTCCCCTTCCGTTCACTTCCACAAGAGAGTATCTCTTTTGAAAGGTCCTAACGGTCTGCACCACGAGAAGGCGGGGTCGGACATTAGGTGGTAGGCCTGGCCGGTTCTATGCATCATCACAGGGGATTGTTGCATAGCTCTCCTTCCAGTGACTACCTAGCTACCATTTACAGACCAAATTTACATATGTAAAATGCTTTAATAGAAAAGAATATTTCACAGTGACCAGACTTTTTATTTAATAGATTACAGTAGTAGGTTAAGAAATTGATACTTTTGTTGGGATAGTTTCAGAGTCTAATGTTATATCACTATATTTATATACCATAGAGTTTAATTATATCTCTCGTATAAGCTAATATGATGATAATGTTAAACTTGAAATACATATATGAGCCTAAGGCAAGATCATAGGAAAACCTACTTTTAAATACAAAATCTCTGAAGAAGTATTAGAAATTATTTTGGTGTTGTTGGTATACTTGGATACAAATTGGACCTAGGTTCAAAACTAGAGATGGCTTTGTGAACATGTATTGTTTTCCTGCTGAAATCTTGCCATCCTCACACATCAGCTATATTATAATAATGGTATGACAATCTTTTTGAAGAAATTAATCTGCGTAATTATATCTCTGAAATCAAGTCAAGGTGTGGTGGATATTAAAGAATGGTTGGGATACAGCTGATGTATATCATCATCATCATCCTCAAGCAGCCATGGGCTACGGAGGTCCAACCAGACCGTGCAATTTAGTTCTCCAAGCAAGTCTATCCTGAGCTACATCTACTGCATCTGGCCACTGCACACCAATTCTAACAAGGTCCTGTTTGACATTGTCTGCCCACCGCATCCTAGGTCTCCCCTTCTTTCTGAGGCCTTTAGGCACACTGTTCATAACCCTATTCGCCAATCTATAATTATTCATACGGGCAACATGGCCAAACCAACGGAGTCTCTCTCTGCACAATATGCTGCTTAAAGGAGGTTGCAAACTCCTTTTCCTAATCTCATCATTAGTTACAAAGTTGAACCACCTAATGCCCAAGATACTGCGTAAGCATCTGGAATCAAAAGCATCTAGTTTCCTGTTATCTTGTTTACAAAGTGTCCAAGTTTCACTACCATAACTAACCCTAGAAAGAACCAAACTATTATACAGTCTAATTTTAGTCTTTAGGTGTATACGCCTATTTCTCCACACTCTCCATAGATTCTTAAAAGTCCCAGCAGCAATCCCTATTCGTCTGTTAATCTCATGCCGCACATCACCATTATCTGTTACATAGCTCCCAAGATAATTAAACTGTGACACCTGCTCAAGACTGCAACCATTCAGATTAACTGAATCACAGCCTGCCTCACCAATTTTCATCACTTTTGTTTTCTCTCTGTTTATAACCAAACCTACTCTACTACCAGTCTCATCAACAGCTCGAATGAAAGAGTTCATCTCATCAACATCATTTGCCAAAAGGGCTAAATCATCAGCATAATCTAAATCAGAAATTTTCGTATCTCCAGCCCATTTAAGGCCAAAATCTTTCCCTTGAAGTGAATTTCGCATAACATAATCAATAACCAAGCTAAAGAGAAAAGGAGACAAAATGCACCCTTGTCGAACACCAGAAGTAATGCTAAACCAATTGCTACAAGCCTTACCAACTCTCACACACGACTCAGTGTTATTATAGAGAGCTTTCATTATGTTAACTAACTTGTCTGGTATACCATATGATCTCACAATCAACCACAAATTATGACGATCAACAGAGTCGAAAGCCTTTTTGAAATCAACAAAGCTAGCAACCAAAGGTTTCTGAAACTCTAAACATTTCTCAAGAATCTGCCTAAGTGAAAATATCTGATCTACACATCCCCTACCACTTCTGAATCCACATTGCTCATCACGCAATTGCCTGTCAACCAGATTCTTAATTCTATTAAGCACAATCATGGAAAGAACTTTACCTGGAACAGAGAGTAGGCTGATACCCCTATAGTTATCACAAGAACTGCGATCACCTTTTTTTGAAAATAGGTATAACAATAGCTCTGGTAAAATCCTTAGGAACCATGCCTTTATCATAAAAGAGATTCAGAATTTCAGTCATCCAAGTGGTAACCGAAACATTCCCAGCTCTAAGCATTTCCGTAGTAATTTCATCTACCCCTGGGGATTTATGAAGTTTAAGTTTAGAAACAGCCAAACTAACTTCAGATTGTGTTATAGGGCCAACATTAAAGCCACCAATGCATCTATCATCATTGCAAACAATGGGAGTAGAACTAACTACATTGTTTAGAACATCACTGAAATGCTCAGCCCACCTAGCCATGACAGAATCCTCCCCTTCTATAACCTTACCTTGTTTATCCTTCAATCCTTGTATGCCTGTCCGTTTTCTACCACACAAAACATTAACTATCTGGTACAGCTCTCTGCTGTTGTGCTGTCTAACTGCTTCCTCGGCTTTGTCAGCCAAACCATCAAGCCAAAAATTTTTATCAGCAGCTAACTGATCCTTTACAAGTTTATTAAGGTCTCTGTAATGCTTTCTATTAGGACTAGTAGGGTATTGATTAAGGGCATTCTTGCAGTTCTTTCTTTCCGAAATAAGCTCAAGTGCCTTATCACTCAGATAATTTTGCCTCTTCTGCTCCTTTTTTCCTAAAAGAGTACTGTTAGTGTCCAAAAAAGCCTGTTTAAAATGATCCCATTCTTCCTCAACTTCAGTAGTAAGCAAACCATGACTGTCATAATGACTAAGTAACCTATCATGGTAAGCTTTGGCTATAACTGGATCTTTCAGAGCTTCAGTATTAAAAGTAAATTTTTTAACCCTAGCACAACACTTTTTAAGTTTAAGTTGCAACACACTTTTAACAAGGTAATGGTCAGATCCAATTTCAGCTCCCCTATATGCCCTGGTATTCCTAACAGAACTAGTCCATTTGCTGTTAATTAATATGTAATCAATCATATTCTTATGCAGCCCATCAGGTGAAACCCATGTGTACTTATGTATGTCGCGGTGTTTGTAATAAGTGTTAGTTATTCTGAATCCATTGAGTTTACTTACCTGTAGGAGACGTTGCCCATTGCTATTGCAGCTACCAATACCAAAAGGGCCTATTACTCCTCCCCAAAGGTCAGAGTCAGTACCAACTTTGGCATTGAAGTCACCAAGACCAAGGGTAATATCTCCTTTCTTGACAGAATTCAAAATATCCTGAAGTTGTTCATAAAACCTATCCTTCTCATCCTCATCGGCATCCTCAGTGGGGGCATAACAGCAGATAACATTCAAGTCTTTAACGCTTGTCTGAAATTTTGCTGTAAGAAACCTTTCATTAATGCACTCATATCCTAGAAGAGCATCACTAGCGTGTCTGCTGAGAAGCAGACCCACGCCTTGGTGATGCTTTTTGTCGTCCCTCCCTGAAAAGAGAAATTTAAGATTATTTTTAAGAATCTGACCTTTATCTGTCCATCTGGTCTCTTGCGAGCCGAGAATATCTAAATTATAACGGTGGAATTCTTGTGTGAGGACATCAAGAGAAAAAGCTCTGTGCAGAGTCCTCACATTCCAACTACCTATGGAGAGAAAATGGTTAGTGGGATGTTTAAAGAAACTATGTTTATTGAGAGAGGGAATGCCGACAATATCAAACAGCCCCCTAATCGCAGACATGGGGCAAAGACCCGTTCCCCCACTACTAAAGGCTGAAGCCATCTACACTGGAAGACTTCCTCCAATGTAGAATTTGACGATGCCAATAGAAGCAAAGAGTTCAGGTGCCTGCGATGACTTCTGCTCAGGATTATCCACCAGCTGATAAACATATCCTGTGGATCTATTCACTTGGGGCTGTCAACCCACAAACAAAAAGAAAACACAGCGGAAGATTTTCCCTCCACAGAAGCCCACCAGTGCAGCAAAATCAGGATCCATAATCAATCTCAGAGCCATATATCTGTCCAGTCCAGTAGGTTTATATGGTCAGCACCAGGACCCTGTGTGGTTGACCACTCCTCAGCAGGGTAGAAAAAAAAGAAAAGTAGCCATAGTTGTCCAGATCAGTAGGCCACACTAATCTGGCAGCCCTCCCCTTCCGTTCACTTCCACAAGAGAGTATCTCTTTTGAAAGTTACTAACGGTCCGCACCACGAGAAGGCGGGGTTGGACATTAGGTGCTAGGCCTGGCCGGTTCTATGCATCATCACAGGGGATTGGTGCATAGCTCTCCTTCCAGTGACTACCTAGCTACCATTTATGTATATATGGATTAATAAATGAAAAGATATTTTGAAAAAGGATTTAATAGTAAAGAAAGAATTTTTCTACATTGAAAGGAGTAATTAAAAGTGCATGTATGTCCAATCGCACTCATTCTAAAATGAGATAAGTCAGGTATATTATAATAAAACAATCTACTGCCATATCTTTATTGCATGTGGCTGCAGCTTTTGTTTTAATTTTGTTAGAAATGTATTCTATAATCATATTAGAGAATATTTGAGGGGATATCTGTCATTTCATCTATTATGCAAATATAAACATATTAAACACCATAAATGCATACAATATTGTTTTCAAGTTAACTTCAAAGTTTAACCTCTGTACTGACCACTGGTTTGGATTTTACAACTCAAGGAGTCAAAAAATTATCATGAAAATTTGAGGTATTTTAATTTTACTGATATGTAATGGTAAAAGTTTATTGTAGAAACTGTCGACAATGGTAAACTTCCGGGGGCAAATGATAAAAAAGAGGACAGGGGGAAAATAGTGTATTAACCACCAGGACAACTCAGCATTTCACCAAAAGTGGGACTGTGGCCACAGTAACTTTCTTCGATGTTAGCAGACCTTTCAAAGTCGAGGCTTTTTTGCCCACTGTTCCTCAAGGCTAAATTGAGAGGACACACACACAGGAAACATTACACAACCAAGTTTCACAGTTAAACACATTGCAAAAATTACAACAGAGGTACACAGTGCAGTAATTAAAGTAAAGTAATTTAATTCTCTGACGCTGTTAAATGTTTTTAAGCACTTCGACACATGGATTCTGCTATCAAGTATCAATAATTATTAAAGAGAGATTTACGTACCAAGCTGTGGAGGATGGGAAGTAACAGGAGCTTGGGATGCTTTTGGTGAGAAATTTAAAATTTGACGTTCTTGCCCACAAGTGACATCTCAGTGGAGATTAAAATGATGATGGCTGCCAATGGTCTACCCACATTGGTGAATGAAATAACCATTTATACTTTTGATAGCATAGAGTGCTTAAAAAAGTTTTAGATCCATGATACGCATTTCGCGCCTTTCCTATTGGCACTTCATCAGATGGGAAGTGAGAAACTTAATGCAGGAGAGGCAGTTGGTTGGTGAGCACAGGGGAGGGGTGCCATAAATTGACATATCAGTAGTTCCACTCCGAGGGTTGGAGTGGTCAGCGGAAATGTGGGTGGCGGTAATGTGATCTGCATGTAATGGAGGTTGGGAGAGGGTGTGGGGTTATCACTATTTGTGGGTAGTAATTCATATTTATAATGAGTGGGGTACTTTTAGTGAATTAATAAATTTCGTAAACTGAAATTTGGGGTTAAGATAATTATGTTATTGAGGGTCTGAATAATGGTTTTCTTATTGGTATTACTAATTGGGAGTATTTGTGTGTGTGGGGGGGGGGGGGCACATTAATCACTGATTTTAGGAGGTATTATGGAGGTGTTCTGAAGGGTTAGGTGGGTGTGTAATATTGCAGGTGGCAAATGGGGCCCCAGGGGTAGATGAAATTACTGCGGAAATGCTTAGAGCTGGTAATGTTTCGGTTACCACGTGGATGACTGAAATTTTGAATATCTTTTATGATAAAGGCATGGTTCCTAAAGATTTTACCAGAACTATTATTATCCCTATCTTCAAAAAAGGTGATCGCAGTTCTTGTGATAACTATAGTGGTATCAGCCTACTCTCTGTTCCAGGTAAAGTTCTTTCCATGATTGTGCTTAATAGAATTAAGAATCTGGTTGACAGGCAATTGCGTGATGAGCAATGTGGATTCAGAAGTGGTAGGGGATGTGTAGATCAGATATTTTCACTTAGACAGATTCTTGAGAAATGTTTAGAGTTTCAGAAACCTTTGGTTGCTAGCTTTGTTGATTTCAAAAAGGCCTTCGACTCTGTTGATCATCATAATTTGTGGTTGATTGTGAGATCATATGGTATACCTGACAACTTAGTTAACATAATGAAAGCTCTCTATAATAACACTGAATCGTGTGTGAGAGTTGGTAAGTCTTGTAGCAATTGGTTTGGCATTGCTTCTAGCGTTCGACAAGGGTGCATTTTGTCTCCTTTTCTCTTTAGTTTGGTTATTGATTATGTTATGCGAAATTCACTTCAAAGGAAAGATTTTGGCCTTAAATGGACTGGAGATACTAAAATTTCTGATTTAGATTATGCTGATGATTTAGCCCTTTTGGCAAATGATGTTGATGAGATGAACTCTTTCATTCGAGCTGTTGATGAAAGGATTGATGAGGAGGAGGAGGAGGATTAATGATTTTTCCCAACATGAAAGCAAGAAAAAATTTAAGAGATGAAGTGTATATCTTTGGGGCAAGAATTTGTTTTAGAGATGCAAGAATAATCTTTATCATAAACAGAGGAAACTAAAGTGATGTAAATTGGTCAGACAGGCTGTGATTCAGTTAACCTGAATGGTTGCAGTCTTGAGCTGGTGTCACAGTTTAATTACCTTGGGAATTATGTAACAGATACTGGTGATGTGCAGCATGAGATTAACAGACGAATAGGGATTGCTGCTGGGACTTTTAAAAATCTATGGAGATTGTGGAGAAATAGGTGTATACACCTGAAGACTAAAATTAGATTGTGTAATAGTTTTTTCTTTCTAGGGTTAGTTATGTAGTGAAACTTGGACATTGTATAAACATAACAGGAAACTAGATGCTTTTGATTCTAGATGCTTATGTAGTATCTTGGGTGTTAGGTGGTTTAACTTTGTAACTAATGATGAGGTTAGGCAAGGAGTTTGCAACCTCCTTTAAGCAGCATATTGTGCAGAGAGAGACTCCATTGGTTTGGCCATGTTGCCCATATGGATAATTATAGATTGGCGAATAGGGTTATGAACAGTGTGCCTAAAGGCTTCAGAAAGAGGGGAAGACCTAGGATGCGGTGGGCAGACAATGTCAAACAGGACCTTGTTAGAATTGGTGTGCAGTGGCCTGATGCAGCAGATGTAGCTCAGGACAGACATGCTTGGAGAACTAAATTGTACGATCTGGTTGGCCCTCCGTAACCCATGATTGCATGAGGAGGATGATTAATGATTTTTCCCAACATGAAGGCAAGAAAAAATTTAAGAGATGAAGTGTATATCTTTTCTTTGGGGCAAGAATTTGTTTTAGAGATGCAAGAATAATCATAAATTGTGTACCATACTATAGCCTTACTAAGTTTTTTTTATTTTAAAAGTCATTATTTTAATCATAAAGAGGCACAGTTTTGATTTTTATTAAAATTTATTAAACAATAATTTTATTTAATGTTCATGGCACCTATGGTGCCATGAACATTAGATACTGCTCTGGCAGTAGCTGTAGCTCAGGACAGACAAGTCTGGAGAGGAAAATTACACAGTACAGTAGGACACCATAGCCTATGGCTGCATGAGGATTTATTTATATGTAATGTATGTTTGCATAAAATGAACAAAAATTTTCAAAAAAGGAAATAAATGAAAGATTTATGTAATGATAGAAATATTATGAATTATTGATATTAAAGTAATAAAATTCTTAAAAAAGCAAAATTAATTCTTTTAAATTTTTTTACTGAAGTTAAAATGAAAAAAAAATGCAATTTTTCAATAAATGTGTAAATGATAAGTTGAAGCCTGATAACAATTTTTGGCTTGATCACTTAGCTGACAAACCAGATGAAGCAGCTGGATAGCAGAGAGCTGTACCAGACAGTTAATGTTTTCTCTGGGAAGAAAAAGACAGATATCCAGGGCTTGAGGGATAAACATGGTAATATGGCAGAAAGTGAGGATTCTGTCATGGCTTAATAGATAGAGCATTTCAGTGATCTAAACAATGGGGTTAGTTCTCCCATTGTTTATAGTGATGATAGATGCATTATTATAATTAATAAATATTAGATCTACAGTTGCACATAGTTTCTTTAAACATCCTACTAACCATTTTCTCTCCATAGGTAGTTGGAATGTGAGGACTCTGCACGGAGCTTTTTCTCTTTATGTCCTCACACAAGAATTCCACCATTATAATTTAGATATTCTCGGCTTGCAAGAGACCAGATGGACAGATAAAGGTCAGATTCTTAAAAATAATCTTAAATTTCTCTTTTCAGGGAGGGACGACACTAAGCATCACCAAGGCGTGGGTCTGCTTCTCAGCAGACACGCTAGTGATGCTCTTCTAGGATATGGTGCATTAATGAAAGGTTTCTTACAGCAAAATTTCACACAAGCATTAAAGCCTTAATGTTATCTGCTGTTATGCCCCCACTGAGGATGCCAATGAAGATGAGAAGAATAGGTTTTACGGACAACTTCAGGATATTTTGAATTCTGTCAAGAAAGGAGATATTATCCTTGTTCTCGGTGACTTCAGTGCCAAAGTTGGTACTGACACTGACCTTTGGGGAGGGATGATAGGCCCTTTTGGTATTGGTAGCTGCAAAGGCAATGGGCAATGTCTCCTACAGGTAGGTAAACTAAATCTTTTCAGAATAACTAACACTTATTACAAACACAGTGACATAAATAAGTACACATGGGTTTCACCTGATGGGCTGCATAAGAATGTGATTGATTATATATTAATTAACAGCAAATGGACTAGTTCTGTTAGGAATACCAGGTCATATAGGGAAGCTGAAATTGGATCTGACCATTATCTTGTTAAAAGTGTTTTACAACTTAAACTTAAAAAGTGTTGTGCTAAATTTAAAAAATTTACCTTTAATACTGAATCTCTGAAAGACCCAGTTATACCTAAAGCTTACCATGATAGGTTACTTAGTCATTATGACGGTCATGGTTTGCTTACTACTGAAGTTGAGGAAGAATGGAACCATTTTAAACCGGCTTTTTTGGAAACTAACAGTACTCTTTTAGGAAAAAAAGGAGCAGAAAAGGCAGAATTATTTAAGTGATAAAGCACTTGAGCTCATTTCAGAAAGAAGGAACTGCAGGAATGTCCTTAACCAATATTACAGAGAGCTTAATAAACATGTAAAGGATCAGTTAGCTGCTGCTAAGAATATTTGACTTGATGGCTTGGCTGACAAAGCTGAGGAAGTAGTTAGAAACACAACAGCAGAGAGCTGTACCAAATAGTTAATGTTTTGTGTGGTAGAAAATGGACAGGTATGCAGGGATTGAAGGATAAACAAGGTAAGGTTATAGAAGGTGAGGATTCTGTCATGGCTAGGTGGGCTGAGCATTTCAGTGATGTTCTAAACAATGTGGTTAGTTCTACTCCCATTGTTTGTAATGATGATAGATGCATTGGTGGCTTTAATGTTGACCCTGTAACACATTCTGAAGTTATTTTGGCTGTTTCTAAACTTAAACTTCATAAATCCCCAGGTGTAGATGAAATTACTACAGAAATGCTTAGAGCTGGAAATGTTTACCACTTGGATGACTGAAATTTTGAATGTCTTTTATGATAAAGGCATGGTTCCTAAGGATTTTACCAGAGCTATTATTATTCCTATTTTTAAAAAAGGGCTTCGCTGCTCTTGTGATAACTATAGGGGTATAAGCCTACTCTCTGTTCCAGGTAAAGTTCTTTCCATGATTATGCTTAATAGAATTAAGAATCTGGTTGACCATCAATTGCGTGATGAGCAATGTGGATTCAGAAGTGGTAGGGGATGTGTGTATCAGATATTTTCACAGGCAGATTCTTGAGAAATGTTTTCAGAAAATTTTGGTTGCTAGCTTTGTTGATTTCAAAAAGGCTTTCGACTCTGTTGATCGTCATAATTTGTGATTGATTGTGAGATCATATGGTATACCAGACAAGTTAGTTAACATAATGAAAGCTCTCTATAATAACACTGAGTCGTGTGTGAGAGTTGGTAAGTCTTGTAGCGATTGGTTTAGCATTTCTTCTAGCTTTCGACAAGGGTTCATTTTGTCTCCTTTTCTCTTTAGCTTGGTTATTGATTATGTTATGCGAAATTTACTTCAAGGGAAAGATTTTGGCCTTAAATGGGCTGGAGATATGACAATTTCTGATTTAGATTATGCTGATGATTTAGCCCATTTGGCAAATGGTGTTGATGAGATGAACTCTTTCATTCGAGCTGTTGATGAAACTGGTATTAGAGTAGGTTTGGTTATAAACAGAGAGAAAACTAAAGTGATGAAAATTGGTCAGGCAGGCTGTGATTCAGTAAATCTGAATGGTTGCAAACTTGAACAGGTGTCACAGTTTAATTATCTTGGAAGCTATGTAACAGATAATGGTGATGTGCAGCATGAGATTAACAGATGGATAGGGATTGCTGCCGGGACTTTTAAGAATCTATGAAGAGTGTGGAGAAATAGGCGTATACACCTAAAGACTAAAATTAGACTGTATAATAGTTTGATTCTTTCTAGGGTTAGTTATGGCAGTGAAACTTGGACACTTTGTAAACAAGATAACAGGAAACTTGATGCTTTTGATTCCAGATGCTTACGTAGTTTGATTCTTTCTAGGGTTAGTTATGGCAGTGAAACTTGGACACTTTGTAAACAAGATAACAGGAAACTTGATGCTTTTGATTCCAGATGCTTACGCAGTATCTTGGGCATTAGGTGGTTCAGCTTTGTAACTAATGATGAGGTTAGGCAAAGGAGTCGGCAACCTCCTTTAAGCAGCATATTGTGCAGAGAGAGACTCCATTGGTTTGGCCATGTTGCCCGTATGGATAATTATAGATTGGCAAATAGGGTTATGAACAGTGTGCCTAAAGGCTCCAGAAAGAGAGGGAGACCAAGGTGCGGTGGGCAGACAATGTCAAACAGGACCTTATTAGAATTGGTGTGCAGTTGCCAGATGCAGCAGATGTAGGTCGGGACAAACTTGCTTGGAGAACTAAATTGCACTGTCTGGTTGGACCTCCATAGCCCATGGCTGCTTGATGATGATGATGATTACATTGTATTCTGTATCATAGGAGACCTAATCCTGAATGCTACATCTGTTTTCCAAGCCAGAAATGCTAACTATCAGCTAAAGTTTTGTGTAAGATCAATAGCAACTATTTGACATTATCAATTTATGTTGAACTACAGGATTCATTATACAGATCTATCTAGTATGCTGCTAACATTTTAAGTTTATTTACTAGAGTTTAGTTTACTATAGAATATGTTATATTATTCACCTAATAAGGTGAATAATACCATATACAGCTGTTTTCCAAGCCAAAAATGCTAACTATCAGCTAAAGTTTTGTGTAAGATCAATAGCAACTATTTGACATTATCAATTTATGTTGAACTACAGGATTCATTATACAGATCTATCTAGTATGTTGCTAACATTTTAAGTTTATTTACTAGAGTTTAGTTTACTATAGAATATGTTATATTATTCACCTAATAAGGTGAATAATACCATATACATTAATTTTTCATATATGTTAAATATTGGATGCTGTTCTTAGACATATTGAAGCATAAGTTTTAAATAATTGTCCTATAAAATAGATTCTCTTCCAAAGATACATCAATATCTTTTTGATTTGACCATGGTTCAGGATAGAATTACAACAATTACTTCAGCAGTTCAATAATGTAATGCCCTCCATTTAGTTCACACATGAGGAGAGAACAACAAAACACTGCCTTTTTTTAACCTTTTAATAGATATACGCCCTAACCACTAAATGACAACAGTGTATAGGAAGCCCATATATATATATACCATGAATCATACCCACCGATTTGGCTCACTCATATACTTACAAGCAGTTGACTTTGAGAACATACTTCTTTAGAGCATATAGATATTCATCTACCCATTGCTTACTACAAAAAGAATTATATATATCATATACATTATCATGCATTGTTAAACTAAAAGCCGTATTGATAAAATGCACAATAAAGTTAAGTATAAATATAGGACAGACCTCGCAACCTGTAGCAGCCCAGCTGCTAAATGAGGAAATAAAACCCATGTACATGATAGTATGCACATTGTATGGAAATTTAACATGTATGATAGTTAAAACTTTAAGGTAATTCAGAATAGTAGTACCAATAGCAATGACACATACTATTCAAAAATGATTGGGATAATATGTCACTGAAAGGAGGAATATATTTGATCACCTTGGATCAAATTTTGCATATGACTAACCTTATAGAGCATCAACTGATATTAATAATAAACTTTTAATACTGCATTAGCAGAAATGGCAATAATAAATAACTCAACGAAAATATGACAAAAATCTTAATTACACCACCAACCAAATTTCGACTTAACTATACAGAAAATTTTCTGATAAATATATATGCAAATGTGATATGCAGTACCCATGCAGCACCCCTACCTTCTGCATGGAATCTGCTGCTGTGGGACTGCCAATCCCATTTGCATAAACTTTTCCTGGTAACAGATAGTACCATTTAAACAGCCTACCATCATAGTTAGGCACACTTGACAATGTCGACAAGTGGTCGGTGAAAGACATCGATGAAACGCTTTTAAGTTTAAGTTGATTTTATAAAATAATAATAAATACCCCCTCAAGCAGCTGCTTGTCACAGAGGTCTGACAGGAGCCTGTCAGTTTATAGGCCATAGTAGAAGGTCTGAGAGGATGGCAGGACCTCAGCAGAAAAACGACACAAACAGCCATGCCTTACCCGGGGCTCGAACCCAGGTCCCTTAGATCAGTAGCCAAGCGCACTAACCACTCGGCCATGGGACGGCAGTTGATTTTAACATGATGTTAAAAGTTTTGTTGTGCATTGGTTTTAAACCTAGTATAATACATATAGTAAAAAAGATAGTACTTGCATACTGTCCTTTATGAAACCACAGCCAATATCATACTTAGGAATTTTGACATCAAATAACATCTTAACTGTGTAAGTGTAAGAGTGATCCTACTGGATAAAAATGAACTGCAGAGAAACTGGAAGGTATTATGTACAACATAGTAGCTATGGATTATGCACCTGTACGTGAATTGCATCAAAATGTCCAGATGTGTCTCCTACAATTCAATTGGCAGCTGCAGCAAGATGAGTCCAGTAACAGGCTACCAATTGCTGACAATGATAACTCCGGTCAACTGTAAACCCTTGTACCAGTTGATTCCAAGTGATCAGAAGAATATGTCAGTGGAGTTTCTGCTTCATTCACTTAATATGGTAAACAGTAAATTTAAAATGCTAGCAATGTACTAGATAGATCTGTATGATGAATCTTATAGTTCAACATAAATTGATAATGCCTAATAGTAGCTATTGTTTAACTGGTAATAGTTTAACTGGTAGTTAGGATCCTTTCAATACTGTATGTATAGTTAGTAGGTCTAAAGTAATCATAATTGTTAAGACTGATAGTTGCTTGGGAAACAGATGTAGCATTCAGGGTTATGTCTCCTATGATATAGAATACAATGTAAAATGTAGATTTTAATATTTATTAAATATATATGCATTGTGAATATGGCCTATGTCATATAACATTACTATAATGATGATAGATGCATTTCTGGCCCTGGCAACTTCTGCCATGATCTTGCTGTAATATTGACCCTATATCACAGTCTGAAGTTATTTTTCTATCTCTGAACTCTTCAGGGGTAAATGAAATTATTTCTGAAATGCTTAGAGCTGGGACTACTACTGATATCAAATGGCAGACTGAAATTTTAAATATCTTTTATGATATAGGCATTATTCACAGAGATTTTACCAGAACTGTTATTATCTTTATTTTTTTTTTAAAAAGGTGATGCAGTTCTTGTGATAATTATAGGGGAATCGGTCTGTTTTCTATTCCAGGTAAAGTTCTTTGCTTGATTGTGTGTAATCGAATTAAGAATGTGGTTAATGAACAACTGTATGATGAGCAATTTCTGTCTATTTCATAGTGGGCAATTTCAGTGGAAGGAAAAATAGGATTTTTTTTATCATGTAATTGTTCCTAGCAGTCTAATGCAAATTAATTTGCAATTGTTTGATCTCAATTTCTGTAGTTAAATTATATGCTTCAAAATGTTTTATTTTCACAGCATCCCTTTTTAATTATATATTTTTCAGTGTTTTTTAAAATAATCTTGTTTTTAATGCAAATTAATTTTTATAACACTACTACCTGAACTAATGTCTTATGCAGATTAGTTAATTAGGTTTGCAAATCTGATCATGAACCGAGAAAAGCAAATTTGACATATCCAGAAAAACTTACATAGTATTAGAGTTTGGTGATCGGTAAAAATAAAAGCATGTATTATGCATTGTTTGCATAATAGAATTTAGAAAACATTAAACAAATGAAAAATTTAAATAATAATAGAAATATTGTGAATTTTTTATATAAAAAATACAGGAATATACCACAAAATTAATTTTTAAAAACATTTTTACTCTAGTTAAAATGGAAAAAATGTATTAAAACTTTGCATTTTTGCTTTTAAAATTGCTTATAAATTTTTAGTTTTTTTTTTAATTTTGATCATTTTTGTTAACCACAATTAAATGCTTTTTCTTTTGTAAATAACACGACCTATTTCTGTCAATTGATTATTTGTCAAAAAAATCCTGAAGTTCCATTCTTTTATTTGACTGAGCAGAGTTGATAAAAGTCTTGACATTTCTCAAAGTATATCACTAAGAAAATATTACAGAATTAATTTCTTTGCTTGAAGTAAAAAAAAGTTTTTCTGTTTTTCAGAAATAAGTAGCCTTAACATTGATTCACTTCTTTTGACTGAGCAAGTTGAAAAAATCCTGGCCAACTGGTACAACGCAGTTTTTCAGGCCTGGAGTGGTAAATTTTTGAAAATATGAAATTAAATAGATTTAGTTGTTTATATCACTACTAAATGATTAATTCTCACTAAGAAAAAAAAATTGCAGAACAGAATAAATCGTTTGCAGTGAAAATTTTATTTTTCTGTTATTCAGAAATAAGTAGCCTTCTATTCATGTTTTATAATTATATTTGTCTATTAATTTTCTTTTAAATAAATTTTTATCTGCATTCCAAATGGATTTTTTAAAATTTCCACATGAATCATCATCATCATCAAGCAGCCAAGAGCTATGGAGGCCCAACCAGATCACCAAATTTAGTTCTCCAAGCATATCTGTCCTGAGCTGCATCTGCTGCATCTGACCATTGCACACCAATTCTAACAAGGTTTTGTTTGACATTGTCTGCCCACAACATCCTAGGTCTTTCCCTCTTTCTGAGGCCTTTAGGCACACTGTTCATAACCCTATTCACCAATCTATAATTATCGATACGGACAACATGGCCAAACCAATGGGGTCTCTCTCTGCACAATATGCTACTTAAAGGAGGTTGCCAACTCCATTGCCTAACCTCATCATTAGTTACAAAGTTGAACCACCTAATGCCCAAGATACTGCATAAGCATCTAGAATCAAAAGCATCAAGTTTTGTGTTATCTTGTTTACAAAGTGTCCAAGTTTCACTGCCATAACTAACCCTAGAAAGAAACAAACTATTATACAGTCTAATTTTAGTCTTTAGGTGTATACACCTATTTCTCCACAATCTCCATAGATTCTTAAAAGTCCTGGCAGCAATCCCTATTCGCCTGTTAATCTCATGCTGCACATCACCAGCATCTGTTACATAGCTCCCAAGATAATTAAACTGTGACACCTGCTCAAGACTGCAACAATTCAGATTAACTTAATCGCAGCCTGCCTGACCAATTTTCATCACTTTAGTTTTCTCTCTGTTTATAACCAAACCTACTCTACTACCAGTTTCATCAACAGCTCGAATGAAAGAGTTCAGCTCATCAACATCATTTGCCAAAAGGGCTAAAAAAGTGATCACAAGAACTGTGATCAATTTTTTAAAAAAAATAGGGATAATAATAGCTTTAGTAAAATCTGTAAGAACCGTCTTTATCATATAAAATAAATAAATAAATAAATAAATACCCCCTCAAGCAGCTGCTTGCCACAGAGGTCTGACAGGAGCCTGTCAGTTTATATGCCAGAGTAGAAGGTCTGTGAGGATGGCAGGACCTCAGCAGAAACATTCCCAACTCTAAGCATTTCCATAGTAATTTCATCTACCCCTGGGGATTTATGAAGTTTAAGTTTAGAAATAGACAAAATAACTTCAGAATGTGTTATAGAGCCAACATTAAAGCCTCCAATGCATTTATCATCACTACAAACAATGGGAGTAGAACTAACCACATTGTTTAGAACATCACTGAAATGCTCAGCCCACCTAGCCATGACAGAATCCTCACCTTCAATAATAACCTTAACTTGTTTATCCGTCAATCCCTGTATACCTGTCCATTTTCTACCACACAAAACATTAACTATTTGGTACAGCTCTCTGCTGTTGTGTTTCTAACTACTTCCTCAGCTTTGTCAGCCAAGCCATCAAGCCAAATATTCTTAGTAGCAGCTAACTGATCCTTTACATGTTTATTAAGCTCTCTGTAATATTGGTTAAGGACATTCCTGCAGTTCTTTCTTTCTGAAATAAGCTCAAGTGCTTTATCACTTAAATAATTCTGCCTTTTCTGCTCCTTTTTTCCTAAAAGAGTACTGTTAGTTTCCAAAAAAGTCTGTTTAAAATGGTCCCATTCTTGCCCAACTTCAGTAGTAAGTAAACCATGTCTGTCATAATAACTAAGTAACCTATCATGGTAAGCTTTAGCTATAACAGGTCTTTCATAGCTTCAGTATTAAAGGTGAATTTTTTAAACCTAGCACAACACAAGTTTAAGTTGCAAGACACTTTTAGCAAGGTAATGGTCAGATCCAATTTCAGCTCCCCTATATGCCCTGGTATTTCTAACAGAACTAGCCCATTTGCTGTTAATTAATATATAATCAATCATATTCCTATGCAGATCATCAGGTGAAACCCATGTGTACTTATATATGTCGCGGTGTTTGTAATATGTGTTAGTTATTCTGAAACCATTTAGTTTACTTACCTGTAGGAGACTTTGCCCATTGCCATTACAGCTACCAATACCAAAAGGGCCTATCACTCCTCCCCAAAAGGTCAGAGTCAGTACCAATTTTGGCATTGATGTCACCTAGAACAAGGGTAATATCTTCTTTCTTGACAGATTTCAAAATATTCTGAACTTATTTGTAAAACCTATTCTTCTCATCCTCATCGGCAACATAACAGCTGATGACATTAAAGTCTTTAATGCTTGTCTAAAATTTTGCCTTAAGAAACTTTTCATTTATACTTTCATATCCTAGAAGATCATTACTGGCGTGTCTGCTGAGAAGCAGACCTACGCTTTGGAGATGCGTTCCATCTTCCCTCCCTGAAAAGAGAAATTTTAGATTATTTTTAAGAATCTAACCTTAATTTTTTTCATCTGGTAAGACTATAATATCTAAATTATAACAGTGGATATCTTGTGTGAGGACATCAAGAGAAAAAGCTCTGTGCACATTCCAACTACCTATGGAGAGAAAATGGTTAGTGGGATGTTTAAAAAAAACTATGTTTATTGAAAGAGGGAATGCCAACAATATCAAACAGCCCCCTAATCGTGGTCATGGGGCAATGATCCATTTCCCCGCTACTAAAAGGCTAAAGCCATCTGCACTGGAAGCCTTTTTCCAATGTAGAATTTGATGATGCCAATAGAAGCAAGAGTTCAGGTGCCTGTGATGATCTCTGCTCAGGATTTTCTTCCAGCTGATAAAACATATCCTGTGAATCTGTTCACTTGGGGTAACAAACCTACAAGCAAACAGAAAACACAGTGGAAGATTTTCCCTCTATGGTACTCTATGACCTGGTATATGGTCAGCACCAGGACCCTGTGTGGTTGACCACTCCTCAGCAGGGTAGAAAAAAAAAGAAAAGTAGCCATAGTTGTCCAGATCAGTAGGGCACACTAATCGGGCAGCCCTCCCCTTCCCTTTCACAAGAGCATATCTCTTTTGAAAGGTACTAACAGCCTACACCACAAGAAGTGGGGTCAGACATTAGGTGCTATTCCTGGGTGGTTCTATGCATTATCACGGGGTTGGTGCATAGCTCACCTTCCAGTGACTACCTAGCTACCATTTACAAGCCACCACATGAATACACATGAATAACCCTATTAAAAGTGAACTTGTCACTTTGGGAAATATGTTTAATAAAATGAAGAATTAAATGCTGATTAATTTGGCTTATAACATGCCATAATTCTTTTCATTTTTTATTTTGCAAAAGTTCTAAACTAATTTTTTCTTGACAGAGCAAAGCATAAAAAAAGCTTGGCAACTTGATACAATTCAGTTTCAGACTTGGTATGGTAAAGCCAATTTTGGAAATATGAAATTAAATAGATTTAATTCTGTATGTCACTGTTAAATAATTTAAAGGCATTTCAACTAAATATCTGTGCTATCAAGTATCAAAAGTTATTGCAAAACTTCATGCATTTAATTGCAATAAATTTCGATACTTGATAGTATAGATATTTAGTTGAAGTGCCTTTAAAATATCTTAGATTGACATAGAGAATTAAATCTTTTAATTATTGCATTATAAATTCTTTCATTCTCTTTGTTTGAAAATATGTTTTTTTTTTTTTTTTAGTTATATTTTATTTCAATTAATGTGTTTTAGATCTAAAATTAAATCTTGGTAACTAAAGCTGATTCCTTTTGTTAGCTTCCAAAGCAATAGACTGCTTATTGGACTCACCATGGGTGACTAAAAAAGATAAAGCTGCATTTTTGTTTACCAGCAGAGATACAGTTGTAGAATTTTTGGACAAGTAAGTTAAATTTGTTTTTTAACAGAACTTAGATCTCATGTATATCCTGGATATGTGTGTGTTTTTTTTTTCAGTTCATGATCAGATTTTCAAAGCTAATAGCTGATCTTCAGGTTGTGGCAGAACAAATGATCATGTCATTTTAGAACTCAAACTGGACCCTGATAATTGCAGCATGACCATTAACCAATGCATTACCACTAGACCACTGAGCTTCAGCCATTAATACTATTACAGCTAAATGTAACTGTAAAAAAAAGCAATATTTTCACTAATTTTTTGTTATCAAAATGTACTAGTTAAAAAAATTTTATACGTTTTAAAATTGTGAAAAAAGTTTTGCAAACTTAAGTCACATTTTGGGAATGTTTTGAAATTTTCAACGTTTTTAGAAAATATGTTTTTTCACACAAGCAAAAATATTTTGTCTTTTTTATTGTGTTGTAAATTACTTTCTAGTATACACCGTATTTTAACGTGTATAAGGAACCCCCTGATTTTTCATCAAAGATATTTTTATTTTAAGATATAAAAAAAAGAAATTTTTTATTCACCATAGAAATCATAAAATTCCTCATCACTCTCATCTGATACATCACAATCAGCTACATCAACTAGTTCATTATCATCATCAGGGTCACTTTTATCAAGTTATGAAGATTTGAGTTTCGAGGAATTGAGTAATTTGTTAATATCTATAATACTGTCCATGTATAAGAAACCCCCCTATTTTTGGGACCCAATTTTTGGCAAAAAGGGGTTCCTTATACACTTTAAAATACGGTAACAATCCCCCAGTATTATCTATATTATTGGGACATTTATATGATATAAATATTTGAACTTAGTTTGCTAACCACAGTAGGCATTCTTGAAGATTGTTTCAATGGCAGATCTGTGAGACTTAATAAAAATTGTGTAGCCTTAAGGTCTATGGGGGGGGGGGGGAGATGTTAGGGACTAACTTTGTGAATGGTTGATTTTGGTGAACCTGATCTAATAAAATTTAGTGTGAATAGTCAAAACCATGAATAGCAAACCTATGATGATTTGTGAGGGCTTACTTTATAGACACTTCCTCTACTAGGGAATTACTTTTATGAGTTTAATTTTCTGAAAGGCAGACCAACTATCTTTAAAGAAAATAATCAAACTTTGACATTTGTAAATGTCCAGAAGAATGCTAAGAACTTTAAACAAAAAATTTATAAGTTTTCACAAACTCTCCTTAAGGTATTTTTTCCATCATGCATAAAAATTACTTTATCCATTGTCTCGATAAGTAATTGTTAATAGCATATTCCAAGTATACCATTGTAAGTGAAAGCTTGTTAACTGAAAGATCTTATTTAAGGAGAATGGATTATATGGGTAGAATGAACAACTTACAGTATCAAGATAAGGTGAACATAGAATTTATTCTATGTACCTTAAAAAATAAAAATACTCCCTCAAGGCAGCTGCTTGCTACAGAGGTCTGACAGAAGTCTGTTAGTTTAAACACCATAGTATAAGGTCTGAGAGGGTGATGGCACCTCAGCAGAAAAACAGCAAAAAAGTCCATACCTTACCCGGGGCTCGAACACAGGTCCCTTTGTACCTTATTATGCATTTATTTTATTATGTAGAGTTTAACAAATTATATCCATTACTCAGCGAGCTTACCAACTTTAGACTCCAGCCTAAATACTGGTGTTTTTTGAGTTTTCAAACATAATTATTACTTGGTATCTGTCTCTAATACCAATAATTAATCCTTCATTGTCTTCTCTGTTTTGTAACACAGATGGCTGCACTGGGTTTGAGAGACCCAGAATATGTTTTGCCATAATTAACAAAATGCATTCCAATTTTTTCTGAAAATAATTTTTATTCATTAGTTTGAGATGTATTCTTAACACTGGCATATACAGGTAAGGGTCAGAAAAATGGAAACACCAAGGTCGGTTTATGTTCAACAGCAGCAGTTGCTTGCCACTGACAACAGCATGAAACATGCAAGTGATATCCCAGCATGCTTAGTGTCATATACATAAATCCATAAAGGCAAACACCTGCATAACTGCACATAATTATTGGTACCATGTCATCGAGAGACTTTAGCAATTTTGAAAGGGGCATGATGGTTGGAGTGCATTTGACAGGAGCTTTAGTCACTAAGACAGTTGAAGTCCATGTTTAATGAGGAACAGTTTCCAAGGTAATGTCTGCATGGAAATCTAAAGGGAGCATATCATCTGCAAAAGGCAACAGAGGGTGAACGCATATACTCCAGAATCAGGATGTTCGAACGTTAGTGCGATGTGTGAAGTGAAACTGGAGAGCTACAGCTGATCAGTTTTACATGGATTTCAGTGTAGGACATGAGAGGCCAGTTTTGTCAAAAATAGTAGCATTACAGTTGAGTTGCACTTCAAAATCCATTCATCACACCTGTCAATGCACATCATCATGTTCAATGATGCAAAGAGCACAAGTAGTGGAGAAATGTAATTCAAAAAGTTGCCTATCTCATACTCCTCTGAGAAAAGGGTAAATTTTGGCTCTCGGTAGAATATCTCGACACACTACCACCAAAATTTTAAATTTCTATCATAAACAGGTCATTTGCAACATTTGCTAAAAGTTTCACCATTTCCATATTTAGTGATCTCTAATGATATAATCTACCTAAGATTTGAAAAATGCAAATTATAATATTCCATTAGTATCAATCCAACTAAATAAAGAGTTTTCCCAATTATCTCTTAAAACAGTGGTACAAGGGGTCAACTCACTGCTGCCAATGGAACTTCCATGACCTTTCCATCAACAAAATTAGAAATTTCTAGCATGAATTCATCATTTGCAATATTTGTTAAATATTTTGGAATTTTTGAAATTTTCTCCTGTTAAAGGAAATTATAGCTTTTGGGGATATTCCGAAAATTGTAATTGTAATATTTCATCAATACCTATCCAATTTAAAAAGATTTTTTTAAATTCTCTCTAAAAACAAACATTATCACTTAACCCTTCCAGGGTCCTGCCTCAAAAATGGTTTACATCCAGAGGCCCAGCTTTTTTTCCTATGATTAGCCAAAAAATAAATAATTTTAGAACTTTTTTGCTAAATAACTAATGAAAGGAATTATAGGATGTTATATGCCAAATTAATCAGCATTTAATTCTGTATTTTCTGTAAATAAAATATTTCATAAAAAAAAACTAGTTTTATCTTAATACAAGGCATTTTTAGATTATGTAAGTAAAATCAAAATGCACCTTGCAATGCAAATAACAATGTATAAAAAAAAACTAATAGACAGAAATAATTATAATGCACATGAATAGAAAGGCTATTTATTTATGAATAGCAAAAAAATATTTATTTAAAGCAAAAAAAATTACATCCCTTTTTGTAATTTTTTTTCTTAGTTTTTTTTTTGAGAAAAGTCCAGCATTTTGCCAACTGTGCTGAGTCATACAAACAAGTGAACTTTAGAATTAAAAAAAAGCAAATGAAATAGGTCATGTTATGTGCCAAATTAAGCAATTTAATTCAGAATTTTATGAAAATCAAAAATTGAAACAAATTTATAAACACTGATTTTAATAAGACCTTCTATATTTACGTGATACAGCAAAAAAAATAGATTGGACTGTGCAATTAAGGCTTAATTTTGGAAAACCTGATGAATAAAGCAGTTAAATTATACATTAATCAAAAAGAAATTTCTTCCTAAATACTGTAATATTTACATGAAATATGATTTTAATTTCTTTAATGATTCTTTTCAGTGGTGTATTTTAAAACACAGCAGCATTATACAAAGTGAACTTAGATTGCTTACATCAATGGTATTTTTTGTATGATATAATTAAATGGAAAAAACTTTCTTGACTGCCTTTTTTACCAAACATTATGAATTTTTTTTCTTTGGGTATTGAAAAGTACCGAAAACTTGGTGCACCAAAGCAAAAACAATCATCTATATCAGGGGTCGGGAACAGTTTTTGAACCAAGAGCCAAATCAGTGAAAAGGGCAAATTTTGAGAACCACAACAATTAAACGTGACAAAAATTAGAGTAGAGGTGCACAGTGCAGTAATTAAAATTAAAGTTATTTAATTCTCTATGACACTGTTAAATGTTTTTAAGCAACAATGGACTATGCTATCAAGTATCAACAGTTATTAAAGAGAGATTTATGTACCATGCCTTAGAGGATGGGTAGTAACAGGAACTTCCGGGATGCTTTCGGTGACAAATTTAATAATTGACGTTCTTGCTGGCAAGTGACGTCTCAGTGGAGATTAAGAGAAGGAATGACGGCTGCCATGGTCTACCCGCCTTGGCGAATGAAATAACCATTTATACCTTTGATAGCATAGAAGGCTTAAAAAAGTTTTTTTTTTATGCTATCAAAGGTTAAATGGTTATTTCCTTCGCCAAGGCAGGTAGACCATTGGCAGCTGTCATCCTTCTCTTAATCTCCACTGAGATGTCACTTGCCAGCAAGAACATCGATTATTAAATTTGTCACCGAAAGCATCCTGGAAGTTCCTGTTACTACCCATCCTCTATGGCAGGGGTCGGCAACCTTTTAGTAGTGTTGTGCTGAAGTAATGTTGCAAAGTCACTCAGCGTGCCAACCTAAGTCCACCATATTTTTATATACAACAACCATTGAAACAAATTAATTTGTTCTTGTATTAACATGTTTCTGATACATTAACTATTCTATTCTTTGTAGATTATTCAATACTTTTATATAAATAGGAACAAACACAAATGTTATGTTTTGCAAAATTAAAGTTCTGAACATATTATTTTGAAATTTTATTATAAAATTACCATATGTATATTTTATTAAGACAAAGTCCAATAGTTTGAAGAACAAAAGAATTAAATAATTCAAACATAAAACACATTATTAAAATTTTAATATAAGTAATCATTGATTATTATTGATCTGAGTCATTAATCAATTAATGGGACCCTTGTCCTTGCTTCTCCTTGGGGTTAATTGTTCAATATTAGGTGTATATTTGGTGACTTTCAGCTTCACACAGGCTTTTGAATGCACAGGTGTTAGGCAACTTCTCTGTGGACTTAAAACAGCTTTCATGTGTGAGAAAATCTGTTCACATGTATAAGTTGACCCAAAAGCCGAAAGCAGAGCAAATGCAACTTTCTTCAAACAAGTGAATGCTTCGGGCAGGGATGTCCAGCAGTTGAGGATGGCAGCTGACTTTTCCAAGCAGTTTCTTTCAAGAGTTTTCCTCAATTCTACCAATTTATATCGTCCATAACTCGGATGCCATGAATTCGATGTGTTGCATATCAAAATTGTCAACATCCATCCACTCGAAAAGAGAGGTCAAATGAGATGGTAGTAAGATCAATTAAGTCGGGCTTGATGAGGTAAGAAAATATGTGCCCATGAATTTGGAAGTCTTGACCTCGTTTAGCAAACTCTCCTTTGAGCACTTCAATGTACTTCTGAAGCTCATCTCTGTTGATAGTAAATTGATTTGAATGAGCCTTTATGTTTGGGAAGTACTTGTATGTGTTAGTGGTAATATCATGGCAAAATATGTCTAATTTTGACGTAAATACTTTCCAGTGCTCAAAAAGATCAAGTACTGTTTGATCCTGCCCTTGTAAATGCAAGTTTAATTCATTCAGATGTGTAGTTATGTCAGCCAGAAACATCAGCTTGCACAGCCAGTCCTCACCATTCAATTCCGGGAAATTTGTTCTTTTTCATCAAGAAACACCTTGATTGCTTCTAGACATGATACAAATCTGTTCAGAACATTACCTCGACTAAGTCAATGAACATTGCTGTACAGTGGGAGGTCCGCATATGCATTCTCCATTTCTTGTAGAAGAGATTTGAATTGCCTGTGGGTCAATGAAGAGTGAGAAACTATGAAGTTAACTATCTTGACAATAGTTTTCATTAGAGTTCAAGCACAGTGACATAATCTTTGCACACAAACTCTCCTGGTGTATAATGCAATGGAAGATCAATACTTGATGTCCAATATGATCCTCAAGAAGTTTAACAAATCCTTTGTTCTTTCCGACCATTGCAGGGGTGGCATCAGTAGTAACACAGAATATTTTATTTATGTTAATGTTCTGATTTTCGAAATAGCTTACAAATGCAGTTATAATGTCCTCTCCCTTGGCTGTATCATCAAGAGGTATCAAGCAGTACAGTTCTTCACAAATGCTGTCGTTTTCACAATATCGCGCAAATATAGCTAGGCACGCACCACATCATTCACATCGACACTTTTGTTACGAGCGGCACTAAATACAACAGCTTGTTGTAACCTGGTTGTTTTACCGTTACCTTTTCAGCCATATCAGTTATGCTCCTCTTGATTGATCTCACAGAAGCTGGTATTTCTCGAATCCGAGACAGTATTGTTTCTTTATTTGGTAAATCACTAAACAAAATTTCATCACTGCTCAAAAAAGTTTCCTTGATGTATTCTCCATCTGTGAAAGGTTTGCCCTTTGAAGCCACACACTGAGCAGTTTTGTAACTACATTCAGTATCTTTATTTTTGGTTCTAATTACTTGACTAAAAATACCACTTTGTTTTTTGTAGCCAGAAACAGCCCTTTTTATGGCTTCACTTTTCTCCTCGGAGTTTTTAAACATGGATTGATGTTTGGTTTGAGTGTCTTTTGTATACTTGATGTACGGCACACGACACTTTCACAACATAAAGCACAAACAGCACGATCCTTTTGTTGTATGAATCCATATTTGTTTGTCCAAAAGTCTTGAAACAAGTTTATATTAAGTTTTTGCGTTTTTTGAGTCATTTTAACAGCACCGTATTACTTAATAACAACACCAACTTTTGTGCTACGGTCAATGGACTGTACTGGCATGAGTATGCAAGAGCCGAGAGAACTATAGAGGTGGTAGTGGGGGTGGTCATGAGAGAGGGGAAGGATAGGAAAGAAATAGAACTTCGTCAAGGTCAGTCATTGTTGCTCCATACTCACTCAGTTTGCATCAGATCGCACATTCTTACTTCCAATGTCTAAAAACTTTCGTTTTGAAAAGATATAAAAACAGGAATAGCTTTAAAAGAATTATATGCTTCTATTTAATTAAAAATTAAATTTTTTTATGAGATCATATACTGTACTTCAATTCACTCAGCATGCCACTGAAAATCATTCCACGTGCCACGCTTGGCATGGTACGGCGTGGTACGTAAATCTTTCCTTAATAATTGTTGATACTTGATAGCATTCCATGTGTTGAAGTGCTTAAAAACATTTAACAGTGTCATAGAAAATTAAATAACTTTAATTTTAATTAAACATGATAAACAATGTAAGAGAAATAAAATTGATATTAATAATTTACTGTGTTGTTTGTACTTAATTCTGACTGTGTATTTTAGTATAATAGAAAAAAAATTACATTTGCTTCTTTAAATAGACATATTCAAATGAATACAGTAATTCTGTATTAAACAATTTAAATTTATTACTGGGACTTTTGAGTTTGTATCTTCCCAGCCAACTTATTCATATTTAGAATGTATTGACTGTTCTTTAATTGCATTAGACTTTCAAACTATCATCTGTCAACCTACTCCTGTACTTGTTTTAATGAAATTCATGGATGAGAAAAATTGTTCACGAATATGTGGAACCAAAAAGTGCCAAGATGCCAAATGCAATCCTCTTGGATGTGAGTATCATTTGGAAATGAATTCCAGCATCTGAATATGATGACTTGTGGTGTGCCCTCCACAGTAGTTGTTTTTTTTCAACATGTGTAACAATTTCATCAAGTTTTACAGCCCATATTCTTTAATTTCCAAAAGCTCTAATTGTAGTTCTGGGATAGATATTCCAGGTATAGGTTTGATATCTATCAGTTTCAAATTCCACTTTAACAGTTGCAAGATAAATTTCAGTCTCATGATTCTTCTGATAAATCTTGAAATCTGTTTGCAAATAAATTTAGAATTATACTGATCATCTCTGTGAAAATTTTACAATCTATTATCTCGGCAGTTTCATGATTAAATCTCAACTTGTAACTTCTAACCACAGCAGAAAGTGGTAATGGTCTTTGTTATACCAATAGTTAATTTCATCCAAGAAAAAGCACTGAATCATACTCTTTCCTGCACTGTTAGAAGAACTGGATACTAAATATAAATATTGTTAGATTTATATTTATGCATTGGCTATCAAGAAGGATAGTGTTAAAGTGTTTCTCTGGGTGTTTGAAAAATAATTTTCTCAACTTCTAAAAATTGTAAAAAGTAACATTGAAAACTTCTCACTAATTTGGTATGACTTCAAAATTTTTATTTTTTGCTTGATATGACCAACCATAAGACTTTCAAAATGTACAATTCGTCCTTAGAAGCATCTTGGAAAGAAAAAATTGAGTTTTTGCTCAAAAGTAAGCACTTCTAATAATTGTAAAGCTGTATTTCCTTTTCTTTGCAACTTTTCATTAAGCCTGTTAAAATGGTTGGTCATATCAAGCAAAAAATAAAAATTTTGAAGCCATGCAGAATTAATGAGAAGTTTTAAATATTTGTTATAATTTTTAGAACTTAAGAAAGTTATTATTTCTTTCAAACACCCAGAGAAATGCTTTAACACTGTTCCTCTTGATAGCCAATGCACAGATGTAAATGTAACTGAATCTATATATTTAGTCTCCAGTTCTTCTAACATTGCAGCAAGGAGTCTGTGATTCAGGATAAAATTAACTTTTCATCCAAGAAATTATAGCATCCATTACCACTTTCTGCTGTCGTATTATTCCTAAAGATATAGCAACTAAAACTTCATGATGCAAAATACAATGAACTGGAATAATTTAAGGAGAAATATGATTGGAGAACAACTTAATAAAACCTTTGTTTTTTGCAATCATAGCAGGTCTATCCATCGCAAATGATATTATATGTTCAATGTTTATATTTTTGTTTTTTTTAAATATTTTAGAAGACTTTCTGAAATATCTTCACTTCTGGTTTGCCTTTATAGTGGTAATATACTGCTCACAAAAATTAGGGGATATTTCTTCGCTTCATATTCATTTTGAAATATCCCCTAATTTTTGTGAGCAGTATAGTTCAAGCATGTTCTCTTGGACACTGGAAGGTATTACTGTCTAACCATCATGCAACACTTCTGATATGTCAGTAACATATGTAGGTTCATCAGCAGTGAGAGATAAAATCAGCAGAATTAATATGATTAATATTGGATATAATCAGCAGAATAGCTTGCAAATTTGACATTTCTTCAGAAACTGTTATGATTAATTCTTTCACAATTCTGGCTGAGAGAGGCAATTCCTCAAACCTTTTAAAGATTTGATTTTAATTTTTAAAATCTTTGAAGAAAACTTCAGAAGTGTATAGATACAATTTTTGAGAAACTTGCCATCTGTAAAGGGTTTTTCTGCATTTGCCATTTCCATCAATAATATAAAACTTGCTTCAGTTGTGCTCGATGAAGACATCATCCAGTATGAAAAAAAAACAAAAAAACTTTGCAATTCTTCAACAGCTTTTTTTCTACTGTCACCAACAGGATAGTTCACATTGAAGTTGGAAAGTGCTTTCCTTTGAAGTATTGCTCCATATTGCTTGATTTATTGTTCTGAAGTTGTAAATGACAAATTAAGCATTGAGTTCCCATTAATCTCTATAAATGTAAATTGCTCAGTCCATACTTTGTTAAAACCTCTGTTTTGTTAGTGATTTTTCTCTTCCTTGACACAAATATCAGTCTCATACACACCTACACTAGTAAATATTGTAATAAAGAAACAAATAAACAATCACTTTGTCTGACGTATTAAACAGCACTGAATGTATGTCATTTGTCCAACATTGAAGACAGGATGATGTCAGACACACCTTTGTTTGGTCCTGAAAGAAACACCTCACAATGCCAACAGCAAGAACTCGGATAAGACCCCTGTCTTATTCTATGTTAGTGTCGTGCAGCATCAGCCAACATGTTTATGACTCTTGGGCATGCTAATTGCACTCTTGATCGGTCCCAAAATAGCTCTTCAGCTCATCATTGGCATGCATGAAATGGTGTCACACCAGCATAACAGTCGCAGTCGCACTGTGAACATAAGCACCTTCCAAAAAGATTCCTCTTCAATATATCATGTATAGTATTTTTTACATTTTACCTTTCCCTATTGTGACGAAACATACATTTTTTGTAAATAAAGGAAAATTTTTATTTATGTAATATATGAATAATAGAGCGTAAAGCTTTAATTTTTTTTTTTTTTCCATTTTACTCAATGTAAAAAATAAGGGCCACAATTTTTCGTGTTCAGAGTCGCTGTTTCCCAATCCCTGGTCTATATCATCAGAGTGGCACAGCCAAGTTGATTGAAAGGTTTTGAAACCATTCAATATAAACTTAAAATTTGTATTCTTTATTCAAAAACGAAATTTTTCCCGGGGTGGGGTAAAAACTCTTGCCAAAATATTGCCCTCCCAGAAGAGTTAAAGAGTACTGATTTCTGTGCCAAGCAAGTTCGTTTTGTTTCTGTATCCAAGACCATTCATTTTCAGAAAATGATACAGATAAAGGTATTTTTACTGGAATAGGAAGAAATAATAAAAGAAAAAATAACATATAACCTAATGCGATGCTAAATAAAATATCTACAGCAACAAGCTATAATCTGGCTACTCATGTAAGGTAACTGCAAAAAATTTATAATCGATCAGTTAAAAGGTCGATAATTTACAGAAATCAAGTAAATCTACAGAAATGAAAACTAAGGTTTATTTATAAAAAAAAGGAATAGAATACTAACTTTATGAAGGGAGTTTATAATCCAATTTGTTGGGAGTGTAAGCAACTTCCTGCTAAGTGGCTACTTAGCAGACAACTATTTCTACTCTTGCATGTGTGAGCAATTAGAACACCTGCTACTTCCTCTGCAGTGTCCTGTGATGCCGTGCACTGCATTCAGTCTTGGAGAAGCTATGAAGATTTTTTTTTAGTTATAGTTTCGATTTGAAGAGTGGGAAAGATACATAGAATGCTTGGATAAATGATAAAAATAATTCTAGGAACGCTGAATTAGGTTTAAGGCAGAAAAGAATGTAAAATGGGGGGGAAAAGCGGTACTAGATTGCAATCCAAAAACTTCCTTTTTTAAAAAATAGCAGTTTTTTGTAATTTTTAGGAGATTTTCGAAGCTTTAAGAAGAAACTTGTTGATAATAGTTCAAATCAAACTTGTGAGCTTAAATCAGAAGGTTGCTTCAGCAAAGAGTAATGTTAATAAACAAATCTACACAACAACTAACTCTTCTAAGAAATGGCAATCAGATGGCTTTAACAAATTGTATATATTGTAGTTTAATAAAATATGCATCAAGTGAAAAAAGAAAATATTATTTTTCAAACTTGAGTTATGTATTATTAAAATATAAATGTAAAAAAATGTTCAAATGACAATTTCTTTTTCTAAAACATCGAAGTTTCATGTGTTGTACAAAAGGCATATATGTTCATCTTCGGGCTCTTATTTTGGATTCTGTCACACATCCCCTGGGTCTAAGGGGTCAACTCATTGTTATCAATAAAAACTTTGTGACCTTCACATTCCACTACCAAAATGAATGCATAGTAAATGCACAGATTGCATGTAGATAGAGTTTAATTAATGATGTGGGAAAAATTATTGCCAGTGGTGCGGGATTCAAACCCATGACTCTCTAGATACATACCAGAGTGTTCTAACCACTAACCAACCATCAGCTGATAATTTGTTTCCACAATGTGACTTATATATATATTTTGCTGAATGATGGCAGACCTTGCACCAACTATAATCTGTAAAGGCAACTTATTTTTCCAGTGGTTGCTAATGAATCCTCATTAAGATGTAAAACATTCAGAAAGTGTGAATTGTAATAGTTCTTCATCACCCTAATCTGGCAGCCCTTCCCTACCTTTCCCTTCCAAAAGAGAATATCTATTTTTAGAAAGGTACTAACAGCCTGCACCATACGAAGGTGGGATGAGACATTAGGTGCTAGGCTTGGCTGGTTCTGTGCCTCATCACTGGGGATTGCTACACAGCTCTCCTTGCAGTTTATGCTAGTTACCATTTACAGACCATACTTGCTACCTACTATACTACAATACCTAGGTACCATTTACAGACAGTACCAAAGTGTTTTGGCATTTTGCTGACGAAATGTAGTTCTTGAAGAATACTTCTCAATATACTTTCTCAAATATGGCTATTAATCATAATGGATATTATCAAGTTGAATAAGAAAATTGCCTGCAGCATCCAGAGATCAACAACAGACTCAATGGTTGGCTCCTGTTGAGGGAAAAAACTTCTGCTGTGTTTTCTGTTTGTGGGTTGACAGCCCCAAGGGAATAGATTCACAGGATACATTTTATCAGTTGGTGGATAATCCTGCTCAGAGGTCATCGCAGGTACCTGGACTCTTGCCTCTACAAGAATCATCAAAACTACATTAGAGGAAGTCTTCCAGTGTAGATGACTTTAGCCTTTTCATTATCATCCTCAAGCAGCCACAGGCTACGGAGGTCCAATCAGGCTGTGCAGTTTAATTCTCCAAGCATATCTGTCCTGAGCTACATCTGCTGTATCTGGCCGCTGCACACCAATTCTAACAAGGTCCTGTTTGACATTGTCTGCCCACCGCATCCTAAGTCTCCCCCTCCTTCTGAGGTCTCTAGGCACACTGTTCATAACCCTATTCGCCAATCTATAATTATCCATACGGGCAACATGGCCAAACCAGCGTAGTCTTTCTCTGCACAATATGCAGCTTAAAGGAGATTGCAGACTCCTTTGCTTAACCTCATAATTAGTTACAAAGTTAAACTACCTAATACCCAAGATACTGCATTAGCATCTAGAATCAAAAGCATCTAGTTTCCTGTTATCTTGTTTACACAGCATCCAAGTTTCACTACCATAACTAACCCTAGAAAGAACCAAACTCTTATACATCTAATTTTAGTCTACAGGTATATACGCCTATTTCTCCACAATCTCCATAGATTCTTAAAAGTCCCGGCAGCAATCCCTATTCGCCTGTTAATCTCATGCTGCACATCACCAGTATCTGTTACATAGCTCCCAAGGTAATTAAACTGTGACACCTGCTCAAGACTGCAACCATTCAGATTAACTGAATCACAACCTGTCTGACCAATTTTAATCACTTTAGTTTTCTCTCTGTTTATAACCAAACCTACTCTACTACCAGTCTCATCAACAGCTCGAATGAAAGAGTTCATCTCATCAAACATCATTTGCCAAAAGGGTTAAATCATCAGCATAATCAGAAATTTTCATATCTCCAGCCCATTTAAGGCCAAAATCTTTCCCATGAAGTGAATTTCGCATAACATAATCAATAACCAAACTAAAGAGAAAAGGAGATAAAATGCACCCTTGTCGAATGCTAGAAGCAATGCTAAACCAATTGCTACAAGACTTACCAACTCTCACACACGATTCAGTGTTATTATAGAGAGCTTTCATTATGTTAACTAAGTTGTCTGGTATACCATATGATCTCACAATCAACCACAAATTATGACGATCAACAGAGTCGAAGGCCTTTTTGAAATCAACAAAGCTAGCAACCAAAGGTTTCTGAAACTCTAAACATTTCTCAAGAATCTGTCTAAGTGAAAATATCTGATCTACACATCCCCTACCACTTCTGAATCCACATTGCTCATCACGCAATTGCCTGTCAACCAGATTCTTAATTCTATTAAGCACAATCATGGAAAGAACTTTACCTGGAACAGAGAGTAGGCTGATACCCCTATAGTTATCACAAGAACTGCGATCACCTTTTTTGAAAATAGGGATAACAATAGTTCTGGTAAAATCCTTAGGAACCATGCCTTTATCATAAAAGATATTCAGAATTTCAGTCATTCAAGTGGTAACTGAAACATTCCCAGCTCTGAGCATTTCTGTAATAATTTCATCTACCCCTGGGGATTTATGAAGTTTAAGTTTAGAAACAGCCAAAATAACTTCAGATTATGTTATAGGTCCAACATTAAAGCCACCAATGCATCCATCATTGCAAACAATGGGAATAGAACTAACCACACTGTTTAGAATATCACTGAAATGCTCAGCCCACCTAGCCATGACAGAATCCTCCCTTTCTATAACCTTACCTTGTTTATCCATCAATCCCTGTATGCCTATCCGTTTTCTACCACATAAAACATTAACTAACTGGTACAGCTCTCTGCTGTTGTGCTGCCTAACTGCTTCCTCAGCTTCGTCAGCCAAGCCATGAAGCCAAAGATTCTTATCAGTAGCTAACTGAACCTTTACATGTTTATTAAGCTCTCTGTAATGCTTTCTATTATGACTACTAAGATATTGATTAAAGACATTCCTGCAGTTCTTTCTTTCTGAAATAAGCTCAAGTGCCTTATCACTTAAATAATTCTGTCTCCTCTGCTCCTTTTTTCCTAAAAGAGTACTGTTAGTTTTCAAAAAAGCCTGTTTAAAATGGCCCCATTCTTCCTCAACTTCAGTATTAGCAAACCACGACTGTCATAATGATTAAGTAACCTATCATGGTAAGTTTTAGCTATAACTGGGTCTTTCAGAGCTGCAGTATTAAAGGTAAATTTTTTAAATTTAGCACAATACTTTTTAAGTTTAAGTTACTTTTAACAAGGTAATGGTCAGATCCAATTTCAGCTCCCCTATATGCCCTGGTATTTCTAACAGAACTAGCCCATTTGCTGTTAATTAATATATAATCAATCATATTCCTATGCAGCCCATCAGGTGAAACCCATGTGTACTTATGTATGTTGCAGTGTTTGTAATAAGTGTTAGTTATTCTGAAACCAATGAGTTTACTTACCTGTAGGAGATTTTGCCCATTGCCATTGCAGCTACCAATACCAAAATGGCCTATCACCCCTCCGCAAAGGTCAGCGTCAGTACCAACTTTGGCATTGAAGTCACCAGGAACAAGTGTAATATCTCCTTTCTTGACAGAATTCAAAATATCCTGGAGTTGTCTGTCAAACCTATCCTTCTCATCCTCATCGGCATCCTCAGTGGGGGAATAACAGTAGATAATATTCATGTCTTTAATGCTTGTCTGAAATTTTGCTGTAAGAAACCTTTCATTAACGCACTCATATCCTAGAAGAGCATCTCTAGCATGTCTGCTGAGCAGCAGAACCACGCTTTGGTGATGCTTTCCATCCTCCCTCCCTGTAAAGAGAATTTTAAAGTTATTTTTAAGTATCTCACCTTTATCTGTCCATCTGGTCTCTTGCAAGCCTAGAATATCTAGGTTATAGCACTGGAATTCCTGTGTGAGGACATCAAGAGAATAATCTTTATGTAGTGTCCTCACATTCCACGTTCCTGCAGAGAGAAAATGATTAGTGGGATTTTCAAAGAAATCAGGTTTATTGAGATTGGTAGGGCCAACAATATCAAACAGCCCCCTGATCGCAGGCATGGGGCAAAGACCTGTTCCTCCTCTACTAAAGGCTGAAGTCACCGATGCTGGTAGGAACTTCAGGCACCACCTTTTCAAGTGGACTTTTTCAAGAGCCACATGGCCTGCCTGAGACACATTACTCCAGTTTAGGCTTGACTATGCCGAACTAGCTAAGTAAGGTTCAGGTACCTGCGATGGTCTCTGATTAGGATTATCCACCAGCTGATGTAAGGTATCCCATGACTCTGTTAACTTAGAGCTGGCAACCCAGAAGCAAACAGAAAACACAGGGCAGATTCTCCCTCAACAGAGGCCTACCAGTGCAGCAAGTCCAGGATCAATAATCAAGCTCAAATCCATAAACAAGTCCAGTCTAGTAGGTATAAATGGTCAGCACCAGGACCCTGTGAAGTTGACCACTCCTTAGCAGGTTTGGAAAAAAAAAGTGGCCATAGATGACCAGATCAGTAGGCCATACTGAACTGGCAGCCCTCCCCTTCCGTTCCCTTCCAAAAGAGAATATCTCTTTTGAAAGGTACTAATGGCCAGCATCACGAGAAGGCGGGGTCGGACATTAGGTGCTAGACCTGGCCAGTTCTGTGCATCATCACTAGGGATTGGTACACAACTCTCCTTCCAGTTAATGCCTAACAGGTAGTTGGAATGTGACGACTCTGCACAGAGCTTATTCTCTTGATGTCCTCACACAAGAATTCCACCTTTATAATTTAGATATTATGATCTTATCAGATATTTAAAAATAATCTGAAATTTCTCTTTTCAGGGAGGGAAGATGGAAAACATCTCCAAGCATCACTTGTGTGTCTGCTTCTCGGCAGACACACCAGTGATGCTTTAGGATATGAATGCATTAATGAAAGGTTTCTTACAGCAAAATTTCAGACAAGCGTTAAAGACTTGAATGTTATCTGCTGTTATGCCCCCACTGAGGATGCCGTTGAGGATGAGAAGGATAGGTTTTATGGACAACTTCAGGATATTTTGAATTGTGTCAAGAAAGGAGATATTACCGTTGTTCTAGGTGACATCAATGCCAAAGTTGGTACTAACTCTGACTTTTGGGGAGGGGTGATAGGCCCTTTTGGTATTGGTAGCTGCAATGGCAAAGGGCAAAGTCTCCTACAGGTAAGTAAACTTAATGGTTTCAGAATACTAACACATATTACAAATACTGTGACATACATAAGTACACATGGGTTTCACCTGATGATCTGCATAGGAATATGATTGATTATATATTAATTAACAGCAAATGGGCTAGTTCTGTTAGAAATACCAGGGCATATAGGGGAGCTGAAATTGGATCTGACCATTACCTTGTTAAAAGTGTCTTGCAACTTAAACTTAAAAAGTGTTGTGCTAAATTTAAAAAATTCACCTTTAATACTGCAGCTCTGAAAGACCCAGTTATAGCTAAAGCTTACCATGATAGGTTACTTAGTCATTATGACAGTCATGGTTTGCTTAATACTGAAGTTGAGGAAGAATGGGGCCGTTTTAAACAGGCTTTTTTGGAAACTAACAGTATTCTTTTAGGAAAAAAGGAGCAGAAGAGGCAGAATTATTTAAGTGATCAGTCACTTGAGCTTATTTCAGAAAGAAGGAACTGCAGAAATGTCCTTAATCAGTACTCTACTAGTCCTAATAGAAAGCATTACAGAGAGCTTAATAAACGTGTAAAGGATCAGTTACTGATAAGTTACAGTTAACAGATACTGATAAGAATCTTTGGCTTCATGGCTTGGCTGACAAAGCTGAGGAAGCAGTTAGGCAGCACAACAGCAGAGAGCTGTACCAGATAGTTAATGTTTTATGTGGTAGAAAACGGACAGGCATACAAGGATTGAAGGATAAACAAGGTAAGGTTATAGAAGGGGAGGATTCTGTCATGGCTAGGTGGGCTGAGCATTTCAGTGATGTTCTAAACAATGTGGTTAGTTCTACTCCCATTGTTTGTAGTGATGATAGATGCATTGGCAGCTTTAATGTTGCTTTGGCAGCTTTAATGCCCTATAACACAATCTGAAGTTATTTTGGCTGTTTCTAAACTTAAACTTCATAAATCCCCAGGGGTAGATGAAATTATTACGGAAATGCTTAGAGCTGGGAATGTTTCGGTTACCACTTTGATGGCTTAAATTTTGAATATCTCGTATGATAAAGGCATGGTTCCTAAGATTTTACCAGAACTATTATTATTCCTATTTTTAAAAAAGGGTTTCGCTGCTCTTGTGATAACTATAGGGGATCAGGCTACTTTCTGTTTCAGGTAAAGTTATTTGCAATATTGTGCTTAATAGAATTAAGAATCTGGTTGACAGTCAATTCCGTGATGAGTAATTTGGATTCAGAAAATGGTAGGGCATGTGTAGATCATATATTTTCACTCAGGCAGATTCTGTTGATCATCATAATTTGTGGTTGATTGCGAGATTGTATGGAATGCCATATTAGTTAACATAATTAAAGCTCTCTATAATAACACAAAGTCGTGTGTGAGAGTTGGTAAGGCTTGTAGCAATTGGTTTAGCATTGCTACTGGTGTTTGACAAGGGTGCATTTTGTAACCTTTTCTCTTTAGTTTGGTTATTGATTATGTTATGCGAAATTCTTTGCAAGGGTTCAGAATATTTTGAATAATATTTTAAATTAATTTTGGCTTTAAATGATCTAGTGTTTTCAAAATTTCTGATTTAGATTATGCAAATGATTTGGCCTTGTTGGCTAATGATGTTGATGAGATGAATTCTTTCATTAGGGCTGTTGATGAGACTGGTAATAGAGTTGGTTTGGTGATAAACAGAGATGAAACTAAAGTGATGGAAATTGGTCAGGCTGTTGGTGCTTCATTCGCTCTGAATGATTGCACCCTTGAGCAAGAGTCTGAGTTTAATTATTTTGGTAGTTATGTAACAGATACTGATGAATGCAACATGAGATTAACAGATGAATAGGGATTGCCTCTGGGACTTTTAGGAATCTATGGAGAATTAGGTGTTTACACCTAAAGACTGAAATTAGACTGTATGATAGTTTGGTTCTTTCTAGGGTTAGTTATGGTAGTGAAACTTGGATGCTTTTTAAACAAGATAACAGGAAATTTGATGCTTTTGATTCTAGGTGCTTAAGCAGTATCTTGGGTATTAGGTGGTTCAACTTTGTAAGTAATGATGAGGTTAGGCAAAGGAGTCTTGCAACCTCCTCTGAGCAGTATATTGTGCAGAGAGAGATTCAGTTGGTTTGGCCATGTTGCCCATATGAATAATTTTAGATTAGCGAATAGGGTTGTGAACAGTGTGCTTAAAGGCCTTACAAAGAGGGGGAGGCCTAGGATGCGGTGGGTAGACAATGTCAAACAGGACCTTGTCAGAATTGGTGTGCCGTGGAGAGATTCAGCAGATATAGCTCAGGACTGATGTGCTTGGAGAACTAAATTGTGCTGGCTGGTTGGACCTCCATAACCCATGGCTACTTGAGGATGATGATGAATATGATCTTTATTTTAACTTATCTTTTTGCTAACTATGTTAATAATCGTAATAAAAATAATAAAAATATAATATTTTGCTACCATGAGTAGTGGTTTAAATTTTGTCCCTTCCAAAAACATTTAATTATTTTTTTTTTTCTGTTTTATCAATTTTTATTTATGTTTATTCCACTGCTTTTGCTTTGACTGCAAACTTGTTTGCAAAGCAGAGATTTCCCTCCTTGGCATTATTTAGTTTTTAATAGCAATTTTTTAATGCATAGACTAGGATGCACTGACATGAGTTTTTATTCCTATGAATCAATACAGTATAAGCCAAGGTATTTAAATTATCAATTACTTGAGATAATGCTACTTTTTTACTCAGTACACTGTTGTAGTTTTCAGAGTGATCGGTTTCTGAAATTTCTATGTGATAGGTTTTTTTTCCAATTTGGAATGGCATTATCATTTAGTTTATGTTTAATAGTTAGTCCAAAGAGTTCACTTCATAAATCTTATAGGTGATCAATCTTAACAGGCATCTGAAAAATATTTACCTCATATCTTAGCATATGCCCATTGAATTTATATTCAAGCACTTCATACTAATTTTTGCTTCTAATGGAAATATATATGAAACATTGCTTATCCTATTCTTTGAACTCGTGTAGTTTGCTATTGCATAGTTTGGCATGATTAACAAATTCCTGAAAAGACTTCACACAGAGAGAGAGAGTTCACCAAGCGAAGACCAAAGAAAGACACAAAAAATTGGACAATTATATAAATCCTTTAACTGTGCTTATGATGTCGAACACTCGAATGACCTTGGTAAAACAGTCTTGTGTCATCACCTTCTATATACTCACCTTTGCCTCAAACCCTGGTCCAAAAGTATAGTTTGCCCCACCCCCTTTCTTGGGGGAAAAATTACTAGTGTGTGTTACATATTCGGAGGCCAGCCCACTGACAATTCCAGGGTCGTTTCCATTTACCAGTCCACTACACGTTTTTAAACATCACTATGTACACGTTTCCAGAAATTGGCATTAAATGAGCTTGAAATATGATAATTTAGTTATTTCTATTACACTAACAGTTAATGGTAATATTTTGAATAAAATAATTTTTAGCTTGATTGGAAGTGCAGGAATAATAATCAAGACCCTACTAGTAACAGATGGCATTACAGTGGGCTTAATAAACATGTAAAGGATCAGTGGCTGATAAGAATCTTTGGCTTGATAGCTTGGATGACAACGTAGAGGAAACAGTTAGACAGCACAACATCAGATAGTTAGTGTTTTGTGTGGGAAGAAATGGACAGGCACACAAGGATTGAGAGATAAACATGATAATGTGATTTAGGATGAGGATCTTGTTATGGCTATGTGGGTTGAGCATTTCAGAGATATTCTAAACAATGTGATTATTTCTTTCCCATTGTCTGTAATGAGAACTGGTTTTAATGTTTTCCATTACTGGTTTTAATGTTTGCCCTATATCACATTATGAATAGATATACACATATCACATTATGAGATGATATAGGGCAAACATTAAAACCATTACTGGTTTTAATGTTTGCCCTATATCACATTATGAAGTCACTTTGACTATTTTAAATCTGCATAAATACAAAATCTAATTTAAAACTGCATAAATCCCCAGGGGTTAATGAAATCACCACTGAAATGTTTAGAGCTGAAAACACCTGCGCTGCCACATGGCTGACTGAAATGTTCAATAATTTTTTATGATAAAGGTGTTCCTGAGGATTTTACTAGAGCTATTATTGTCCTAAGTATTAAAAAAGGTGATTGTGGTTCTTGAGTTAATTATAGGGGAATTAGTTTACTTTCTGTTCCAGGTAGAGTTCTTTGTATGATTCTACTTAATAGAATTAAGAATTTGGTTGATGGACAACTGCATGATGAACAGTGTGGATTCAGAAGTGGTAGGGGATGTATTGATTAAATATTTTCACTTCGACAGATTCTTGAGAAATGTTTAGAGTTTCAGAGATCTGTGGTTGCTATCTTTATAGATTTCAAAAAGACTTTTGACTCTGTTGACATAATTTGTGGTTGATTGTTAGATAATATGGAATACCTGATAAGTTAGTTAGTGTAATGGAAACGATCTATAATAACACTGAGTTGTGTGTGAGAGTTCGTACGTCTTTCAGGATTGGTTTAGCATTGCTAATGGAGTTAGACAAGGGTGCATTTTGTCTCCTTTTCTGTTTTGTTTGGTTATTGATTGTTATGCAAAATTCTTTGCAAAGGGAAAGATTTTGGCCTTAAATGGTCTAGAGCAGGTGTTCTTAACATGGGGTACGTGGTAAAATTTTTTGGGGTACTCCGTGAGCTCAAAAGTCATTGGATCTAGTAAGGAAGTCGCTAAGTTGGCATTTTTTTTTAAACTATAGTTTTATCTATCTATATAAGGGGTACGCCAGTTACATATACGTTTCCAGGGGGTACGTGAAGCATAAAAGGTTGAGAACCACTGGTCTAGAGATGTTGAAATTTCTGATTTAGATTATGCAGATGATTTGACCTTGTTTTGGCTAATGATGTTGATGACATGAATTCTTTCATTAGTGCTGTTCATGAGAATGGTAATAGAGTATGTTTGGTGATAAACAGAGGAAAAACTAAAGTGATGAAAATTGGTCAGGCAGATAGGGCTTCAGTTGCTTTGAATGCCTGCACTCTTGAGCAAGTGTTTCAGTTTAATTATCTTGGGAGCTATGTAACAGATACTGCTGAAGTGCAGTATGAGATAAATAGAAGAATAGGGATTGCTGCTGCGACTTTTAAGAATCTATGGAGAGAGTGGAAAAATTGGCATGTACACCTAAATACTGAAATTAGGCTGTATAATAGTTTGGTTCTTACTAAGGTTAGTTATGGTAGTGAAACATGGACCTTTTGTAAGCAGGATAGGAATAAACTTCATGCTTTTGATTCTAGATGCTTATGCAGTATTATCTTTGGCATTAGGTGGTTTGACTTTGTAAGTAATGATGAGATTAGAAGAAGGAGAGTAGTGTGGTAAATGAGAATTCTGGGCCAATGTTAAAGTATAGGGAATCCCATGTTAACCTATGTTAACCATGTTACTTTTGGGGAGATGAGCGTTGACCTGGTTTTTGGGAAGATGCTCTTGTGTGAAAGACAGGACTTAAGAGGGTTTTGTTGGGAATATGTTGCAATTGTCAACACTTCACTGAATTATTAGACTATTGGTGTTAAAATCCAGTAAAATAGGAGAAATTAAGCAAAGCAAGACAGTTGGGAAATTAGTTTAAAAAATATGACAGTTCAAAATCAACAGGCAAAATGAGATTTTGGGGGGCTGCGGGAGAAAAATGTGATGGAAAGATAGATTTTGGAGTGCTATCTGTGAATGTATGGATTTCTTACGTTCCAGTGAGGATGAGTAGATATGAGAAAAACCCCTATTGTCTGTCAAGAGGGTCCATCTCATTTTTTTGTGTTTTTCATCCACAGGGTCCATTGCAGCAACGATGTAGTAGTAGTGTAGTTGTTTGCCTCAGTCACAGTGTCTTTGCAGAGGGATCACTGACTTCAGGCATGATGTCTGCAGGAAATATTATTAATAACTCTGATAATCTCTTCTTGGGAAGGCTCTCGAGACAATATATCTACTGGTTCACACATGTTGTGCATTGCTGTGACACTGGTGTTGACTGAAGAAGTTCTGTTAGACACCTCTTTATATTAATTAATAAAGACTTAAAAAAAAAACACTCAGGCGTTTAGGGAAAAAAAGCTGAATTCACATGGGAAGTTTCTAAACTCTTCATGTCTTTCTCTCCCGTTGTATCAAGTCTCTTTTGCTTATGATTAGACTGCTTCCTGTTCAAATCTCGCAATATGATGTAATGAATGTATTCTGAGAGACTTCTTGTTGACGCTAATGGAAATCCAATCTTCTGGCTTGGTTCAAAAGGAGATAAGGATATGAAACTAATAATGGGATGATAAAGCTAATTTTCGCAACACAACCACATTCGAGATTGGCTATTACTCAATTGTGGGTTATTGCCACTATAAGTGCGATGCTTGCTTAATATTCGTCCGAATCAATTTCTGCAAAACTTGACTTATTTTACCAGTGCCAGAAATAACACCACGACCCAATCTGTTCTGGTGTAGTGGCGTATATCTGCAATAAGGATCTCGGTTGGCTTAATATTCTTGATTTTTAAAAAGCAGCAGTATTGATGGATAAAGTGTTGGGGAACTTTTGATTTTGGTAGAAAGTATTATTAGTGGTTTCTTATTGATTTTGCTATTTCTATAATTGCTATTTCTATAATGGCAGAGTTATTATATGGATAGAACTGGATTGCAAATATTTATGGTTTCTAAAAAGCAATTGTATTGTTGAATAATATCTCATGTTTTTTTTTGTCAATGATGTCGTTTCTTAGCAAAATATCTAAAATTTCAACAATTTCGTTTACAACTTCTGTAATAGTATTTCCAGCTCGTTTACTGGCAACCAAAACTGATGATTTTTCACAAATATTGTCTAAATCCTGGTATAATCCCAAACCTGATAGTTGACTTTCTATTACTGTTTGTATCATTTTAATCATTTTTAAATATTTTCTAAGTGTGTCAATGTGATTTTCAATAATTTGATACTTCTCAGTAGTTCTACCAGAACATTTCATTTCAGTAGCCTTATTGCCCTCTAGTTTCTGAAGATGGCCGATTGTTTGATAAATCATTTCTTTCAGTTCAGGAGTGGGATTGCTCGCCTGTAAGATTTCACTCAGAAGTTTTAATTTATATTGGTTTAATATTTCATCTTTCAAGTTGGAATCTGGATTATACATGAATGATTTTTCGTGCATCTCGGTTTGCCCTTCTGGTTCTAAAGCTTTTACAGCTTCCTCTATGTTTTCCATGGTTTTCTCATGGACTGTTTCCAAATTTTTTTAATTTTTTTTCCACCGGTTTGTGAAATTCTTTGAGCGTTTTCTTAACTTGCTCTTCTTCCAAAATATTGGCTTCAATTTTTGATTTTGTGATGGCTCTCGATTTCAATATTTCATCTATAATATTATGTAATTGTTTAATATCTTTCATCTTTATTCGTATGAAATAAAAACATATACTCAGTGATGAAAGTCTGAAACAAGACCTCCAGGTACCTGTCTTCTTTTTTTTGGATCTGGATAGTGTCTAGCAAGTTAAACACTAATCTTGCTCCCCCTGTCAAATTTCTTGTTTACTGGAATAACAGAAAAAAATTGCTGAAGTTGTGGTCTTACTACTTCAATGAATTTTTGATCGTCCAAGTTGATACTATAATTTATATTAAAAGAGGGATTTGTTGTGCAGCTGATTTACCTTGCTTATATATCCATTGGAAATGCATAAATGGTAATTATCTTTGAAAATAGATGGTGTCAGTAGGTCGAATTTTGTGTTTATCTGTATAATTTGATGAGACTGCACTGCTTTCACTTCTTTATCACCATAAGTAAGGCAAATTAGAGTATTTTTATCAACATATAATTTTGTGGCAGCGTCACTCTGATAAATTGGAGTGCCAACATTTGTAATTCGTTGTATGTACCAATGTATTCATTGGACTATTTTGAACAGTGGTCAAGTTGTTGATGTGGTGTTTCATAATGGCATTGGATGAATCGGTTGGTTCTGCAAGATTTTTAATGCGTTTATTACTTGCATCATAATTGTCTTCGTCATTGCAAAGTGCTCTTTTTTCCAAATATCATTTTGTAATATTTTATATTATCATAATCTGCATCCGGTTCAGTAACATTGATTATTTGTTTGTTTCGCACATTGTAGCTACTGTTCCGAAAAATTAAAGAAGTATTATTAACGTATTGAATGGTAGTGACATATCCATTTTCTATCTGCCTATATTTGATATTCTTGTAGTATTTGCATCATAATTTCCTATGCGATTTATTGTTATAGATTCTTGTTGTAGATACTGTTTTGTCACAGAATCTGAACTCTCTTTGGAATTGGCTACATTTCTCAATTTTTTATTACTCATGTCGTAGTCCCATCATGTGTCAATTTAAAACCGACACCTGGAATTCCCGCTGGTCCTCTTTCAGAACCGGTCTTTGAGTTGATGACGCCAAACTTTGTCAAGTAATTCATCTTTATTTTCCAAAGTTCTTCCCGTATTTGAGAGGTATGTGCTTCATTTTTTTATCGATTAATAAGAAATCGTGTGGTTTTGAAACAGCATATGCATAAAGCTGCATAAAAATATCTTTCCTGATTTCAGTTACATGATCCATTTGTATCTACAACATTTCTCTCTTGTTCAGCATATTAAAGAATATAAAATAATTACACTGTAATCGAATGCCTTTTGGAGTCGAAAAATAACTGTGTCAGGTAAATCAATGATATGTTTTTTTCCCTACCTCTAACGAATAATTCTTTGATGAGTTTTCGATCTCTTTCAGTTACGAAATTATCGAAAACAGTTAAATTTTGCATTTCAGGATCCTGTTCATTGACCTTGATGATATATTCTTTACTGGAAGAGAAAGTTGCAACTGGGATTTTTTTGCCAAAAGTTTTCTCCAGAATTTCATGCAAATTGTTGAATATTTCTTGCATGAAGTGATATTTCGGCTCGGTTAAATCTTTGGCATATAAAACATTTTATTATAGTAGAGATGGTTAAATATTAAGTTCAACAAAAGATTTGTCTTCCCTGAACCCGATGGACCACAGATTAAAAGTCTAAATGGCCAGAGTGGTGCTAATACGTTTCTGTTTAAGAAATTCTTGTCTTCGTCAAAGTCGAAATTTTTAAATTCCATTTGCTTTAATTTAAAAGAGATCTTCTTTTATCCAGGAATTAAACATGTTATCATAACCAAACCATTTAACATAATACTCTTTTTTAATTCTTTCTCACTCTAGTTTTCAGAATGGTTTCTACTTTGTAAATATCGTCTGGTTTTTCATATTTTACCATTTCTTAGGTGTAAAAAACTACCAACAATAGGCTCCCCTTTCAGATCTTTTATAAGTTATGGGATCTGTGTTTAGTATTTGAGCAATTTCAAAAATTTCTTCTGTGAAATTAGGCAGATACCTTTTTCTGAAAGTTGTCTTGTACTTGGCGATCTCACTCTGTCGCCGATTTTAAATTTTGGTTTCATAAGAGATTTAATTTTTTTACCAAGCAGATTTAAATGCACAATATTTTTGTTTTTCTTTAAACTTGCCTCTTGTGGAGTCATTTTTATTGATCTGTGATAAGAATTATTGTAATACTTAACGAGTTTCGGAAGAACATCTCCCCATTTCCTCGTATTATTGACAGTGAAATATTTTCACATTTTTGTCTTTAGAGTCCTATCGAAATGTTCAATTATATGCGCTTTGGTTACATTTCTGGTGGTGAACCATTTCACGCTGTGTTGGGTAAACAGCGCTTGTGTTTCTCTATTAATAAACTCAGTTCCCTTATCTGTTTGCAACTTGGATGGCTTATGCTGTTGAAATATTTTGACTAACGCCTTTGTACTCACTACCAGTTTTCTTTTTAACAGGCACTGCCCAAGCGAATTTACTGAAAATGTCAATCACTGTTAAAATGTAATTGGTGTTGCTATTGTGTAATTTAAAGTTTTGCATATCGATTAAATCGCTCTGCCACTGGTCGTCCACATCAGAGACATAAACCCGTCTTGTTTTGAATTTCGTGTAAATGGGTTTATGTAAAGTGTACACATCTTTGTGTTTAAGAAACTTTTTTACTTCTTTTTCCTTCAATCCAATTTTGCGTATTAGATCTTTTATACTGGAAAATCCTCTTAATGGATCATAGTAAACGGAACAAAGCATCTTATTTCTTGTGTCCTAAGCCGAACCATTTCTTTGTTTTAATGATAGGTTTCATTATTGTTCTTGAAATTCTTTCTCCTAAAGTTGGATTCTGAATTTCATCCAAATCATTTAATAATTCTTGGTTGGCTTCGTGTCTCTTTTTAGTTTCTGTAGATTTGCTATAAGAAATGTCATACTTTTTGCAGGTTTTATCCACGTGGTTAATACCAGGATCTCCTCGCATTAACCTTTTCTTCAGTTTCGTAAAAGGTCCACAATACTGGTAACCTGGAATGTGCATTTTGGGTGGATTAAACTTTTCTTGAATCCAGCTTACTGTATCTCCACCTTCTACAAATTTTCCTCTCTGTTTCACAAATTTATACTTCATTTTTCCACATGTTTGCATTTACCTCTCATCATTACTCTTTTATTCTTTGATGTGACATATTCAACATTATCCATTAAAGTTTTTGTTTTACACTTTAAACAATACATGCTTAATTTTTATATATAAAATATAAGTAGGTGATACTTATAAAATAAAGTATAATGTATCACAGTTATCTAACTAGTTTAATGCCTGGGCAAAAGCAAAAATGGAAGAGTGCATTTGTAAATAAGAATCCTATAACTTTAAATATTGATCCACAAAAGAGATGTAACAATACTTTAAAACTGACAAAGAGACAAATCATTCCTCCTCCTCCTCCTCCTCCTCCTCCTCCTCCTCCTCCTCCTCCTCCTCCTCCTCCTCCTCCTCCTCCTCCTCCTCCTCCTCCTCCTCCTCCTCCTCCTCCTCCTCCTCCTCCTCCTCCTCCTCCTCCTCCTCCTCCTCCTCCTCCTCCTCCTCCTCCTCCTCCTCCTCCTCCTCCTCCTCCTCCTCCTCCTCCTCCTCCTCCTCCTCCTCCTCCTCCTCCTCCTCCTCCTCCTCCTCCTCCTCCTCCTCCTCCTCCTCCTCCTCCTCCTCCTCCTCCTCCTCCTCCTCCTCCTCCTCCTCCTCCTCCTCCTCCTCCTCCTCCTCCTCCTCCTCCTCCTCCTCCTCCTCCTCCTCCTCCTCCTCCTCCTTCTTCTTAGTCGGTAGCATGCCAGGTTCGAGTCCCAGCTGAGTAAGCGTAGAGATTTATCTCTGCAAAATTCCCCACCCTGCTCACGGTCAGTAGGGGACACTGATGGGCTTGCAAAGGCCACGGTCCATCGGATGGGACATTAAGCCGTGGCCCCGTGTGTGGCAGAGCCATACCCTGTGCACGTTAAAGAACACACTGGATGGCCTTGACGGGAGGCTACCATCTGTCTCCCAACAGCTGTTCCAGTGGGTCCCATCCCCCAACCTTCTCTGAGCCTTCGGGGTCCATGTGACCTGGCCATTTAGCCCATGGTGTGCAAAAAAGTGCCGCTCACAGGTAAAACAACCCAACCCTCCTCCTCCAGCAGCAGCCATGGGCTACGGAAGTCCATCCAGACCGTGCAATTTAGTTCTCCAAGCAAGTCTATCCTGAGCTACATCTGCTGCATCTGGCCACTGCACACCAATTCTAACAAGGTCCTGTTTGATATTGTCTGCCCACCTCATCCTAGGTCTCCCCTTCTTTCTGAGGCCTTTAGGCACACTGTTCATAACCCTATTTGCCAATCTACAATTATTCATACAGGCAACATGGCCAAACCAACGGAGTCTCTCTATGCACAATATGCTGCTTAAAGGAGGTTGCAAACTCCTTTGCCTAACCTCATCATTAGTTACAAAGTTAAACCACCTAATACCCAAGATACTGCGTAAGCATCTAGAATCAAAAGCATCTAGTTTCCTGTTATCTTGTTTACACAGCGTCCAAGTTTCACTACCATAACTAACCCTAGAAAGAACCAAACTCTTATACAGTCTAATTTTAGTCTTCAGGTGTATACGCCTATTTCTCCACAATCTCCATAGATTCTTAAAAGTCCCGGCAGCAATCCCTATTCGCCTGTTAATCTCATGCTGCACATCACCAGTATCTGTTACATAGCTCCCAAGGTAATTAAACTGTGACACTGCTCAAGACTGCAACCATTCAGATTAATTGGATCACAACCTGCCTGACCAATTTTCATCACTTTAGTTTTCTCTCTGTTTGTAACCAAACCTACTCTACTACCAGTCTCATCAACAGCTCGAATGAAAGAGTTCATCTCATCAAACATCATTTGCCAAAAGGGTTAAATCATCAGCATAATCAGAAATTTTCGTATCTCCAGCCCATTTAAGGCCAAAATCTTTCCCTTGAAGTGAATTTCGCATAACATAATCAATAACCAAACTAAAGAGAAAAGGAGACAAAATGCACCCTTTTTGGTTTTTTTTGTCGAACACCAGAAGTAATGCTAAACCAATTGCTACAAGCCTTACCAACTCTCACACACGACTCAGTGTTATTATAGACAGCTTTCATTATGTTAACTAAGTTGTCTGGTATACCATATGATCCCACAATCAACCATAAATTATGACGATCAACAGAGTCGAAGGCCTTTTTGAAATCAACAAAGCTAGCAACCAAAGGTTTCTGAAACTCTAAACATTTCTCAAGAATCTGCCTAAGTGAAAATATCTGATCCACACATCCCCTACCACTTCTGAATCCACATTGCTCATCACGCAATTGACTGTCAACCAGATTTTTAATTCTATTAAGCACAATCATGGAAAGAACTTTACCTGGAACAGAGAGTAGGCTGATACCCCCATAGTTATCAGAAAAACTGCGATCACCTTTTTTGAAAATAGGGATAACAATAGTTCTGGTAAAATCTTTAGGAACCATGCCTTTATCATAAAAGATATTCAGAATTTCAGTCATCCAAGTGGTAACCGAAACATTCCCAGCTCTAAGCATTTCGGTAGTAATTTCATCTACCCCTGGGGATTTATGTAGTTTAAGTTTAGAAACAGCCAAAATAACTTCAGATTGTGTTATAGGGCCAACATTAAAGCCACCAATGCATCTATCATCATTGCAAACAATGGGAATAGAACTAACCGCACTGTTTAGAATATCACTGAAATGCTCAGCCCACCTAGCCATGACAGAATCCTCCCCTTCTATAACCTTACCTTGTTTATCCTTCAATCCTTGTATGCCTGTTCTTTTTCTACCACACAAAACATTAACTCTCTGGTACAGCTCTCTGCTGTTGTACTGTCTAACTGCTTCCTCGGCTTTGTCAGCCAAACCATCAAGCCAAAGATTCTTAGCAGCAGCTAACTGATCTTTTACACGTTTATTAAGTTCTCTGTAATGCTTTCTATTAGGACTAGTAGGGTATTGATTAAGGACATTCCTGCAGTTCTTTCTTTCTGTAATAAGCTCAAGTGCCTTATCACTCAGATAATTCTGCCTCTTCTGCTCATTTTTTCCTAAAAGAGGACTATTAGTGTCCAAAAAAGTCTGTTTAAAATGATCCCATTCTTCCTCAACTTCAGTAGTAAGCATACCATGACTGTCATAATGACTAAGTAACCTATCATGGTAAGCTTTGGCTATAACTGGATCTTTCAGAAGTTCGGTATGAAAAGTAAATTTTTTAACCTTAGCACAACACTTTTTAAGTTTAAGTTACAAGACACTTTTAACAAGGTAATGGTCAGATCCAATTTCAGCTCCCCTATATGACCTCGTATTCCTAACAGAACTAGCTCATTTGCTGTTAATTAATATATAATCAATCATATTTTTATGCAGCCCATCGGGTAAAACCCATGTGTACTTATGTATGTCTTATGTATGTGTAGTTATTCTGAATCCATTGAGTTTACTTACCTGTAGGAGACGTTGCCCATTGCAGCTACCAATACCAAAAGGGCCTATTACTCCTCCCCAAAGGTCAGCGTCAGTACCAACTTTGGCATTGAAGTCACCTAGAACAAGGGTAATATCTCCTTTCTTGACACAATTCAAAATATCCTGAAGTTGTCCATAAAACCTATCCTTCTCATCCTCAACGGCATCCACAGTGGGGGCATAACAGCAGATAACATTCAAGTCTTTAACGCTTGTCTGAAATTTTGCTCTAAGAAACCTTTCATTAATGCACTCATATCCTAGAAGAGCATCACTAGCGTGTCTGCTGAGAAGCAGACCCACATCTTGGTGATGCTTATTGTCGCCCCTCCCTGAAAAGAGAAATTTAAGATTATTTTTAAGAATCTGACCTTTATCTGTCACTAAATGGTGTCTTGTACTTGGCGATTCTCACTCTGTTGGCTATTTTTAAGAATCTGACCTTTATCTGTCCATCTGGTCTCTTGCAAGATGAGAATATCTAAATTATAATGGTGGAATTCTCGTGTGAGGACATCAAGAGAAAAAGCTCTGTGCAGAGTCCTCACATTCCAACTACCTATGGAGAGAAAATGGTTAGTAGGATGTTTAAAGAAACTATGTTTATTGAGAGAAGTAATGCCGACAATATCAAACAGCCCCTTAATCGCAGACATGGGGCAAAGACCCGTTCCCCCACCACTAAAGGCTGAAGCCATCTACACTGGAAGACTTCCTCCAATGTAGAATTTGACGATGCCAATAGAAGCAAAGAGTTCAGGTGTCTGTGATGACCTCTGCTCATTATTATCCACCAGCTGATAAACATATCCTGTGAATCTATTCACTTGGGGCTGTCAACCCACAAACAAACAGAAAACACAGCAGAAGATTTTCCTCCACAGAAGCCCACCAGTGCAGCAAAATCAGGATTCATAATCAAGCTCAGAGCCATATATCTGTTCAGTCCAGTGGGTTTATATGGTCAGCACCAGGACCCTGTGTGGTTGACCACTCCTCAGCAGGGTAGAAAAAAAAAAGTAGCCATAGTTGTCCAGATCAGTAGGCCACACTAATCTGGCAGCCCTCCCCTTCCGTTCACTTCCACAAGAGAGTATCTCTTTTGAAAGGTACTAACGGTTGCACCATGAGAAGGCGGGGTCGGACATTAGGTGCTAGGCCTGGCAGGTTCTGTGCATCATCACAGGGGATTGGTGCATAGCTCTCCTTCCAGTGACTACCTAGCTACCATTTACAGACCTTTAAACTGAAAAAATCCAAAATGCCAGTTCAACTTCGATTCAGTAAAACACAGCTAGGTGGATTTCTTTCTTTCTTAATACCTGCACTCTTAGCATTGAGAAAAGCAGCTGCAGTTGGAGCTGCAGGATATGCTGGTACTAAACTTGCACGAAAAGTTCTGGGAAAAGGGTTACACATTCACAGAAAGCAAAGTACAGCTGGCTTATCTAAAAATAGAAAGGGAAAAGGTTTGTACATTCCAGGAAAACAAATAGTTCAGGGTTTTGAAAAAAAGAGCCATTAAGCAACTTAAATATCGAAAAAATAATAAAAAACGAAAAAGCATTCCATGATATATACTCTATCGATTCTTTGCCAACAAAAATATTCAAGAACGAAAATGGTATAGTGAACTTTGTGTTTCCCGTGGTTCAGGAACTAATTGGGTAGCTTATTTCAATGATGCGAAGTTACATTACGTCGAGTACTTTGATCCATTCTCTTTATCATCACCAGAAGAAATAAAACACTATTTACTTTCATCTTTGAAGCCAATCGTGTATAACTCTTTGCAAATTACTCTGTAAAATACGATACTATTGCATCTATTACATTAAACGAAGGAATAATAACATAAGCCCATATGATATATATTGTATCAGTTTGAACAAACTCCTAACTATCGGAATGAATTGTTGGTAACAACTAGCATATGAGTACCACATAGTACTACACTACATTAATAAAGATGGTACTTATAACTATCAATTCCTGAACTATTACGGCATACAACTTTGAAGATTTGGAAATTAATTATTAAATGCCGATCGCACTCAATGGGGAATACGAGATAGCACTGATTGGTAGCAATATGTGGTATTCCTGGTACAACATCAGTGATAAATATAACAATAACACTCTAAAATACTTCAATGGAAGGCAATGGATTAAAATAACTTTCCCGAATGGAATATACGCTATAGATGGATTTAATGATGTTTTAAAAAAATGTCTTTGGAGATCCTAGCCTTTATAATACTAGAAAGCAACCTCCCCACATTAAGATTTGTTATTCGTTTGGCAAGAGGATATAAAATAGATTTTTCTGAAGGAAAGTTGCAAGGAATTCTAGGGTTCGAATCGAAAATTATCAATGCAGCAAACAACGAAGGAAAGTTCCCACCCAGCTTAACGAGAGGGGTCAATCGCATTCTGATTCCCTGTTCTATTGTCAAATCTTCCTATTTCAATAACCAGAAGAGCGACATGTTGTACAGTTTCGTGCCTCATACACCACCTGGCAGTTTAATCGACACACATCCATTCTTCCCCATATATTTACCGCTGAATAAAACTGATTACATTTACAACGTTAGAATGAAAGTAACCGATCAAAATAGCAAAGTAATTGACTTGAACAAGGAAAATGTGACTTACATGTTACACATCAGACCCAAATAAAGATGAAGATACTGACAAAGTGAATTAAAATATTTTATACAATTCCATTGCCTATCATTTGAAAAAAACGAGAAAATATCCCCTAAAAGCAGAAATATTCTTAATCAATTGATTTGTGGAAATGGCCTAAAAATCATTAAGTTATAAAGTAAGTATAAGATGGACATTGAAGTTACTTACTGGAATTTGTTCAAAGACTCAATAGATGATAATTTCATGATAAAATACGAATACTTAGAATATCAAGAAACCAATGTAAATGTTAGAAATCTCAAAGTACAAAATATTTACCAAAGCTATGGAAGTTTTTAACACAATAGTTATATATACACGTCAGATGCAAAAACTAAAATCGAATGTGTCTGATATTGGCGACAACGATGTAGTTACAATGGTCAATAACAGATACAACATCTTCAATAGAGCTCAGTATTTTATTGAACACAGAGAATTGGAAGATGTTGAATTTCCAGGAGTGACGACCACAATTCATAATTTAATTGATTTTACCGAAGACTTTTCACACAATGCTGCCACAAGTATGATGTGGTTCAAAGATACATCAGACAGTTCGAAAATGAATAAGTATTTGTACCATGGAGGTGAAGATAAACTGGACATGAATAATAAGATAAAGGATTTTGTACAAGAGTTGAAAAGAAATCCTGAATTCAATCTAGGATTCTTGGACAGATATGTCATTACAAAAAGTAGTCAAAATGTAAGTTTGTTCTTACCACTGCATCAGCTGTTTGGATTCTGCCAAGACGTGGATAAAGTGTTTCGCGGTGTAAAACATACCATAAAACTTGAAAAAAGTGACGACAATGACATTATTCAGAGAGTTGGGGCTACTTTGTATAAATTTGAAATATCTCGTGTATCTTGGTTTATTCCAAAAGTGGAACCATCGCTACAAGTACTTGCAAAACTAGAATCTCGGTTAGCAAGCGGCAATTTACATGAAATCTTTTGTGAATCATGCAAACTGTACAAATCTGATATTAGAATTGACTCTAATGTCAGTTGGCAGGTTACTACAACTCAAAACAAACCCGTCCATATTTATGTCGTCTTACAGAAGTCTAACTGATTAAATAATCAAACCAGAAACAATATGGTGTTTGATCACATCTTACTATAACGGATTCAGATCAGAGTAAATAGTAAATAGTTTCCTGAACAAGAATTCGAGTGCAACTTTGAACCCAACAGTTTATATTATGTGCGAGTTTACAACAGCTTACTAGCGGCAAAACATATGGATATCAACTCGGGTACACAAGTCAGTTACCAAGATTTTATGAAACGGTATCTGATATTCCACTTCGATGTCAGCAAATACAAATCATGTCTATATGAATTATCAGCAACTGCTGACATCGAAATATGATTTAAATTAAATAGGACACCAAATGAATTATATCACATATATTGCGTAATTATCTCAGAACGAAAAGCAACTTTGCAACCATTAGAGGGAAAACTGTTAGTCGTCGGCTAAAAATTCCAAAGCCGAAGTTCAGAATAACAGATGTTTTCCAACACTTTTCCGGTCAATATTCAGATATGTAGGAAAAATTAAACTCTGACTGCTTTGATTTCTCAAAACTTTGCCACATATCACATAATAATCGGTGTCTCAAATAATTCTGGTTTTGTAAATTTTAGCTGTGAACATTAAATGAATGTTGTAAGAAAGCATAAAAAACGTAATTGTAAGAAATTGTGATTGTAAGAAATAAAAAACTCCATTTGTGACTTCACAGAGACTCGAAGACAGGATATCCTGTTTCAGCATTTCCTATTTCCTGTACAGATAGCAATAGACAAAAGGTCTTAGTGTTGACTTAGCAAGTGTTTTGAGATTCCGAAATTTCATTTGAGAAAGTTGTAAATCCTTGTTGCCTGTAAATATGGTGATTATTATAGCATAATAAAGTGTGAACTCTAAGAATGAGCACTAAAGAAAATGCGTTAACTGTGCCAAATTTGTTCGTAAATCTAACCTTGCACATCATAGATAAACTGCCTGTATTTCTTGTCTTTAAGAAATGTGAATATTGCGACTCCAGCTTTGATAGAAATGACAATTATAGCAGACATCTGAAAAATGATCATATAAAAATAGAAAATACTTTTAGAAAAACTTTTCGTATATAAAAAATAGATAACACAGATGTGCGACAAGATATAAAAAGTTTTCTGGTGAAAAATAAGTGGAAAAATAACAAGTGGAACAAAATATACCGATAATAATCGGTAAAAAACTTAGTCAACCTCTAAAAATTATAATTGCACGTAAAATTTAAAAATGTCATGAATCCCAAAAGGCAGGAAGAAAGAGTTTCAGGATATTTTTCAACACGTAATGAAATAATCACTTCGGCTGATAATTTAAGTTTATTTCTGAAATATTCGTATGAAAAAATAGATGAAGATATAGAAAGTTTTGTAAAACAGGGAAGCGGATGGCTGTTCGACAGTATTATTTCACTGAAAATTCAAATGTCGCAATACAATGCAGTTGGAGCATCTTTCATAGATTTGCCAAATCATTTAAAATTTACCAAAGGAGTAGTCAATGTTCAAAACTCAGACAATAAATGCTTTCTGTGGTCAATATTATCTGCTTTACATCCAGCTAATGATCATCCTCACCGTGTGGAAAACTATAGACATTATGAAAATGATTTGGACACATCATCGCTGACTTATCCAGTAACCATTCAATCAAATTCCAAATTTTGAGGAATTAAACAAACTCTCTATCAACGTAATGGTTTCTAAGAAAAATGGCATAGAAACATTATATATTTCAAAGAATTGTGCTAAAAAACTTGTACAACTGTTACTTTTAAAGAAAGGTATCGATTCCCACTACTATTGGATAAAAAATTTCAGCACAGTTACAGCATATCTTTCAAAACACCATGGTAAATCTTTCCTTTGTCCACACTGTCTTCACAATTTCTGCAGAAAAGATTTATTAGATAATCACATCAATAATTGCAAATCGAATAAACTGCAAAATATTAAATTTCCCACACAAAATTCTATGGAAATTCCTTGCAATGAAGAATAGTTTGAAACATCTGTACGTAATATATGCAGATTTTGAATGTTTCTCAAAATATTCCAGATGCGAAATTAACCCATGTAGGATACGAACTAAATATTTAGTACCATCGGAGTTTGCATATATCATAGTTGGCCCAGATGGAAAACTAATAACAACCAGGAAGTACATAGGCGAAAACGCAATATAGCGATTTTTAAATGAAATGACAGATGCCGAAAACATGATAAAAACTTTAAAGGAAAAACAATATTAAGATGACTTATTTTGATTGGCATACTGATGCAAAGTGTTGCCACATTTGTGGAAAAACACTGGGAACTGATAAGGTGAGAGACCACGATCATTTAACGGGGGGGGGGGGGTGCTGCTCACAACAAATGTAATCTGCAATACAAATTTTCGGAAGACATACCTGTATTGTTTCATAACCTCAAGGGATTCGATGGCCACTTCATAGTAGAATAATTGTGGAAATTTGGTAAAACAAGGAAAATTTTGGTCATACCCCAGACTACTGAAAAAGACATATGCATAAAATTCGGCCTAATTAAATTTATTGATTCGTACATGTTTCTCAGCACTTCACTGGATTTTCTGGCAAAAAATGCGAATAGTTTCCACATATTAAATCAATATTGTGAAGAAAATAATTTGAATGAATTCCAAATGCAACTTTTGAAGAACAAAGGTAGTTTTCCCTACGACTATTTTGGAAAATAGCACTCAGTTTTTTCAAACAGTGCTTCCATTGAAAAAAAATTTCCCAAATGACAAACAATATGAAAGAGCAAAAAATCTGTGGGAACACTTTTCCATAAAATCTTATGGTGAATATCACGATCTATGCATGCTCACTGACGTGTTACTGCTCGGAGATATTTTTGAAAATTTCAGGACTTCGTGCATGAATTATTGCAAACTCGACCCTTGCCATTACTTCAGCTCTTCTGCTTTGTAATTCTCTGCCTGTTTGAAAATGACTGAGGTAGAGCTAGAACTTATAAAAAACGGCATGGTTTTCTATATAGAAAGAGCATTACGAGGAGGAATATCTGATAATGATTTAATATATATCTGATATTATTATCTAATATTAATTTAATATGTGGAAACTATTCGCATTTTTTGCCAGAAAATCCAGTGAAGTGCTGAGAAACGTACGAATCAATAAATTTAATTAGGCCTAATTTTATGCATATGTCTTTTTCAGTAGTCTGGGGTATGACCAAGGATTGTGTTATAGGGCCAACATTAAAGCTGCCAATGCATCTATCATCATTACAAACAATGGGAGTAGAACTAACCACATTGTTTAGAACATCACTGAAATGCTCAGCGCACCTAGCCATGACAGAATCCTCACCTTCTATAACCTTACCTTGTTTATCCTTCAATCCCTGTATACCTGTTTGTTTTCTACCACATAATCCTTTACTGGAACAATATGGCAGTAGCAAACCACAAAACTACATCATGTATTTCACCGCAAATAATTTATATGGGTGGGCAATGTCTCAACCTCTCCCAATCGGTAATTTCAAATGGGTAAGTGACATTGACATCCTTAGTGTTCCAGATGACAATGAAAAAGGCTATTTTTGCGAAGTTGATTTAGAATATTCAACACATCTGCACAATTTACACAATGATTTCCCCTTGCCTCCCGACAAATTAATACTCTGTGATCACTCTGTGATCGTAAAATCTCATTCCTAATACCAAATCTGTTTGATTAACAAAATTATATTGTTCACTACCGTTTGCTTAAACTCTATGTAGAACTGGGACTAAGAGTGAAAAACGTTCGCAGAATATTAGAATTTGATCAACAACCATGGCTGAAACCTTATGTAGATTTTAATACAACAAAACAAATGAACGCCACCAATAATTTTGAGAAGGACTTTTTTAAACTAATGAATAATGCAATATATATACTAAATATTAACCACTTTGTAAGTCGATTCAATTTTAGAGGAAAAATTGTCTTGAGCCGGGTGGGATATGAACCCACGACCTGATAACATGTCAGGTGCTCTAACCTTGATCTGCACTGAGCTACCGGCTGCTGATCAAGATCTCTAATTGATATGAACATTCTCAACCTATAGTCGTCGTCATCATCCTCAAGCAGCTATGGGCTACGGAGGTCCAACCAGACCGCGCAGTTTAATTCTCCAAGCATATCTGTCCTGAGCTACATCTGCTGCATCTGACCGCTGCACACCAATTCTAACAAGGTCCTGTTTGACATTGTCTGCCCACCGCATCCTAGGTCTCCCCCTCCTTCTGAGGCATCTAGGCACACTGTTCATAACCTTATTCGCCAATCTATAATTATCCATACGGGCAACATGGCCAAACCAGCGAGTCTCTCTCTGCAAAATATGCTGCTTAAAGGAGGTTGCAGACTCCTTTGCCTAACCTCATCATTAGTTACAAAGTTAAGCCACCTAATACCCAAGATACTGCGTAAGCATCTAGAATCAAAAGCATCTAGTTTCCTGTTATCTTGTTTACACAGCGTCCAAGTTTCACTACCATAACTAACCCTAGAAAGAACCAAACTATTATACAGTCTAATTTTAGTCTTTAGGTGTATACGCCTATTTCTCCACACTCTCCAAAGATTCTTAAAAGTCCTGGCAGCAATACCTATTCGTCTGTTAATCTCATGCCGCACATCACCAGTATCAGTTACATAGCTCCCAAGGTAATTAAACTGTGACACCTGCTCAAGACTGCAACCATTCAGATGAACTGAATCACAGCCTGCCTGACCAATTTTCATCACTTTAGTTTTCTCTCTGTTTATAACCAAACCTACTCTACTACCAGTCTCATCAACAGCTCGAATGAAAGAGTTCATCTCATCAAACATCATTTGCCAAAAGGGTTAAATCATCAGCATAATCAGAAATTTTCGTATCTCCAGTCCATTTAAGGCCAAAAACTTTCCCTTGAAGTGAATTTCGCATAACATAATCAATAACCAAACTAAAGGGAAAAGGAGACAAAATGCACCCTTGTCGAACGCTAGAAGCAATGCTAAACTAATTGCTACAAGACTTACCAACTCTCACACCCGACTCAGTGTTATTATAGAGAGCTTTCATTATGTTAACTAAGTTGTCTGGTATACCATATGATCCCACAATGAACCACAAATTATGACGATCAACAGAGTCGAAGGCCTTTTTGAAATCAACAAAGCTAGCAACCAAAGGTTTCTGAAACTCTAAACATTTCTCAAGAATCTGCCTAAGTGAAAATATCTGATCCACACATCCCCTACCACTTCTGAATCCACGTTGCTCATCACGCAATTGCCTGTCAACCAGATTCTTAATTCTATTAAGCACAATCATGGAAAGAACTTTACCTGGAACAGAGAGTAGGCTGATACCCCTATAGTTATCACAAGAACTGCAATCACCTTTTTTGAAAATAGGGATAATAATAGCTCTGGTAAAATCCTTAGGAACCATGCCTTTATCATAAAAGATATTCAGAATTTCAGTCATCCAAGCGGGAACTGAAACATTCCCAGCTCTGAGCATTTCTGTAGTAATTTCATCTACCCCTGGGGATTTATGAAGTTTAAGTTTAGAGATAGCCAAAATAACTTCAGATTGTGTTATAGGGCCAACATTAAAGCTGCCAATGCATCTATCATCATTACAAACAATGGGAGTAGAACTAACCACATTGTTTAGAACATCACTGAAATGCTCAGCCCACCTAGCCATAACAGAATCCTCACTTTCTATAACCTTACCTTGTTTATCCTTCAATCCCTGTATACCTGTTTGTTTTTTACCACATAAAACATTAACTATCTGGTACAGCTCTCTGCTGTTGTGCTGCCTAACTGCTTCCTCAGCTTTGTCAGCCAAACCATCAAGCCAAAGATTCTTATCAGTAGCCAACTGATCCTTTATACATTTTTTAAGCTCTCTGTGAAGCTTTCTATTAGGACTAGTAGGGTACTGATTAAGGACATTCCTGCAGTTCCTTCTTTCTGAAATAAGCTCAAGTGCCTTATCACTTAGATAATTCTGCCTCCTCTGCTCCTTTTTTCCTAAAAGAGTACTGTTAGTTTCCAAAAAAGCTTGTTTAAAATGACCCCATTCTTCCTCAACTTCAGCATTAAGCAAACCATGACTGTCATAATGACTAAGTAACCTATCATGGTAAGCTTTAGCCTATAGTACATATTCTATTATGTCACATATAGGCGCTGTTCAGGTGATCTTAGCCACAATTCGGCAAATGAATGCCGTATAGATGGAAAGTATATCTTACAAGTATACAATTGATTAAATATTGAATAAACTCGACTTTCTTGGTATATATATATTAAATATTAACCACTTTGTAAGTCGATTTAATTTTAGAGGAAATCTTGTCTTCAGCTGGGTAGGATATGAACCCACGACCTGATAACATGTCAGGTGCTCTAAACCACTGAGCTACTGGCCGCCAATCAAGATCTCTTCTAATTTATGATATGAACATTCTCAACCTACAGTACATATTCCATTATGTCACATATAGGTGCTGTTTGGGTGATCTTAGTCACAATTCGGCAAATAAATGCTGTATAGATGGAAAGTATATCTTACTAGTATACAATTGATTAAGTATTGAATAAACTCGACTTTCTTGGTATACTAAATATTAATCACTTTGTAAGTCAATTCTTTGTAAGTCATGGGTTCATATCCCACCTGGCTCAAGACAATTTTTCCTCTAAAATTAAATCGACTTACAAAGTGGTTAATATTTAGTATATACCAAGAAAGTTGAGTTTATTCAATATTTAATCAATTGTATTGTGAGATATACTTTCCATCTATATGACATTTACTTGCCGAATTGTGGCATTGCCGAATTGTTGCCGAACATAATGGAATATGTACTATAGGTTAAGAATGTTCATATCATCAATTAGAGGAGATCTTGATCGGCAGCTGGTAGCTCAGTGGTTTAGAGCACCTGACATGTTATCAGTAGGTCTTGGGTTCATATCCCACCCGGCTCAAGACAATTTTTCCTCTAAAATTAAATCGACTTACAAAGTGGTTAATATTTAGTATATACCAAGAAAGTTGAGTTTATTCAGTATTTAATAATGCAATATATATGGTAAAACGATAGAAAACAAGAGAAAAAGAATAAATTTGCACATTGTTACTACTGAAAAGAAGTTAAAAGAATTAATGGCAATTCCCAGATACATTTCTTGTGTTAAATTATCAAAAATTTTGAATTTGTTCATATGGAAAAGAATATTACATTAGACAAACCTTATTATGCAGGTGTGATGATTTTAGAATTGAGCAAATTACACATGTATAACTTTATAATTTTCTGAAACAAAAGTTTAATGCAGAATTAATATTTACAGACACTGATTCGTTTTGTGTCAATATTAAGACAAATAACCTCTACGAAAAATTAACCTCTGATTGCTTTGATTTGTCAAATTTTCCCGAAGACTACCCATTGTTCAATACCTCAAATAAAAGGTTCCAGGAAAATTTAAAGATTAATTAAAAGGTTTCCCAATTAAAGAGGTCATTGCACTTCGTCCAAAATTGCATTCAATTGATGGCCTGATTTCAAAGAAATCAGCAAATGGTATTAAAAATGAATTTACTCACGAAAATTATCCCCACTGTCTCTTTCAGAAAAGAATTTTAAGTACCGAACAAATAGAATTTCGATCTCTACAACATGATATGGAAATATTCGAAATTACAAAGATTGGATTGTCTCATGAATATACCAAAAGAATAGTTGATACAGAAGGCATTAAAACGTATGCCTTTTGTATCAACTATTCTTTTGAATTTCAGATATGTATGACAAGATAGATGATGCCATTTATAAAACAATCAACTGAAAAACAATAAAAAAACTGCCATTATAGAAATAGCAAAATCTATAATCCACTTACCACTAATAATAGACTTTCTTGTATTAACTATTCTTTTCGAATTTCAGATATGTATGACAAGATAGATGATGCCATTTATAAAACAATCAACTGAAAAACAATAAAAAAAACTGCCATTATAGAAATAGCAAAATCTATAATCCACTTACCACTAATAATAGACTTTCTACCAAAACAAAAAATTTCCCAACACTATCCAACAGTACTGTTGCTTTTTAGAAATCATGAATATTAAGCCAACCGAGATTCTTATTGCAGATATACGCCGCTATACCGGAAGAGGTTGGGTCGTGGTGTTATTTCTGGCACTGGTGAAATAAGTCAAGTTTTGCAGAAATTGATTCGGACAAATACTAAGCAAGCATCACGCTTATAGTGGCAATAACCCACAATTGAGTAATAGCCAATCACGAATGGCGTTGCGAAGAGAGTACATCGCAATATTAGTTTCATATCTTTATCTCATTTTTGAACTGAGTGAGCCAGCCATTGCTCAGAGCGAACAAAGATTGCATTTCCATTAGCATCAACAAGAAGTCTCAGAATACATTCTACATCATATTGCGAGATTAGAACAGGAAGCAGCCTAATCATAAGCAAAACATCGCTCTTAGAGTAGCAGTGACCTGCAAATGCTGCGCACGAAATAAAAATATATAAAGGGTCTAGATACAACGGGAGAGAAGTGAGGAGAGAAAGAAATGAAGAGTTTAGAAACTTCCCAAATGAATTCAGCTTGGTTGTTTTTTCTCTCAAATCCTGAGTGTTTTTTTTTAAATCTTTGTTAATTAAATATAAAGAGGTGTCTAACAGAGCTTCTTCTTCAGTCAGCACCAGTGTCACAGCAACGCAAACATATGTGGAGCAGTAGATATATTGTCTTGGAAGCCTTCCCACGAAGAGATTATCAGACTCAGTTGGTTTTGCCATGTTGCCCATATATATAATGAAGAATGGCAAATAGGATTATGAGCAGTATGCCCAAAGGCTTCAGGAAAAAGGGGAGACTTAGGATGTGTTGAGCAGACAATGTCAAACAGGACCTTGCTAGAATTGGCCTACAGTGACCAAATGCAGTAGCTCTAGTTCAGGACAGATAGCTGTGGAGAGCAAAAGAGCTACAGGTACCATCCACATGGTGCACACGGTGGTCTGGTAGAATCTCTGTAACCCATGGCTATAGGTGAATATTGTATTTATGTATGTATGCTTGATTGTAGCATTGCATATTTTTAAGGAAGCATATATTTACCATTGATTACTTTGTTCTTTTTCAGTTATAAACTGTCAAAGTATGTAGACTTATTTACCACAAAGTCTGTACAATAAATGTATATATATAATTATATGTAATAAAATTACTGTTACTGATTTGACAGAATGTTGCAGCACAAATTCTTCCATAGAGCAAAAAAAATTATTGTACAGAAAGATGGAAAGAAAAAAAAGAAAGAAAAAGATGATGAAGGTAATTTGACAGAGGATGGAAAGGAAAAGGAGCAGAAAAAGACCAAAGAAAAGGAAAAAGACAAAATAAAAGCAGATGATGAAAAAAAAGGCGAAGAAAAAAAAGTAAATGTCTCTATGTGGATTATATATTCATTTCAATTGTTTTAAACAGTTAGTTATTATAGATTTATATTAAAATTATAGATTTTTAAGTATTTTTTTTTTCTTGATGATTCTATTACAGATGTGTGATCAGAAATTCTTTTAAATTCATTCAGTACTAGAGAATTGTATACAGTAAAACCCAGTGGCAGATCATGAGTTCCTAAGTAGGTGTTGCCAGCATAATTTTGTATACAGAGAAACCAACTAGGCAGGGGCGATGATGGCTGAGATGGTAGTGCACTACTTTGGCATTTTTCGCCTCAAACTCCTACTCTGCCCATGGTGAGAAAAGGAACAGTGATTCATCCAGAAAAGAACATATATGAAGAAATGGGTGCTTGCTCACCGGACAAAAAATTAGTCACCCCTGGCTGAATGTCGCCTAATAGCACGTAACACCTCTGTGCGACCGAAGAACAGCCGAAATCCTGTCTGGCATAAATGCCACCAGTGTACGGATGTAGTGCACATCAATATTCATCCACTCTCCCAGCAGCAAATGCTGCAGTTCGGCTGGATGGCTGGGACGGCGCTTCACTCGCCCCAAATAGTCCCACAAGTTTTCTATGGGATTCAAATTCGGGGATTTGGTGGGCCAGTCGAGATGTTCGAAGGCTTCAGAATGCTTGTCATGTCAATCCGACACACTTCGAACCCTGTGCAAGCGACAATTGTCTTGTAAGACTGGGGTATCCTTCTGGTATTCATTGTGGAGATGCTGCACAAAAGGCAGCATGTGGTCTTCCAGAAGCTCCATATAACTCTTCTGGTTCAAGTGTGATGTCACCACAACCAAAAGATCCATTTCTTCGTACATGAAACACCCCCAGAATGTCACAGAGCTTCCTCCACCTTGAACAGAACCTTGCACGCAGTTCGCATGGAAAACTTCATGTGGCTTACGATGTACCCGTCGCCTTGCATCATTTGATTACAAGCCCGAATGTGACTCATCCGACCAGATCACATGCTTCCAAGAGTTGACAGTCCAGTCTTTGTGGCACCGCGTCCACTGTAGCCATGCAGCCTTGTGCAGAGCTGTTAAAATGGGCCTCTTCCACGGTACTCTGCTCCTGATATCCATGGCATGCAGTTCCCTTCAGAGTGTTCATTCGGAAACAGCTTGTTGTAGGCCTGCTTTCATTGACTTAAGCAATTCTTGCCTTGTTGCAAAGCGGTTTGCCCTAACAGTGTGTGGCACAGTGCAGTGGTCCCTATTGGTGAGCAGTCTTTCTGCCGCAGTTCTGGCAATGATTAGCGGTGGACTGCGATGTATGCCACTGCTGAAGGACCCTTTGGGCAGTACCTTTCGACACACCTGCAAAGGCAGCAACTTCTTGTATACACTATGCCCTTTGGCTTGGCCAAATACAATAACACCTTTTTGCCACTCATTCACATCTTTGGCGCAACCCATGTTTCACAGAGCGACTAACGCACATGTGGCACAAACTACTTCTTGTTACTGTATGAACCCTGTAGCGCATGGTACAGCTATTTGTAGTACACAGTTATTACTGGTGTGCCCTCTGTTGCTGTGAAACGTGTCAGATAGACAAGTTTGAGATTTCGCATAAGATTACCGATCTTTGTGGTTTCAAGTGTGGAAAGGAGCTGCCTTGCGACATCATCATTTCAGAATATTTCAATCAGAGACAACTAGTCCAAATGATGCAAATTCGTGAACAAGACACTTCCTTTCTGCAGTTAAGAAAAAATGGACTAAGTATCCAATCAATAGACCTTATTTATGATTTTCTGAAATAAATTGTTTTAACGAATGAATGTTCTTGTCATTACAGGCAACGAACACAAGTTTTCAGAATACCATTAACAACATTATAACTCAATGAATTATATTAGTGCACAATACTATATATACACCAAAGAGCCAAAACATTATGACCAGCTGTCTTTATGCAAATCGAAGCAACTGCAGGTAAATGTCAGCATGAGTGAATGTCAGGAAATATCACCTGATACTGAGCTCTGTTAATCCAGTGTTATTCTCATTCTTCAGATGAGAAAGACAGCGGACTTATAATACATAGGTCAAATTGTAATGTGTCACACAATACACAGTACATCAAACCCTGCTGAAAATGGGGCTGCATAGACACAAGACCTCTCTGAGTGCCTATGCTAACCTCAGTTCACCATCTAAAGTGCCTACAATGGGCATGTGAGCATCAAAACTAGACCTTGAATGATTGGAAGAAGGTCTTCTGGTCCGATGAATCTCATTTCCTGTTGCACCATGTAGATGGCTGAGCACGTGTGTCATTTACCTGGGGAAGAGTTGGCACCAGAATGCACCATGGGATGAAAACAAGCCGGTGGAGGAAGTGTAATGCTTTGGGCAATATTCTGCTGGGAAACCCTGGGTCCAGTCATTCATGTTCAGACCTAAACATCATTGCAGACCAAGTACATCCTTTCATGGCAATGGTATCTTCCTTCTTTCAGCAGGATAATGCGCCATGCTACATTGCCCAGATTGTTCAATAATGGTTCGCGAACATGAAGACTTCCAGGTATTGCCCTGGCCTCCAAATTCCCCAGGCATCAATCAAGCATCTGTGTTGGAACAGCATATCCGATCTGCGGTGGCTCAACTATGTAACTTAAAAGAATTATAAAGGATCTGCTAGTAGCATGTTGGTACCAGATACCAGCTTTAGAAATCCTGTAGCATCCATGCCTCACTGAGTAAGAGCTGTTTTGGTGACATGTGGAGGACCAACATCATATTAGGCAGGGGGTCATAATGTTTTGGCTCTCAGTGTATATCAATGTGCTTACATTAACATCAAAACAACACAAAGGTTCATAGACTATGCATCAAATTAAGGGTATTCTACCACAATATTGAATCAGCTACAAAGATTTTCCAAATTCCATAACTGATGATTGCACATAGAGGATCTTTGTCATCCACTTTTACCTCTCTGAAACACACCTATTTTCCAGAATTAAAACTTTCCAAAACTCTCTTGAAAACATCAGTAAGCTATTCTAAATAAATTACTGATTTGTCTCCTATTACAATATTTTAAATGTGAGTTGTATTAGTATAAAGAAGACGAAAGGCTATTTAAATAATGATCTACATTTTGCTTCATTTTATCTCCATTGCAGTTACTGATAAAATATTATGGCATTTAACCTGTTTGAATTCTTAGTCATGAATAAAATTGAATTTCTTAAAGATTTGAAACCTATACTCAAGAGTGTTAAGGTTATGGTTTTGATTTGTAACATCTGAATGTACCACAATATGATGTATGGCTTTGAATGTGGCATGATAGTTGGTGCTGGACATGCTAGTTCTAGCATCTCCCAAATGGCTGTCCTCCTGGGCTTTTCACACACAACCATTTCCAGGGTTAACGAGAATGGTGCAAAATGCAAAACAGTACCAGTGATTGGCGATCCTGTGGACGAAAACAGCTTGTGGATTAGAGGGGTCAAAGCAGATTGGTGAGAATCATGCATGCAAATAGATGGGCCACAACCAAGTAAATTACAACATAATTAAACATTGATGTGCATAAGGTCATCTAACGCACCACATATTGGACCTTGTTGTGAATGGACTACAACAGCCACTGACCATGTTGAGTGACGAACACAAAAGAGCATCACTAGTGGATGCAGGAGCGTTGATACTGGACTGTTGAAGACTGAAAAAAGATAGCCTGGTTGGACAGATCTAGGCTCCTGTTTCATGATGCTGATGGATCAGAATTTGGTGCAAGTAATATAAAGTCATGGGGCCATCTTGTGTCTGGTATCAAACAGTACATGCTGGTGGTGTGATGGTGTGGGAAATGTTTTCCTGACACACACTAGGCCCTGATACCCATTGAAGGACATTGAATGGAATGGCATATTTGAACATCATTGCTGGCCAAGTTCATTTCATGGCTGCAGTTTATCCTCACCTCAGATTGACATGTTCAGCATGATAATACACCTGCTCACAAAGCACATATCCTCACCTAATGGTTTGAGGAACATGCCAACAAATTTTCTTTGCTTCATTGATCTGCACTGTCCCCAGATCTAAACCCCTATTGAGCATCTTTGAGATGAAATGGTAAGGGCTGTTCACAGCGAGACTGTGCTGCCATCCAATTTATAGCAACTGCACGACACAATCTTTTTCGTACGGTGCAACATTCCTGCACAAAGCATCCAGTATCTTGTAAGTTCCATTCCCCGATGAATTCACTCTCTGTTCTGAAGGCCAAAAGAGGTGCAACATGCTACTAACTAGATATACCTAATAAACTGTCATTTTTGTGTATATATTGTAAAGCACTCTTTATGGACTCCCTTTATACTGAGAGTGCTTCTCAGTATAAAGGGAGAAATAAAAGTAAAAGGGAAATTTTAGATGAATTTAGAATTAGGAGTTCCTTCTACTGGATTGTTTCCTTTGCATTGTTTTTTTTTTATCATCATCACTTTTTAAAAATTAACATAAACTTGGGCACATTCTTAGTTTTATGGAACTTAAAATATGTTTATTTGACTTACTGTGAAGCTGTAATTTGATAAAAAAAAAGTTGGAGATGTCATCTAGAATCCTTAACTCTAGTGAGAGAAATCTTTTAATCCTTTATTTTCCCTACACTACGTGGATTACTACATGGATAAGCCAAACTTGAAAATTTAGCATTAAAATGAGCAAAAACTGCATGACCCGTGGAGCCAACTCATTCAATGATAAGCATTCTCAAGTCTCATTCCTATTGTAATTCCAAATGTGACCCACAGACAAAGCTGAGTAAATTGTTGCCAAGCTTTTCCCAAAGATTAGGCATGTTCCTTATTACTGAGTGTGACCACTCTGACCCAGAACTTTAAGGTACCCTGTGCCGTGAAGTTTTGAGATGAGGGAATAAACTGATTATAGATTGGTTGTCCAGAGTGGAGGAAAGTTCAAATTGTATACACCATTTTGGTATAATCTGTGGTATTTGACACTGAAAGGGAATTTAGTTACCTAGTATTCTGTCTGGAAATAAATTACTTCCTTCCTGTAGATTCTTAGTATAGGTGAGCCCACAGTCAAGCATTATTTAATAAGTGGTTCCACTTTTTAGCATTTCCTTTTGTATAAAGATTAAAATATTGCAAAATTTTGTAATAAATTTTCTTAAAAATGGGGAAAAACTCAAAATTCAGATTTTAAAACAAATTTGCATAAAATAGAAAGAAAAGCAATTATTATCACTGTATATATTGTCATTTAATAATATTAACCCTTAGAGTAGAGGTACACAGTGCGGTAATTACAATTAAAGTTATTTAATTCTCTTTGACACTGTTAAATTGACGTGGCATGTCAATTTATGGCACCCCACCTCTCCCCTGTGCTCAACAACCAAATGAATCTCCTGCATTAGCTTAAACTCTCACTTCCCACCTGACAATGCACTGAAAGGAAGGGTGCGAAACGCACATCATGGATCAAAAACTTTTTTAAGCACTCTATGCTATCAAAGGTATAAATGATTATTTCCTTCGCCAAGGTGGGTAGACCATTGGCAGCCGTTATCCTTCTTTTAATCTCCACTGAGACATCACTTGCTGGCAAGAATGTCGATTATTAAATTTGTCACCGAAAGCATCCTGGAAGTTCTTGTTACTACCCATCCTCTACAGCATGGTACTTAAATCTCTCCTTAATAATTGTTGATACTTGATAGCATAGTCCATGTGTTGAAGTGCTTAAAAATATTTAATAGTACCATAGAGAATTAAATAGCTTTAATTTTAATTACTGCACTAAGAGAGAGAGAGAATTACCGTTCTACTCTAATTTTTGGTAAAAAAAAATTAGATCAGACTATGAAATTAAGGCTTAACTTTGGAAAATCTGATAAATAAAAAGTTAAATTTTATATTCATCGAAAGTAAATTTCTTCCTTAAATAATATAATATTTACATGAAATATTATTTTTATTTCTTGTTTTTTTTCAGTGGTATATTTTAAAGCATCAACCAGTGCTATGCAAGGTTACTTTACTTTGATTGCTTTGCATTAATGGAATTTTGTGTCCAGTTTAGGAAATGGAGGAATAGTTTCTTGGCTGCTTCTAGTTTTTTACCAAACATTATGAATTTTTTCTTTGGTTGTTAAATTTTTATCTTTGCTAAGTGCTTAAAAGTCAGACCATCAAAGCAAAAAGCCACCTATATCATCGGAGTGACACAGCCAAAAATAATTCAATATATGTATATGCTTTGAAAATTATTGAATATGAACATAAAAACTTGTAATTAAAAAAAATGGAATTTTGCTAAAAGTGGGGGGGGGGGTAAAACCCTTCCTGAAATTGCCCTCTCACTTGAAGATTGATATCCATGCCAAGGAAGTACTTTTTGCAAGGAAGTTCTTTCATTTTCAGAAAGTGATACATGATCAAAAGTTTTTACTGGAAAACAAAGACATAATAAAAGAAAAAATAACGTATCACCTAATGTGATGCTAAACTATCCACATCAAGTCAGTCATCCGATGTAGCATAACTCTGGAAAATCAATAATTATTGATCAGCAGAAAGATTGATAATTTATGAAAATAAAGTAGATCTACAGAAATGAAAACTAAAATTCAATTAAAAAAGGAAATAAAATATTTACTTTAAGCAGGGATTTTATAATCCGTTTGTTGGGAGGAAGTATTGGACTTAAATCATTCATGTAAACAATGTTATGTCAAGGAAGTCCTTTTTGCTGCCACATCCAATACTTCATTCGTTTTCAGGAAATGATACAAAATGAAAGTTTTTTCACAAAAAAAAAAAAGAAATATTAACCTATAACCTAATGCGATGTTAAATAATATCCCCAACAACTTGTAAAGCTGGCCATTCAATGTAGCATAACTCCAAAAGATCGATAGCTCAACCAATGGGAAAATTGATAATTTGCAGAAATAAAATAAATCCACAGAAGTGAAAATGAAGGTTAATACTGGGTAGATTCATGGTGCCATTATCCTATATCCCAAAAGAACTCTTTCTGTAAACATCCACTATAGAATCACTTTACTGCACTTGTGAGCAATAATAAGGTCACTGCACTCAACTGCACCTGCTGCTAATGTATTTTATACTGCAGGGAACTTTGGAACAGAAACTCAGCTTGTTTGTTTCCTCTTTCTAAGAAAGCTCATGCTACTTAAAGTTTCGATTTTAAGAATGGGAAAGATGCAAAGAATGCTGGGATAAATTATGTAAATGACAAAAATAATTCTGGGAATACTGAAATAGATTTATGGCAGAAAAAAGAGTCAAACAGGAAAAGAATGGTGGTACATACTTTGTAATTACTTCCAAAATCTGACATTTTCAAAAATAGCAGTTTTTTTGTTAATTTTTTAAGAGATTTTCAAAAATTTAAGGAAAATTTTGTTGATAATAATTCAAATCAAACTTGTGTGGTTAAATCAGATAGTTGTAAGGTTAACAAGCAAATTGGAAGAAATACTGTTTAGCCTTCTAAGAAATGGCAGTCAGATGGCTGTAGCAAATTATTCATAATAGCAGATTTAACCACCATTGCTCTGGTCTGAAACTCTAGAATATAGAGGAGATGGCACTCCCCACGTGGCAAGCTTTCATTTAGCATAAACATTGTTATGATTGATCTCCTCCCCTTCCAGTTAAAATATTTTCCCCCTCTCTTTTAGGGGAGGAAAAAAATGGACATAGTTCAAGGTACCCATAATCCTCTACACATTAAAAGTTTCTAAACTAAAAACTGGAATTTCCTCATTCAGATAATTGAAATTTTCAAATGCTTCGTACCCACCAGAGTTCCTAAAATACAATTTGCCAGGCATAGAAACTAAAGTAACTATGGTCTGAGGTGCATAAAAATGTAAAGGTACTAAAAAATTATTATTAGTAAACAGAATTATTTATTAAGCAACATAATATTTAAAACATTTATTAATTTTTTTTGTATATACTTTTATTAACTTTTGCATATTTTTTCAAATTAAGTTAATGATTTTAACTTCCAATGTGAATTTAGTTTTTGAAGCTTTCATTTCAGCAAAAAAATCTCATGTTAATGTTAAGCCTATGGGGATTTTTAGAAATTCAAACCAACACACCACAATTTTGGTTGACCCCAGTGGGTTCATAAGTAGCCTACATTCTTCCCCTAGGTCAAGGGAACATTCATACAAAGTTTGGAGCCTCTAGCTCTTCAGGAGGCCAGTGTGCATAAGTGGACAGACTCACAAACTTCCTTTTTTTATCATTATCGTCATCCTCTTCAAGCTGAAATGGGCTATAGAGGTCCAACCAGACTGTGCAATTTAGTTCTCCAGTCATATCTCCTGAGCTAACATCTGCTGCATCTGACCACTGCACATCATTTCTAACAAGGTCCTGTTTGATATTGTCTGTCCACTGCATCCTAGGCCTCCCCCTCTTTCTGAGGCCTTAAGACACACTGTCCTTAATCCTATTTGCTAATCTATCCATATGTGAACAATATGCTCTCTCTGCACAATATGCTACTTAAAGGAGGTTGCCAACTCCTTTGCCTAACCTCATCATTACTTACAAAGTTCAACACAACTTACAAAGTCAAAGTAATGCCAAGTCAAGCTGAACCATTATTTACAAAGTCAAAGTAATACTGTGTAAGCATCTAGAATCAAAAGCATCAAGTTTCCTATTTTGTTTACAAAGCATCCAAGTTTTACTACCATAACTAACGCTAGAAAGAATCAAACTATTATACAGTATAATTTTGATATTTTAAAGTGTATATGCCTGTTTTTCTACATGCTCCATAGATTCTTAAAAGGTGTATTCCTTTTAAGGTACGATATATATATGATCTCACAATCAACCACAAATTAGTATGATCAACAGAGTTGAAAGCCTTTTTGAAATCAACAAAGCTAGCAACTAAAGATTTCTGAAACTCTAAATATTTTTCAAGAATCTGCCTAAGTGAAAATATCTGATCTACACATCCCCTACCACTTCTGAATCCACATTGCTCATCACGCAATTATCTGTCAACCAGATTCTTAATTCTATTAAGCACAATCATGCAAACTTTACCTGTAACAGAAAGTAGGCTGATACTCCCATGGTTATCACAAGAACTGTGATCACCTTTTTTAAAAATAGGATAATAATAGCTCTGGTAAAATCCTTAGGAACAATGCCTTTATCATAAAAGATAATATTTTCCAGCTCTAAGCATTTAAGTATTAATTTCATCTACTCCTGGGGATTTATGTAGTTTAAGTTTAGAAATAGCCAAAATAACTTCAGACTGTGTTATAGGGCCAACATTAAAGTCAGTAATGCATCTATCATCATTTTAAACAATGGGATAGAACTAACCACATTGTTTTAGAACATCACTGAAATGCTGAGCCCACCTAGTTATGACAGAATTCTCACCTTCTATAACCTTACATTTTTTTTCCTTTAATCCCTGAAGACCTTTTTGATCCTGACCCTTGATCCTGATTTTCTATCACACAAAGCATTGACTATCTGGTACAGCTCTCTGCTATTGTGCTGTCTAACTGCTCCATTGGCTTTGTCAACCAAGCCATCAAGCCAAGGATTCTTATCAGCAGCTAACTGATCCTTTAAACGTTTATTAAGCTCTCTGTAATGCTTTCTTATTGGGACTAGTAGGGTATCATTAAGGATATTCCTGCAGTTCTTTCTTTCTGAAATAAGCTCAAGTACCTTATCACTCAAATAATTTTTCCACCTCAGCTCTTTTTTTTTCCTAAAAGAGTATTGTAAGTTTCAAGAAAACCATGTTTAAACGGTCCCATTCTTCCTCAACTTCAGTAAACCATGACTGTCATAATGACTAAGTAACCTATCATGGTAAGCTTAGCTATAACTGACTCTTTCAGAGCTTCAGAATTGTAGTGTGAGCAGAACATTTCTTAAGTTTAAGTTGCAAGATACCTCTAACAAGGTAATGGTCAGATCCAATTTGAGCTCCCCTATATGACCTTGTATTCCTAGCAGAACTAGCCCATTTGCTGTTAATTAATATGTAAACGATCATATTCTTATGCAGCCCATCTGGTGAAACCCATGTGTATTTATGTTACTTGAGCATAACAAACACTTATTGTAATAAGTGTTATTCTCAAACCATTAAGTTTTCTTACCTGTAGGAGACATTGCCCATTGCCATTGCAGCTACCAATACCAAAAGGGCCTATCACCCCTCCCCAAAGGTCGGAGTCAGTACCAACTTTGGCATTTAAGTCACCTAGAACAAGGGCAATATCTCCTTTCTTGACAGAATTCAAAATATCCTGAAGTTGTCCGTGAAACTTATCTTTCTCATCCTCATCGGCATTCTCATTGGGGCATAACAGCAGATAACATTCAAGTCTTTAATGTTTGTCTGAAATTTTGCTGCAAAGAACCTTTTATTAATGCACTCATATCCTAGAAGAGCATCACTAAGTGTGTCTGCTGAGAATCAAACTACGCCTTTTGGAGATGCTTTTTATCTTCCCTTCCTGAAAAGAGAAATTTAAGATTATTTTTAAGAATCTGACCTTTCTATCCATCTGGTCTCTTGCAAGCTGAGTATATCAAGGTTACAATAGTGGAATTCTTGTGTGAGGACATCAAGAGAATATGCTCTGTGCAGAGTCCATGTTTAAAGAAACTATGCTTATTGAGAGAAGGAATGCTGACAATATCAAACTGCCCCCTAATCGTGGGCATGGGGCAAAGACCCATTTCCCCACTGCTAAAAGGCTAAAGCCATCTTCACTGGAAGACTTCCTCCAATGTAGAATTTGACAATACCAGTAAGAGCAAAGAGTTCAAGTGCCTGTGATGATCTCTGCTCAGGATTATCTTCCAGCTGATAAAACATATCCTGGAATAAAACGTATCAAGCTGATAAAACATATCCATAATCTATTCACTTGGGCTGTCAACCTACAAACAAACAGAAAACACAGTGGAAGATTTTCCCTTTACAGAAGCTAACCAGTGCAGCAAATTCAGGATCCATAATCAAGCTCAAAGCCTTATTTCAGTCCTGTCCGGTAGGTTTATATGGTCAGCACCAGGACCCTATGTGGTTGACCACTCCTGAGCAGGATAGAAAAAAGAAAAGTAGCCATAGTTGTCCAGCTCAGTAGTCTTTCCTTTCATTCATTTCCACAAGAGAGTAACTCTTTTGAAAGGTACTTAATGGCCTGCACCACGAGAATGCCGGGTTTGACATTAGGTACTAGGCCTGGCCAGTTCTATGCATCATCATAGTGGATTGGTGCATAGCTCTCCTTCCAGTGACTATGTAGCTACTATTTACAGACCAAATTATTTTTTTTATATATTAGATTTTAGTTTAATAAAATATGCATCACATGAAAAAAAAAACATTTTTTTCCCAACTTGAATTGCATATTTTAAAAGATATATCTAAAAAAATTTAAAACGGCAATAAAAAAAAATCTTAGTTTCATGTGTTGTACAAAAGACATCTGTTGACATCCTTGACCTCTCATTTCGAATTCTGTCAACATCTATGTTCGATAGTGACCTGGGAAGGGTTAAAGACCTGATCCATACTGTGCAAATCTACTAGTATGTATGCATTTTTAACTGTTACTAGATTTTTACTTATATTTAATTTCTGCTAGCTTTATTATGTAATATCTGAAACATACTATGAGATGATTGTAGTGCATGTGGTCCACAATTTAATTGAAATTTTCACATGGAATTGAATGAAGCAATAGGAACGAGCATTTCTTCAATGTGCTATAAATTAAGTGATGCCATTCATTTGGAAGATGTGCATTCTCTCATGCATTATAGGTGAATTAACATATAAGTATTGAATTCTCAGTTTTGTATTTTAGTATACTCAGTAAGTGAAAATTTTAGGAAGAATTTAATAAATATAATTGCAGTTATGTAAAATTTGTGTCTTCACAAATTATTGTTGAGCAGATGTTTTGAGTTCTAAAAGTGATTTATATTTGCAAGAACAAACTTATTTACCACAAGACATTGTTTAGATGCAGAATGTTCATTGGAAATATTAGAAGGTATCTCTGCATTCAAATTGATAGAAAATTAACTTGGAAAACACATCTAAATAACTTAGCAAACGAAATTAATAGTATAATATCAAAATTTTATATCAAAAGGAACTTTGAAGATTTATCTGCTTTAAAGTTAATTTATAATACCTAGGAAAAATATTTCACAGACTACCTTGGGGAGGAACTCATGCAGCTGCTATAAAACTATTAGAATGTGCATAAAATCATATTGGATTCCACATGTTCCTGCATTTTAATGTGCCTTTGCATTATAAATTCAACAGTTGGGTTGAGAACAGCAGCACCACACAAAGTTTTCTGTAATTATGTATAAATAAAGCCCCCAACAATTAAACAAAACTCTCAATAGAAGGCGCCACAAATACTACCACCCTCCCCTCCTCACAAAGTGCTGCAAGCCTAATGTAAACAAATGCAGACTGCAGCACGCTAACATCCGTGTCTGCTGCAAAACAATTACTTTACCTGATAATGCATTGGAGCAACAATGCGAAATGTGTAGCGATTATGTATTAAAATATAGTATTCGCACTTCTGGAAAATTTGGAAAAAAAAGTTGGAAATCTAAAAATACACACTAGTTAATGTGTGCACAAAATTGATGTCAATCTATCACCAGTGTTCATGCAAAGAACAACAAGAACAAAAAATAAAGAACATATGTGACTTCTTATTTGGACTGAACTACCCACCACATGACAATAGACTCATCTACCCATCGGGTATCATCACAAGGAAAAAACCAAGTAAATTCCTAGATAATAATCCCATTTAATTGTCTCAGCTTTTCCAATAATTTCGGTAATATAGAAAAAAATTTAATGATTTTAAATCAGCACTGTGACTTAAACCACTATCTTTTAAAACTAAAAGTTTAAAAAAGTGAAAAAAGTGATATGGCCCTAATAGGTAAAAAAAAAATCAAAACTGGCATATGTTGTACATTATACTCCATAGAAACTTTGTACAGAATTTGGTGTATGGTCATTTCTTTGAAAACGGGAAAAATAATATTGTATTTGTACCAATGTTATCATTGAAGAATCCTGAGGCACTAATGATGCATTTCAGGGTACCACACCGATGCTCTTGCACCTGCATACTACAGGAGATGCATGGGGAGAGGCTACTGGCATTTTTGCTGCTTGACTGAAGTGCGACTTTGTAACTCCAACTAGCATTTGGCTGCTACTTACAGCTATAATGCTGCTGTTGATAAAGTTCATATCCTTTTTTACCGATGAGCAAATAAAAAAGTAGAGGAAACAAATTTAGCAATACAAATATTGAGTGATATTAGAATGACCAGATTTCGATCGGTAAAAACCGAGACTTGTTATTAAATGTTCCAACATCAGTTCACATAACTTGAAAATTGTAAATTATGCTTTATTTTTGGTTAACTTTTCTAAAATAATTAAGGAAAAAAAATTTATTATGAAACATGAAAACTGATGGTGTAATTATGATTACCTCCATTTTTTAATCTTTGAGGAAAAATATTTCTTTGCTGATATTATCTTAAGAACAGTACTGTGCTGAGGCGGGGGTGGCTCAGTCGATAGTATGCCAGGCTCGTAATCTGCAGTTCCCAGGTTCGAGTCCCAGCTGGGCCAGTGTTGAATATCTCCACAAAACACCCCGTCCTGCCCATGGTCAGTAGGAGACACCAATGGACTTGGAAAGGCCATCCATCGTCCGTCGGATGGAACTTTAAGCTGTGGTCCTGTGTGTGGGAGAGCCATACCTTAAGCACGTTAAAGAATACGCTGGATGGCTTTGACGGGAGGCTACCACCTTTCTTCCAACAGATGTTCCAGTGGGTCCCCTCCCCCAACCTTCTCTGAACCTTCGGGGTCCTTGTGACCTGGCCATTTAGACCATTGTGTGCAAAAAAGTGCCTCTTAGAAGTAAAACAACCAACAACAGTACTGTGTGAAGGCAAAGGGCTGTCACCCAGGTTGCCAATGGTAGAGGGTTGCCACAACTAGTTTAATCCAATAATAGAAACTGTAATTGTTTTCATTTACCAGACTTCACAATATTAATTCCAATTGCATAGTACTTTTAAACTGTAAAATCAATTTTCTTGATCACTATGTCGGCTCGAACCAGTTGGGCAATTTTTCATCCCAGGCCTGATTTGGCAAAAATATTTCTCTCACACATCATATATAAACAGAAATGCATGTTGCTAATCGTTTTATTCTTATTAATTAAAATAATTTTATCACAAAATTAAAATATTGGTGTTTGAAACGAATAATATTACAAATAACTAGTAATATCTGAAAGTTCGTGTTTATAAGTCGCACATTACTGACTTTTAATTGCTAAAGATTGATTAAAAGTTTCTACTTATCAAAAATGTTCGTTTTCCCTTCCTGCAATTCAAAGACAGAATAATGGAGGAAAATTTTCAGCTGAAAGCTAACACATACTCCAAGAACACTACACATTCTTGTGAAGAAATCAAACCAAATTTCTAGCCATGCTGCTTGGCTGGTATAGTCCAAATAAGCAAAGAAACTAAGTTTGTAGCTCTTTTGGCACCTGGGCAAGAAAATTATTTGGCACCCCCATGCTCCTTCGAATTTAATGAATAGAAAAAAATTGCACATATGCAAGTTTAACTTTAGTTCTTTTTAATGAATATTCATTACTGATGAAATAAATGTTTTGATAATGAAGAATTTAGTCATAAATATGTAATTAGAAGAGAATATATAATCACTTAAACTGAAAAGGTCTAAGTTACCGACATAGCGATCAAGAGAATTGTTTTTTTATTTCAATATATTTTAGAAATACCAAGTACGAGTACAATATGACGAATTAATATTGCAAAGTCTAGTAAATGAAAACAGTTAATTTTTATTGTTGCATTAACCCTTACAGTGTGTTGGGTTTCTGAAACTGAACTCACTGTGGTGACCGGATTTATTTTAAAGTGTTTTCAGAAAATAAACAACTTTGGGGAGCCTGTCCATTGCAGGATTAAGCAGTGATTCTGAGGCCACTGCTGTACACTGCTTTGGCCTCTGCTTCAGGCTCACTGACTGTGTGGGTATAGGCTCTTGCAGCCCTGGCACCTGATTAGGTGTCCCATTGTTGGGCTCTGTGGTGGATGGGGACAATGGGCACTGAACCACCTATTAATAATTGTGAGTTCCCTTAAAGGAATCCCTTGGTGTGAACTCCTGTTTGTGGGGAGGGGACCACCTTGTGAAGATTCCACTGGCTCTAGGACCTTCACAGGGTCCTGAATGCTCATCAGTGTTTGCTATGCGTGACTACCTGTGTCCCTGGAAAGGAGGATCCTGACAGTTACTCAGGGGTTCCCATCTTCTCTCCTCAGCTCATGACTGGTGGGGTCCTCTTTGGCCATCTTGCCATTGGGGATCCTGTCTGTTGTGGAACTAAGCAGTGATTCCAGGGCCACTGCTTCAGGTAGATGGGAAGTCTGGGGGTGGCCCCCTCAGGATCAATCGGCTGGTGGGCTGATCTTGCTAGGGCCAACAGTGCAGTAGGTGAGTCCCTGCCCCCGTCTGAGCAACAGTTGGCAAGTTTCCCGACACATTCGCTAATTTTGTAGTTTTCTTTCTTTTGTGAGGCCAGTTCGGTTCTCACACTTTTATTTTTTCTCTTATTTGATTTTGTGAGGATTCAAGTGAGTTTCTCACATTTCTCTTTTTGTTTTATTTTTGCTTAGTTGTGAGGACTTAGCTCATTCACTGTGTGGGTATAGTTCCTGGTGCCCAATTGTGTATCCCCTTGTTGGCCTCCGTGGTGGGTAGGGACAATGGGCACTGAAATCCCATCACCAACCATGAGTTCCCTTTGTGGAAATTCATCGGCTAATGTTTCTTCTCTGTCATTGATGCTGTCGTCATCCATTCAACAGGTCCTTTTTTTCAGACATATCCCCTTTTTTCGTCAATAAGGGTTTGAAAGGTCTTGTGGGAGGACCAAAATCGGTCAAGTGCCTAAGATCTGGTGACTTGCAGGTGGAGACTGCTTGCTCGAAACATTCTGAACTGCTTTTGAATGTCACAGCGATTGGTGGGGTGGCAGTCACTCTCACTCCACATAAGATGCTTAATTCCTCCCAGGGTGTGTCTCTGAGTGTGGTTCCTCAAACTTTCCAAGGAGGAAATCCTCTTGGAGCTTTCATCCGAGGGAGTGACAGCAGTCCACCAGGTTTCGCAATGCCGTAATGGAAAGTTAGTATCTACTCGGGTACTGATTGTTCCTTTCAACACTCCGTTGGCAGATAATCCTTTCTCGCTCCCAAGTGGTACTAGTGATGAAAGATGTACATGATAGTGCCACTGAGGGACACTTCAGTGTCAATAAGACATTAGCCAAAGCCAGGGAACGATTTCATTGGCTGAAAAGTAGGGCAGACATTGAAAGATGTTATAGGCAATGTGAAGCCTGTGCAGCAAAGAAAGGCTCTAAGACTAGGAGTCGGGGTAAGCTGCAGACTTATATAACATTGTTGTCCCTTTTGAGAGAATAGCCATTGATGTAATGGGTCCGTTTCCTAGGACTGATAATGGAAATCGATATTTATTAGTGGTAATGAATTATTTCACAAAGTGGCCTGAGATCTATCCCATCCAAGACCAGGAAGCAACAACAGTAGCAGAGATCATAGTAAATAACTTGATTAGTAGGTGTGGAGAACCTTTGCAACTCCACTCTGACCAAGGATGGAATTTTGAATCCAACGTGTTTAAAGGCATCTGCCAATTATTAGGCATTCAAAACATCAGAACAACTCCCCTACGTTCCCCAGTCGGATGGTATGGTTGAGAGATTTAATAGGACAATTGCACAGTATCTAGCATTGTTTGTGAATGACCATCAACGTGACTGGGACACCATATACCACTCCTTTTGTTGACATATAGAACAGCAGTGCGTGAGACAACTGGACAGACACCTTCCATGGTGCTATTTGGAAGAGAGTTACATCTCCCTTGTGACCTTTTATATGGTTGACCCGAAACAATGCCTGTATTCATACCACAATATGTACAAGAATTACAACGACTAGAAGAAATCCATCACTCCTTCAGACATAACATCAACTTAGCAAGGGAGAGAACCAAAACGAAATACAATAGTAAAACAAATGGAACTCTTTTCAATCAAGGAGATCTTGTCTGGCTGTACAATCCACATAGAAAGAAAAGAAAACTCAGAAACTTCAGGAACTCAGAAACTTCAGAAACCTTGGGAAGATCCATATACGGTAGTTAACAGGATTAATGACCTGGTGTATCGCATTCATTGACGTCCAACTACAAAGTGCAAGGTGGTTCACGTGGATCGTTTGGTCCCTATTCATCGAAGATCTGAAGAATTTTCGGAATCCGGAATTGTTCGGGAAGAACAAGATCTAAGGAGGGGGCAGTGTTACAAATAGATGAAAGTCCGACAATGGCTTGCGACAGGTGTATCATGAACTCTCATCTATGCTTAGCATGACAATTTACGTAATTAACTGTTTAGAATGAGAATGCTTAGAAATAGTAAGAATTGTAAAGGAAAGCAAAGAGATGGTGGAGGAGAAAAAGGAAGAAGGATATAGTGTATTGAATTAGTGTTGTGTAATGCTATGTAAAAGGACTGCTCTTATTTGATTTAAGATGAAGCCTGGTTCTGGTGGAGAAGAGGAATCAACGGTAAAGTTTGTTATTGAGTCCTCTAGAAAACACGTAGTTAAAATGAGCTACAACATAATAGGTGTCATGTAAAATAATATCAATTGATAAATTATCAGGGGAGATCAATGTTAAACATTTCACATGTATAAGGTATAAAGTATTGTTAAGGTATTTAGTGTCACAAATGAGATTCAATACAAAGTGGTTTGTCTTTATTCTAAGAGGAATAGAAATACTTGTATTTAGATAAAATTGATTAATTTGTAATAATTTTGTGTCATTGTAATAAAATACACCATTCATGCTTTTGTGGTATACATATATGCTATTTATGAACTCGCGCAGCTTTTATCTCTTTGAATTCATATCATATATATAAATTCTCATATAATACATTTACATCATCAAACTTGTGAGCTTAAATCACGGATTGCTTCAGCATATGGTAATGTTAACAAACAATTTGGCAATACCTTATATCGCTGCTAAGAAATGGCAATCTGATGGCTTTAACAAATTATTTGTCATATAGTTTAATAAAATATGCATCAAATGGAAAAGAAAGTATTAGTTTTCATGCATTAATGATGTGTTTTTATAAGATATGGAAGAAAATTTTCAAATGGCAATTAAAAAAAAAATTGGAGTTTCATGTGCTATGCTAAAAACTTGTATGGTCATCCTTGGTCTCTCATTTTGGATTCTGTCAACTTGCATACAAGATGTGGGCCCTGGAAGGGGTTAATCATTACTATCTGGTAACATATTCTATCACTGCTCAATTTCACTGAGGTTCCAAGGCTTCATGGTGTTGCAATTTTTGTGGCCATATGTGCAATTCAGTTTACTTTTCTACCAAGATAAGCAGTCATATCTAGTTTGAAGATGTGGTATTAAGGTTATGCTGAGAAACTGGTTAAGGCAAATAGTAACTTGGACACAATTTGCACTTGTAACTTTTAAACTCTTTCATTTGTTCATTAATGGTGAACAATTAGTTTGTTAGTTTATATTGCATATCTATGAAGGCTGATACATGTTTACAATTTTGCACATTTAAAGTTCAGCAAAGCAGAATAGATATCCCATTTTCCTTGAACAGCCCTGTTTTATCCATACATGTCCCAACAATATGTTTTCGTTGCATTAATTTGCCCTGTTTTTTAAAACTGAACTTAATTATTACTGATTACTGCATAATTTTTGGCCAGGACTGGACAGTATTGATCCCAGAATATTTTTGGAAATCTGATAATTACCCCTCATTTGCTTCAACTATAATAGCTACAAGCATTTTCAGATTCAGAATTCTAAACATTTAGGTATACAATTAAAAGACCTTCTTGCTCAAAAATTAATTTAAAATAATTGAAAAATTCTCTGTCATTGAGCAATAAAATTTTTTTTTCCAGAGTTTATCCTTCAAAAGAACTTTCAACATCCAAATAGTTTGAAGGATAAACTCTGAAAAAAAATTTTATTGCTCAATGACAGAGAATTTTTCAATTATTTTAAATCTAAACATTTTTTAATTTTTTTAAAATTTCCTTTTAAATGTTTGTTTTTGATACTTTGTAATCATTCTATTTGACTGTTTTGTAATTTTATGAGTACTATGAACTAGCTTCTATTAATAAACTATAATTATTATTATTGAAATTGAGAAAAATACTTTTTTTCTCCTACTACAATTACAAGCATCCAAGAGACTCAATATCAAATTTTAAAAATTTTAAATAAATTAAAATTTTATAAAACTTTTATATTAAAGATAAAACTTTTTATATTAACTAGCATTTAGATTTAAATTTGTACAAAATTATTAAAAAAAGTTTTTGACAAATAGGAAAATGAAGGATTTGAGAGAAAAAAAGAGAAAAAGAAAATAAAGCTGGATATGCATATGGAACAAGTATTTGTAGATGGTAATGAGGTAAGCTCTCAAATTTGCTCTAAATGTTGTAGATAATTTTTTAATAGTACATAAAGTTTTCAACAGAATCCAAAATTTTCAACTCAGACTCTCCTGAAAAATACATCATTATACTTTAATGAGTTTAATATATTTAAAAATGTAGCAATTATGTTTGTGGTAGAGCATTGCTCAAATTAAATTGTAACATTTTTCTGGTAGTAGTGTTTTCAAATCATTGAACTGGAAGACCATTCATGCAATTGCACTTCAAAATCAATGAATCGTGAGTGTTCTGGTATTTGTTTTCATATAATTATACCAGAATGTTCTGAATACTTAACTTTTCCTGATCATAAATCAGAATACTTTGCAGTACTTAATGTTTCTGAATCATTGAGTCTGGGTAGTTTTATATTTTTTACAGCAAATATCTCTATGATATTGCTACTATATATATAGTGTAGTAGCAAGGAGGGAGATTGAGAGTTTCCTTTTTGTCCTCACCACCCTTTTTGTGGGAATTTGTTTTAGCATATATTCACAATTTGAATTGGAAAAAATATTAAAAGCTTTTTTAAATCCCTCACTTCTAAAAATTTTAGCTAATATTATGGTGCCACTGACTATATAATGTATAAGAATTATGCATAATTCCTAAATTATATCATTAGTTTTCATGCAGAGCAATTCTTCCATCAATTATTGAATTTTAAAACATACATCTTGGAGATGCGTAACATTTTTCACTGGACCACATTGCTTGTGGAAAGGAATATTAGTATTTTATCATTGCTATGCCAAAGTGCAAAAGTTATTTTGATGACTTTTGATTGGCAGATTGCAGAAATATATAGCATCACAAGAGACTCCAGTGCAGGGATGGGTAACCTTTTCTCATTTGGTGGGCCAGATGAGGATTTTTCAGGGTGTAGTGAGCCAGAACTTATTGCATTAAAATACTCTTAACCCCCCTTCCCCCTATGTGATGAATACCCCATGTGCATTGCCCTGATTAGATAATATGAGTAAACAATTAAATTTTAACATATACTTATTTATTTAAAAAAAGGACATGTATTTTTTATAATTTAAATGAAAAAACTATTATTTTTTAATTAAAAGTAGGATTAATTTGAAAGTAGGATATAAGAAAAATTGAAAGTAAACAGCATAATTAGATAAAAATGAAATGCATTTAAATGGAAATTAATGTCGACTCCACAAATGATAATTATGCTGTGTCAGAAATATTGTTACTTTCATTAAGAGCCAAAGAGAAATATTCAAATTTTGATGCAAGCTCTGTAAAGATATTTTTTTATATTGGCAGCAAGTTCATTGATACGCCTGATTATGATTCTGTGGGATAAACTAATGTTATAATTTTTTTCTCTCTGGACAAAACACAAAAACTTTGTAGGCACTCCTTTGTAAATTCACCATTTTTGTAATATTTTGCAGGTTCCTCACTGGTAACAAAAATTGCACATTCACTAGCATTGAGAGTCTTGAGATGTGTGGGGGCGGGGGTGGCTCAGTTGGTAGCGCGCCAGGCTTGTAATCTGTAGTTCCCAGGTTCGAGTCCCAGCTGGGTCAGCATTGAGATTTATCTCCGCAAAATTCCCCTCCCTGCCCATGGTCAGTAGGGGACACCGATGGGCTTAGAAAGGCCGCAGTCCGTTGGGTGGGACGTTAACCCATGGTCCTGTGTGCGGGAGAGCCATAACCTGTGCACGTTAAAGAACATGCTGGATGGCCTTGACGGGAGGCTACCATCTGTCTCCCAACAGCTGTTCCAGTGGGTCCCCTCCCCCAACCTTCTCTGAACCTTCAGGGTCCATGCGACCTGGCCATTTAGCCCATGGTGTGCAAAAAAGTGCCACTCAGAGGTAAAACAACCCAACTTGAGATGTGTGGGTAAATAAATTTTTTTGTGTGTTTAATACAGTTTCTCAAATATTTCTTTCTATTTAAAAAAAATAAAACTTTTTATGTTTATTATGGAAGTTATCAAAACATCCATAATTAGAATGTTTACTGAGGTAGTGTCTATTTGAGTGAGAGTTGAGCTCTTTTATCGTAAACCGAACAGTACATTCTGAAAACTTGATCTACCCCTATTACAAAGTGTCATGTGGGTCTGTATTGTCGTAAATTAAATTTAGGCTACTAAAGAACACCTTCAAAAGCAGTGTAATGGTAAATTGGGAAAGAAAGAAAAATTGGTATTCAATAAAGTACTTTAAGAATAAGAGATGAAAAAAGCTTAATAATTTGCATGGCAATATTCACAGACCATGGGTTGCCATGGCTGGTCTAATGAGACAGCCTACAACTATACTTGTATTGCTTTGGGTGTTGCAGTTCCAAAGTTAAACAGAATTGACAAACTTATTCATTTCAATATTACTTTAGCTTAAATTTAATCTTCTAAAATTAATAATTGAATTATTATGGAAAAGTAACTTATGTCATTAATATTGAATAAAATTCTGTAATGAGTAAACAAGTGAAAAAAAAGCTAAAAAAATTATGGCTTGAATTTGAAAACCAGAATTAATGAAATTGCATGTGTATAATATGTTTCATGATTTTTCACCCATTTGTTTTTTATAGTTCATTTTTGAAAACAAATATGCTTTTTTGTTGTTTTTGCATTTTTGAAATACTCCACAGGCCACAGAATATATTTTATGTACCTCACAGAGTTATTTTAGTGGTTCTAGCATGTTAATGTTTCAAAATTAAGATAATATGCATTCTCTGTTTCCTAGTGTCACTTAGTAAGTAGAAAAAACTCACTGCATAATCATTCACAGCACAGATGTGTAACAGCACACCTGTGCCGTGAGACACAGAGTCAGAAAGAACATGACAAAGGTGCTGTACAAATATATGAAGTTGGAAATCCAAGCAGTAATTCGATTTCTGTGGGCACAAAAGTCCAAAAAAGTGGAAATCCTTCGACAGCTTTTGGTTGTGCATGGTTTGGATGTCATATCAGTGCAAAGGAAATGCAATGAGTTTGAAAATGGTCATTGACTGTAGTGGATGAGACACTGTGTATGTGTCAATAGGCAAGCATTCACCACCCACCATCCATCCAGACCTTGTGATGTCATATTTTCACTTCTTTGGGCAACTGTAAAAGCATCTCCAAGGACAGCATTTTCCATTGAATAATGCCATCAAAGAGGAAGTCACAAAGTGGTATCAAAAGCAGGACCCATCCTTATTTGGCAGGGCTTTGATAAACTGATCAGCCATTATGACAAGTGTCTCAATATGTCTGGTGATAAAAATAACATGGAAAAATAATGCATGTATTGAGGACATTTCTTGTGTATTGGCTTTGGTGTAATTACCTGTCCTCTGAAGAAATTAAATAGGCAACCTTACTTTCTGATTTACCATCATACATATTCTTACAACAGATGAACGTGCGACAATGGCTTGTGACAGGTGTATCATGAACTCATCTATGCTTAGCATGATGATTTACATAATTAACTATTTAGAATGAGAATGCATTGAAATAGTAAGAATTGTGAAAGAAAGCAAAGAGATAGTGTATTAAATTACTTTTGTGTAATGCTATGTAAAAGGACTGCTCTTATTTGATTTAAGATGAAACATGGTTCCAGTGGAGAAGAGGAATCAATGGTAAAGTTTGTTGTTGGGTCCTCTATCAGGGGAGCTCAATGTTAAACGTTTCACATGTATGAGGTATAAAGTTTTTATTAAGGTTATTTAATGTCACAAATGAGATTCAATACAAAGTGGTTTGTTTTTATGCTAAGAGAAATAGAAATACTTATGTTTAGATAAAATTGATTAATTTGTAATAATATTGTGTCATTGTAATAATTGCATCATTCATACTTTACTGGTATACATAGTGCTATTTATGAACTCGTGCTAAGCTTTCATCCCTTTGAATACGTAACATTTGGTGTCAGAAGTGGGATATTATTATTATTGTGAATGCCTTTAACTAGAAGTATGGATGAATTAGTAAAGTTGATGATTGATATAAAAGGTGAAATAGATAAACTTGCTAGACAAAGCGATAGCTTGAAAGCCGACATGACTACACAAAATAATGACATAAACAGCAAAATAGGTGAACTTGCTAGACAAAATGATGATTTGAAAGCCGTTATGGCTACACAAAATAATAATTTGAGAACTGAACTTTCTAGTCAAAATAGAGACATAAACAGTTAAATAGGTGACCTTGCTAGTCAAAGTGATGACTTGAAAGCCAAAATGGCTGCACAAAATAATGAGTTGAGAGCTGAAGTGGCTTCTCAAATTGGTAAGATTACTGATCAGTGTAAGGACATTAAAGCCAAACTTAATAGATAATGAGATAGTTTAAAGGTTGAAATTGACAATTATAGATGATCTTGATAGTGTTAAGTTAGATTATAAACATGAAATTGTAAAAACTGATTGTGAATGCCAGTTTCAGATTTTGAAAAATGAAATGTTACCTTCTTCTTGAGATAATAGTAATTTTAGTGAAAATAATGTTATTACACATATCACTAGAAATGCAACTAAACCTTCTACATATGATAGTCAATCATCTTGGACAGTATTTAAAACATAATTTGAAGTTATCGCTAGAGCTAATGAGTGGAATGAATTCCAAAAGACCAGTTTTCTTGCAGCTTCCTTAAGAAACTCTGCTGCAGAAGTTTTGCAGTCTGGTTTCTGCATTAGAACTCATGTTTGGCATTAATTAAAACTAATACTATGTGACTAAATTTAAACATCGCATGCAGAAGAGTGGTGAAACTTTGCAAGAACTTGCTAGTGATATCGAGCGTCTAGCTAGATTGGCTTATAGTAACTGTCCACCAGAAATCCAAGATAACTTAGCTCAATTACAATTTATTGATGCTATTGCTGACCCTGACACTCAATCACTGAGGATGTTGGAAGGTGAATCCTTAAAGTCAGCTGTAGTACGTGCTATGAAGTATGAGTGCTCCAGGCTTTCCTCTTGAGCGAACAAACATACAGTAAGATTTGTGAGTGCAGAAGAAACTGTAGCAAAGGATAGTGAAATGAAAGAACTAACCAAAGACATATATCCTTTTTGAAACACATAAAAGGTTCCTCTCCAAAGACTTCTACAAACATTCAGTGTTGGAATTGTGGCAAGATTGGACACATTCGAGCCAACTACAAAAGGTGGTGGATGCAAAGTTTGAGCACATTTAACAGACAACAGAACCAGCAGAAGCAACATGAAGAGCAAAGGCTGGCTGTTGATTGGTTGACCCCAGGGGAAATCGTCCACGTTTCAACACTACATGGTGATAATAATGGATTAGTAGCTGATGGAACCATAAATGGAATACCTTTGCATATGATAGTTGACACTGGTGCAAATGTAACTTACTCAGAATGGATATAATAAAGAAAATAATACCTCATCCAAACTGGAATACTACCAGTCTAAAATAACCCTACAAACAGCTACTTGAGATTGTGCTAAAGTCCATGGAAAGATAGAACTTAACATCCAAGTTGGTAGCTGTCTGATACACCATCCTGTTTACATCAGTGACATCTATGATGAATGCATATTAGACCTTGATTTCCTTAAGAAACATGGATTCAACATTAGACCCAGTGACAACCTACTCATCTATAAGACAGAAGAGATTCCTTTGCTTAGCTTTGAACATACAAGAAATGTCCTCAATACATGCATTATTTTTCCATGTTATCACCAGACATATTGAGACACTTGTCATAATGGCTGATCAGTTTATCAAAGCCCTGCCAAAATAAGGATGGGTCCTGCTTTTGATACCACTTTGTATAACTAGTTGTGACTTCCTCTTTGATGGCATTATTCAATGGAAAATTCTATCCTTGGGATTTTCTTTATCAAGCGTGACTCCAATAGAAGTGACGGAAGACACAGAGATCCCAGCGCAAAGTGAAATTATAGTCTTTGGACATCGGGTGCAGACTTCTGGGACCTTCCGATTGGCAGTCATTGAAGCCTCTGGTAAAGGAACTTTGGCTCATGGTATCCTGGATGCAAGGACTTTAGTCAGTATAGATAACGAACAGATTCCTATCAGAGTGATGAACTGTAACAAATCCAATAGAATATTGAAAAAGGGTGAAGAATTATCAATATGTGAACCTGTTACCTGGGTAGCAAGTATAAATAAAATAGAAGTTACTGACTCAAAACAAAATCACACAGACATCCCATCTCATCTTACTGATTTATGGAGAGAAACAAGACGAATATTAACTGAAGACCAAACTGCTAAGGCCGAGAACCTTTTGAAAGAGTTTTCCAGCATTTTTTCTGCCACATCAAATGATTATGGTCATACTAACCTTACAGAACATAAGATCAACACTGGTGATTCTCCCCCAGTCCATCTACTGGCAAGAAGGCTTCCATTGGCAAAACGAGAGGAGACAGAACAACTCATAAGGGACATGGAAGCTCAAGGCATTATAGAACCATCACAGAGTCTTTGGACATCACCAGTGGTTCTTGTCAAGAAAAAGGATGGATCTACTCAATTTTGTGTAGATTATCACAGATTAAATGATATAACAAAGAAAGACTGCTTTCCTCTAACAAAATTGATGATAACTGGACACTCTATCTGGGTCAGAATGGTTCTCAACATTAGACTTGAAGAGTGGCTATTGGCAAGTTGGTATACATCCTGAAGACCGTGAGAAAACAGCTTTCACTACAGGAAATGGACTTTGGCAGTTTAAAGTGATGCCATTTGGACATTGCAACTCACATGCAACGTTTGAACGACTAGTTGAGTCAGTGCTCAAAGGTTTGTCTTGGGAGGTCTGCCTGGTTTACTTAAATGACATCATCATTCTTGGAAGAACTTTTGAAAAACGTTTGAGAAATTTTCATCGAGTTTTTGAAAAGCTTAGGGCAGCCGAGCTAAAATTGGGACCAACAAAGTGTATTTCCAACAAGTTCATTACCTTGGTCATGTGATCACTACATCAAGGATTAACACTGATCCTAGTAAGATGGAAGCTGTAAGAGACTGGCCTCCACCACAAGATGTTCATCAACTTCGTAGTTTTATTGGACTTTGCACCTACTATAGAAGAATATCAAGGGTTTCTCTAGCATCGCAAGGCCATTACATCATCTGACAGAGGAGGGCCAGCAGTTCATGTGGACCACCGAATGTGATGTAGCCTTCCAACAGCTAAAGCAAGCTCTTTCCACAGCACCAGTGTTAGCATACCCACAAACTAGAAAACAATTCATAATAGATACTGACGCAAGTAACACAGGAGTTAGTGCTGTACTTTCACAACAACAAAACGAGCAAGAGAAAATTATTGCATACTTTAGTAAAACTCTATCCAAACTAGAATGAAATTATTGTGTAACACAAAAAGAACTGTTAGCAATAGTAAAAGCATAGAACATTTTCATCATTATCTCTATGGCCAGAAATTCCTTATATGTACTGATCATGCTGCACTTTGATGGTTACTAAACTTTAAAAACCCAGAAAGACAAATCGCTAGATGGATACATGGTTACAAGAATACAATATCTCAATTGAGCATCAAAGTGGTAAAATGCATAAGAATGCAGATGCCCTTTCCAGATGTCCATGTATTGACTACTGTAAACATTGCTATAATGCAGAGTTGAAATTTGGAACTAAAGAGGTTATGCACATAAGACAAATAACATCGACAAAAGCAAACAGTAATACTCCTAACATCTGGAATCCAATTGAAATTAGAAAGGCCTAACTAGACGATGAAGATATAAGACAAATATTGGATCTGATTGAAAAATCTGATGTAAGCCCTAATTGGGAGCAAATCTCGAGGTATAGTCCAACTACCAAAAGTTACTGGGCACAGTGTTAGTTTAGTCCTTAGAAGTGAAGGACAGTGTATTATACAGAAGATGGGAGAATCCCATTGGATGGCTGATCCGTTGGTAGATAATCCTTCCTCGCTCCCTAGTGGAACTAGTGATGAAAGATGTATGTGATAGTGCAACTGGAGGACACTTCAGTGTTAATAAGACATTAGCCAAACCCAGGGAATGATTTCATTGGCTGAAAAGTAGGGCAGACATTGAAAGATGGTGTAGGCCAGGAGTGGGGAACCCAAATGTGGCATGCCAACGACTTTTTCTGGCTTGCAACCCAGAGCTCACCTTAAAAAATAAATAAATATCCAACATCTTCGCCAAGTTGTATATTTTAACTTAATAGAATGCAATTTTATTAAGTAGAGTGATACCAAATAAAAATGCAATAAAGAAACAAACATTATCAACTGTTTTAGTAATAATAAGTAAAAAGAAAATGAAACAAACATCCTATTTCCAAGCCATCTCCATGATATACTGATGTACGAGTTTTGTCCCGTTTAATTGTTGCATCATTTGCCAGGCATCATTTGCCGCACATGGCGTGATCATTTTATATATTTTTTGTGTTTCGTAAAGAATTTTTTATTATTTGAAAAGGTTCTCCCAATACTTTGAAGACACCAAATAATAATATGCTCCCAAAATTTCGGTTGGCACATGAGAAAATTTTTCATCAAAGATTTGCCGATTTGGGCACGCACACTTGAAAAGGTTGCCCACCCCTGGTGTAGGCAATGTGAAGCCTGTGCAGCAAAGAAAGGCCCTAAGACTAGGAGTCGGGGTAAGCTGCAGACTTATATAACATTGTTGTCCCTTTTGAGAGAATAGCCATTGATGTAATGGGTCTGTTTCCTAGGACTGATGATGAAAATCGATATTTATTACTGGTAATGAATTATTTCACAAAGTGGCGTGAGGTCTATCCCATCCAAGACCAGGAAGCAACAGCAGTGGCAGAGATCATAGTAAATAACTTGATTAGTAGGTGTGGAGAACCTTTGCAACTCCACTCTGACCAAGGATGGAATTTTGAATCCAACGTGTTTAAAGGCATCTGCCAATTATTAGCATTCAGAAAATCAGAACAACTCCCCTACGTTCCCCAGTCGTAGGGGAGTTGTTCTGAGTTTGAGAGAGTTGTCTCTCAACCCTGGTATGGTTGAGAGATTTAATAGGACAATTGCACAGCATCTAGCATTGTTTGTGAATGACCATCAACGTGACTGGGACACCATATACCACTCCTTTTGTTGACATATAAAACAGCAGTGCGTGAGACAACTGGACAGACACCTTCCATGGTGCTATTTGGAAGAGAGTTACATCTCCCTTGTGACCTTTTATATGGTTGACCCAAAACAATGCCTGTATTCATACCACAATATGTACAAGAATTGCAACGACTAGAAGAAATCCATCACTCCTTCAGACATAACATCAACTTAGCAAGGGAGAGAACCAAAACGAAATACGATAGTAAAACAAATGGAACTCTTTTCAATCTAGGAGATCTTGTCTGGCCGTACAATCCACATAGAAAGAAAAGACTTTCTCCAAAACTTCAGAAACCTTGGAAAGATCCATATATGGTAGTTAACAGGATTAATGACCTGGTGTATCGCATTCATTGACGTCCAACTACAAAGTGCAAGGCGGTTCACGTGGATCGTTTGGTCCCTATTCATCGAAGATCTGAAGAATTTTCGGAATCCGGAATTGTTCGGGAAGAACAAGACCTAAGGAGGGGGCAGTGTTACAACAGATGAAAGTCCGACAATGGCTTGCGACAGGTGTATCATGAACTCTCGTCTATGCTTAGCATGACAATTTACGTAATTAACTGTTTAGAATGAGAATGCTTAGAAATAGTAAGAATTGTAAAAGAAAGCAAAGAGATAGTGGAGGAGAAAAAGGAAGAAGGATATAGTGTATTAAATTAGTGTTGTGTAATGCTATGTAAAAGGACTGCTCTTATTTGATTTAAGATGAAGCCTGGTTCCGGTGGAGAAGAGGAATCAACGGTAAAGTTTGTTATTGAGTCCTCTGTCAGGGGAAATCAATGTTAAACGTTTCTCATGTATAAGGTGTAAATTTTTATTAAGGTTATTTTAATGTTGCAAATGAGATTCAATACAAAGTGGTTTGTCTTTATGCTAATAAGAATAGAAATACTTGTGTTTAGATAAAATTGATTAATTTGTAATAATATTGTGTCATTGTAATAAATTTCAAGCTAAGCTTTCATCCCTTTGAATACATAACAATATGAATAGAAAGTCTGAATAATAAGAAATTAAATGTTTGCTTGAAACAGGAAAATTATTCTGATTTGCAATTTTTTTTCTTAGTGATATTCTTTGAAAAAGGGCAAGTCTTTTTGTCAACTGTGTTTGGTAAAATAAAGAATGAGCTTTTAGAATGTATTTACCAAATAACCAATCAACTGAAATACGTCATGTATGAATAGAAAAGAAGCATTAAATTGTGATTAATGGCAAAAATTCAAAGAAAAAGGTAGGAAAATGTTTAAACATTTTATAGGATATTGCAATGTTTACTGTATATTTCCATTTTAACTCTTCAAAATTAAATTTCCTCAAAATATTTTACAATCTTTTCTAATATATTTCATTACTTGCAAGGGGCGGGGGTGGCTCAGTCGGTAGCGCGCCAGGCTCCTAATCTGTAGTTCCCAGGTTCGAGTCCCAGCTGGGTCAGCGTTGAGATTTATCTCCGCAAAAATTCCCCGCCCTGCTCACGGTCAGTAGGGGACACCGATGGGCTTGGAAAGGCCGCCGTCCGTCGGATGGGACGTTAAGCTGTGGCCCCGTGTGCGGGAGAGCCATACCCTGTGCACGTTAAAGAACACGCTGGATGGCCTTGACGGGAAGCTACCATCTGTCTCCCAACAGCTGTTCCAGTGGGTCCCCTCCCCCAACCTTCTCTGAGCCTTCGGGGTCCATGTGACCTGGCCATTTAGCCCATGGTGTGCAAAAAAGTGCCGCTCAGAGGTAAAACAACCCAATCCATTACTTGCAAATCTACCCAGCATTCCCCAGATCTTAAACTTTCTAAGGTATGTAGTAGATTGCACTCTCTATGTTGCAAACTTCCATTTGTCATAAAAATTACTATGATTGACTTACCAGACTACAAATTTTCTCCCTGTCTCTTAGGGGAGAAGTGGGCAAATTTGCAGTACTGTATGATACTCCACATGTGAGATGTTTCTAAACTGAAAAACAGTATTGCCTTTTTCAGAAAACTAAATTTTTTCAATAATTTCATACCCAACAGAGTTGCTTAGACACAATTTGCCAAGCATAGGAACTTGGAAGTTTGCAACATAGGGAGTGCAATCTACTATATACCTTAGAAAGTTTAAGATCTGGGCAATGCTGGGTAAATTTGCAAGTAATGGAATAAATTAGAAAAGATGGCAAAATTAAATTTTCCAAACTAATTTTGCAGAGTTAAAACAGAAATATGTAAAGTATATATTTATTCCTATAAAATGTTTAAACATTTCCCTATCTGTTGTATGCCCTCACAGAGGACTCTGAGAGAATGAGAAGGACAAGTTTTACCAACAGCTTGAGGATATTTTGGATTCTGTGAATAAAGGAGATATTTCTCTTGTGCTAGGTGACTTCAATGCTAAAGTTGGTACTGACTCTAATCTTTGGGCAGGAGTTTTAGTTCTCTTTGGCATTGGTAGTTCCAATGGCAAGGGGGAATGTCTCATACAGGTAAGTAAACTTAATGGTTTGCGAATAACTAACACATTCTACAAATACTGGGACATTAATAATTAATTTCAAGAATTTCCCATGTGTTGTGTTTCAACTAATGGGTTTGCAGCAGGAATATGATATATTATGTCTTAATTAACAGCAAATGGGCTAGTTTAGTTAGAAATACCATATCATACAAGGGAGCTGAAATTGGGTCTGAACATTACCTGGTCAAAAGTGTCTTGTAGCTGAAGCTTAAGAAATGTACTAAGGTTAAGAAAATTAGCTGTAACACTAAATGCCTGAAAGATCCATATATAGCCAAAACATACCACGATAGGCTACTTAATCATATTGACAATCGTGGTTTGGTTACTGCTGAAGTTGAGAAAGAATGGGATCAGTTTAAACAGGCTTTTCTTGAAACCAACAGTACTCTCTTGGGAAAAAGGAAATAAAATTGAGTGAAAAGACTATGGAACTTATTTCTGAAAGAAGGAAGTGTAGGATTAATATGAATAAATAATAATAAAAAATAAAATAAATACCCCCTCAAAGAGATGCTTGTCACAGAGGTCTGACAGGAGCCTGTCAGTTTATATGCCATAGTAGAAGGTCTGTGAGGATGGTAGAACCTCAGCAGAAAAACAACACTAACATCCATGCCTTACATGGGCCTCGAACCTAGGTCCCTTAGATCAGTACCCAAGTATGCTAACCACTCAGCCACAAGATGGCTAATATGAATCAACACTCTACTAATCCAGACTACATTTAAAACAGACAGCATTTACAATGAACTTAATAAGCATGTAAAGAATCAGTCAATAACTGATAAGAGTACTTGATAGCTGACATAGCAGAGGAAGCAGTTAAGACAGCACAAAGCAGGGGGTTGTACCAGATAGCTAATCTTTTGTGCAAGTAGAAACAGATATACACAGGAATTGAGGGATAAACATGGTAAGATGATTGAAGGTGAGGATTCTGTGATGGCTATATGGGCTGAGCGTTTCAGAGATGTTCTGAACAATGTGATTATTTCTACTCCCATTGTTTGTAATGAGGGTAGATGCAGTACTGGTTTTATGATGGCCCTATATCACATTCTGAAATTGCATTGGCTATCTATAATTCTATCTATATAATTCCCAGGGGTGGTGGATGAAATCACCACTGAAATGCTTAAGCTGGGAGCATTTGTGTTTTCACATGGCTCACTGAACTTCGGTTTTTTTATAATAAAGGTGTTGTTCCTAAGGCTTTTACTAGAGCTATTATTTCCCCTATTTTTGAAAAAGGTGATTGTAGTTCTTGTGATAATTATAGGGGAATTAGTTTATTTTCTGTTCCAGGTAAATTTTTTTGCCTGATTATACTTAATAGAATTAAGAATTTGGTTGATGGACAACTGGATAATGAACAGTGCAGATTCAGAAGTGGTAAAGGATGTGTTGATTTTCAGATGTGGTAGGGGATATATTTTCACTTAGGTAGATTCTTGAGAAATGTTTAGAGTTTCAGAAACCTGTGGTTACTAGCTTTATAGATTTCGAAAAAGGCTTTTGGCTCTGTTGATTGACATGATTTGTGGTTGATCTAACGATCAATCTATATCATATATAATATATAATAAATATATAATCGTATGGAATACCTGATAAGTTAGTGTAATGAAATCTCTCTGTGATAATACTGAGTTGTATATGAAAGTTTGTATGTCTTTCAGTAATTGGTTTAGCATTGGTAGTGGAATTTAGATAAGGGTGCATTTTGTCTCCTTTTCTGTTTTGTTTGGTTATTGATTATCTTATGCAAAATTCTTTGAAAGGGTTTTGCCCTTAAATTGCCTAGAGATTTCAAAATTTCTGATGTAGATTATGGAGATGATTTGGCCCTGTTGGCTAATGATGTTGATGAGATGAATTCTTTCATTAAGGTTGTTGATGAGACGATAATAGATTAAGTTTGGTGATAAGCATGTATAACAAGATGAAAATACAGCTGTATATGTTTTTGCTTCATTTTAATATATTTTGTGGTTAAAAACCTATTTAGTGTCGCTAAATTATTTTTTATCTATTTTCGGATATCCTTTAGAAAAGGAATATGGAGAGAAAAATCAGCATTTCTTTGATTGTAGGATCGGCAAATATCTGGTTTTGTTTTGGAACTTTAGTGCACACTTGTTAGGCTATACAGAAAAATATTTATATTGCATTCAGAGAGCAGTGAAGTGCTTTTGCATTTTATTTTGCCGGTGAAATATAATTTTTGAAGGATAAATAACTAATACTGCAATGGATATTTTAGTAACGTTGAACTAGAAAATAGTGAGTTTTTCCTGAACTGTGTTATTGACTCTGAGAGTGATTCTGATCAGTTCTGACTTTCTCTCAGATTCTGAAGGGGATATTGATTCCACTATTTCTAGAATTATTTATATTGCTTCTCAAATACAGTGGACCTTCGTTATAGCGCTGCTCGCTATACCGCGCACTCGGTTATAGCGCAGGCGATGTTCGCGATAAGTTCAAACATGTTTATACAGGTCCGTGCGACGTTAATGAGTATCGCATTTTATTGTTACTGCGTATTGAGTAATTGTGTATGTATTGAGTTCCTGCATGTATTTCGAATAGTGTTTAATTATTGTATGCATGATGAGTAAAAGAAAAGCTTACAGTGTGAAATTTATTGTGTCGCTACCGCGCCGCTTGGTATAACGCGGTTCACCTTATAACGCGGGTGTTGTTTCCTGCCCGACATGCGCGTTATATCGGGGGTCCACTGTATATACTCTGTCGTGGCAAACTCAGGTGCAAAAGGTGTGGAGGTGAACACTCGCACAAGGACTGTCACAGTCAAAATCTAAAATGCCCCATTTGCAGAGGAGAACATCCAGCTACATACCATGAATGTCCTGTTAAACACATAGCTTGTCGCGCCATGAGGATACAAGCCCAACTTCAGTGCAGCTGGTCAGCAGCCTTTGCGCAGGCAAAAAATGAATCCCACATGGATCCTCCAGCCACTCACCAACAGAGGACCACCAATGAACATCAACATCATAGTGCCATATCTACTAACTTTTCTTCATCTAACATAAAACAAAGTGACTGTGCCACCATAGATACTGAAGCAGTTCCAAAACTTTCAATCGAACATGCTTCCAGACCTTCCACCTCAGGCTACAAACAGGTAAATCCATCTACAAATTCTGTTAATCTCGCCAGTTCCTATGCAAATAAGGCAAAAGGCAAAACCATTCGCAAACAAAATAGTATAGATATGCCAATACTAACTCCAATAGAAATTAGAAAAAATAATAATAATGATATAACCAATAATCTAATTATAGACCTAATACTAAATCTCCTTAAGTACATCAGTTTCCAGGATGATGACCTCAAACTTTTGCAGCATGTTCTCTGTAAATTCAAAACTTAAGAATTTTTCCATTCTACAATGGAATTGCAGGAGTTTCCAATCCAAAAAACAGGATGTTCTGCTTCTTAGCAAATATAAGGGCATTGATATTTTTTGCTCTACAGGAGATATGCTCTAAAAAACATTTCAACCTCCCTAATTATCTTTCCTATATTTATTTCTCCCCCCATAGTACCAATGGGGTTGGCTTCTTAATTAAAAAATCTATCAACCATAAAATCCAAAAAATTAATTACAATTTCCATAATCTGGAAATTATTGCAGGCAGATAATTATTAATAATACTTCCTTTACTGTTTTTAATTTATATAACCCTGGTCTTGCTGTTAATAGTATCACATTTCAAAATATTTTTAAACAGATCCCTGAACCTTATATTATTTTAGGAGATTTCAATAGCCACCACACTTCATGGCGCTCATACAAAATAAATCATGCAGGCAGGCTTCTTTCCCAATACATTACAAATTCCAACCTAGTAATTCTTAACTCAAAAGCCACCACACATGAAAACCCTAATAATAACCGATCAGTCATTGACCTTACCTTCATATCTCCCCAACTCACTGAACTATTTAAATGTTCCATCTTACCTGACACCAGAGGTAGTGATCATCATCCTATCCTTTTGCAGGCCAATCTCCAATATAAATACAGGAAACTGATACATCTCAATAATTGGCCACTATTTAACAAAATTCTCACTCAATCATCCCCACCACATAACACAATTGATTATGACCATTTCATTCATCATATCATAGACATTACACATCCTGCCTTCACAACCATTCTGAACAAAATTCCAAAACTGACAAAAAATTTCTGGTACATGAACAAACTATCTGCAATCAGAAAAAAAGCTGAAAATAAAGCCAAACAAACAAGACATTTTGATGACATCAATAGATACAAAAAAAATAAATGCACAGGTCAGAAAAAAATTAAAAGAACTTTATAAGGACAACTGGCAAACTTTTACCAATCAACTCAGCACAATTACTACAGCTAAAAGTCTCTGGAAAACATACAAACACATTAATAATCCAAAATCACAAACAACCCCTGCCTCAGAAATTGCCATTCATAATAATATTACCCTCCTTGACACTGCCAATAAATTTTTAAACAATCTTAAAAATTCACAAACAACAACCCACACCAATTCTGAACTTAAATTCATAGATAATATAAACAAAAAATTACAAAATATACCACCTGCTTCCTTTATTATGGACCAACCTTTTCTCTATGAAAGAATTAAACAATGCAATCAATAAGTTGAATCTAAAATTATCCCCTGGACATGATCAGATATCAAATAAATTCTTCAAATATCTCCCTTATCAATGGAAAGATAGACTTTTAAAAATATTTAATTCAATCTGGGTCTTACACAAACATCCTGACAGCTGGCTACACATAATAATAATATTCTTGTTAAAATATGGCAAACCACCTTTTGAATTAAACTCATACAGACCCATATCACTCTTACCTAATCCACTCAAACTATTTGAAAGACTCCTCCACAAAAGATTGAACTGGTTTCTTGAATCTGGGAAAATTCTCCCCAATAATTTCTATGGTTTCAGAAAATTCAGATCCTCAAAGGACTGCATTTCACATCTTCTCACTGATATACACAAAGCCAATAAAAAGAAAAAATACACTATTGCCATTTCTGTGGACTTGTCCCAGGCATTTGACTCAGTCTGGATACACGGCCTCCTACACAAACTTTTATCCATAAATATACAGGGAAACCTCCTACATTTTCTACATTCCTTCCTCCTACACTGAACCTGTCAAATCAGGATTAACGATACATCTTCTAACCAACTTCCTTTCATACAAGGCCTATCACAAGGCTCTATTCTATCTCCCACCCTATTTAATATTTACATTCATGACATCCACAAAATCTTCTATAGGAGGGTTACTTACACATGTTATGCAGATGATATAACTTTCTGGGCCACTGACAACTCTATACCCAATCTCCATATTTTATTGCAAAAACAGCTAAATAAATTATACACCTACTGTCAAAAATGGCACTTCCAAATTAATCCTCAGAAGACATTTTGCATTCCTTTCCACCACAACAGAAACCCTAAACCCACACTGCATTTCACTATTAATAACGAGACTATCCCACAATATAATACATGCAAAATACTAGGCATAAAGTTGGACTCAACACTCACCTGGACCCCCCATCTGGATTATTTACACACTCAGGGACTTAAACTCACAAACACACTTAAATACTTCACATTTATTAATAATGGCACACCACAATATCATATGATCAAACTATATACAAATCTCATTAGAGCAAAACTAGAATATGGTATGGAATTTTTATGTGGCATATCAGATACCAAAATACAAAAACTTAATATAATCCAAAACAAATGCATCAAAATTGCAATTGGCCTCCCCTCCTTCACACCCACTCTCTCTATCATTGCAGAGACTTCCCCCCCCCCTTTCCAAATTAGACAAAAAATCCTTCTAATTAAATATTATATTAGACTACACTACAAACTTCCAAATCACCCTTTCCACACCCATTTTATAAGAAGCCCCTACTACAAGCACATTAAATCCACTCCTGACTTCCACACTTTAATGAACACCTACAGATCAAAAACTTTGGGGATATTCCCCCACTTATAGCAGACTGGAGCTTTATTAGTCCTACATTCTCCACCCACATACCCACTCTCACACATAAACATAACTTACCACATGATGGAGTAAAAACTCTCGCTGAAACATACTTTGACACACAATACAATAAAAATATTAAAATTTATACTGATGGCTCTGTCATTCAAAACCCACCATCAGCCAGTGCTGCTATCCATATCCCACAATACAATACTTCATTATCTTTCAAATTATCCCCAATCTGCACCATACTACATACTGAAATTTTTGCCATTATTGAGGCCTTGGAATGGACCCTTAAATATGTACACAACAAAAACATTACCATTTTTATAGATTCCAAAGGCGCCATATAAACCCTCTCACAGGAATTTCTATACACCTCATATAACTACTATATACATAAAATCCTCAGTCTTACAGCATATAACCTCCATACAAAAAATAATACAATTATTTTACAATGGATTCCCAGCCACGTTGGAATTCAACATAATGAAAATGTTGATAATCTTGCTAAACTGGCACACAACCTCCACATAGTATCACCTACCTACCACTTTCATATCAATACTTCTCAGGAGATAAAACAACTTGAAGCACATCTCACCAATAAATACTTTCAGGTCCAGGCCTCTGTCCAAAACAACTTTCGATATAATCTTAACCATAATATATCAACAATTGATAACCTCCCCTTCCCTAGAAAACACATCAAATTACTACACAGATTAAGAACCAACTCCACAATTCTTAACCTTACTCTACATAAATTCAAACTCACACATTCTCCTAACTGTAGACTTGTAAAGTTCCGGAGACTGTTCATCACATCCTGCTTAACTGTGATAATACTGCCTCACAGAGACAAACTTTCTTCAAATCACTCATTGACCTAAACATTTTGGATATTCAAACGAATGTAATTCTGGACCCCTCCCCCCTCTAAACAAAACCAAAATTTATGAATCTCTCTTTTCTTTCCTTCTTTCCACCTCACTTTGGAACAGAATTTAGTCTACCTTTCCTTTACCCTCTACTTTAATCTCTTCATGTCCTTCATAAAGATTTTTCTTCAATTCTCAACTTACCTCTCATATACGTGTTCCCGAAGGGACCCTCATTCTGTTCTCTATCCAGACTCACACCAAAAATTCCATAAAATATAAATAAAGAAAAAAAGAAAAATAATGGAGGGACTATAGAAATAAGGGAACAAATATATATATATCTAAAGTGGCTTGAACCCTTTAACTCAGGCCCAAATAACCACAAAACAGTCTGGATCAATCGTCTTCAACCTAACTATCTCCATAACCCAAGAATAAATTAAAACCACTCAGGGAAAAATAAAGAAAAATTATTAAATTGTAACTATAAGAATAATAATTAATAAAATGCACAATAATAATAATTAAAAAATTAAAATAAAAATAAATAATAATAATAAATATATATAAAAAATACTTAAAAAATGATAAAAAAAATATATTATATAAAAAGAGTATAAAAAATTAAAAAAAAAAAATAAATAAAACAAAAAACTAAAAGAATAATAACTAAAAAAAAGCATTAGAAAAAACTAAAAAAAAATTAATTCTCCAAACAAACTCTGAATGCTTCCCTGAAAGCATATACAGACATAAACACTCATAAAATCCTAAAATATCAATTTTCACTGGGCGACTATCTCTTACTTCTTTGCATGATATCAAATATAATTTGATAACCAAAATATTAATATATACGTGAACCCTAAATTTAAAATAAAAAACATAATACCCACAAACATCCAAAATTATCATTCTGAGAAAGCCTGTAGAAGAACCTCTCAATGCCACGTAACGTTAAACAACAGCAGCAGCAATTAGAAGGAATAATTATTAGATACAAACAAGAATTAAATCATTAGCCATACGACTTAAAATGATATGTACTTTAGAAGACATCTAATTAGGATATTATTACAAAAAAATTAATTTTTAAATGATAAGACTTAGTATTGTTTTTAATTAAATTGAATAACTAGCATTCAGAATTTGTAATTTTTAAGTCAAGTTTTTTCCTTGTCAAGTTCAACCTTTCCGTAGTAGTCACAGTATCTAATGTTTGATCTGGAAGGATTTGATCTCAAATTTCAGTGGTTAAAATAAACTATATTTGCTTTCAAATATAATATTTAATTTCTTCACCCTTAGTTATCCATTTTTAGTTACTTATTTTTTAGTTCTTATTTAAATAATCATGTTTATAAAGAAAACTCAAGTGATGAAAAAGTCAGGCATGTTATGATTCAGTTAATCTGAATGGTTGTACCCTTGAGCAAGTGTCTCAGTTTAATTATCTTGACAGCCATATAACTGATACTGGTAATGTGGCATAAGATAAATGGAAGAATAGGGATTGCTGCTGGGACTTTTGAGAATCATGGAGAGTGGAGAAAAAGGTAAAAAATTATGCTCTATAGTAGTTTGGTTCTTTCTAGTGTTAGTTATGATAGTGAAATTTGGACCCTTTGTAAACAAGATAGCAGGAAACTTGATGCATTTGATTCTAGATGTTATGCAGTATCTTGTGCATTAGGTGGTTCAACTTTGTAAATAATGATGAGGTTAGGAAAGGAGTCTGCAACCTCCTTTGAGCAGCATATTGTGCAGAGAGAGAGAGACTGTTTGGTCATGTTGCCCATTTGCATAACTATAAATTAGTGAACAGGGTTATGAACAGTGTGCATAAAGGCCTCAGAAAGAGGGTGAGACCTAGGATGTGGTGGGCAGACAATGTTAAACAGGACCTAGTTAGAATTGGTCTACAGTGGCCAGATGCAGCAGATGTAACTGAGGACAGATGTGTTTGGAGAACTAAAATGCACATTTTGTTTAGACCTCCATAAGCTCATGGATGTTTGAAGAAGAAGATGACGTATTAAAGTAATGAAATATTTCAGAAAATATTCAAAAAATTTTAAAAACTGTTTATTGAATTAAAATGAAAAAAAATTTGGTAAACCCTTGCAATTTTCTTAAGAATTTTTTTCAGTTGTTTATCAAATTTTACTTATTTTTTTTTTCCACAAAATTTCATAATGTTTTTAACTTAAATGTTTTTCTTTTGGTATATTAACATGACCAATTTCTGTTGATTGGCTATGTTTTTTAAAGATTTTAAAGTTGACTTTTTTATTTGACTGGCCACAGCTGGTCAAAAGCCTGGACTTTTCCCATGGTACTGAGAAAAAATTTTGAAGAGAGTAATTTCTTGATTTAAGTAAAAGTTTATATTTCTGCTATTTAGAAAATAGTAGCCTTTCTATTCATATGCAGTATAGTTATTTTTTCTGTTTTTGTTTTTTTTAAATATATTATTTGCATTGCCAGATGCATTTTTTACTATGTGATAAAAAGCCCTATTAAAATAAAACTAACCATCTTTTTCACTAACTGGAGCAGGGATAACTCAGTCTGTAGCATGCACCAGGCTTGTAATCTGCAGTTTCCAGGTTTGAGTCCCAGCTGGGTCAGCACTGAGATTTCCCTCTGCAAAACTTCTCACCCTGCCCACAGTCAGTAGGGGGCATTGATAGGCTTGGAAAGGCCACTGTCCTTCAGGTGGGACATTAAGAAGTGGCTCTGTGTGCAGGAGAGCACACAGGGCCACTTCTTAATGCAATTTTCTTAAGAATTTTTTTCAGTTGTTTATCAAATTTTACTTATGTTTTTTTTCCACAAAATTTCATAATGTTTTTAACTTAAATGTTTTTCTTTTGGTATATTAACATGACCAATTTCTGTTGATTGGTTATGTTTTTTTAAAGATTGTAAAGTTGACTTTTTTATTTGACTGGCCACAGCTGGTCAAAAGCCTGGACTTTTCCCATGGTGCTGAGAAAAAATTTTGAAGAGAGTAATTGAACATGAAAGAAATTTGTCCACATGAAAGAAAGCTGGATGGCCTTGATGGGAGGCTACCACCTGTCACACAAAGCTGTTCCAGTGGGTCCCCTCCCCCAACCTTCTCTGAGCCCATTGTCTCTGCAAAAAAATGCTGCTCAGATAAAACAACCCAACCCTTTTTTGTTAACTATTTTATTTTTAGAAAATCAGAATAAATGCTGCTTAATTTGACACACAACATGCCATAATTCTTTCATTAATTATTTGACAAAATTCTGAAGTTCACTTTTTTGACTGAATATAGTTGGAAAAAAAGGCTGGCCACAGTACATCAGTTTTTCATGTCTTGCATGGCAAAGCTTTATCTTCCTGTAAGAGTAGTGGAGGACTACAACCATTGCAGAGCAGCATTATCTGTACTAATACCACCATTATATAGTTACTCCACTCAGCAAGTTACACAATATGCTAATTTTATTTTTAGTTCATTAAAGGCAGTCAAGTCTGTAAATGGTAGCTAAGTGGTCACTGGAAGGAGAGCTATGCACCAATCCCCTGTGATGATGCAAGAACCGGCCAGGCTTAGCACCTAATGTCCGACCCCGCCTTCTCGTGGTGCAGACCGTTAGTACCTTTCAAAAGAGATACTCTCTTGTGGAAGTGAATGGAAGGGGAAGGCTGCCAGATTAGTGTGGCCTACTGATCTGGACAACTATGGCTACTTTTCTTTTTTTTTTCTACCCTGCTGAGGAGTGGTCAACCACACAGGGTCCTGGTGCTGACCATATAAACCCACTGGACTGGACAGATATATGGCTCTGAGCTTGGTTATGGATCCTGAATTTGTTCCACTGGTGGGCTTCTGTAGAGGGAAAATCTTCTGCTCTGTTTCCTGATTGTTTGTGGGTTGACAACCCCAAGTGAATAGATTCACAGGATATGTTTATCAGCTGGTGGATAATCCTGAGCAGAGGTCATCACAAGGCACCTGAACTCTTTGCTTCTATTGGCATCGTCAAATTCTACATTGGAGGAAGTCTTCCAGTGTAGATGGCTTCAGCCTTTAGTGGTGGGGGAACGGGTCTTTGCCCCATGTCTGCGATTAGGGGGCTGTTTGATATTGTCGGCATTCCTTCTCTCAATAAACATAGTTTCTTTAAACATCCTACTAACCATTTTCTCTCCATAGGTAGTTGGAATGTGAGGACTCTGCACAGAGCTTTTTCTCTTGATGTCCTCACACAAGAATTCCACCATTATAATTTAGATATTCTCATCTTGCAAGAGACCAGATGGACAGATAAAGGTCAGATTCTTAAAAATAATCTTAAATTTCTCTTTTCAGGGAGGGACGATAATAAGCATCACCAAGGCATTGGTCTGCTTCTCAGCAGACACGCTAGTGATGCTCATCTAGGATATGAGTGCATTAATGAAAGGTTTCTTACAGCAAAATTTCAGACAAGTGTTAAAGACTTGAATGTTATCTGCTGTTATGCCCCCACTGAGGATGCCGATGAGGATGAGAAGGATAGGTTTTATGAACAACTTCAGGATATTTTGAATTCTGTCAAGAAAGGAGAAATTACCCTTGTTCTTGGTGACTTCAATGCCAAAGTTGGTACTGACTCTGACCTTTGGGAAGGAGTAATAGGCCCTTTTGGTATTGGTAGCTGCAATGGCAATGGGCAGCGTCTCCTACAGGTAAGTAAACTCAATGGATTCAGAATAACTAACACTTATTACAAACACCGCCACATACACAAGTACACATGGGTTTCACCCGATGGGCTGCATAGGAATATGATTGATTTCATATTAATTAACAGCAAATGGGCTAGTTCTGTTAGGAATACCAGGGCATATAGGGGAGCTGAAATTGGATCTGACCATTACCTTGTTAAAAGTGTCTTGCAACTTAAACTTAAAAAGTGTTGTGCTAGGATTAAAAAATTTACTTTTGATACTGAAGCTCTGAAAGATCCAGTTATAGCCAAAGCTTACCATGATAGGTTACTTAGTCATTATGACAGTCATGGTATGCTTACTGCTGAAGTTGAGGAAGAATGGGATGATTTTAAACAGGCTTTTTTAGACACTAACAGTACTCTTTTAGGAAAAAAGGAGCAGAAGAGACAGAATTATCTGAGTGATAAGGCACTTGAGCTTATTACGGAAAGAAAGAACTGCAGGAATGTCCTTAATCAATACCCTACTAGTCCTAATAGAAAGCATTACAGAGAACTTAATAAACGTGTAAAAGATCAGTTAGCTGCTGATAAGAATCTTTGGCTTGATGGTTTGGCTGACAAAGCCGAGGAAGCAATTAGACATCACAACATCAGAGAGCTGTACCAGATAGTTAATATTTTGTGTGGTAGAAAACGGACAGGCATACAAGGATTGAAGGATAAACAAGGTAAGGTTATAGAAGGGGAGGATTCTGTCATGGCTAGGGGGCTGAGCATTTCAGTGATGTTCTAAACAATGTAGTTAATTCTACTCCCATTGTTTGCAATGTTGATAGATGCATTGGTGGCTTTAATGTTGGCCCTATAACACAATCTGAAGTTATTTTGGCTGTTTCTAAACTTAAACTACATAAATCCCCAGGGGTAGATGAAATTACTACCGAAATGCTTAGAGCTGGGAATGTTTCGGTTACCACTTGGATGACTGAAATTCTGAATATCTTTTATGATAAATGCATGATTATTAAGGATTTTACCAGAGCTATTGTTATCCCTATTTTCAAAAAAGGTGATCGCAGTACTTGTGATAACTATAGGGGTATTAGCCTACTCTCTGTTCCAGGTAAAGTTCTTTCCATGATTGTGCTTAATAGAATTAAGAATCTGGTTTACAGTCAATTGAATGATGAGCAATGTGGATTCAGAAGTGGTAGGGGATGTGTGGATCAGATATTTTCACTTAGGCAGATTCTTGAGAAATGTTTAGAGTTTCAGAAACCTTTGGTTGCTAGCTTTGTTGATTTCAAAAAGGCTTTCGAATCTGTTGATCGTCATAATTTGTGGTTGATTGTGAGATCATATGGTATACCTGACAAGTTAGTTAACATAATGAAAGCTCTCTATAATAACACTGAATCATGTCTGAGAGTTGGTAAGGCTTGTAGCAATTGGTTTAACATTACTTCTGGTGTTCGACAAGGGTGCATTTTGTCTCCTTTCCTCTTTAGCTTGGTTATTGATTATGTTATGCGAAATTCACTTCAAGGGAAAGATTTTGGCCTTAAATGGACTGGAGATATGAAAATTTCTGATTTAGATTATGCTGATGATTTAGCCCTTTTGGCAAATGATGTTGATGAGATGAACTCTCATTCAAGCTGTTGATGAGACTGGTAGTAGAGTAGGTTTGGTTATAAACAGAGAGAAAACTAATGTGATGAAAATTGGTCAGGCAAGCTGTGATTCAGTTAATCTGAATGGTTGCAGTCTTGAGCAGGTGTCACAGTTTAATTATCTTGGGAGCTATGTAACAGCTAATGGTGATGTGCGGCATGAGATTAACAGACGAATAGGGATTGCTGCCGGGACTTTTAAGAATCTATGGAGAGTGTGGAGAAATAGGCGTATACACCTAAAGACTAAAATTAGACTGTATAATAGTTTGGTTCTTTCTAGGGTTAGTTATGGTAGTGAAACTTGGACACTTTGTAAACAAGATAACAGGAAACTAGATGCTTTTGATTCCAGATGCTTACATGGTATCTTGGGCATTAGGTGGTTCAATTTGTAACTAATGATGAGGTTAGGCAAGGAGTTTGCAACCTCCTTTAAGCAGCATATTGTGCAGAGAGAGACTCCATTGGTTTGGCCATGTTGCCCGTATGAATAATTATAGATTGGCGAATAGGGTTATGAACAGTGTGCCTAAAGGCCTCAGAAAGAAGGGGAGACCTAGGATGCAGTGGGCAGACAATGTCAAACAGGACCTTGTTAGAATTGGTGTGCAGTGGCCAGATGCAGTAGATGTAGCTCAGGATAGACTTGCTTGGAGAACTAAATTGCACTGTCTGGTTGGACCTTCGTAGCCCATGGCTGCTTGAGGAGGATGATGATGAAAGGTAGTCATACCTAGTTTGAAGTTTGAAGTTTATTATTACAGCATTGTTATAATTAAACAGCTTGTGTAGTTAATTCTTCTTCCTTGTCACAGTGTTGTGTAGTATTTGTTGGCTCTTGCTGATTTGAGATCGTTAGATTTGTTAACTTCTAAGTAGAAAGTTCTTGTTTAGTTAGAAATGTCTTTTGGAAGCATGTTATAGCAGAATTTGATGGAGTTATGAGCAATAATAGGTTTTGCCATACTTTGAGCTATCTTATACCTGTTTACAAATGTACACTGCCTGGTCAAATTGTTATGAATTATCATGCTAGAGGTACCATGAAACATGCCAATGTATTCAGTAATATATTATCACAGCAATAGTCCTGTAGACAAGGAACACTTGAAAAATTGAGTTGAAAAAAATTGGACGATATAAGTATTCTACATTACTACAGTCTTGAAGTTATGAAGGTGGTGGAAAGCAAAGTCATTGTGACTGGTTAAAAAGGCTGATCTGACTGACTTCGAAAATGGGCTCATTTAGGAGAACAATGGAAGATGATATATAACTCAGTGGAAAATTATGTGGCACAATATCCCAAGTGTATGGAGAATGGCAATGGGTCAAAAAACTTTCAACAGTTGCACGAAATGTGGAAGGAAAAAGGTTTTTACAGTCAAGAGATAGTCATTTGTTGTCGTGAACTATATGGCAAAACACAGTTGCTAGAGTTCATTAGCTGAGGGAGATGACTGCTAGTAGTACTTCAGTATTCATTTTAACAAGAACTAGACATAGACAATTAAGAACTTTGGAAATGGGAACTGTACCATAATACATATGGAGAAGTATCAGGTGGGTGTTCATAATAATTTGGCCAGATACTGCATATTAGTATAGAAATAAGTTTGGATTTTTTTAAAATTTGAAGTTAATAAATTATTACTTGAGCAAACTTGACTTATTTAGCATGGACCTTCAATAGCAGTTCACCTTAGGTGGAATTATAGCATTTGAAATACTTTTTTTTGCACTTCAGCAAACATTGGTTAATATAAATTTGATACTCAAGCTTTCAAGTGTCTGGCACCCATTGGATACATTACATTTACATCAGAAATTAATTTAAATTTTAATAATTCATATTGTTTCAAACCATTTAATAAAACACGTTATAGAAGTTTGAATAATGACTGTTTCAATATTAGACAATTATGAATGATTTTTATAAAACAAAATAATTTATTTTTTAATTTTCCAGTTACCATAACTCTTTAAATTAATCCATCCATCCATCTGTCTGACTGGCTATCCTTCTGCTGTGGAGGTCCAAGTAGATCTAATTTTGTTCTCCAGACACATCTATCCTCAGCTATACTCTTTTTCTGCTTTAAAACTATTTCAATATGCCTAGAATTATTAATATTTATCTTAGCATTCTACATATCATTCCTACTACTGAAACCAAAACTATAACTAAACAACTTATTTGTGCAAAACTGCTATTAATGATGGCAGCATATAGTAGGAAGATTAAGCTGGTGTGCTGCATATAACTTATCAACAACATTGGATAACGTTTTAATTGAGTTAGTACTTAATTTGTACTTTTATAATTAAAACTTCCTTTTTATTTCTATAGATCTATTATGATTTTTTTTATTTCCATAGATTTATATGTATCAGTCATTGGGAGGTCAAATCTTTGCCACATTGCTAGTTATGACAATGCAATGGCTGCCTTACAACTTGTTAGTTAGCTTTTAGCTCTATCGATTTATTAATTTCTATCCCCATAGATCTTTCAGAGCTATGCTACATCTCTGATTGTAACAATCCTGGCCAACTTTTTTGCTTTCACTTCTATTGATTTATTGATTTTATTCCCCATCAGTGGCAGCGCAGCCAGACCGAGCATTTTTTAGGGGTGGCAAATTTGAAAACAAACTAACAAACACAACAGCAATAAGGTTGATCGGACTAAATGCGACCTAGTTTTCAACAGATAATCGTCAATTGTTTTTTAAAGTGACTTTAAATTTAGCTAGTCATAAATATCAAAAACCCAACTTGGAGAAAGGGGTGGCAAAATAGCTAGTGCCAGCTCTGATTCCCATATATTTTTATGTCTTTATTTATCGATCTTTCAGAGTCATAGTGCATCGCTGACTATGACGATTTGTAGCCTATAACATTTTGCTTAGGATATTTTCTTTCATCGAATTTATATATATATTATTACTTCTTCATTTCCAAGTAAACAAATTCGATCTTTTATTGTTTCCTGAAAATGAATGGGGTCTTGAATATGGAAATATAAAGGACTTCCTTGGCATGGAAATCAGTCCTCTTGTGTGAGGACAATTTCAGCAAGCTTTTTACTCCCCCCTCCCCTTGGCAATTTTTTTTTAATTATGAGTTTTTAAGTTTATATTGAATGGTTTTAAAAGAGTTTTCTCTTCACCTCAATATCTTGGCTGTGCCACTTTGATTATAGACTTTTTTTTGTTTTTAACCTTGCTGCCCTAAGTTTTTGGCACTTAGCCAAGATCCCCAAAATTCAACACCCAAAGAAAAGATTTATAATGTTTAGTAAAAAAAAAAGCAGCCAAGAAAGTGTTCCTCCATTTCATAAACAGGACAGAAAATCCCACTCTTATGAGCACTCCAAGTTGATTCCTTGTCTTCCCATGCTTCAAAAATATGTGACACTTAGGAGAATCATTAAAGGAAATAAAAATCATGTTTCAGGTAAATATTATATTATCCAGAAAGAAAGAAATTTCCTTTCTATCATTATATATTTTAACTGTTTTAATTCATCTGGTTTTACAAAATCAAGCCTTTAACTACCTAATGTGATCTATTTTTCCACCATGTCACAGTAAAAAAGTATATCACAATATCACAATTATTAAAATCAATGTTTGTAAATTTAAGTTTATTTTCATAAAATTCAGAATTAAGTTCTGTTTAATTTTGGTATATAGCATGACCTATTTCAGATGGTTTGTTTTTTAAATCTGAAATTGACTTGTTTATTTGAATCAGTACAATTGGCGAAAAGTCCATTTTTCTCATTGTTTTGTCACCAAGAAAATATTGCAAAATTATATTTTTTTGTTTCAAGTAAATGTTGTTTTGTTATGCAGAAATAGCCTTTCCATTCATGTGCATTATAATCATTTCTGTATATTAATTTTTTTTAATAAATTTTTATTTGCATTGCCAGATGCATTTTTTTTTTTGTTACATACCTCTATAAAAAGTCCTATTAAAGTAAAATGCAGTCATCTTTTTGTGTGAAATATTTTTTAAAAAATCCAGAATTAAATGCTAATTAATTTGTCATGCAACATTCCACAATTCCTTTCATTGTTTATTTTGCAAAAAGTTGAAAAACTTGGCCTCTGAGTGTAAATTGGTTGTTTAGGTGGGCCTCTGGAAGAGTTAAACTTTCAATCTCTTTGTCTTTGAAAGGCTAAATTTCTTTTGCTAAAATGCACCATGGCTTGAATAAGATGCACCAAAATTTTTATGCTTTAAAACACCTGTTGAATATGTTTCACTTCAGAGAGATTGGCAACTTCAGATAGGAAATGGTCATTTTGGCCTTTGCCTAACAACTGAAAAGATTTCTTATTTTTAAGATGACTTTTTGAGATTTGGTTCTTTTGCACTTTTCTGTTGATGTTTGTAATACTTGAAATGCTTTCATTGCACTATTCCTTACTATCCACAAGTAACAGAAATGCAAAACAATATATTTTCTTTTAGCTCTAGCAGTCATCAATTTATTGTACTATGAATTTTGTAACGTTTGATTTTGTACACTGTCACTGGGTACAAGTTTGATAAAGGTAGTAGGTTTTTGTTTTTTAACTCGCATCCTTTCTCCTATGATTATATTGAAAATGGGATTTCAAGTTAAACCTCATATGATCATTGTACTCAAATTCGCACATTTATCATAATTATTATAGAAGTGTAGAAATATTCATGAAATTGCAGAATGCAGTTATGAAAATATTTAAAAAAATCATATTGTACTGTACTGTATATGAAAATACTAAATATCAAATATGCAAGTAAATCTCGATTCTAAAAATTTAAGCAGTTAATGATTTACAAATTGCATATAACCTTTTAACTCATCTCATGTTAAAATTGCTTTGAGCCTAAATTTAATTGCTTCTGTCCTATCTAGCAGGAGTGAATTCAGTTTTTATTCAGATGAGGATCATTTATTCATCAGAATTAAATGAACATTTGCATGCATCTAATTTTTTTTTATTTATTATGCCTATGCTATTAGAATTTTGTATTAGCTGTTATTAACCCTTTCAGTGTCCAGCCTGAAAAACTGATTTCCATCCAGAGGCCAAGCTATTTTCTTCTTATGCTCAGCAAAAAAAAATTGACTTTAGAACTTTTTTTGCCAAATAACTAATGAAAGGAATTATGGCATGTTATATGCAAAATTAATCACCATTTAATTCTGGATTTTCTGAAAATAAGTTATATAAAAAAATTTACTAGCATATTGAGTTTAATAAGCCCTTTTCAATGTGATATGGTGAAAAAAAGATTGCACTATACAATTAAGATTTCTTAACCTGAAGAATAAATATAGTTAAATTATATATTAAAATAAAGGAAATTTTCTCCCAAATAATATTCAACCTGAAATATGATTTTTATTTCTTTTAATGATTCTTTTCAGTATCGTATATTTTAAACATGGCCAGTGTTATACAAAGTGACTTGGACTTTTCACATTCACGGGATTTTCTGAACTGGTTATGAAATAGAAAATTAACTTCCTTGGCTGCTTTTTTTTTTACTAAACATTATGAATATTTTTTAGGTGTTTAAGTTTGTGATCTTGGCTAAATGCAGAAAGGTTTGTGCACCAAAGCAAAAAAAAAAAGTGTTGTATATCGTCTGTGTGGCACTGCCAAGGTTCGTGGGGTGGGGGTTAAAATCATTCAATATAAACATAAAAACTCGTAATTAAAAAAAAAAAATTTTTTTCTAGAGGGAGGGGGGTGAAACTTTCCCAGTGAGTTTAGCAGAGGGGATGCCTTCCCGAAATTGCCCTCCCACATGACAGTTGATTTCTATAACAAGGAAGTGCATTTTGCGTCAATATCCAAGACATTTATTTTCGGGAAACTTAACTCAAAGTTTTGTTACTAAAAAAAAACCAAGAAATAATAAAAGAAAAATTACATATAACCTAATGGGATGTTAAATAAAATATCCGCAACAATTTTTAAGCCAGTCTCTGATCTAGCATGACTCAGAAAAATCGGTAAATCAGTTGACCGAAAGATCGCTAACGGCAATAAATCTACAGAAATGAATTTGCTTCCATATCCAAGACATCATTTATTTTCAGAAAATGAAACTATATCAAATTTTTACTGGAAAAGTAATAAATAATGAAATAAAAATTAATATATAGCATAATGCGATGTTAAAATATCGACAGCAACAGGTTGTAGGCATATGATGTAGTATAATTATGAAAAATCAATACTTATCGATTGGCTAAAAGATTGCTAATTTACGAAAATAAATCTACTGAAATGAAAACTGGTTTAAATATAAAACAGTAAATGCTAACTTTACAAAGTGTATCCATTATTCTGGACCAAAATAATATGGGAGCCACTTATAGCAAAAGGAACAGAGATAGCATGTGTCAGCCATCTGCTTCTTGTTTACTTCAGTAAGCCATAATTAAGTACAACTGCAACCAGAATTTCTAAGAAGGATATGTTTACTTCCAGTTTCAATTTTAAGAACAGGAAAGATGCAAAGAATGCTTTGAAAATGATAAAAAGTAATTTTGGAAATACTGAAATAGGTTTATGACAGGAAAGGGTGTGAAACAGAAAAAAAAATGGCAGTATGTACTTTGTAATTACTTCCAAAATCTACCACTTTAGCAGTTTTTTTTATTAATATTTAGGAGATTTTGAAATTTTAAAGAAAAATTTGTTGATAATAGTTCAAATCAAACTTGTGAGCTTAAATCAGAAGGTTGTTTCAGCAAATAGGAACATTAACAAGCAAATTGTCAATACTGTTTAGTGCTTCTTAGAAATGGCAATCAGATGGCTTTATCAAATTATTTATATTGTAGTTTAATAAAATATGCAGTAGATTAAAAAAAATATTTTTCAAGCCTAAATTATATATTTTTATAAGATACATAGAAAAAAAATTATGACAATTTTTATTTTTTAAAAATAGATTTTTTTTGTTGTACTAAAAATGTATACATACGTCCTTGGCCTCTCATTTCAGATTCTGCGAACATAGACAATGTGGACACTGGAAGGATTAATGTTGTACAGTCTGAACCACATCTAAATTTTTGCATGCTAGAATAAAATTAAAGTAATGTGGAAAATGCAAAAAACTCAAATGAGACTGTTATGGAAGAATGTGTATATAGGAACTTAAACCAGAATGCTCATTTGATATTTAGTGAAAAGAAATGCATCTTAAAGGCTTTGACTTGATTCCCAGTAGTGCAAAGGAAAAAAACCTCTATAAAATAGATTTTCTTTAAAATTATTCTCGTCAGTTACAAAAACAGTACCCTTTTTTAACTGTGAACAGCTTGAAAATAAAATGAGATTTTTTTTTATGCTGATCTCATCTTGAAAATCAAATCAAATTTTTTTATGCTGGTCCCAACAAGTATCTGTCAACTTTACACCATGTAAGATATTTGACACATAATGCCTTGGATTCAGTATATGAAGAGGTGACCAAATTATTGTGCTTGCTTTACCTGCCATCACAACTAGTAATGAAAGAAGCACGAGTACTCTCAAGGGAATTAATACTGTTTTGAGGAATTTAATATCAACACAACTGATTGTCTTTAAGTACCTAAGCCATAAAAAAAATACTATTTGGTCAACTCTAGAGATAACTGTTTCAATGAAAGTGTGATCGATGTATTTGCTGAAAAAAAAAAGCATCACATGGAACTTGTGTACAAAAAATATTATGTAACCTTTTATTTGGGACAGATTGGTTTTTGCTGTCAGGTATCATCATCATTTATAATGTGTCAATAAGTCATTCCAAAATTTTCTGAGATGCCTACTGTTCGTATAAACACCCCAGAAAAAATACCACTAACCCTTCCAGTGTCCAGCCTGAAAAACAGGTTTCCATCCAGAGGCTAAACAATTTTCTCCCTATGCTCAGCCAAAAAAAAATTTACTTTAGAACTTTTTTGCCAAATAACATATGAAAGGAATTATGGCACATTGTATACCAAATTAATCAGCATTTAATTCTGGATTTTCTGAAAATAAAGTATTTAAGAAAAAAGCTCATATATTTTATTTTAATAAGACTTTTTTAGAGTCATGTAGTAAAAAAAATGCATCTGGCAGTGCAAATAAAAATTTATTTAAAAAAAATCTAATAGACAGAAATGATTACAATGCACATGAATAGAATGGCTCTATATTTCTGAATAACAAAAGAAATTTTTTTTGGTTTTAAGTAAATATTTTTCTCGTTTTGTAATTTTTTTCTCAGTACCATACTTTGAGAAAAATCCAGTCTTTGAGCCAATTGTGCTGAGGTAGATAAACAAGTCAACTTTAGAACTTAAAAAAATATATAACCAATCAGTGGAAATAGGTCATATTATTTATGAAATTAAACAGAATTCAATTGCGAATTTTATGAAAATAAGTAATATAAACAAATTTACAAGCATATTGAATTTAATAAGCCTTTTTCAATGTGATATGATGAAAAAAAGATCGCATTATACTATTAAGATTTCTTAACTTGAAGAATAAATATAGTTAAATTATATATTAATTGAAAGGAAATTTCCTCCCAAATAATATAATATTCAATCTGAAATAGGATTTTTATTTCTTTTAATGATTCTTTCCGGTATCTATATATTTTAAACATGGCCAGTGTTATACAAAGTGACTTGGACTTTTCACATTCACAGGATTTTCTGAACTGGTTATGAAATAGAAAATTAACTTCCTTGGCTGCTTTTTTTTTTACTAAACATTATGAATATTTTTTAGGTGTTGAAGTTTGCGATCTTGGCTAAATGCAGAAAGGTTTGTGCACCAAAGCAAAAAAAAGTGTTTTATATCGTCTGTGTGACACTGCCAAGGTTCTTGTGGGGGAGGGGGGGTTAAAATCATTCAATATAAACATAAAAACTTGTAATTTTAAAGAAATTATATTTTTCTAGAGAGAGAGAGGGCAGTGAAACTTTCCCAGTGAGTTTAGCGGAGGGGATGCCTTCCTGAAATTGCCCTCCCACATGACGGCTGATTTCCATAACTAGGAAGTCTATTTTGCTTCAATATCCAAGACATTCATTTTCAGAAAACGTTACAAGCTCAAAGTTTTTTTTACAAAAACAAGAAATAATAAAAGAAAAATTACATATAACATAATGGGATGTTAAATATCTGCAACAAATTTTAACTGGCCTCCGATCTAGCATAACTCGGAAAGACTGATAAATCAGCCAATCGAAAGATCACTAACTAATGGAAATATATCTACAGAAATGACACGAAACATGGGTCATGGAATCAAATACTTTTTTAAGCATTCTGTGCTATCAAAGATATAAATGGTTATTTCCTTTGCCAAGATGGGTAGACCATTGGTATCTGAAACTAACTAAATAATGGAAATATATCTACAGAAATGGCACGAAACATGGGTCATGGATCAAGTACTTTTTTAAGCATTCTATGCTATCAAAGATATAAATGGTTATTTCCTTTGCCAAGATGGGTAGACCATTGGCATCTGTTATCCTTCTTTTAATCACCACTGAGATGTCACTTGCTGGCAAGAACGTCGATTATTAAATTTGTCACCGAAAGCATCCTGGAAGTTCCTGTTACTACCAATCCTCTACAGTACGGTACGTAAATATCTCCTTAATAACTATTGATACTTAATAGCATAATCCATGTGTTGAAAGTGCTTAAAAACATTTAAAAATGTCGTAGAAAATTTGAAAACTTTAATTTTAATTACTGCACTGTTTACCTCTCTTCTAATTTTTGATGCACAGAATACTGGGAAAAATGATAAAAATAACTTGGGAATACTGAAATAGGTTTATTACAGAAAAGAGTGTGAAACAGAAAAAAAATGTCAGTTCGTACTTTGTAATTATTTCCAAAATTTGTCATTTTTAAAAATAGCAGTTCTTTGCAGTTTTTGTTAATTTTTAGGAGGTTTTCAAAAATTTATGGAAAAATTTGTTGATAATAGTTCAAATCAAACTTGTGAGCTTAAATCAGAAGGTTGCTTCAGCAAATCGGCAATACCATTTAGTGCTTCTAAGAAATGGCAATCAGATGGCTTTATAAAATGATTTATATTGTAGTGTAATAAAATATGCATGAAATTAAAAAAATATATATTTTTCAAACCTGAATGTTATATTTTTATAAGATACATATAAAAAATTACAATGGCAATTTTTAGTTAAAAAAAAAACCGATATTTTTTTTTGGTTGTGCTAAAAACGGATACATACGTCCTTGGCCCTCAGTTCAAATTTTCCGAACATATACAGATGACATGGACACTGGAAGGGCTAAATATAAGTAAGCCAAATAAATTTCAAATGATTACATTAATGATAGTAGTGCTATTTTGGTTCCTTATATGGAATGCATTATGAAATCCTAGAATGATTAGTTGATGATGAACAGATCAATGCATAGATAGATTAATGCACAGATCATCTAGGGTCCCAGCCATACAGGGGCCTGGTGACTGTCCAGATATGTAATTTGTTAATGAATTTCATCATCTGGTGTAGCATGAGGGGTGCCAAATATTATCCAGGTCTGGGGTTCCCATTGTATCTTAATCCCCTTCCTGCTGATAATTATGTAGCCCAGTAAATTCTCTTGTCACCCTGGCTGTGGGCAGTAGAGGATGTTGATGGGCTTGGAAAGGCTGCTATCCATCAAGTAGAATGTTAATCTGTGGCCCTGTGTGTGGGAGAGCCATACCCTGTGTATGTTAAAGAACATGATGGATGGCTTTAACAGCAGACTATGTCTCCCAACAGCTGTCCAGTGGGTCACCTCCCCCAACCTTTTCTGAGCCTTTGACACCCTTGTGACCTGGCCATTTAGCCCATTGTGCACAAAAAAGTGCCCCTTAGAGGTAAAACAATCCAACATCGCAAACTCCCAATAATCCATGTAGGTACCATTGAGTACGTGTATAATCTAAAGAAGAAAATTTTAAAATATCGCATTAGTTTCTGTCGGATCTTTTTCTGAAGGCTTTTATGCCAAAAATATGTTTCACTGAAGATATTTTAAAGCCAGGTTTAAATCTGCTTTTTTCTAAATCAACTACACCAAAGCAACTTGCAATAATTAATGCATAAATAATTAATAAACTCAACCTATTTGGTACACATGAAACTTTAATTAAAAAAAAAATTTTGAAAATTTTCTTACATATATCTTATGAAATACATTATTAATGCTTGTAAAATAATACTTTCTTTTTCTATTTGATGCATATTTTATTAAATTATGAAGTCGTTCCGTGGTCGAGTGGTTACCACGCTTGACTGCTCATCTAAGGGACCTGGGTTCGAGCCCTGGATAAGGCATGGATGTTCGTGTCTTTTTTTCTGCTGAGGTCCTTCCATCCTCTCAGATCGTCTACTGTGGCATATAAACTGACAGGCTCCTGTCAGACCTCTGTGGCAAGCACCTGCTTGAGGGGGCATTTATTTATTTTTTTTTTTTGATATAAATTTGTTAAAGCCATCTGCCATTTCTTAGAAGTAATATGCGGCTAGGGTTACCATACATCCTCCTTTTTTTTCATTTGTGTCCTGGAATTAAAAAAACATGAAATATCCTTTTTGTACAAACTCATAACATATTTGGAATTAAAGTTAAGGCACTCTTTTTTTTGGTACTTTTTAAAATTTCTTGAACCCATGACTATAATATAATTTACTGTTAACCGTGAAATAATTTACTGTAAATGAAAGTTGTGAATGCTAAATTAATTCTTCTAATGTTGTGAAAGTTACTATTTTCTGTAATTTCAATATGTGTAATTTATGTGCCAGATTGAAAAAAAAGTATGTGCTTTAGAAAATTGCATAAAATTTTGTTTCCGCCCACGGATAAATATTTTGTTATTTTTATTTCCAACATAAAAACGACAGTGAAGTAATTAATCCTAAGTTTGTACAAGCCTTATGATATAAGCGCATGTCATACCAAGACCGAAGTCAGTTGTCCACTACCACGATCAGAGTTAATAGAAACACAGAAAGTTTGCTTTCTGAAATAGCAGATAGTTATTAACCACTATGCCACTTAAGACCAAATAACTCTTGATTGCTTATAAGTATAAATAAAAATCATCATGTCATATATTTTGAAGTGTACTGAATAATTAGAATTATGCCTTTTTCTGATAAAACTGTTATTCGGTATTTGAAATAAAACTTAGTAGGAAAAAAATTTATTTTACAAATTGAAAGCATTGTCCGTCTTTGTCCATGATTTCTACCTTTTCTACCCTCCTTCTAGAATACTGGCATTGGGTTACCTTATATACTGCATTGTTAATTTGTTTGCTAATGTTACCCTATGCTGAAGTAATCTCCTGATTTAAGCTCACGTTTGATTTGAACTCTTATAAAGATTTTTTTTCTTAGTTTCGAAAAATCTCCTAAAAATTAACCAAAAACTACTGTTTTAAAATGGGAAGATTTTGGAAGTAATTATGAAGTATATACCTCTGTTTCCCCCCCCCCCCTGTTTTACACTCTTTTATGTGTTAAACCTATTTCGGTATTCCTAGAATTATTTTTATAATTTATATCATTTATCCCAGCATACTATGCATCATTCCTGCTCCTCAAATTGAAACTATAACTATATCTTGTTGAAACTTATAGAAGCTAGAGCAAGAGCCAATATTCATAATTATATTTGTTGGTCTGCCCTATATCCTGTATGCTCACTGGGTTGATGGTAAATTGTTTGCAACAGTGGATATTCACACTCGGTTAGTATTTTATTTATACTTTTATAATTAAACTTTCATTTTTATTTCTGTCGATTCATTTTGATATTATTTCCATAGATTTACAGGTAATTACCAATCTTTATGGATTTATGCTACATCAGTGGTTATGACAATGGCTGACCTATAACATGTTGGTTCAAATTTTTTAGCATTGCATTAGGCTATATGTTAATTTTTTCTCTTATTTCTTCATTTTCAAGTTAAAAACTTTGATCTTTTGTCACTTCCTGAAAATGAACAAGGTTTTGATAAGGAAGCAAAAATTTTTTTTTGGCATGATAATCAGTCTTCATGTGGGAGAGCAATTTTGGTAAGTTTGTTAACCCTCTCTTGCTACACAGGGTAATTTACCCCCCCCCCCCCCCACACACACAAATTTTCATTAAAAATTGCAAGTTTTTAAGTTTACATTGAATGGTTTTAAGAGTTTAATCTCAATATCTTGGCTGTGTCACTCTGATGTTATAGGCATTTGTTTTTTTTTTTTGCCTCACGAACATTTGGGCACTTGCCCAGATCCTTGAAATTCAACACTGAAATAAAAAAATTTACAATGTTTAGTAAGAAAAAGCAGTTAAGAAAGTGTTTTTTCATTTCTTAAACAGAATAGAAAATTCCATTAACATGAAAATCTAAATCATCTTGTATATGTAACACGGGCCATGTTTTAAAATATACCACATTAAAAGGAATTATTAAAAGAAATAATTGTATTTCAGATAAATGTTATTATTCAGGAAGAAAATTTCTTTTAATATATAATTTAACTGTTTTTATTCTTTTGGTTTTCTAAAATGAAGCCTTAATTGCATAATCCAATCTTTTTTTTTCACAATATCACAGTGAAAAAGTCTTATTAAAATCCATATGTTTGTAACTTGCTTAAATTTTATATTTTCATAAAATTTGGAATTCTGTTTAATTTAATATATAACATGACCTAGTTCATCTGGCAAAAAGCCTAGACTTTTCTCAAAGTATGGTACCAAGAAAAAATTACAAAAAGAGAGTAATTCTGTTATTTCAAGTTCAATTTTTTGTTTATTTATATTTTTTGTTATTCAGAAATAAATTTCCTTTCTATTCATATGCATTATAATTTGTCTTAGTTTTTTTTAAGGAAACTTTTATTTGCATTGCCAGATTCATTTTTTAATTCATGCCTCTAAAAAAAGCCCTATTAAAATAAAACTAGTTGTCTTCTTTGTTAAATATTTTATTTTTAGAAAATCCAGACTTAAATTCTGATTAATTTGGTATATAACATGCCATAATTCCTTTCATTAGTTATTTGTCAAAAATGTTCTAAAGTTAATTTTTTTTTTGGTTGATCATAGTGAAAAAATAATAAGGAATAGTGCAATGAAGGTATTTCAAGTATTAGAAGCATTCACAGAAAAGTGCAAAAGCACTAAATTAAAAAAAGAAAGTCATCTTTAAAAGAAAGAATCCTTTCAGTTGTTAGGCAAAGGCCAAAATGATCATTTCTTATCTGAAGTTTCCCCTCTCTCCACAGTGAAATATTATGAACAAGTGTTTTAGAACATAAAAAGTTTGGGGCACCTTATTCAAGCATGTCATCTTTTAAGCAAATGAATTTAGACTTTTGAAGACAAAGTATGTGAAAGTTTAACCCTTCCAGGACACAGCCTGAAAACTGGTTTACATCCAGAGGCCACTATATTTTCACTATGATCAGTCAAAAAATTAACTTTAGAACTTTTTTTGCCAAATAAATAGTGAAATGCTGGCCTAGCTTGGACTTGAACCTGGGAAGACAGAGTAAAGGTTAAGAGATAAATCTCAACATGCGCAGTTTGTTGATTAGTTGTTTTACCTCTGAGTGTCACTTCTTGCACATAATGAGATAAACTGGCAGGTCACAAGGACTTAGAAAATATTTGAGAAGGGAATCCACTGAATACCAGTCAGGAGACAGATGGAAACCTCCCATTGAGGCCTCCCAGCATGTTCTGTAATGTTCAGTGTTGCACTTCGAGCCATTGTTTTACCATGCCAGGCTTGAAAAAACTGAATTGTAACCTTGTGGCCAGGCTGTTCTTTCTTTTTCAACTTTTTAAGTCAAAAAAAAAAAGAAAAAAAGTGAACTTTAGAACTCTTTTTGCCAAATAAATAGGGGTGGCTTCAGTCAGCAGTGTGGCAAACTCGTAATCTGTAGTTCTCAGGTTCAAGTCCCAGCTGGGTCAGCATTGAGATTTATCTCTGCAAAATTCTCCGCCCTGCCCACAGTCAGTAGTGTACACCGATGGGCGTGGAAAGGGTGCTGTCCATCAGATGGGATGTTAAGCTGTGGCCCCACGTGTGGGAGAGCCATAACCTGTGCACGTTAAAGAACAGCTGGATGGCCTTATGGGAGGCTACCAAGAGCTGTTCCAGTGGGTCCCCTCTCCCAACCTTCTCTGAGCCTTCGGGGTTCATGTGACCTGGCCATTTAGCCCATGGTGTGCAAAAAGGTGCCACTCAGAGATAAAACAACCCAACAACCCAAAGCCTTCAAATTGTACAGTATTTTTGCCCTTTTCCTAAAAAAATGGTAATGAAAGGGAAGAATTGTTTCTGATTAAACTGTTTTATACTGTACTAAAAGTGCAGCTGTGTCATCACTCCCTGAATCTGTGCTTGATTATGGGCACACCAAACAGAGGAAATATATGACTCCAGCTGGCAATTTCCAGACAGAACACATGTGGCAAAGTCCACACCTAAATTCTTTTACAGAGTTAAGGCAAAGCTGTCTGAAGAGAAAGCCTGATGTCACATAATGGGCATGGGGGCCATGCATCGCATCGTAATATTTAGTCAATAGATCTGATTCATTTCTCATTTGATGTACGCATTATTTTAAATGATTTAATTTCATGTACTATATTTGAATCAAATATTAATTGTAGAGCAAATTATCATAAATGCAGTGAAGAATTTCATTCTTGCATGAAATATTTTATTTTCACAGACATAAAAAAAACCCTTATTTCTCAATGTCAAAAATATTCAATAAACACATTATCTAAACATAGTTACACATTTTATTAATTATATTTAATTGTAAATGGTATAAGAAAACAGATATAGATAAAATATAAATTATAAAGCATAATTTTATTGATTTAAAAAAAAATTTTTGAAACAAAATATAATGAGCTACATTTGCAAACATATTGGAAAAGATAAATATCTATTCTCAGGCTGGCAAAACATATTCATATTAACTTCAGATAGGGTTTAACAATATTGATGAATATCACATATACAATCTATCACTAAAGTATGGTTATATTTCATATAAAACTTTTAAATTTCACATAGTTTATGTTCTAAGAAGAAAGCTACTGAGATTAGAATACCATTCACAGCTGACCAAATCATCAGTGCAATTCTACTATTTTATTAATAAGACTAGAATTATTTTCTTACTAAGATTTAAAGCATCAGTATCACATAATTGAAATAAACCCCAATACAAACACCAAAATGAAAGATTTGTTTAACAAACACGATGACATAAAAATTTAATACAAATATTACTTTGAATTATTTACAGTTAAATATATTGACTACACATACAGCCAACAAAAAAGGTAAATATTCGAAATCCACATCAAATGTGCAAATAACTCAATCGTACTGTATGCTTCAAAAAGCATTTTTCAACAACCAATGTCTATCATTGAGACATACGAGTAGACAAGTGAAAATCAATAAGTACACCATGGGATCACTGTTATTGCCTTACATAATTTGTAAGAGAATACATAGAAATATAAAAAAAAATTATAGATTTAAGTGCAACCTTGAGGATGTTCATAATAACAAGAAATATAACCCATACAGATTATTAACAAAAATGATAATATTGAATACCATATACTAATGATAGTAACTGCAAGACAAATATTTGAAATCCACATTAAATATGTCAATGATAACTCAATCGTACTCTAAGCTTCAAAAAATAGTTTGCAGTAACTAATGTCTATCATTGAGATATACCAGTATACAAGTGAAAATTAATAAGCACAACATGTGACCACTATGTTATTGCCTTACATAGTTTATAAGAGACATAAGAATTTAAAAAATTACAGATTTCAGTGTAATATTGTAGAGTGTTCTATAATAATAACTAGAAATATAACTCATGCAGCTTGTTAAGGAAAATAACATTGAATACCATATACTGATGATAGTAACTAGAAGACAAATAAATATTTGAAATCCACATCAAATATGCCAATGATAACTCAATCATACTGTATGCTTCAAAAAGTAGTTTGTGATAAACAATGTCTATCATTGAAATATATCAGTAGACAAGTAAAAGTTAATAAGTATACCATTGGGAACCTTATATTATTGCCTTATTGAAGTTTCCAACAGAATACATAATAATATAGCAAAAATCCCAGATTTCAGTGCAACAGTGAAGAAAGTTCCATAATAACAAGAAATATAACCCATGAAGTTTATTAGGGAAACTGACAACATTGAATACCATATACTGATGATAATAACTACAAGACAAATAATTATTTCAAAACTACATTAAATATATACCAATGTCTGTCATTTTAGACATGACTAGTAGACCAGTAAAATTTAACAGATAGACATAGATGGCATATGATTAATCATTTCACCATTTCTGTGGAGCATATTTGGATTGAGTGTAAACATGCATATACACATTTCTATATGTTAACGTAATTTTATGTCGCAAATCAATTATTTTATTCCCACATGGACACTGAAAACTAGCATTGCTAAACACTGTTTCTTGTGCTTTACATTATTAAGATATGTCAATAATTGATTTTTGCAGTTCAGAAATTGCTGCTCTACATTACAAGATATCGGTGTTTGAAAAACAGCATAGCATAATATTCACACATTTATTGAAACTTCATTAGGATTGGTTAGCCCTCCATGGTCACACATTAAACTGCTGTTGTACATCCGATTACTAAATCCGTTTTTGTTGTTAAATGAATATACGAAATATGTATAAACAAAATACAGTTACATATGGCGATCTATAATTACTACGGCAGTCAGGAACACAATATTTATGGGGTATGGTAACAATAATTGCTCTAAATATACTTAAATGTAAACAATATATATAATTACCTTTAACACAAAGGAATAGTTGTAAACAGCATGGCGTGATACAAAGCATACATCGCGCTTTGACTGAGCCTGTGCTCTGATAGGACTCCGGTGGCACAGCCCATATCATGTGACATCAGGCTTTCTCTTCAGACTGCTTTGGCTAAGGTCATTGAATGGGTCTCATGCATGTTCATTGTTTACTGGGTTGGACTAATGGGTTAATAAGGGATTAAAACTTCTTTCACTAGAGATGAGGCACTTTTAATTATAATAAGTTATGCACTTTATGTTCCCTACTGTTATGTTACTTATCATCTTTCTATTGCATTTTGTTTGCCGATGTCAGTTTTGTTTCACCTTAGCTTCATAACCCAGCAGCTGATCACAAGAGGTATGTATTGGATTGTTTTACATCCGAGCTACATGAAAAGGCCACTCGGAGGCTTTTAGTCAATTATTAATTAATTAATGACATTTCCATATTGATTATTAGTTATTAATAATTGGCTATTAGGTTAACTTTCATTAATATCAAAAATGCACAGATGCAGTATGTTGTAAGCCATTGCTTCCTGTGCCACATGCAGTGATCAGGCACTTTCAAAAGAAAAAATCGCAATGACATTTGTTGTTATTCCTGATGTATTGTAATGCTAACTTTTGAAATATAGTGGTTGATCTATTATTGATCAGGGGATGATGCCTACATATTGAATATTAATTATTAGTGATTAAGTTAATTTTCATTAATATCAAAAATTCTTCTGCTGGTTCCATGGGATTATATCTGGGTAAAATGTACAGATACAGTTCAGTTGGCTGCAGTGAGCACCATTTCCTGTGCTGCCAGCTTGCTACTGCTGATGATTCAAGCACTGAACAAAAAAAAACTTTGGAGAAAGGGGCGTATTAATTGTTTCTGTTCTCTCTGTATTGTAAATATTAACTTTTGCAATATATCTATTGTTAATCGGGATGATGTCTACTACATATTGTTGATTATTGGTGATTAATTTAAATTTTGTTAAAATGAAGCACACATGCCAAAAATGTAAACTGATTTAAGCGTTTTGTCAAAATTAATAATCAGTTAATAGGTACGATAAAATGATAATCGCTAAACTCAAATTGCTTGAATGGGAAGGCTAATTTGTTTTCTCCTGTAACAGATCAGGACTCATAAGATGCCAAGACTGTTTTTTATGTTATGTAAATATATTTTAATCACTAATAACAATAGGCAGGTACACCTGCAGTTTGCTGTATTCAGTCACTAGATGGTGTACAAACAAGTGAAAAAATTTCTTAAGGTGTGTAAAAGTGAATGTATAATAGCTTTTCATGAAATGTTTCATATGGCCTCTGTTTTTTTATTTTTTTTATGTCTCACCCTCTAAGGTGAATAAAAGTTATGAGTTTATTTAACTGGAAGGGATGGGCTATTCATATAAATGTATTGTTTTAACGCAATCTGAATTTAATTCCCATATAATGTAGCATGACAGTGTAAATTTATAACGTAAGTACTGAAAGTTGCAGATGATTTATGATATTTACTTAATGCATATTCCCTATTATATTGAGCAGGAAATGGAATAATTTCTTCTTCAGCAATATGCTCTGTTTAAAATGGTTGTCTCCGATGACATAACCTTTTCTAATGTTTTTTTATTAATAATGCAAATGGCAGTGCATTGTTTAAGATGTTTTGTGTTTTTTAGGCCTTGTTGCCTCTGATGACATTATTTTGCTCAGGGGGCTTTTTTATACTGCAGATCAGCAGTAAATTGTGTATGATAATTCGTGTTTTTAGGCTTGTTTTCTCTGATGGGATTATTTAGTTCTGGGGCCTCTTTTTTATATTGAGGATCTACTGCGAGTTTATGATAAATTCGTGTTTTTTAAACTTGTTGTCTCTGATGAGATTAGTTCCTGAGGATTTTTTATATTGTGGATCAGCAGTGAATTGTTTTCAATTTTGGTTTTTAGGCATTTATAAGATTAGTGTGTTCTGGGGTGGGTGGGTAAAAAGGGTGGAATGGCAGTTCGTTGTTCAGCAGTATGTTCAGGTTGAAATGGTTGTATCCAGTAATTTTGTTCTGGGGTTTTCTTAAATTGTGGAATGGCAATTCGTTGTTTAGCGCTATGTGCTTTTTAGAATAGCCATCGCTGATGAGATTATTGATTTTTGCAAGTGTTTTCAAATTATGGAATGAATGCTTTTGTTAGTGACAGTATTGTCACTAACAAAAATCATTGATTATAAAATAATAACAAAAATCATTGAATAAATAATCAGCTAGTAGCCCCAGATCTTTTGGCATGCTGAAAACAAGTAGCCTCAGATGGTACTGACCGACATTTGTGGTATAATGATGTGTGCAGTTAGGAAAATATGCCTTATATACTATTACTTCTGTAGATTTTCTTTTTATTTGTGAAACAAAATTCTATGCTTAGGAATAAGTGTTTTATAATATTCTTTTCTCAGTGTATTCTCGTACGGCCTCTTCACTGCTAGTAATGCCATTGTTTAGGTTATTATTTGTAGAATTTTCCAAAAAGTTTAATATTCTTTCTAATGTGATATTGAAATGCATTTTTCATTAGTTTAAATTGCATAATTAATGGGGAGGTTTTTGCAGAAGTAATTTTAAGAAACATGATATAATTCTGGAAGAATTAAATTTTTCTGTCGCCACTAGGAGTAAGGAAGGCGAGCATTCTATTAACACAAAACACATTATTGTGTTGCATTAAAGAATGGTGCATGAGTACCATAAATTGCAGCACTGCAGTGCTCTGATTTCCTCCTATTTTTCATCATGCAAGGTTGGCAGCTCTGCCTGGGTGATGTCATCGGGAATCCTACCATCACATGGACACGTTTACTTACCAGAGGCTTCAGCATAGGGCTATATATGGCTGGTTGCTCCCTGTGTTGCATCTTGTCAGAAAGCATCAGGAAGCATCAGCAGGCAACAACTATTGGCCAAATTTGATGACAATGATTGGAGGAAGGTAACACGTGTCACTGTAGGGGGACTGGTGCACGTCGGTGGACATCTGAACACCTTGATTGCTGCATTCAAAGACAAGCCATAGCAGATGACATTTGACGTGGTGACTATGGACATCCCTGTGTTGACATCAACTGTGAATCACAGATTGGCTGAGGTAGGTTTGCATTTCTCCAGCCATTGCGACAACTGCCACCCACTGCAGCACATAGTCACCAAGATTGCAGTGGTGCTATATGAGACATGTGGCTGGTTGAATGGAACCATATCATATTCAGTGACGAGTCTCACTTCTGTCTCAGCATTACTGATTGGGAGTCTGGAGACTACGTGGTCACTGGGCTGATCTTGCTACAATCCGTGAGTGTCAGCCTAGGTCATGCCTAGGTTCCTCAGCCTAGTGTCATGGTTTGTGGTGCTATCAGTTTCAACAGCCATTCACTGCTCACATGCATAGTGGATATATGACAGCACGATATGTTGATGAGGTGCAGCTTTTTTGTTGCCATAGATCCATGATATCCCTGATGCCCAGTTTGTACATAACACCTGCCCATATGCTGCTAACATCAGCAGACAATGCCTACAAGATGTCCAGGTACTAACCTTACCCAGCATGATCCTCAGACTTCTCCCCAATAGAGAACGTGTGGGATGTCATTGGCAGATGACTTCACTCCTCTGCACAACCTCCTTGCAATATGGACACAGGTCAATGATGCATGGTCTGCGATACCTCAGCACACCATCCAGGGACTTTTCCACTAGATGCCACAATGTGTAGCTGAATATATAGCCCAGCATGGCTATACATCAACCTACTGACTCAGGCCACATTATACTGTCTCCTTCCCAGTCACAGTATACTGCTCCTCCCTGGTCACATGATACTGTCTCCTCCCCATTGCATTCATGTAATCCCTCAGAAATCAAATTACTTCTTTCCCACCTACTTGTGTACATGTGTGGTAAGTTTCATTTCGTGTATTCTTTCATTTCGTGGCATTTTCTGTGTCGAGCTGTGTATTTCATGAGTAGTTTTATTTTAATAGGGCTTTTATAGAGGCATGTAGTAAAAAAATGCTTCTGGCAATGCAAATAAAAATTTGTTTAAAAAAAACAACAAACAGATAGAAATAATTATAATGCACTTGAATAGAAAGCTTATTTCTGAATAAAAAAATTCAAACAAGAAAATTTCTTTTGTTTTGCAAATTTTTTTCTGTACATTACTTTGAGAAAAGTTCAGACTTTTCATCAACTGTGCTTAGTCAAATAAGTAAGTCAACTTTAAGATTAGTTGATTAAAAAAGGAAAAAAAATTAGATTTAAAAAAGAAAATGCAATTGTCATAGCCAGTGATGTACTACAACTCTAAAAGATTGATGAAAACGTATCAATATATGGGAAGGAAATCAATAAATCGATAGAAGTGAAAACGAACAAGTTATAAGCCATCCATTGTCACAATCAGTGATTAAAATAACTCTGTTCTCTGTGACTTGTGGTTGGGGAATGGAGATGGCTCAGTTGGTAGCATCAGGTTTGTAATCTGCAGTTCCCAGGTTTGAACCTGGACCAGTATTGAGATTTATCTCTGGAAACAGTGGGTCAGTAGGGGACACCAATGGGCTTGGAAAGGCCATTGCCCATCAGATGAGACATTAAGCCATGGCCCCATATGCGGGATAGCCATAGCCTGGTGCATGCTAGATGTCCTTGATGGGAGGCTACCATCTGTCTCCCAACAATTGTCCAGTGGGCCGCCTCTTCCCAACATTCTCTGAGTCCTTGGGGTCTTTGTGACCTGGCTATTTTGCCCATTGTGTGTAAAAAAAAAATTGCTGCTTAGAAGTGAAAGAACCCAACCTGATCTCTGTGGTTGAGCAATAAAATTATTAAGTTTATCCTTCAAGCTATTTGCATACTAAAAATTTTTAGGAGCTAACTTGGAAGCTGTTCAGGAGTAACTTGGAAGCTGTTTTAGGAGTAACTTGGAAGCTGTTCATAAATGAACCTGATTTGTATATAAATGAACCTGATTGTCACTGAAGATGGAATGCTCCCAGAGCAAGGGCAGCATTCCATCTTCAGTGAAGTGACACTGTGGTAACATTAGTTTTTTGACTTGAAATCGTCACCACATAGTGCCACTTCACTGAAGATTCATATAGTGCCACTTCACTGTCCTTGCTCTGAAAAGCTTCTGAGTTTGCTCCTAAAAACTTTTAATATGCAAATAGTTTGAAGGATAAACTTAATAATTTTATTGCTCAACTACAGGACTCTCTAAGTTATTTTAATTATTTTCTGACAAAAGGTCTTTTAAATTGAGTGCAATCAATAATGTAGCACAACTCTGAAAGATTTATGGGAATGGAAATCAATAAATCGATAGAATTAAAAACTATTATCAATTTGTCAGGTGGCCATTGCATTGTTGTAGAGATCTGAACTGCCCAAGATTGATACAGGGCAGTCGCATTTTATGCAAAGACCTGTTCGTGAAGAAGTTCCTGAAGACCTCGCATAATTAAAGACTAATTTTCCATAGGAATAAACTTAAAGTAGGGGAAAAGCATTCTCAGAGTGCATAAATGTATAACCTTTGTAGCATATTTTTCATTTGAAAGATATTTTTTAGGGACAATAAATAAATACTTAATATATAAACAGTAAAAGTCAATACAACATTGTCACAATTTACTGCCTGAAAATATGGGATCATATTCTGATGACACTGAAGGAACAGGTGATGCAACAGGTGCCAAATTAGGATGCATTATCTCCCCACTTGACATTAAAAGCTAGTCTGAATCCAATGCAAATCTTTTGCTCAAGAAAGAATCTAATATGATTGAGTTCTTTTGTTTCTTCTCTGAGATTTTCAGATGCACACTCCATCATCTGCTGCACCATCAAGGAGCTGCACTCCATGTTCCGATTGTCTTCTTAAAAAATGACAATAGCTGCTGAAATGGGCGTAAGGATTCGGCATTCATCTGAGATGCGAACAGATAATCTGTCACCAGGCGTCATTACTGAACAAAGAGCTTCAGAAGGGTGTAGTGGCAAGGTCAGTGAATTGGCCAATTCTAGCACACTCCTTTGCCCCTCCATCAGGTCGCATGAACTGACCAAATAGTGAGAAAAGTCAAGAAAGGGACTTGGTGGCTTCAAATCAATGAGGACAGTCAAGCAGGGATTGTTGCTAGTGCATCCTTAGGTCATCCTTCATTGACCTCAAGGTCCAGGAACCCATGTTTGGTTGGTTGGCTCAAGTGCAAATAATTTATGTAACACCAAGGTGTGATCGAGGATAGGCATTGTTTATATGAATTGTATATTTGTATATAAATTAACCTGATTGTACATGTTAGTGCAATAATTTCTGGCCACCAGGGAATTTAACTGCATACACTAAGTAATTACTACTTTTGAGATGATTCAAATTTTAGAGCAAAAATTGTCTTCAGCCGAGTGGGTACAAACCCATGACATCCTGATAACATGTCAGGTGCTCTGGACCACTGAGCTACTGGCTGCTGATCAAGATCTCCTCTAATTGATGATATGAATATTTTCTACCTACAGTACATATTCCATTATGTCACATGTAGGTGCTATTCAGGCAATCTAGCCATAAGCGGTAGATAAATGCCATATAGATGGAAAGTAGGTATTACAAGCGGTGCCTACGTAATGGGAATTCCTGCCGATTTCAAGATGTGAAGCGACAGCAGCACTAGTTACATTTTCGTCGGCTTGGCTGTACTATTTAGTGCTGGCGATCCGCTGTTTTGCTTGTTACTTGCTTCGTAGCAGTATAGGTTATTATTACGCTGTTTACCGCTTGCTTCAAAATTGGATTCTGATATGGATTTGTTCATAATTAACTATTTTGTCTACTTTCTGCTGTTTTTAACTAAAAGTCTGAACGATGATGCAGTATTGTGTGATGTTTTGCAGAAGCGAAACTCAGTTTCTATCAAATCTATTCCAAACCGGATCTGCAAGACAGGTGGCTGTATCAATATGTCGGCAACGTAATGAAGATATGAGTAATTGGAAAAAATATCTGAGATTACTTTTGAATAAATAATATTTTGGAATTGCAGAAATCTTTACAATATATGGAACTGAGTTACACTTCCCTAACAAAATATTAGAGAATTTCTGTGTTATGTGAATGGGAATCTTACTATGAATTCAAGATTATAATTTTATCTATTCAAATCTCGATTTTTAACAGCATTCATCTAGTATTTAAGGATTCATTATTCCCCTTTGTATCTCTGAGAAGGATTCTAGTTTATTGTACTTGATTAGTCATCTGTCTGATTCTTTCTTTCTCTCGACATCCTCAGATTTACCATATGACTTCGACCAGATCACTGTATACTTATCATTAGCGTAGGTTAGCTTACTGCGGAACGGTGCTGCCCTCATGTGCGCGCTTGCTAACATGGAGAATCGTGGAAATCGGCAGGCATTCCCATTACATAGGCACCGATTACAAGTATACAGTATATCCATGTTTCGTTACCATAACTATGGGTGGATGAAATCACCCATAGTTATGGTAGTCATACTCTTAGAAAGCAGTAGTTATACTCTTAGAAAGAACCAAACTATTATACAGCCTAATTTTAGTCTTTAGGTGTACATGCCTATTTTTCCACACTCTCCATAGATTCTTAAAAGTCCCAGCAACAATCCCTGTTCTTCTGTTTTTCTCATGCGGCACATCACCAGTATCTGTTACATAGCTCCCAAGATAATTAAACTGAGACACTTGTTCAAGAGTACAGCCATTCAAGACAACTGAAGCACCATCTGCCTAACAAATTTTCATTTCTTTAGTTTTTTCTCTGTTTATCACCAAACCTACTCTATTACCATTCTCATGAACAGCCCTAATGATAGAATTCATCTTATCAACATCATTAGCCAAAACAGGGCCAAATCATTGGCATAATGTAAATCAGAAATTTTGAAATCTCCAGACTATTTAAGACCAAAATCTTTCCCTTGCAAAGAATTTTGCATAACATAATTAATAACCAAACAAAACTGAAAAAAAGACAAAATATACCCTTGTCTAACTCCACTAGCAATGCTAAACCAATCCCTGACTCTCATACATGACTCAGTGTTATTTATAGAGAGCTTTCATTACACTAACTTATATTGATTTAACCATATGATTAACAATCAACCACATTCCATATAATTTAACAATCACCCACAAATTATGTCGATCAACAGAGTCAAAAGCCTTTTTGAACTCTATAAAGCCAGCAACCACAGGTCTCTGAAACTCTAAACATTTCTCAAGAATCTGCCTAAGTGAAAATATTTGATCAATACAACCGCTACCACTTCTGAATCCACACTGTTCATCATGCAAAGAGCTTTACCTGGAACAGAAAGTAAACTAATTTCCCTATAAATGACTATAATAAATTAATATTGCTAGCAGTGACTACACATATATCCAACAAGAGAAATAAATATTTAAATAACTCAAGAACTGTGATCACCTTTTTCAAAACTTGGGACAATAATAGCTCTAGTAAAATTCTTAGGAACAACACCTTTATCATAAAAAAATATTCGAAATTTCAGTCAGCCATGTGATAACACAAATGTTACCAGCTCTAAGCATTTCAGTGGTGATTTCATCCAACCCTGGGGATTTATGCAATTTTAATTTACAGATAGCCAAAGTGACTTCGGAATGTGATGTAGGGCCATTCATTAAAGCCAGCATCTATCCTTATTGCAAACAATGGGAGTAGAAATAATCACATTATTTAGAACTTCTCTGAAATGCTCAGCCCACCTAGCTATCACAGAATCCTCACCTTCAACCACCTTGCATGTTTATCCCTTAATCCCTGTGTACTTGTCTGCTTATTCCCGCATAAAACATTAATAATCTGGTACAACCCCTCTCTTGTTGTGCTGCCTAACTGCTTCCTCAGCTTTGTTAGCTAAGCTATCAAGCCAAAGATTCTCATCAGCTGTTAACTGATCCTTTACATGTTTATTAAGCTTGTTGTAATGCCTTCTGTTAGGGCTAGTAGGGTGTTGATTCATATTAATCCTGTACTTCCTTCTTCAGAAATAAGTTTCATAGCCTTATCACTCAAATAATTTTGTTTCCTCTGTTCCCTTTTACCCAAAAGAGTACTGTTGGTTTCAAGAAAAGCCTGTTTAAACTGATCCGATTCTTCTCAACTTCAGTAGTAAGCAAACCACAAATGTCATAATGACTTAGTAGCCTATCATGGTATGCTTTGGCTATATCTGGATCTTTCAGACTTTCAATGTTGAAGGTAATTTTCTTCACCTTAGCATAACATTTCTTAAGCTTCAGCTGCAAGACATTTTTGACCAGGTAATGGTCAGACCCAATTTCTGCTCCCCTGTGTGATCTGGTATTCCCAACTGAACTAGCCCATTTGCTGTTAATTAAAAAATAATCTATCATATTCCTGTGCAACCCATCAGGTGAAACCCATGTATATTTGTAAATGTCTTGGTGTTTGTAGCATGTGTTAGTTATTCGCAAACCATTAAGTTTACTTACCTGTAGGAGACGTTCCCCATTGCCATTGGAACTACCAATGCCAAAGAGACCTAAAACTCCTGCCCAAAGGTCAGAGTCAGTACCAACTTTAGCACTGAAGTCACCTAGCACAAGAGAAATATCTCCTTTCTTCACAGAATTCAAAATGTCTTGAAGCTGGCTGTAAAACACATCCTTCTCGTTCTCATCAGCGTCCTCTGTGTGGGCATAGCAACATATGACATTCAAGTGTTTAATTTTTGTTTTAAATTTTGATCTAAGAAATCTTTCATTAATGCAGTCATATCCTAGAAGAGCATCACTGGTGTGTCTGCTGAGAAGCAAACCTACACCTTAGAGATGCTTTGCTCCCTGAAAAGAGAAATTTAAAGTTATTTTTAAGTATTTCACCTTTACCTGTCCATCTGGTCTCTTGCAATCCTAGAATATCTAGGTTATAGTGCTGGAATTCCTGCGTGAGGTCCTCACTTTCCATGTTCCTGCAGAGAGAAAATGATTAGTAGGATTTTTAAAGAAGCTAGCTTTATTGAGATAGGTAGGACCAACAATATCAAACAGCCCCCTGATCGCAGGTATGGAGCAAAGACCCTGTTAATCCTCTGCTAAAGGCTGAAGTCACCGATGCTGGTAGGAACTTCAGGCACCACCTTTTCAAGACCAATAGCCGTCCTGTGGTCGAGTGATTAGCGCGATAGGCTACTGATCTAAGGGACCTGGGTTCGAGCCCCGGATAAGGCATGGGTGTTTGTTGTTTTTCTGCTGAGGTCCTGCCATCCTCTCAGACCTTCTACTATGGCATATACTCTGACAGGCTCCTGTCAGACCTCCGTGAAAAGCAGCTGCTTGAGGGGGTATTTATTTTATTTTATGGCCAGCCGCAGACACATTACTCCAGTTTATGATTTATTATGCTGAACTAGCTAAGTGAGGTTCGGGTACCTGCGATGGTCTCTGATCAGGATTATCCACCAGCTGATATAAGGTATCCCATGCCTCTGTTCACTTAGAGCTGGCTACCCACAAGCAAACAGAAAACACAGCGGCAGATTCTCCCTCTACAGAGGCCCACCAGTGCAGCAAGTCAAGATTTCATAATCAAGCTCAAATCTATAAACCAATCCAATCTAGTGGGTATAAATGGTCAGCACCAGGACTCTGTAAAGTTGACCACTCCTCAGCAGGGTTGAAAAAAAAAAGTGGCCATAGATAGCCTGATCAGAAGACCACACTGAGCTGGCAGCCCTCTCCTTTTTCTTAAAAAAAAATAAAATGGTAACATTAGTTACCTTATGCTGTTTCGTCAAGAGACTGGATTTCCAATGCATTATATTTCTCTCTCTTTGGAAAACATTAATACAGGTTTTAAAAAATTTCTTGAAAAATGCATGAAATATAAATAAATTTAACAATTTTTTGCCTTTATTACCATTCTGAAAGGGGGAGGGGGCATGCCCTCCTTGATCTGGCCCTGTGTAAACTTAATAAGGGGGAGGGGGGGCATTCAGCATAGAATAATGCTAACAAACAGATGGCAGTACTGTATATCACTTCTAAGAAATGCTGATCAGATGGATTAAACAAATTATTTATATCCTAGATGAATAAAATATGCTTCAAATGAAAAAAAGAAAATATTCATTTCCAAGCCTGAATTGTGTATATTTATAAGATATATGTAAGGAAATTTTCAAATGGCAATTTCTATTTTTAAAATAAATCAGAATTTTCGTTTTGTTTTACTAAAAACAAACATAGACATCTTAGGCCTCACATTTTGGATTCTGTTGATATCTGTATTCACTGGGGACCCTGTAAGTGTTAAAAGAAAATTGTTTTTAATGAGCTTAATTCTGTCAGTAGTAGTTAAAAGAGCGATGCTCTACAACTAGTGTAACAAAACATCACCTACTGATGGGTTTGCTACACTTGTCTTTATGATCTTCCTTGTGCTCAAATTCAACTGCCATCAGAGAATTCATATCTATTCTATTAAGCTATGTTGTTACATGAGTAGTGAATTTTTTGTGACAAAATTCGAATATGTTAGAATTATTCAACACAATGATAAATGAAAAATAACACTATATGAGCCGTTTATTTTAAAATTGGGCAAGTCCTTTTTTTGTTATTGCAAGGTATTTAAGGGATTAATTTTTTAATAGATTTAAAAATATTGGTAAGCATTAATAGACAACTTTTATGTATTTTATGGTGTTAGATAATGTAAATTTATTATCCAATATTTTATCATATTAAGTTCTATCTATTGTTATCATTAGCTTCATTTTTTTTCAAAAATGAACTTACCCCACTTTCAAAATAAATGGCTCATATATTGTATGCCAGATGTGTTTACTCATAATAAATTTTAATAACTTTATTTCAGGCTTATGTTTGGATTTATGATCCAATACCAGTACGGACATGGATAATAGGAACATTAATGGGTAAGTAAAATGTATTCTTTAGCAATATGAAAGGAAATTATTATAATGCAGAATATCAGTATGTAAGAAATAGTCATAATATAAGAAGCAAAGTGCCTCTAGGTGCATGTTACACAAGTGGCATAATTTAACTTAATCTTTAAAGTGATGATGATGAAGTAATTTGCAATGAACTTGCACATCAGTCTAATTTCTGTTTTACCTTTAAAACAGGGGCTACAACCTTTTAAGATTTAGTAAGCAAGGGTTTTGGAGACATGGAATTTTGGAACTTGGCTCTGGTTCCAGCTAAATTATGAAGTTTCAAATAATCATTTTTCATTTTAATATAATTCAAATGAAAACTGTAAAAGTAAAAGCGTTTTACTCAAGCAAAATAGGAAACTATGCTTGTCAATCTTTAATGATGAGGATAGCAAACCATGACGTTTCTTCTGGCTTTATGTAATACAGAAGTACGTTATAGTACTTGGCATTGTCATAGTTTCTCATCTATCTAGGTTGAGTGGGCGAAAGCCCGTTTTGTCCGGTGCCAGAAGGAAACTTGGATCAAATATACGTCTTCTATCACCCACATGACCAGTTCTAAGGTCGTGTGGGATATAATCCAGAAGATGGGTGGAAAGTACATGTCCCACTCATTATCGATCCTGGAGCCAATGAAAGGCAATTGCTGATCCACTAGCAATTGCTGACACTCTGGGGGAGTCAACCTCCTCCATTTCGTTGTCTTCTTACTCCCCCGAGTTTCTGACTCAGAAGATCAGGGCTGAACACTCTCTGCTATCCTTTCCCTTAAATGGCATATAGCCTTACAACAGGCCATTCACAGCGGAGGAACTTCACCATGCTATGCACACTTTTTGTGCATCTGCTGTCCGGCCAGACAACGCCCATTATGCCATGCTCCAACATCTCTTGCCATCGGGTAAGAATTGGCTGCTCTGACTCTTCAACTGCATTTTCATCAAGGGGCAGTTTCCAGACTCCTGGTGGGAGCTATTGTTTCGGCCTTCCCCAAGCCAGGCAAAGACCCCCAAGATTCCTTTAAATTATTATCCAATTACTTCAACTAGCTGTGTGTGCAAGGTGTTGGAAAGAATGGTAAATACCATCTTGCCTGGTATTTGGAACACAATAGCCTTCTTTCCAACACCCAGTGTGGCTTTCACAGGCAACAGTCTACTTTAGACCACCTGATCCATCTTGAATTGGAGATCAGAAATTCATTTTTATGTCGAGAGCACCTGGTGTCCATTTTCTTCGACATTGAAAAAGCATAACAACACAGTGTGGAGATTCAGCATTCTGTGTGACCTCCATAGCTTTGGTTTGAGAGGTCACATGCTGAACTTCATTGCTAATTTTTTATCATCTCATACATTTAGAATTCATGTTGGCAACACTCTGTTGCGGCCTTTCCCCCAAGAACAGGGGGTGCCACAAGGTTGCATCCTGAGTGTTACACTTTTTGCTGTCAAGATAAATTCCATTACATGACAACTTCCAACTGTAGGCAGTGCCCTCTATGTTGATGATGTTAGCATCTTTTGCTCGTCGTCCAGCATGAGGGTTATTGAACAACAACTGCAAACTGCCCTGAACAAATCTTGACTTGGGCAACATCCAGTGGGTTTAGGTTCTCCACAAAGAAGATCGCTTGCATACACTTTTGCCGCAAGTGTAATCTTCATCTGGATCCCGAGCAGACAAGTGCACAATAACATCATTGCAGTTGTGGCGGAGACCAAATTTCTTGGTCTCAAATTGGAATTTGATCTTCTCATATTCAGCATCTCAAGTCCAAGTGCATGCGTGCTTTGAACATCCTCAAGGTCCTCTCCTCTCTGTCTTGGGGGTGGATTGATGTTCATTGCTCCCCATCTATTGTGCCCTTGTCTGGTCTAAACTAAACTGCGGATCCCAGGTGTAAGACTCCGCCCAGGATTCAGTGGTGAAGGTGCTGGACCCTCTACACCATCAGACCCTCCGTGTTTGCATGGGAGCCTTCCGCACTTCACCAGTCCAGAGTCTTTACATTGAGACCGATGAACTATCTTTAGCTATTCACAGTCAGCAGTTGTCTCTGTGGTATGCAGCAAAATTGCGATCCCTGCATGACCATCCCACTTGGGACTGCATTTTCAGTCTCCAGTGGGAAATGTTATACCAGAATCAGCTGACTGCCATTCGTCCCTTCAGTTTGTGTGTCCAAGGTTACCTTAGCAACATTACCACCATCTCGCGGTTGACAGCTGAGCCAATTCTACCATGGCTTGCTGTTTCCTCTTCCTGTGATAATTCCCTTTTCAGGACAGGGAAGTCCTTTACACCAGACAGTGTGTAGCAGCAACTCTTTGCCAGCCATCGTGCTGAGCTCCCAGACTCCTTGCCTGTCTTCACAGATGGCTCAAAGTCTGGCACATCAGTGGGATCAGCCATGGTCTGCTGTGATGCAATCATTGCAGACCAAATCCCACTTTAGTGTTCCACCTTCACTGCACAGTTGCACACTATCAGCCTCGCCTTGGACCATGTGGTGACTAAACATCATCGTCAATGTGTGCTTTATATCAACTCGCTTAGCTTGTTACAGGGTTCAGTCTTGGTGGGGATCATCAGCCTCACCCAGTTCTTTCTAAGATCTCCAGCAGCTTCATTGTCTGGCAGCTACAACAACCATCTGTTTCTGTTGGATGCCCAGTGATGTCAGTATCAAGGGCAGTGACTTGGCAGATACTGCTGCCAAGTCAATGATGCCCCTGTCTGGCTCTCCTTTGCTATTTCCATATCTGGATTTCTGGCAGCGTTTTACCACCAAGCTTTGGGCACACTGCAGAGATCTTGGTCAGAACAGCTTATGAACAAGCTCTTTGAGATCAAACCTATCATCAAACCATGGCAGTCATGTTGCTGCAGGAATTGCAAGGAGGAAGTTGTACTTGTTTGACTCTGCTAGACCATTCTTTTATTACTCATTCGTTTCTTCTATAATTAGCATGACTTTGAACCGCCTGTGCAGTTTTAGTAGTTGTTGTAGTAGAGAGATGTGACCAACCTTGTTGGCCACATCTCTGTACTACAAACCAGCTTCTCTAAGGCTCTCTTCTACACACTGACAGATTTGCGACTACAACACACTGCAAAGGGACTGGCAACAAGTAACACTTTGAATAAATTGGTAAACAACAGACTTTTATAGTTTTCATTGTGAGTCTATCATCCTGCATTGCTTTTGCCCCTCACATCTGCCCACTTGCAAGCATGTCTTCAGTTGTGTCACCTCAGACAGAACTGGAATGAACAAGAGTGGGGTACTTTGGTGTTTAGTGATTAATCTTGTTTTTGTCTTAGTCAGCATGATGGTAGACGTGTTTGCCATCATCCAGGGGAAAGGAACACTGCCCAGTTCATGCAACATTGTCACACAGCTCCAGCACTTGGTGTTGGGTGCCATTAGTCAGATATCTCGGTCAGAACTGATCCTCATAAGGGGATCTCTAACTGTCCAAAAATATGTTATCTACATTTTGCAGCCTGTCCATTTGTTCTGCAGCATGGAACCTTTTACCAGCAAGATAATGCCTGTTCCCACACAGCACACATTAGTCTACAGTATCTACATGAGCAAAACGTTCAGGTATTATCATGGCCAGCATGCTCACCAGACCTTTCACCTATTGAACATGTCTGGGACATGATGGGCCAACAGCTCCAACAACACCCAAGAGGTTCGTCAACCACTGTCGCTGAAATGCTTCAGTGACTTTTTGTTATATGGCATTCTATCCCTCAGGAGGACAATGATAGAGCTTTAAGCCTTCGCCCACCCTTTTTATGAATGCATTACTGCATGGGGCAGTTCAATGTCATATTAATTATAGCTCTTGACTGGGTTAGGTAAAGTGGTAATTTTTTTGATAATATAATCAATTGCACATCTCAGTGTATGCTAACAGCTGCCTGTTATTCAATAAAATAGCATTGATCCTTCCAGGTGTTGCAATTTTTTCCCCCTGTAGTGTATTTTAACCCATTGCCCTTGTTTTAACTTCGAACGTCGATTGTATTTTACTTTCATGATTTTGCATCTGAGCCACTTACTTTCGGACATCTTTTATCCAATAATACGTTTTTACCCCAAATTTTTGCTTTTTTACGGTATATAGGTTATTTTCCAAGTTATGTTGTTGTTTATTTGCTGTCTGGCCCAGGTCTTTTACACCTGGGTTGGTTTTACTTTTGTATCTTTTTAACTATTGCTTTTTTGTTTTTGTATTATTTATATCTGTTGGTTTTGTCTTTTACTCTTTACTGTATTGACTTTTAACTTTGGTTGTGGGTTTGGGTCTTTTACCCTTTTATTTGTCTTGTTTGGCGCATATTGTCTCCTTAGCTGCCAATGCACCATAAAACCTTTAACAACCAACCATCTAGGTTGAGTATAGAAAAAAAAAGGAGATGCCTTAATTGCTTTATCCTGTAACAAGAGGTGAAGCAGATGATGGTCATATGTTGTGTCAACTTATTATAATTATTTTATGTATTGGGAAAAAACTTATTGAAATATTAATAAATGATTTTGATAATGATCTAACTAAATAATAATACACATATGTACTGAGAAAGCATAAAATATTTCTTCATTGCAAAGAGGAATGAAATGTTTGAAAGCTGTACAAGAAAGGATTTAAAAAATTTTAAAACATAAAAAGATTGGCCTTGTACTTATTTAACACATTTAATCCACATTATTTTAGAATGATCCTATGCTTGACCAGATGTTGAAAAGCCCATAGCATTCTGTTATGCTGCTGATACTCCCTTTTTTCTGTGGTGAGTGCTGCTGCCTTTTACTACTGGTGTACAGGATTATGGGTCAGAGTTGACAGGAACCAAAATCGGCTTCTCTGTGCCTATGTTGCATATTAGACTTGAATGTTTTTAAATACAGAAAAAAAACTACTCTATATTTAAATCAAATCTAAAATTCTTATATTACTTCTAGATATTATTGTCTTAACTATATTATTAGTTGTTTTATTGAAGAAAAAAAATATAACCGTTTGATGCAGTTGTGAGTTAGGGCTACTGGTACCCATCACTTCACAGTGCCACATGCGAAGCACAACATACTGTGATTAAAGTATGGTTGGGACAGTCAATCGTACTTTATCACTTCATCAATCATACCTTGGTGATTCATACCAATATTTTGCTTCTTGGCAGGCTGAATTTCTTATGACATTTTGGAAATCATTAAGCATACACAATTAAAAAGACCTTCTTGCTCAGAAATCAATTCAAATTACTTAAAATTCTCTGTCATTGAGCATAAAATTATTAAATTTATCCTTCAAATATTTGCATATTGAAAGTTTTTAAGTGCAAACTCTGAAGCTTTTCAGCACAAGGCAGTGCTCGATCTTCAGTGAAATGACACTATGTGGTGATGATTTCGAGTTAAAAAACTAACTTCACCACATAGTGTCACTTCACTGAAGATGGAGTTCTGTTCTTGCTCTGAAAACTTTCAGAGTTTGCATCTAAAAACTTTTAATATGCTGATATTTGAAGGATAACTTAATAATTTTATTGCTCAATGACAGAGAATTTTAAGTTATTTTAATCATTAGCATACTTAGAATTCCATAAGCTTACTTTAATGTGAGGTTAAATATGAGCAAATGCAATTATATGATTCCTCACTTTTCATAGTGTTAAAGTTAGCAACAGTGAAAATTGTATTTAACTTTCTGAAACTGATTTCACAGCTGTGTAGAAACTTGTATAAATGATAAATTAAAAAATATATATATAAATCAAAATGATTAAACAATTATTTGCTTCTACAGTAAATATATATTGCCTGTAGATAAAGAATTCGTTCAATAATGTGGAAAAAATCATTGCTGACACTGTGGGATTTGAACCCACAACTCTCTAGATACATACTACTAAACCAACCATCAGACAATAGTTGTTTCCGCAATATGACCTTTACATCTTTTGTTGAATGTGACAGAACTTGTGCCATCTATAATCAAGTAATCAAGAAAGGCAACTTATTTAAAAATCAGATGTCGATGATGAAGTCACTCACACTAAAGCACCATTAATGATGAACATAAATGATAATTATTTTTCCACATAAGTATGTATTGAATTCACTATCCACAGCTACTCTGTATATCTGCTATGGTGAAATTTATTCATTAATAGCACTTTAGCACAAGTGACTTCATCATTGACATCTGATTCATTAGCAACATTTGACAAAATAAGTTGCCTCTCTTGCAGTGTTGGCAAATGAAAATTCATTACATTTTTCGTTAGAACTAAAATTTTAATGTCATTTTTTGTTACCTTTTTTGTTATAGCAAAATTTAAATTTCATTATAATGTTACATGAACATTATTTCGAAATATTTGTAGTACAAATGCAAAATAATAAAATATATTCTATCATTTTTATTATATATATGCAGTAGTGTTGTCCAACAGTTCACACCAGTTCAATGAACACCTCCTACAACAGATGGCCAATAGACCAAATTTAAATGCCACCATAAATAGTTTTACCATATAGACAATTCTTATATTTTTGATTCTAATATTATTATTGGTGGACTTTTGTGTTGTTCTTTATACTAAAGTTTATAAATATATTTTATTTAGGAGAAAAATTGTTTGTATTAATTAAGATTATGGTATTTGATAATAAATGCAAATAATTTTCTTTCTAAATAAAATATATTTTAACAATAAATGACAATCACAGAGTTACCTATTAATTTTTAACATTTATAAATCAAATGTTTTTGTGTAAAAAAATTTTGGCATATGGGACTTGAACCCAAATCTCTCCAGAAACATGCCAGAGTATTCTAACCTTTGAACTAATGCCAGCTCTGTCCTTTTCCCCACTTAGTATGACTTTCCACACTTGGCTCCATCTATGATCTCGGGCAGAAACTATGGCGTAAACTGGAAGGAGAGCTGTGCACCAATCCCTAGTGATGATGCACAGAACCGGCCAAGTCTAGCACCTAATGTCCGACCCCGCCTTCTCGTGGTGCAGGCCGTTAGTACCTTTCAAAAGAGATATTCTCTTTTGGAAGGGAACGGAAGGGGAGGGCTGCCAGTTCAGTATGGCCTACTGATCTGGTCATCTGTGGCCACTTTTTTCTTTTAACCCTGCTGAGGAGTGGTCAACTTCACAGGGTCCTGGTGCTGACCATTTATACCTACTAGACTGGACTTGTTTATGGATTTGAGCTTGATTATTGATCCTGGACTTGCTGCACTGGTGGGCCTCTGTTGAGGGAGAGTCTGCCACTGTGTTTTCTGTTTGCTTCTGGGTTGCCAGCTCTAAGTTAACAGAGTCATGGGATACCTTATATCAGCTGGTGGATAATCCTAATCAGAGGCCATCGCAAGTACCTGAACCTTACTTAGCTAGTTCGGCATAGTCAAGCCTAAACTGGAGTAATGTGTCTCAGGCAGGCCATGTGGCTCTTGAAAAAGTCCACTTGAAAAGGTGGTGCCTGAAGTTCCTACCAGCATCGGTGACTTCATCCTTTAGCAGAGGAGGAACAGGTCTTTGCCCCATGCCTGCGATCAGGGGGCTGTTTGATATTGTTGGCCCTACCAATCTCAATAAATCTAATTTCTTTAAAAATCCTACTAATCATTTTCTCTCTGCAGGAACGTGGAACATGAGGACATTACGTAGAGATTATTCTCTTGATGTCCTCATGCAGGAATTCCAGTGCTATAACCTAGATATTCTAGGCTTGCAAGAGACCAGATGGACAGGTAAAGGTGAGATACTTAAAAATAACTTTAAATTTCTCTTTACAGGGAGGGAGGATGGAAAGCATCACCAAGGCGTGGGTCTGCTGCTCAGCAGACATGCTAGTGATACTCTTCTAGGATATGAGTGCATTAATGAAAGGTTTCTTACAGCAAATTTTCAGACAAGCATTAAAGACTTTAATGTTATCTGCTGTTATGCCCCCACTGAGGATGCCGATGAGGATAAGGATAGGTTTTGCGGACAACTTCAGGATATTTTGAATTCTGTCAAGAAAGGAGATATTACCCTTGTTCTAGGTGACTTTAATGCCAAAGTTGGTACTGATTCTGACCTTTGGGGAGGAGTAATAGGCCCTTTTGGTATTGGTAGCTGCAAAGGCAATGGGCAACGTCTCCTACAGGTAAGTAAACTCAATGGTTTCAGAATAACTAACACATATTACAAACACCGCGACATACATAAATACACATGGGTTTCACCTGATGGGCTGCATAGGAATATGATTGATTATATATTAATTAACAGCAAATGGGCTAGTTCTGTTAGAAATACCAGGGCATACAGGGGAGCTGAAATTGGATCTGACCATTACCTTGTTAAAAGTGTCTTGCAACTTAAACTTAAAAAGTGTTGTGCTAGGGTTAAAAATTTACCTTTAATACCAAAGCTCTGAAAGACCCAGTTATAGCTAAAGCTTACCATGATAGGTTACTTAGTCATTATGACAGTCATGGTTTGCTTAATACTGAAGTTGAGGAAGAATGGGGCCATTTTAAACAGGCTTTTTTGGAAACTAACAGTACTCTTTTAGGAAAAAAGGAGCAGAGGAGGCAGAATTATTTAAGTGATAAGGCACTTGAGCTTATTTCAGAAAGAAGGAACTGCAGGAATGTCCGTAATCAGTGCCCTACTAGTCCTAATAGAGAGCCTAATAAACGTGTAAAGGATCAGTTAGCTACTGATAAGAATCTTTGGCTTGATGGTTTGGCTGACAAAGCCGAGGAAGCAGTTAGACAGCACAACAGCAGAGAGCTGTACCAGATAGTTAATGTTTTGTGTGGTAGAAAATGGACAGGTATACAGGGATTGAAGGATAAAAATGGTAAGGTGAAGGGGAGGATTCTGTCATGACTAGGTGGGCTGAGCATTTCAGTGATGTTCTAAACAATGTGGTTAGTTCTACTCCCATTGTTTGTAATGATGATAGATTCATTGGCAGCTTTAATGTTGGCCCTATAACACAATCTGAAGTTATTTTGGCTGTTTCTAAACTTAAACTTCATAAATCCCCAGGGGTAGATGAAATTACTACAGAAATGCTCAGAGCTGGGAATGTTTTGGTTACCACTTGGATGACTGAAATTTTGAATAACTTTTATGATAAAGGCATGGTTCCTAAAGATTTTACCAGAGCTATTATTATCCCTATTTTCAAAAAAGGTGATTGCAGTTCTTGTGATAACTATAGGGGTATCAGCCTGCTCTCTGTTCCAGGTAAAGTTCTTTCCATGATTGTGCTTAATAGAATTAAGAATCTGGTTGACAGTCAATTGCGTGATGAGCAATGTGGATTCAGAAGTGGTAGGGGATGTGTGGTAGGGGAAATGTTTAGAGTTTCAGAAACCTTTGGTTGCTAGCTTTGTTGATTTCAAAAAGGCTTTTGAATCTGTTGATAATCATAATTTGTAGTTGATTGTGAGATCATATGGTATACCAGACAAGTTAGTTAACATAATGAAAGCTCTCTATAATAACACTGAGTCATTTGCGAGAGTTGGTAAGTCTTGTAGCAATTGGTTTAGCATTACGTCTGGTGTTCGACAAGGGTGCATCTTGTCTACTTTTCTCTTTAGTTTGGTTGTCGATTATGTTATGCGAAATTCACCTCAAGGGAAAGATTTTGGCCTTAATTGGGCTGGAGATACGAAAATTTCTGATTTAGATTATGCTGATGATTTAGCCCTTTTGGCAAATGATGTTGATGAGATGAACTCTTTCATTCGAGCTGTTGATGAGACTGGTAGTAGAGTGGGTTTGGTTATAAACAGAGAGAAAACTAAAGTGATGAAAATTGGTCAGGCAGGTTGTGATTCAGTTGATCTGAATGGTTGCAGTCTTGAGCAGGTGTCACAGTTTAATTACCTTGGGAGCTATGTAACTGATACTGGTGATGTGCGGCATGAGATTAACAGACGAATAGGTATTGTTGCCGGGACTTTTAAGAATCTATGGAGATTGTGGAGAAATAGGCGTATACACCTAAAGACTAAAGTTAGACTGTATAATAGTTTGGTTCTTTCTAGGGTTAGTTATGGTAGTGAAACTTGGACGCTTTGTAAACAAGATAACAGGAAACTAGATGCTTTTGATTCTAGATGCTTACGCAGTATCTTGGGTATTAGGTGGTTTAACTTTGTAACTAATGATGAGGTTAGGCAAAGGAGTCTGCAACCTCCTTTAAGCAGCATATTGTGCAGAGAGAGACTCCGCTGGTTTGGCCATGTTGCCCGTATGGATAATTATAGATTGGCGAATAAGGTTATGAACAGTGAGCCTAGAGGCCTCAGAAGGAGGGGGAGACTAGGATGCGGTGGGCAGACAATGTCAAACAGGACCTTGTTAGAATTGGTGTGCAGTGGCCGGATGCAGCAGATGTAGCTCAGGACAGATATGCTTGGAGAATTAAACTGCACGGTCTGGTTGGACCTCCGTAGCCCATGGCTGCTTGAGGATGATGATGAGTAAGATGGAAATAAATAACCAAGTCACTTCATATTTTTTGAGTTACATTTGCTAAAATGACTCAAGGAAATTTTTTTAAAAAGTGAAATTTCCTTCCAAAATAGTCACCTGCAGTTTTTCTGTTATTAAGATAGATTTCCAACAAATTATTAGTTGTTGTTTGATGACACTGAATTATTTTCATCAATACTTTCCTGTAGAAGAGATTTACTGTGTTTTGAGTGTACTCATACAAATTAATTAAATGAATTTTCCCTGGAAAAGACTTCAAATAGAATAAAAATAATCTGATGAATAAATATAAGTAAAGAAATTGAAAACATTACTTATTTAACTTTTTTAACCTTATGCAGTCTATTCTTAAAGGAGCTTCAAAGAAGTTACAAGACACGCTTCATCACTGCTTGATTGAAAAATGAGAATTATCTCCTTTATTTTTTTTCAACATATGTACAAGGTGAGGCTGATTGTTAAGAGATTCCCAAATGTACACTACGGAAATGTTTCATCTGTGTGTGTGGGGGGGGGGGGGAGGCAAGAAGAGATGTTGAAGGTGTTTGGTGGGAACACCAAAAACAGAAGTTTTGACTATTGTCAAGAAGTTATGACCCTTTTCCTCCAATTCTCTACCCTTCTCAATGTGGTATTCATGGGTTCTCAATGTGGGGTACGCAGTGAAATTTTTTGAGGTATGCCGTGAGAGCTCAAAAGTCGCTAGATCTAGTAACAAAGTTTTATTCCCATTGTTATACTATAACTATAGTTTTATCTATCTATACAAGGGGTGCGCCAGTTACATACACATTTCCAGGGGGTACGTGAAGCATAAAAGGTTGAGAACTACTGCTCTATCCTATACTCAAATTACCCACCTACATAGTTCCCTCCATAAGTGTTTAAGTATATCACAAGGAACTGTAATATACCTGGGATTTTTTCCCTATTGTAATTGCCCTGTTTTTCTTCTGCATGAATGGAGAGTCGCCATTTCCCACTGCAGCTCTTATCTGACTATCACAATGCACTGTCTCTGGTGCCAGTTACAATGAAGGTGGCTAAGACAGCTGCTTCCCAAATTCTCAGAATGTGCCAATGAAGGGTTTTGTTCATTGATCATAAAAGTAAATTGTACATCTGTCTGTTTCGCATAAGTTTCTAAGTATTTCTGAAATGTATCAAAGTGCAAAAACAGTGAAAATAAGGAAATTATTTTCACTGTTAAAATGTTACATATAAAACTGCAACTGTTGTTACAACATGTAACTTTTGTGTATAAGTTTCTTTTGAGACAGACAGCTGTCTATCTTCTTAAGAGTTAGCAGAATTAATTCAGATCCATGCTGACAGCTGCAGTCACCCAATGTGTGAATAGCCACTGATATGTTCCCCTTGTGAGATGCATCAAGAGAAAGTGCTTGTGAAATGCATCAAGAAAAAGCTTGTGATTGGCACCAAAAAGAAGAACCTCTTTTGATATACTTTGTGGGGAGTAAATGTTTTCATTGCAGTTCAAAGGCCCATTTAAAGTGCAGTTGTCCTAAGAACAAGCAGACAACCTTGGAAACCTAGGGTGGCAACATTAGGCAGGTAGAAGGAGAACACCCTAACAGCGGTGGTAGAGTTGTTTATGTGTGTGTGACACCATTGGACTTTTGCCTTAGGGGTGAGAAAAGGAGAGCGTAGTTGCTGATGCGAAAGTTACAAAGCTGGATAAAGTCAATGTAATTTGTAGCTCAGCAGTATCAACTCTTTCTCTACCGGCCCAAACTGTAGTGAAGAAGAAAGAATAGCATTGATTGGATGAGTCCATCTTTGCCATTTTGGGCTGGTGGTGCTGCAGTACGGCTGGTGGTGCTGCAGTACGGCTGGTGGTACTGTAATCCTGGTGTACCGCAGTACGGAGACTGCATGTTACCTTGAGAGAGTTGCCGCTGAAACCACAATCTGCTAACTAGGACACTTCCTGTTAGATCTGCCTTCTTAAATCTGCCTTACTGCGGGAGAAAACCTGTAGAAGAGAGAAACACTGCTTATCATAGCAAGCCTGTCTGTTGAAATAATCATCGAGGTGCAGCGAGTGGGATCTTTTACAATTTTGAAATTGCCATGCCTAATATTTGCCTAATCACTCACTGATTTTTGTCCTAATAGCTGCCAAAATACATCGGATGGTAATTTTAGAATTTTGAATGCCAAACTTTGAAAATTCCTATCTTTTTGAGTCCATTGCAGCAGAGACACCCAGGCTTGTCCTGCCAATGAGCCACGCCTAATCGGGTCCCCAGTCCTTTTAGCATGACCCTCAACATCATCCTCTCCATCGAGCCAGGACCACAGCCCCACTTTGCCGACTCGGCCTAGACCGCACTGAGGCCACCTCGGGTCACACTAGACCAGAGACCTCCCAATCCAGTCTGCGGCCCTCCAACAACCCCACTACAGCCATCAGCCTACCGGGGCTCCACAGAACTGCAGCACTGGACCCCACTTCACGGAGGCACCCAAGTGCACCCACTATGACAACTTTGTCTGCCTAATCAGTTCATGTGGGACTCTTAGTTTGGCTTTTCCATCGCTAAGTCCGTCAACCAGGGCAGCCACTCCCGGTCGTGAGCCTTCAACTTCGTCCTCTCCATTGTGAGCAGGCCGAAGCCCCCCAGTGAACAATCTTCTGACCCACGATATCACTGGGACCGCATCGATGAGCCTACTGGACGGGCTAGCCAAACCCTATCCGCAGAACCCTCAAATATGGCCCCTCAACCGGGGCTGTAGCCCCAAGCTTCTCAGGGGGACAAGTCAATAAGCCAACTGGACTGGCCAGCATCTAAAACCAATCCGCCAGCCCTCAACAGGCCCCCCTCCACCGGGGGACACAAGATATCATGAACTCCAGAGTGCCAGCGATCTGAACCCAACTTCTCAGAGGCACCGTAAGCCCCCCCCCCCTCGTCAAGGAGGTCCCACTCCAGGGGGGGGGGGGGGGTACTGAACAGGTTAAAAGCAAAACTTTGTCAATGTAATATGCTCCTGTGATGTACCACCAGAATTCCAGAAGCCTTATGTCAAAATTTGCTTTGGCCAGGTTTTGAGAAACCAGTCACTGCTCCTTTGATTAATGTGTTGATGCACAAGCAAATGATTAGGCTGGCAACATCAACATCAATTCTCTGCTAGTGGTGCATAAAATTTGATCTGTGAAATCTATGTATTGTTGCTATTGAGCCTACTAAAGATGGGGAAGGATTTTGTATTTTCACAAGGATGCAGTTTGGGGACAATGCAAAAAAACTCCATGGTGATTTATCATAAGTAAATGGGGATTTATGCGTGTCCATATGGCACTACTACGGGATGTATGTGCAAATTCAGAGAGGAACGGCAGAGATTTTCAAAGACTTCCCTCGTGCAGAAAGACTGAAGGAGGTCATGAACAGTAGAACCACCACTGCTGTCTTTGAGAGCAAGGAGATGCTGGTAATGTTTGAACCTAGTGACCCCAAATGGTTAACAGACATTGTCACAGATGATGACATGTAGTTTTATTATTATACAGCTCCCAGAAAGATCAATTATGTTCGAGTTGTGGAAGATGAACTGCATCTCCAAATCCTCTAAGACTTTCTCTCAAGGAAGAGAATGTTATTTTTTTTATTCCCAAGGAGTGGTAGCCTTGGACACCTTATCTTAAAAAAAAGATTATAAATGGCCAATACTGCACCAACATTGTTTTGCCCAAAATGGTTAAGGAGATAAAGGAGCAGCATACAACAACAATCATGTCAAGGGTTCTTCTTCATGATGATGCCAGTGCTCATAAAACCTGGCAAATTATGGCCTATCTGGAGCAGGAAAAAGTCACAGCTACCCCATCCTGCATATTCACTCAATCTTGCACCATGTAATTTTTGGTTGCTTCCAAAAATTAACGGATTTCCTGGGAAGCCTTTTTCAAGGGTGCAAGATCTTGCAAAATGCTTTCATTTAGAGTTGTGGATTGGCATAGATGTCTGCATAGATTTAGAACTTTGCATAGATGCTGAAGGGGAGTACTTTTGAAGGACAGTAAAAATTTTGTTGAGGTAAGTGCAAGCAATGGTTTTTGTTTTGCAGATGCATGTCAAGAACTTTTTGACAGCACTTGTAGTATTACTTGTGCAGTACTAAATGATCTTAAAGCCCCAGTCTTTCTAACTGGTGATCATTCAAAGCACTAAGTGCATGAGATTCAGGCAGTGAGAGAAGCAGGGAAGCATAGGTGGAGGTGAAGCATTACAGGTAAACAAAAATGAGGCTGGAGTAGCCAGCATTGTAGCTTCTCCCAGAAGTGATGCAAAAGCAGTCAGCATTAAGGGTGAGAATATGTTGCAGGAGCCATGTAACTTTGATGAGAGCAAGTGAGGCTGATAAGTTTAGGAAAGAGCAGATTGATGATATCACTACAAAGTGTGCTTGGCATGATTCACATGTGGGTGCAACAATTTCCATCAGTATAATCATTTGCTCATCAGACACAGGCATTCTCCAAGAGTGCAGCACTCATGTAATACCAGGTGGAACCTAGGTATACCAATGAGGCAAGGAAAATGGGAATGCTGATGCTTTGAACTCTGTGCCAGTTGATTAGAGCAAAGAATAAAGGGACAAACCACTTACATGCCATCATTGCAAAATTGGCTATGGAGGCTATTGGCCTTTGAGGGTGGAACTGTGAGTGGGTTGAGGCAGATGGGACTGTAGAGGAAGAGGAAGACAAGGTAGAGGAATTGACTGCATAACAAACACATCTACCCCTGGTCACTCCTCAGCAATGGGACTTTGAGTTAATATTACACAGCAGTATCTGAGTGATATGAATCTTGTTGGTGGTGTTATGATTGACTAGGTCAGCTGGGACCCCCTTCTCCTTATTTTCTTTCTGTGTCTACAGGAGCAGGGAAAGTAAAATCCTACTAGCATTGCTCAAGGGGTTTAGCTCTGCTATCCTAATTGGTCATACAGATGGTAGAAAGGACAAGGGAAGCCTTGTATATTAAAGGGGGATGAGAACAATGAAAAAGAGAATTCTGCTTTCTTGGTCTGTGATGAGGTCAGCACCGATGTCCTTGGATAAGGATTCTGGATATTGTTGCTCACATTAGGTTGAAAGCCTATATCTGTTAAAGTTTGTAATAGTGAGAGAATTGCATGGAGAATTTATGACAGGATTAATTGCTTGAGTTAGACAAATGAATTCACAGTTCATCATTGATTCACTGAGTATCTATCAACTATCAAGCTGTTTTATGTAACAGGATGAAAATGAGCGTAGAGGAAAAATTGTCTTCAGCCTGGATGGGATCTGAAAATATGACCTCCTGATGACATGTCAGGGGCTCTGACTAATAAGCTACCAGCCACTGATCAATCTCTTCTCCACTGCTGATGTTATGCTATACACCATCTGGTCAATCAGGTCAGTAGCTCAATGGTCAGAGCACCTGACATGTCATCAGGAGGTTGTGAATTCAGATCCCACTTAGCTCAAGACAATTTTTTCCTCTACACTCATCTTCATCCTGTTACATAAAACAGCTTGATAGTGGATAGATACTCACTAAATTAATTGCTTGATGTATTCTGATAATGTAACATTTGTTAATTAAATTCAGTAGTTTTACTGAATTTGACCAAGGTATCAGAGCTGAGCATTTTTATCTATCTTCCTATTGTCAATTTGTGGATTTGACAAAACATTGTTCACCATATCTTTTGAGCGCGATGGACAAACATAATGATTTATGTGCCAAATGAAAGCTTATGATGTGGGGAGTGTCATAGGCTATCAAAAATTGACCCCCTGTGCTTTCTCCTCCCTAAAAAAGGGGGAAATATGAAAATGATTGTTCCTCTATATCTCCTGAACACTAGTGCAGAAAGTAGCAAACTATGTGTCGAATGAAAGCTTGTGACATGGGGAGTGTCGTAGGCTATAAAAATTAACCCCCATACTTTCTTCCTTCCTGAAAAGGGAAATCGAACCTATTGTTCCACTATATCTCCAGAATGTGACTGCCGAAAGTAACAAGCTATACATCAATTGAAAACTTCTGACATGGGAAATGTCATAGACTAAAAAAATTGATCCCCAAGCATTCTTCCTCCCTCTTATAAAGGGGGGGGGGGGAATTACTTTTCCCTATATCTCTTGAATGAGAGTGTGGAAAGTACAAGCCATGCATCAAATAAAAGCTTCTAACAAGGGGAGTGTCATAAGCTATAAAAAAAAGATGCCCCCATACTATTTCCCACCCCGAAAAAGGGGAAATATGAAAACAATTGTTCTACTTTATCTGTGGAAAGTAACACACTATGCTTTAACTGAAAGCTTCTGATGCAGGAAGTGTTGTAGACTATTAAAAATTGACCCCTATGCTTTCTTCCCCTCTAAACAATGTGAAATATGAAAGTCAATCTGCCCATATCCTCCAAACGTGAAGAACAACAATTATGGGTTAGGTGTGAAATGAAAGCTCATATAATGATGGTCACAAACTATTTCTAATTTTGCCCAATAAAAATTTTTTTCCCTCTGATAAAATGGGGGAGGAGGTGATTTTTGCGGAGTTCGATTTTGAATTACATCTCAAATTAAAGCTTGTTGTGGAAAATCAAATTAAAGCTTGTTGAAAAAAAATTAATCCAATGTTGTGGACTACCTGAAATGTGAACTCCCCCCCCCCCCAAAAAAAAAAATGGGGGGATGTGCTCGATGTTTGAGTCCATGTATAAAATATTTTGAAGGTAGGTGTTTTTAGTGACAATAAAAAAAAATATAAATAACTATCTTCGTATAGGGCTCTAAAAAGTAGAAAATAAACCCAAAGCATATCAATGGTGCAATCATTAACTGAGTTTGTATCACTTCAAAGGAAGATAGGGTGCCAATTTACCTACTCAATGAGATTTCTGGTGCCCTATCTTCCTTTGAAGTGAATATGAACTCAGTTACTGATTGCACCATCAGTATGCTTTATGATTATTTTCTATTTTTAGGGCACTATAGGAAGATAGGTATTTTTTAAATTCTTTATATATTTAGTTAAATCCATTCAAAACATGCATATGCCACCCCATACTAGGTACTGCATACCACTTGGCAGCTAAGTCAGGGTATTATTCCATTATCACCTGAAACATCGACTGTAGAGAAAGAATATTTGGATGTGATAAATGATGTTGGTCCTAGTAATGATTCGAATTTTAATTCTTTTATCTTAACCACAAATGATCTCACAAAACTGAACTTAAATTTAAAATAATTTAAAATTCTCTGTCATTGAGCAATAAAATTTTAGAGTTTATCCTTCAAACTGTTTGCATGTTGAAAGTTCTTAGGAGAAAACTCTCAGAAGCTTTTCAGAGCAAAGACAGCGCTCCGTCTTCAGTGAAGTGATGCTATGTACTGACGTTAGGTCTGTTTAGACAAAGAGCTTCTTTCTACATGTCGTGAAGGGTGATTCCAATGTCTCGGTTGCAGGTGGGGACGGACGAGGTCATTATTTCAATAGCCTCGCGGACTATGGTTCCGTAGAAAGTGGATGCACGTGCAAGAAGTGTGGCGTGCTCCCAGTCTATTGTTGCCGTGTGTTGCACTGCTAGCTCAGAGGCGGCCGTCGTTAGCTTCTTTTGGCTGACATCAGTTTGGTGCTCCGTGAACCTTTCTTGTAAAGAGCGAATGGTTTTGCTAATGTAGTACACAACGGAATTATCCGTCAACTGTAGGGGAAATCGGTATACGCCCGATTTTTGAAGTAGGCTATATTTGTCCCTGTCCCGTTTGACTAATTTCTTTAAATCTGGAGCTGGGCTGAAAACAATTTTGATATTATGGGCTCTGAGTAATTTGTGGACCGATTCACATAGGACAGGAATGTAAGAAATGTGTCAGGCAAAAGTAGTATGTTCGGGGTCGGTGATTGGGAGGAGAGCCGAATCTCTTCTGTTTTTGTTTCTATATTTGCTGATAACTTTGTCTATTGCTGTTGAGTTGTAGCCATGGGAAGCAGCGATGGAATGGATGTTTAAAATTTCTTCTTCAAGCAGTTGCTCATTTGAAGACACGACGAAAGCCTTATGTATGAGGGAACGGAAGGCTGCAATTCTGTACGCCCATGGGGCGCATGAATCTGCACGTATGACAGAAGGGACGTAGGTAGGCTTCCGGTATACTGATGTTGTCAAGGCTCCTGTGTCATCTTTTTGGATGAAAATATCTAAATAGGGGATGGCACTTCTATTCTCCTCCTCTTTCGTAAAGCGTATTGTGGGATATATATTGTTGGCAGAGTCAATGAGGCTGTTTAATTGCTCATTGCTGCCATTCCAAATTAAAAATATATCGTCAACATAGCGACATCAGAAGAAGGGTAAAATTGCTGCTGAGTTGAATAATTTTGTTTCACGATCTTGAAGGACAATTTCGGATAGGATACCGGAAAGGGGTGAGCCCGTGGGGGCCCCTGAGTCCTGCCTGTAGATTTGGTTCCGAACTGGAAATAGTTGTTTTCGGTGGCGAGTTTTAGAGCCTCAAGAAGTGTTGATTTCGAGAAGGGAAAATTTTTGCGTTTCAATAATTTTTGTCCGAAACAACATGACTGCATCAAAAACTGGAGTGGATGGGAATAAAGAGACTATGTCAAGTGTGACAAATTTGCTGTCGGGAGGAATGGACAGATCCTTGAGTCTGTTTGTTCTCAAGGATCTGTCCATTCCACAACATTCCATTCCATCTGTCCACAACAAAATCGGGCGTATACCGATTTCCTCTACAGTTGACGGATAATTCTGTTGTGTACTACAAATTCCCATCCACTCCAGTTTTTGATGCAGTCATGTTGTTTCGGACAAAAATTATTGAAACGCAAAAATTTTCCCATCCCGAAATCAACGCCATTCATGAGGCTCTGAAACTCGTCACCGAAAACAACTATTTCTAGTTCGGCAACCAAATCTACAGGCAGGACTCGGGCCCCATGGGCTCACCCCTTTCCGGTATCCTATCCGAAATTGTCCGTCAAGATCCTGACACAAAATTATTCACTCAGCAGCAATTTTACCCTTCTTCTAGTGTCACTATGTCGACGATATATTTTTAATTTGGAATGGCAGCAATGAGCAATTAAACAGCCTCATTGACTCTGCCAACAATATATATCCTACGATACGCTTTACGAAGGAGGAGGAGAATAGAAGTCATCATCATCATCATCATCCTCAAGCAGCCATGGACTACGGAGGTCCAACCAGACCTTGCAATTTAGTTCTGAAAGCATATCATGTCCTGAGCTACATCTGCTGCATCCGGCCACTGCAAACCAATTCTAACAAGGTCCTGTTTGACATTGTCTGCCCACCGAATCCTAGGTCTCCCCCTCCTTCTGAAGCCTCTAGGCACACTGTTCATAACCTTATTCGCCAATCTATAATTATTAATACGAGCAACATGGCCAAACCAACGGAGTCTCTCTCTGCACAATATGCTGCTTAAAGGAGGTTGCAAACTCCTTTGCCTAACCTCATCATTAGTTACAAAGTTGAACCACCTAATACCCAAGATACTGCGTAAGCATCTAGAATCAAAAGCATCTAGTTTCCTGTTATCTTGTTTACAAAGCGTCCAAGTTTCACTACCATAACTAACCCTAGAAAGAACCAAACTATTATACAGCCTAACTTTAGTCTTTAGGTGTATACGCCTATTTCTCCACACTCTCCATAGATTCTTAAAAGTCCCGGCAGCAATCCCTATTCGTCTGTTAATCTCATGCCGCACATCACCATTATCAGTTACATAGCTCCCAAGATAATTAAACTGTGACACCTGCTCAAGACTGCAACCATTCAGATTAACTGAATCACAGCCTGCCTGACCAATTTTAATCACTTTAGTTTTCTCTCTGTTTATAACCAAACCTACTCTACTTACAGTATAATCAACAGCTCGAATGAAAGAGTTCATCTCATCAACATCATTTGCCAAAAGGGCTAAATCATCAGCATAATCTAAATCAGAAATTTTCGTATCTCCAGCCCATTTAAGGCCAAAATCTTTCCCTTGAAGTGAATTTCGCATAACATAATCAATAACCAAACTAAAGAGAAAAGGAGACAAAATGCACCCTTTTTGGGTTTTTTTGTCGAACACCAGAAATAATGCTAAACCAATTACTACAAGCCTTACCAACTCTCACACACGACTCAGTGTTATTATAGAGAGCTTTCATTATGTTAACTAACTCGTCTGGTATACCATATGATTTCACAATCAACCACAAATTATGACGATCAACAGAGTCGAAAGCCTTTTTGAAATCAACAAACCTAGCAACCAAAGGTTTCTGAAACTCTAAACATTTCTCAAGAATCTGCCTAAGTGAAAATATCTGATCCACACATTCCCTACCACTTCTGAATCCACATTGCTCATCACGCAATTGACTGTCTACCAGATTCTTAATTCTATTAAGCACAATCATGGAAAGAACTTTACCTGGAACAGAGAGTAGGCTAATGCCCCTATAGTTATCACAAGAACTGCGATCACCTTTTTTGAAAATAGGGATAACAATAGCTCTGGTAAAATCCTTAGGAACCATGCCTTTATCATAAAAGATATTCAGAATTTCAGTCATCCAAGTGGTAACCTAAACATTTCCAGCTCTAAGCATTTCTGTAATAATTTCATCAACCCCTGGGGATTTATGAAGTTTAAGTTTAGAAATAGCCAAACTAACTTCAGATTGTGTTATAGGGCCAACATTAAAGCCACCAATGCATCTATCATCATTGCAAACAATGGGAATAGAACTAACCGCATTGTTTAGAATATCACTGAAATGCTCAGCCCACCTAGCCATGACAGAATCCTCACCTTCTATAACCTTACCTTGTTTATCCTTCAATCCCTGTATACCTGTCCGTTTTCTACCACACAAAACATTAACTATCTGGTACAGCTCTCTGATGTTGTGATGTCTAACTGCTTCCTCGGCTTTGTCAGCCAAACCATCAAGCCAAAGATTCTTATCAGCAGCTAACTGATCTTTTACACGTTTATTAAGTTCTCTGTAATGCTTTCTATTAGGACTAGTAGGGTATTGATTAAGGACATTCCTGCAGTTCTTTCTTTCCGTAATAAGCTCAAGTGCCTTATCACTCAGATAATTCTGTATCTTCTGCTCCTTTTTTTCCTAAAAGAGTACTGTTAGTGTCTAAAAAAGCCTGTTTAAAATCATCCCATTCTTCCTCAACTGCAGTAGTAAGCATACCATGACTATCATAATGACTAAATAACCTATCATGGTAAGCCTTGGCTATAACTGGGTCTTTCAGAGCTTCAGTATCAAAAGTAAATTTTTTAATCCTAGCACAACACTTTTTAAGTTTAAGTTGCAAGACACTTTTAACAAGGTAATGGTCAGATCCAATTTCAGCTCCCCTATATGCCCTGGTATTCCTAACAGAACTAGCCCATTTGCTGTTAATTAATATGAAATCAATCATATTCCTATGCAGCCCATCGGGTGAAACCCATGTGTACTTGTGTATGTCGCGGTGTTTGTAATAAGTGTTAATTATTCTGAATCCATTGAGTTTACTTACCTGTAGGAGGAGACGTTGCCCATTGCCATTGCAGCTACCAATACCAAAAGGGCCAATCACCCCTCCCCAAAGGTCAGAGTCAGTACCAACTTTGGCATTGAAGTCACCAACAACAAGGGTAATATCTCCTTTCTTGACAGAATTCAAAATATCCTGAAGTTGTTCATAAAACCTATCCTTCTCATCCTCATCGGCATCCTCAGTGGGGGCATAACAGCAGATAACATTCAGGTCTTTATAACACTTGTCTGAAATTTTGCTGTAAGAAACCTTTCATTAATGCACTCATATCCTAGAAGAGCATCACTAGCGTGTCTGCTGAGAAGCAGACCCACGCCTTGGTGATGCTTATTGTCATCCCTCCCTGAAAAGAGAAATTTAAGATTATTTTTAAGAATCTGACCTTATCTGTCCATCTGGTCTCTTGCAAGCCGAGAATATCTAAATTATAATGGTGGAATTCTTGTGTGAGGACATCAAGAGAAATATCTCTGTGCAGAGTCCTCACATTCCAACTACCTATGGAGAGAAAATGGTTAGTAGGATGTTTAAAGAAACTATGTTTATTGAGAGAGGGAATGCCGACAATATCAAACAGTCCCCTAATCGCAGACATGGGGCAAAGACCTGTTCCCCCACCACTAAAGGCTGAAGCCATCTACACTGGAAGACTTCCTCCAATGTAGAATTTGACGATGCCAATAGAAGCAAAGAGTTCAGGTGTCTGTGATGACCTCTGCTCATTATTATCCACCAGCTGATAAACATATCCTGCGAATCTATTCACTTGGGGCTGTCAACCCACAAACAAACAGAATACACAGTGGAAGATTATCCCTCCACAGAAGCCCACCAGTGCAGCAAAATCAGGATCCATAATCAAGCTCAGAGCCATATATCTGTCCAGTCCAGTGGGTTTATATGGTCAGCACCAGGACCCTGTGTGGTTGACCACTCCTCAGCAGGGTAGAAAAAAAAAAGAAAAGTAGCCATAGTTGTCCAGATCAGTAGGCCACACTAATCTGGCAGCCCTCCCCTTCCATTCACTTCCACAAGAGAGTATCTCTTTTGAAAGGTACTATTTAGATATTTTCATCCAAAAAGATGACACAGGAGCCTTGATGACGTCGGTATACCGGAAGCCTACCTACGTCCCTTCTGTCATACGTGCAGACTCATGCGCCCCATGTGCGTACAAAATTGCAGCCTTCTGTTCCCTCACACACAGGGCTTTCGCCGTGTCTTGAAATGAGCAACTGCTTGAAGAAATTTTAAACATCCATTCCATCGCTTCTTCCCATGGCTACAACTCAACAGCAATAGACAAAGTTATCAGCAAATATAGAAACAAAAACAGAAGAGATTCGGCTCTCCTCCCAATAACCGACCCCGAACGTACTACTTTTGTTGGACCCATTTCTTACATTCCTGTCCTATGTGAATCGGTCCACAAATTACTCAGAGCCCATAATATCAAAATTGTTTTCAGCCCAGCTCCAGATTTGAAGAAATTAGTCAAATGGGACAGGGACAAATATAGCCTACTTCAAAAAACGGGCGTATACCAATTTCCCCTACAGTTGACGGATAATTCCGTTGTGTACTACATTAGCAAAACCATTCGCTCTTTACAAGAAAGGTTCACGGAGCACCAAACTGATGTCAGCCAAAAGAAGCTAACAACAGCCGCCTCTGAGCTAGCAGTGCAACACACGGCAACAATAGACTGGGAGCACGCCACACTTCTTGCACGTGTATCCACTTTCTACGGAACCATAGTCCGCGAGGCTATTGAAATAATGACCTCGTCCGTCCCCACCTGCAACCGAGACATTGGAATCACCCTTCACGACATGTAGAAAGAAGCTCTTTGTCTAAACAGACCTAACGTCAGTACATAGCATCACTTCACTGAAGACGGAGTGCTGTCTTTGCTCCGAAAAGCTTCTGAGAGTTTTCTCCTAAGAACTTTCAACATGCAAATAGTTTGAAGGATAAACTCTAAAATTTTATTGCTCAATGACAGAGAATTTTAAATTATTTTAAATTAATTTTTGAGCAAGAAGGTCTTTTTAATTGTGAACTTAAATGATCTTGTTTGAGATCTAAACCTGTCTAAAAGTCCAGCTGAGTTTCATGGTTACAAGGGTGGAATCTTTTGGATCAGAACAAGTGATAAATGCATATCCTAACCATGAAAAGAAATTGCTCTTTATTTTTTACTGAAAAGAAAATTTTAACTATTATAGTAATGTTAATGCCATAATGAAAACACTTGCATTACCAAAAAATTTTACAATAGTGACCTTTTATAGACTGATCAAAATTGAGTGTGAAAGTGGTTTTGTCATATAAAAGCAGTAATCTTCCTTCAGTTCTAAATACTCATTCAGTTTAACTGAAGGAATCTTATGAAAACCTGGAATACTTATTTAACAGCATCAGGTACCAAAAGCACAATTAAAATATATATGTTGGCATAAAAATTATTGCTATACTTTTGGGAATGCAGTTAAGTTACATAGAGCACTGCTATGTTTTATTATATACTTGTGCAAGACGGTAAACATTGCAGTATCTATGATTAGCCAGCAAGATTTTGCAATTTTGGGAGCTTATTGTGAAATGGGGTATAACATATCATTTAGAATTTACTTTCTTCATTCTCATTTTTCCTGAGAATTTGGGATTTGTGAGTAACAAATATGATGAACGTTTCGATCAAGATATTTCAACTTTTGAAAATTTCTACCAGGGAAGATGGAACCCAACTGCTTTAGCTGATTTATTGTTGGTCATTAATAAGGAAACTCCTCCAACATGATATGTAGTAAGGTCCAAAAGTTTCCGGCCCAAGGGTATTAAAGAGGTAATAGAATCAAACAATAATTTTTATTTTTTGATATAATCACCCTTTATTTCAATACATTTTATGGAATGGCTAATTAACTTTTCTATACCACTGAAAAAAAATCTGAATTTTTGTCCTTAAAATGGTCTAAAACTTCAGAAATGACTTCTTCATCACTTGTAAATTTTTCCCCACACAGATCTGACTTCAATTTTGAAAACAAATAAATAATTGCTAGGGGCTAGGTCGAGGCAGTACGGTGGGTGATTTAATTCATGGAAACTACATTGCTGAATAGCAGCCTTCACAGCAACTGAAGTGTGCACTAGCACATTGTCATCCTCACTCCCCAGGACAGCTTTCTTCTGCCTTTCTCTTTGATGGTATCCTTCAATTTGTACATTAATGGCGCATAATATTCACCAGTAACTGTAATATTTTGTTCCTTAAAGTCGACTAGCAAAATCCCCTGTTAATCCCAAAAGATGGTGGCCATGATCTTTTTTTGGGATTGTCACTTTCGCTTTTTTTTTTGGCCGTGGGGATCCAGGATGCTGCCACTCCATAGATTCTCATTTAGACAGGGGATCATGATACAGAACCATAGTTTCATCTCCCATGACAATTGAACCAATCGCTTCTTTTTCTTGCCCCTCACAGAGTGCTAAAAATTCAGTACAGCATTCCATGTGTTGTCGTTTTTGGACAACACTCAAAAGTTTTGGGACACATCTTGTACTCACTTTGTTCATACCATGGTGGTCATGTAAAATTCGAAGCACAGTGATTTTTGACAGTCCACACCTTGCTGATAATTATTTAGTTTTCAGTCGCCTATCCTTTAGCACCTCTTCTTGCACTAGCACAATTATTTCAGAGTGAGTGTTTCTGCAGGTCTGCCTTGATGAGGTTCATCTTCAATCGAATCTCTCCGTAAGTGAAACTGCTTAGCCCATTCTTTAACCATTGAATATGACAGAGAAGATTCGCCATACACAGCATCTAAACGTCGTTTAATTTCTGCCGGACTTTTGCCTCCTTTCACCAAAAATTTAATGACCACGCAATACTCAAGTTTAAACATTTTAAAATATTGGGCAAAAGCACTTCTATCTGCAACACTAGCTGGAGTGCTACTGATGCTAGAGCTTCAAAATTTTAACTGCAGTGCAACAAAACATAGGGTGGGGGGATTGATGCAGTTAAACCTGTCAATTCTTGTTTAACATATTTGGGCTGGAAACTTTTGGACCTTACTATGTATAAGCAAAAAGAATCCCAAATTAATTTCAGTAAGATTATCTGCATTTATCTAATTATATATACGTAGAAGATATTAAATTTATAATAAAGATCTCATTTTTCTCAAAATCTATATGTAACAGAAAAAAAAATCATAAAAATTTATTTGAGTTCAATGTGAAAAGATCTTTAGCATCATATATAATTTTTTTGCACAAGGACCAGGGAAAAAAGGTTTAATTCAGTGTTAGTTTCCAGAAATAAGTTTCTCTTATGCAAAAATCACCTTGTATTCTCTTTTGCTCTTCTAAAAAATTACATTAATTTTGCAGTTAATAAAATAATTACTTGCTTTTTCTGCAGTTGTTGGAGCTGTGCTTGTGTGCCTTTTTCCTCTGTGGCCAAGAACAATCAGACATTATATATATTATCTCAGTGTTGCAGCTGCTGGCTTTCTGGTGTTCATTATTGGACTTGCTGTTGGTAAGATTTATAGTATACATGAGTATGTTAGAAATTTGAATTGGACAGTTACCAAAATTGTTCCAGATATTACACATGCTTAATATTAAATGGTTATTACCCAAATAAAGAATCAAAACTGAATATATAATGTACCTCTCTTAGTAATGGAGCATCTAGTTTAAATCAAATACCATGAGACCCTCTGTATGTGCACAGGAGCCTTCCACATCTACAGGCCTTTTACACAGATGGATGAACCACCTTTATCTCTTTGCCATCAGTTGTGTTCCAATAGTATGCTTTTAAATTGTGATCCCTGCCAGACATATCAATTAATACTATGTTTTTCACCCCAAGTTGGAAATGCTTTGTATTAAATGCCTACCTTTCATTCTTTTAGTTTGCATACCCAATACTACTTGCAATGCATTAACATCAATTATTGATAGCATCACCTAGTCATCAGCTGAACTGCTTCCACTGTTTCCCTTGAAAATTAATACACCCCTTTGTTATTGTTGAGTTACACTGGTGACTACAGAATGGAATGCCTGCTGATTTTTGCAAATCACCGTGTTAACAAATGTGCGTAGGAAGCTTCAGAACTTGCCACATGAGGGCAGCACCATTCTGCAGTAAACTAACCTATGCTAATGGTAAATCACCAATCTGTTCGATGTCAAATGGTAAACAAGCAGATAGATGGTTAATCAAATGCAATAAACTGGAATCTTTCTTACAGATACAATTGGAATAATGTTTTAAACTCTCTATAAGGGAAAATATGTTTAAAAATAATATATTCATCACTCCAGGCTATCCATTGCCAATTTTCGATAGTCCAGTTTCGACATTCTTTAGCTCAGGCAAGGCATTGAGCCCGGTGTCGTGCTGTTAGAAGTGGGACTCTCATAGTTCAGCAGCTCCCGAAACCGAGACGATGAAGTGAGCACTGCACAGTTTATGCACTGACTTCCCGGCTGAAACCCATGTTCAGATGGGAGATGATTTCAGATAATGTCTGTCTCCCCTGTCGGTCCGTAAGATGCAGGTCAGATGGCAAAGCCCACGATAATTCAAGGCTGGTTGTCTATTGCAGTTTGGGTGCTTTTTTCTTTTCGTCAGAATTTTCATAATCCCAGAACACTATTGAAACTGTCATACGAGAAAATCCAAGTTTGTTGACAATTTCGAAGATTGAGTGTCCCATCCGTCAGGCACCTACGATCTGCCCTCTGTCAAATGCATCTAAATCCCAAGCCTCTCCCATTGCTCTTCTCATGACAAATGCTTGGGGAAAGCCAAAGCTGACAGCTATATATGACCAGAGTTTCAGCCATGCATGCATGCAAATACGGGACTCAAGTCCATAAATTCCACAATTACTGAATTTGGTCAATCATCTTCATCAATTAACATCTCATATCCCTAATTCAATGACACCAGTGTATGTGGTTCATTACAGGTGACAAACAATATTTCAAAACTATCAGCTTCCTCTAGGTATGCTAATTGATGAAGCGTTATCCTTACAAAAGTCAGCTACACCCTTTCTCACTTGCCTTCCAGAAGATGTAATCAAATCTTTAGATCATGAAACATGTCTTGAACCCATAGTAGAGCAATTGTATCTAACAGTATACCAGTAATATAAACTTTTTATACATTAAGAATATGAAATTACATAATGTAGGTAAAATAAAAGTAAAAGCCTTATTTGAAAATAGCCTATCATGTAATAATTAAACTTCTTCTTAGGTACAACTGACTAGTCATTCACCTAATCCTTTTAATTGGTAGTGCAAGTCCAGATTTGGGTAAGGTAAAAAAGTTGGGTTTAGCAGACCAGAACATCAGAACTTTTCTTTCTACATAGGGGTCATTCCATCAAATCAATCAAAATTTTGGAAAAAGTTCACCACCCATCACAAATTTCAATGATCTTTGGCATAAATGTTAGTACACATAAGATGTCTAATTGTCCGAAATATTTTGAGTCAAAAATTTTTTTGTAAGTAAATATAATCGTTTTAATCTAAGGGAATGCAATAAACTGGATTTTTTTTTCTCTGCTTCTCTAGTAGATGAGAAGGCCAAACTTGGTGTACTGATGTAGATTTTCATTATTAATTCAATAAAAAAAATTGAATGTGAAAAAAAGTGATGTGGCTGTATAGATAAAAAATTAGAACTGATATATATTGCACATTATACTCCATAGAAACTTTGTGTGGTTTGGAGTATGATCATTTCTTTGACAATGGAAAAAGAATATTGAATTTGTATCAATGTTATCACTTGTAATCATGATTATCTCAATTTTTTAATCTACCTTGTCATATCTTGTGGAAAAATATTTCTTTGCTGATACTAAGAACGGGCAGTGCTAAGGCAGGGGTAGGCACCATTGGCAGAAGGGTGCTGCAATGGGTTTAACCCGATAATAGAGACTGCAATTGTTCTCATTTACTAGACTTCACAAAATTATTTCAAGTTGCAAAGTGCTCAAAATTCATACTCTAAAATATGTTAAATTATTTTCTTAATCACTGTGTTGGCTCTAATTTTTTGAGGTTGAGGCTGCCTAGACCAATTAGACAATTTTTCATCCTGAGCCTGATTTGACAAAAATATTTCTCTAATGTATCACATACAAACAGAAATGCATGTCACTAATCATTTTATTATTAATTAATATAATTTTATCACAAAATGAAAATATTGGTGTTTGGAACAAATAATATTACAATAACAAAGTTCATGGGTAAAATCGCCACAGTACTTATTTTTCATTGCTAAAGATTGATTAAAAGTTTCTAATTATAATCAAAAGTGGTTTTTTTTTTTCACATCTGCAAGAAATATTTGTAAGCTGAATCATTTTGAGCCTGCCCAAAGCCATCTGTGCAATTTTGAGCTCAAACTCATCTCAGGGTGGGGAAGGGGATGGAAAAACTGTTATGGGGAAAAAAATGATATATGGTTTTCAAAAGGTTTGAATAACAGAATCTGACTTGTATTTTTCCTACTTATTATTCCATTAATATAATAATAAGTGGGGAAATCTAATCCATTTTTTTGCACTGTAATTAATATGACTGTAAAAATATTAATATTTTTCTAGAAATGTAGCAGCTAATGTGTTTAGCATTGCATTTATTCTGGAAAAATATTAATACTTTTTAATCTTTATATGCAAATAGATTGCTATAAAAGCATCTTGAACACACTGGAGATGCCGGCAATCACTCTATTTGCCTTTTCTGAATCATCAGTATCTTGATCCTGCAGCAATGATTTGGTTATTGTGATGTTGGTATACTGAATGGCGATAATCAATTATACAAAAAGATCTGCTCACTAAGGTTGTTGGGTGCATTTTATTATATTGGTTTCCTTTCACATCTGTTACATGCAGCTGACTTCAATTATGCTGATTTATTGCTTTAGTTCTATCAGGAAGAATAGTTATTATTCCTTCAATTGTGTCACAAAGTGGCACATAGGGAGAGAAGTCTCACTGCACTGGTTTCTATGATAATAATTCTGTTATCAGTTCTACTTCAGGGAGCGGGGGTGGCTCAGTCAGTAGCACACCACGCTCATAATCTGCAGTTCCCAGCTGGGTCAGCATTGAGATTTATCTCTGCAAAACTCCCTGCCCATGGTCAGTAGGGGACACCAATGGGCTTGGAAAGGCCGCTGTCCATCAGATGGGATGTTAAGCTGTGGGGCCCTGTGTGAGGGAGAGCCATACCCTGTGCACATTAAAGAACACACTGGATGGCCTTGACAAGAGGCTACCATCTGTCTCCCAACAGCTGTTGCAGTGGGTCCCCTTCCCCAACCTTCTCTGAGCCTTCGTGGTCCATGTGACCTGGCCATTTAGCCCATTGTGTGCAAAAAAGTGCCACTCAGAGGTAAAACAACCAACCAATTCTACTTCATTAGGGAAAATTCTATAATAGGAAAATAGCAATCTTCGTTTTCCCTTCCTGCAATTCAAAGACCGTAATGGAAGAAAATTTTCAGCTGAAAGCTAACACATATAACACTCGCATTCTTGTGGAGAAATCAAACCAAATTTCTAGCCATGCTGCAGAGCTGGTATAGTCCAAATAAGCAAAGAACTAAGTTCGTAGCTCTTTTGGCACCTGGGCAAGAAAATTGTTTGGCACCCCCATCCCATGTCTTTTGAATTTAATGAGTAGAAAAAATTCCACATATTGAGGTTTAACTTTTGTTCATTTTAACGAAGTCATATTCATTGCTGACAAAATAAATGTTATCGTAACATATGTTGATAATGAAGAATTTAGTCATAAATAATTAGAAGGGAATATATAATTATTTAAACAGAAAAGGACTAAGTTACCAACATAGTGATCAAGATAATTGATTTCATATTTTAATGTATTTTAGAAGTACTGAGTATGAGTACTATGAAGTGTGAATTAATTTTGTGAAGATATGAAGTTAACTCTATAAACACTGTAGGTGTTGCACTAGTCACGTGTTATTGCAACAAACAATCAGCTCATTGGCACTAATGTGGTAATTGCTGATCATAGATTGGTTAGAAGTTTAAATTAAATAGTCATCCATGTTCTTTGTTCTTCTAGATGTAGCTTCGTCTGTTGTTCAAAGAGAACAATGGGGTGGGGGTGGCTCAGTTGGTAGCGCGCCAGGCTCGTAATCTGTAGTTCCCAGGTTCGAGTCCCAGCTGGGTCAACGTTGAGATTTATCTCTGCAAAATTCCCCACCCTGCCCACGGTCAGTAGAGGACACTGATAGGCTTGGAAAGGCCGCCGTCCGTCGGATGGAACGTTAAGCCATGGCCCCATGTGCGGGAGAAACATACCCTGTGCACGTTAAAGAACATGCTGGATGGCCTTGACGGGAGGCTACCATCTGTCTCCCAACAGCTGTTCCAGTGGGTCCCCTCCCCCAACCTTCTCTGAGCCTTCGGGGTCCATGTGACCTGGCCATTTAGCCCATGGTGTGCAAAAAAAGTGCCGCTCAGAGGGAAAACAACCCAACAAAGAGGACAATTCCATCTTTAATTCATCACACTGTGTTTTATCCTTCATATTTGATTTTGTGAAGTCTAGTAAATGAAAACAATTACAGTTTCTATTATTGGATTAAACCCATTGTGGCACCCCTTTGCCATTGGCACCCATCCCTGCCTTGGCACAGCCTTGTTCTTAAGATAATATCAACAAAGAAATATTTTTCTTAAAAGATTAAAAAGTGGAAATAATCATGATTGCACGATCAGTGTGCATGTTTCAGAATAAATATTTTTCCTTAATTATTATAGAACAACTGACCAAAAATAAAGCATAATTGACCATTTTGAAGTTATACGAACTGAAGTCGTCATTTAATAACCTGTCCTGGATTTTACCAATCAAAATCTGGTCACCCTATGTATCATTCAACATTTGTATTGCTAAATTTGTTCCCTCTACTTTTTTCATTGCTCATCTGTAAAAAAAAAGAATATGAACTTTTATCAACAGCAGCATTATAGCTGTAAGTATAGCAGTCAAATGTTTTGGAGTGGTTGGAGTTACATTAAATTTTAATCCTACATTGGAGGAAGTCATGCTTAAGTGCAGCAGCAAACACAGTAGCTCTCTCCATGCATCTTCTTTCATGCGCAGGTGCAAGAGCATCAGTGTCATTCCCTGAAGTGCATCATTAGCAATAACATTGGTATAAATTCCATTTTTTTTTTTTCGTTATCAAAGAAATGACCATACTTCAAATTTTTTGCAACATTTCTATGGAGTATAATGTACAAGATATGCCAATTTTAATTTTCTCTGTAGAGCCAAATCACTTTTTTAGCATTTTAAAAGTTTGTTTTTTCAATTTTTTTTTGAAAACCATATTACATTTTTCAAATTTGATTTTTTTATTTAATTCATAATGAAAATCTACATCAGTACACCAAGTTTGGTCTTCTCATATACCAGAGAAGCAAAGAAACACCTTTACTCACAATCGTAATTTGTATATTTGACAGCCTCAAGTGAATAGATCCACAAGATATGTTTTATCAGCTGCTGGATAATCCTGAGCAGAGTTAATTGCAGGCACCTGAACTCTTGCTTCTACAGGCATCATCAAATTCTACATTGAAGGAAGTCTTCCAGTGTAGGTGACTTCAGCCTTTAGCGGTGGGGGGGAACAAGTCTTTGCCCCATGCATGTTATTAGAGGGCTGTTTGGTATTGTCAGCATTCCCTCTCTCAATAAACATAATTTCTTTAAACATCCCACTAAACATTTTCTCTCCATAGGTAGTCGGAATGTGAGGACTCTGCACCGAGCTTATTCTCTTGATGTCCTCACAAGAATTCCACTGTTATGATTTAGATATTCTTGGCTTGCAAGAGACCACATGGATAAAGGTCAGATTCTTAAAAATGATCTTAAATTTCTCTTTTCATGGAGGGAAGATAATAAGTATTTCCAAAGCATAGGTCTGCTTCTCAGCAGACATGCTAGTGATGCTCTTCTAGGATATGAGTGCATTAATGAAAAGTTTCTTACGACAAAATTTCAGACAAGCATTAAAGACTTGAATGTTATCTGTTGTTATGCCCCCACTGAGGATGCCGATAAGGATGAGTAGGATAGGTTTTACGGACAACTTCAGGATATTTTGAATTCGGTCAAGAAAGGAGATATTACCCTTGTTTTAGGTGACTTCAATATCAAAGCTGGTACTAACGCTGACCTTTGTGGAGGGGTGATAGGTCCTTTTGATATTGGTAGCTGCAATGGCAATGGGCAAAGTCTCCTGCAGGTAAGTAAACTCAATGGTTTCAGAATAACTAACACGTATTACAAATACCGCAACATACATAAGTACACATGGGTTTCACCTGATGGGCTGCATAAGAATATGATTGATTACATATTAATTAACAGCAAATGGGCTAGTTCTGTTAAGAATACCAGGGCATATAGGAAAGCTGAAATTGGATCTGACCATTACCTTGTTAAAAGTGTCTTGCAACTTAAACTTAAAAAGTGTTGTGCTAGGTTAAAATATTTACTTTTAATACTGCAGCTCTGAAAGATCCAGTTATAGCCAAGGCTTACCATGATAGGTTACTTAGTCATTATGACAGTCATGGTATGCTTACTACTGAAGTTGAGGAAGAATGGGATCATTTTAAACAGGCTTTTTTGGACACTAACAGTACTCTTCTAGGAAAAAAGGAGCAGGGAAGGCAGAATTATTTGTGTGATAAGGCACTTGAGCTTATTTCAGAAAGAAATATAAATTCGCTGGTCCCTAAGGATTTTACAAGAGCTATTATTATCCCTATTTTCAAATAAGGTGATCGCAGTTCTTGTGATAACTATAGGGGTATCAGCCTACTCTCTGTTCCAGGGAAAGTTCTTTGCATGATTGTGCTTAATAGAATTAAGAATCTGGTTGAGAGGCAATTGAATGATGAGCAATGCGGATTCAGAAGTGGTAGGGGATGTGTCGATCAGATATTTTCACTTAGGTAGATTCTTGAGAAATGTTTAGAGTTTCAGAAACCTTTGGTTGCTAGTTTGTTGATTTCAAAAAGGCCTTCGACTCTGTTGATTGTCATAATTTGTGGTTGATTGTGAGATCATATGGTATACCAGACAAGTTAGTTAACATAATGAAAGCTCTCTATAATAACACTGAGTCATGTGTGAGAGTTGGAAGTCTTGTAGCAATTGGTTTAGCATTACTTCTAGCATTCAACAAGGGTGCATTTTGTCTCCTTTTCTCTTTAGTTTGGTTATTGATTATGTTATGCGAAATTCACTTCAAGGGAAAGATTTTGGCCTTAAATGGTCTGGTGGTACGAAAATGTCTAATTTAGATTATGCTGATGATTTAGCCCTTTTGGCAAATGATGTTCGAGCATTCATTCGAGCTGTTGAGGAGACTGGTAGTGGAGTAGGTTTCATTATAAACAGAGAGAAAATGAAAGTGATGAAAATTGGTCAGGCAGGCTGTGATTCAGTTAATCTGAATGGTTGCAATCTTGAGCAGGTGTCACAATTTAATTATCTTGCGAGCTATGCAACAATGGTGATGTGCGACATGAGATTAAGAGATAAATAGGGATTGCTGCTTGAAGTTTTAAAAATCTATGTAGAGTGTGGAGAAATAGGTGTATAATACACCTAAAGACTAAAATTAGATTGCATAATACAGGGTGTTTCAAAAAAGGATGCAACCCTCTATCGTATTTTTCTATTTAAACTTGACAAAAGACACAAATTTCAAAAGATGCAAATTAGACATATATCTACCTTTACAACAGATGTTGAAAGTGATTTCCTGCAACCTGGATGCAGGTTCATACCCGCTTCATGACATTTGCAGCCATCTTTTGTAATGTTTGTTTTTTTATGTTTAAAATCTCTAATAGAAATTTATTCACGAATATGCTGTAGTAAATATTTAAAACATTAAACCACCAGGTTTTTTGGGGGCAAGCCTCAAAAGTGAGAGAGTGCTTTACATATTATAACCCAGTTATAGGTTTTACCTTAAGATTACCCATATTTCTTATACTACTTATCTACGAGGCTTTTTTTCACATAAGAGCGACTAGAAAGATGTAGAATAAGACATATTTACCATTTCGCTGGTACAATTGCACTTTGCTACATTTGCAAAAGGTCGTTAGGTATGCTACCAGTCCGGTTTGATGGAATATTCATACAGTTGTTATTAAGTTGGTATATTTGCTGTGGGAATGTCCTGACTCTTTCGTCCGTTCTTGATGTTTTATTCTGTACTGGTTCTTGTTGCACCGGTTCCTTGTTATCGTTGATGAAGTCCACAGCTATTACTTATTATAACCACCTGTTGATTCTATATGCTTGTTGGGTATAGCAATCAGTTCTTTTATTGCTATTAGCACATCTCCAAGATTTGAGTAGATATTAATTTTGCTCCCCTTTAAACCACTGCAACTTTAATGTTAAAACTTTAAAAAAATGTTTTTTACGAAAACATTTAAAAAACCTCGTGAACCTCCAGGTTCTTGGTACTCCTCGCTATGCGTTTCGCCACGATCTCATCTATACGTGGCTTCATCAGGCAGGCGCGGTGGTAGAAATGTGCGGCATTTATAGCGAGCCTCGCTCTAGTCCTGTCTACTATGGTTTACATATTGCGTGTGCATTACGTGACGGGCTCTGCAACAGGAGACTCCATGCCGATGGAAGGGGTGGGATCTCGGTGTTGCAGACCGCATCACGGTGTTTGTATATATTTATTGCTTCGGCGTATTGTAATTGAAATTTGGATCTTGGGGCCAATCCCGCTTTATACTTAATCTCATTAACTTTAATATTATTTTCAAGTATTGCTTTCGAAAATGCTGTTGTAGGATTCTTATTATTTATATCTGTAAGGTGTTCATTCATTCGTACCTCGTACTGCCTGTATGTTTTTCCTATGTATTTGTTTTTACCTTCTAGTTTATTTTCTGGATCAGAAATCTCTATTTCATAAACTCTCAAAAAGTGGTTTAAAGGGGAGCAAAATTAATATCTACTCAAATCTTGGAGATGTCATCATCATCATCATCCTCAAGCAGCCATGGGCTACGGAGGTCCAACCAGACCGCGCAGTTTAATTCTCCAAGCATATCTGTCCTGAGCTACATCTGCTGCATCCGGCCACTGTACACCAATTCTAACAAGGTCCTGTTTGACATTGTCTGCCCACCGCATCCTAGGTCTCCCCCTCCTTCTGAGGCCTCTAGGCACACTGTTCATAACCCTATTCGCCAGTCTATAATCATCCATACGGGCAACATGGCCAAACCAGCGGAGTCTCTCTCTGCACAATATGCTGCTTAAAGGAGGTTGCAGACTCCTTTGCCTAACCTCATCATTAGTTACAAAGTTAAACCACCTAATACCCAAGATACTGCGTAAGCATCTAGAATCAAAAGCATCTAGTTTCCTGTTATCTTGCTTACACAGCGTCCAAGTTTCACTACCATAACTAACCCTAGAAAGAACCAAACTATTATACAGTCTAATTTTAGTCTTTAGGTGTATACGCCTATTTCTCCACAATCTCCATAGATTCTTAAAAGTCCCGGCACCAATACCTATTCGTCTGTTAATCTCATGCCGCACATCACCAGTATCAGTTACACAGCTCCCAAGGTAATTAAACTGTGACACCTGCTCAAGACTGCAACCATTCAGATTAACTGAATCACAACCTGCCAGACCAATTTTCATCACTTTAGTTTTCTCTCTGTTTATAACCAAACCTACTGTACTACCAGTCTCATCAACAGTTCGAATGAAAGAGTTCATCTCATTAACATCATTTGCCAAAAGGGCTAAATCATCAGCATAATCTAAATCAGAAATTTTCGTATCTCCAGCCCATTTAAGGCCAAAAGCTTTCCCTTGAAGTGAATTTCGCATAACATAATCAACAACCAAACTAAAGAGAAAAGGAGACAAAATACACCCTTGTCGAACACCAGAAGTAATGCTAAACCAATTGCTACAAGACTTACCAACTCTCACACATGACTCAGTGTTATTATAGAGAGCTTTCATTATGTTAACTAACTTGTCGGGTATACCATATGATCTCACAATCAACCACAAATTATGACGATCAACAGAGTCGAAGGCCTTTTTGAAATCAACAAAGCTAGCAACCAAAGGTTTCTGAAACTCTAAACATTTCTCAAGAATCTGCCTAAGTGAAAATATCTGATCCACACATCCCCTACCACTTCTGAATCCACATTGCTCATCACGCAATTGCCTGTCAACCAGATTCTTAATTCTATTAAGCACAATCATGGAAAGAACTTTACCTGGAACGGAGAGTAGGCTGATACCCCTATAGTTATCACAAGAACTGCGATCACCTTTTTTGAAAATAGGGATAATAATAGCTCTGGTAAAATCTTTAGGAACCATGCCTTTATCATAAAAGTTATTCAAAATTTCAGTCATCCAAATGGTAACAGAAACATTCCCAGCTCTAAGCATTTCCGTAGTAATTTCATCCACCCCTGGGGATTTATGAAGTTTAAGTTTAGAAATAGCCAAACTAACTTCAGATTGTGTTATAGGGCCAACATTAAAGCCAACAATGCATCTATCATCATTGCAAACAATGGGAGTAGAACTAACCACATTGTTTAGAACATCACTGAAATGCTCAGCCCACCTAGCCATGACAGAATCCTCACCTTCTATAACCTTGCCGTGTTTATCCTTCAATCCCTGTATACCTGTTCGTTTTCTACCACACAAAACATTAACTATCTGGTACAGCTCTCTGCTGTTGTGCTGTCTAACTGCTTCCTCAGCTTTGTCAGCAAGGCCATCAAGCCAAAGATTCTTATCAGTAGCTAACTGATCCTTTACACGTTTATTAAGTTCTTTGTAATGCTTTCTATTAGGACTAGTAGGGTACTGATTAAGGACATTCCTGCAGTTCCTTCTTTCTGAAATAAGCTCAAGTGCCTTATCACTTAAATAATTCTGCCTCCTCTGCTCCTTTTTCCCTAAAAGAGTACTGTTAGTTTCCAAAAAAGCCTGTTTAAAATGGCCCCATTCTTCCTCAACTTCAGTATTAAGCAAACCATGACTGTCATAATGACTAAGTAACCTATCATGGTAAGCTTTAGCTATAACTGGGTCTTTCAGAGCTTCAGTATTAAAGGTAAATTTTTTAACCCTAGCACAACACTTTTTAAGTTTAAGTTGCAAGACACTTTTAACAAGGTAATGGTCAGATCCAATTTCAGCTCCCCTATATGCCCTGGTATTTCTAACAGAACTAGCCCATTTGCTGTTAATTAGTATATAATCAATCATATTCTTATGTAGCCCATCAGGTGAAACCCATGTGTATTTATGTATGTCGCGGTGTTTGTAATATGTGTTAGTTATTCTGAAACCATTTAGTTTACTTACCTGTAGGAGACGTTGTCCATTGCCATTGCAGCTACCAATACCAAAAGGGCCTATTACTCCTCCCCAAAGGTCAGAGTCGGTACCAACTTTGGCATTGAAGTCACCAAGAACAAGGGTAATATCTCCTTTCTTGACAGAATTCAAAATATCCTGAAGTTGTCTGTAAAACCTATCCTTCTCATCCTCATCAGAATCCTCAGTGTGGGCATAACAGCAGATAACATTAAAGTCTTTAATGCTTGTCTGAAATTTTGCTGTAAGAAACCTTTCGTTAATGCACTCATATCCTAGAAGAGCATCACTAGCATGTCTGCTGAGCAGCAGACCCACGCCTTGGTGATGCTTTCCATCCTCCCTCCCTGTAAAGAGAAATTTAAAGTTATTTTTAAGTATCTCACCTTTACCTGTCCATCTGGTCTCTTGCAAGCCTAGAATATCTAGGTTATAGCACTGGAATTCCTGCATGAGGACATCAAGAGAATAATCTCTATGTAATGTCCTCACGTTCCACGTTCCTGCAGAGAGAAAATGATTAGTAGGATTTTTAAAGAAATTAGGTTTATTGAGATTGGTAGGGCCAACAATATCAAACAGCCCCCTGATCGCAGGCATGGGGCAAAGACCTGTTCCTCCTCCGCTAAAGGATGAAGTCACCGATGCTGGTAGGAACTTCAGGCACCACCTTTTCAAGTGGACTTTTTCAAGAACCGTATGGCCTGCCTGAGACACATTACTCCAGTTTAGGCTTGACGATGCCCAACTAGCTAAGTAAGGTTCAGGTACCTGCGATGGCCTCTGATTAGGATTATCCACCAGCTGATATAAGGTATCCCATGCCTCTGTTCACTTAGAGCTGGCAACCCAGAAGCAAACAGAAAACACAGCGGCAGACTCTCCCTCAACAGAGGCCCACCAGTGCAGCAAGTCCAGGATCCATAATCAAGCTCAAATCCTTAAACAAGTCCAGTCTAGTAGGTATAAATGGTCAGCACCAGGACCCTGTGAAGTTGACCACTCCTCAGCAGGGTTGAAAAAAAGAAAAAAGTGGCCATAGGTGACCAGATCAGTAGGCCATACTGAACTGGCAGCCCTCCCCTTCCGTTCCCTTCCAAAAGAGAATATCTCTTTTGAAAGGTACTAACGGCCTGCACCACGAGAAGGCGGGGTCGGACATTAGGTGCTAGACCTGGCCGGTTCTGTGCATCATCACTGGGGATTGGTACACAGCTCTCCTTCCAGTTTACGCCTAGCTACCATTTACAAGCCTTGGAGATGTGCTAATAGCAATAAAAGAACTGATTGCTATACCCAACAAGCATATAGAATCAACAGGTGGTTATAATAAGTAATAGCTGTGGACTTCATCAACGATAACAAGGAACCGGTGCAACAAGAACCAGTACAGAATAAAACATCAAGAACAGATGAAAGGGTCAGGACATTCCCACAGCAACTATACCAACTTAATAACAACTGTATGAATATTCCATCAAACCGTACTGGTAGCATACCTAACGACCTTTTGCAAATGTAGCAAAGTGCAATTGTACCAGCAAAATGGTAAATATGTCTTATTCTATATCTTTCTAGTCGCTCTTATGTGAAAAAGAGCCACGTAGATAAGTAGTATAGAAATATGGGTAATTTTAAGGTAAAACCTATAACTGGGTTATAATATGTAAAGCACTGTCTCACTTTTGAGGCTTGCCCCCAAAAAACCTGGTGGTTTAATGTTTTAAATATTTACTACAGCATATTCGTGAATAAATTTCTATTACCATTTTAGCTGTGTGATATCTTAATTTAATATTAAAATTTCTATTTCAGTGCTAGCCTTCAAGTCTTCAATTGTATGAGGATTGTTTTGAAACAGTACACATTTGAGATATCCCCAAAGGAAAAAAACTGAAGGAGTAAGATCTGGGGATCTTGGGGGACACAAATTTTTTTTAATCAAATGATCACCAAAAAAGTCCTGCAACAATTGTACCATTTGCAGTATAGGTGGTTGTGCCATCTTGTTGAAACTATCACTCTCATTCATTCACATCCAATAGTGCAATAAACTGTTAGATGAGGTCACGATAAACTTCACCAGTTACAGTTGAGTGAAAAATAAAGGCCCTACACACGATGGTGGGAAATTGCACACCAAACACCAATTTTCCATGCGTGTAATGGTTGTTTCTGAAAATTGTGAGGATTTTCACTGCTCCATATTTGACTGTTCTGACTGTTCACATACCCATCCAAGTGAAACGAAGCCTCGTGACTGAAATAAACATGGTCCAACACCTGAATTCCATTTTCATCAACAAAAGAACGAAACCAGCAACAGTGCTGTAAATGTTTTTCATGGTCTGGTTCTTTTAGTTCATGAATGACACCAGTGCAGTAGGCATGGCAAAACAGTAGCTGCAGTATAGCATAGCAAAACAGTATCTCCTAGAAAGTTATCTGTGAAGATAACTTTCTAGGAGATTTTCTGGGTGAGCGAGTTAAACACTGAGACACATCATCAAGAACTTTGGCAGTTAACAGTGATGGCTGGCCTGGGCTCTTTCGATCATGTACATACCCAGTGTCATAAAATTTATCAATCAAACGAGATATTGTCGACTTGTTGGGAACTGCAGACAGGAAACTTCAACTCAATCTCCTCTCTCACACGTTTGTAAGATTTGTACACATAATAAGTCTCAACAATAAATACACATTCAGTTTTGGAAAACGACATAACAGATACAACAAAAGGAATGAATGCTTGAGTGAGACTAGTGCATGACAAGGTCATTTCAACTGCAACTACCTTGAGTACAGTAATGCCAACTGACTAATATTATGGCATAAAATGTACATGTGCATAAGTTCTACTCTCTTATATTTAGAGTTGTGTCCTTTTTGAAATACCCTATAGTTTGGTTCTTTATAGGGTTAGTTATGGTAGTGAAATTTGGACACTTTGTAAACAAGATAACAGGAAACTAGATGTTTTTGATTCTAGATGCTTACACAGTATCTTGGGCATTAGGTGGTTCAACTCTGTGAGTAATGATGAGGTTAGGCAAAGGAGTCGACAACCTCCTTTAAGCAGCATGTTGTGCAGAGAGAGAGACTCCGTTGGTTTGGCCATGTTGACCGTGTGGATAATTATAGATTTGCGAATCATCAGTTTATGAACAGTGTGCTTAAAGGCCTCAGAAAGAGGGAGAGACCTAGGATGCGGTGGACAGACAATGTCAAACAGGACCTTGCTAGAATTGGTGTGCAATGGCTGGATGCAGCAGATGTAGCTAAGACAGATATGCTTGGAGAACTAAATTGTGTAGTCTGATTGGACCTCTGTAGCCCATGGCTACTTGAGGATGATGATGAGAGTTAGTTATGGTAGTGAAACTTGTATCTTTTGTAAACAAGATAACAGGAAACTAGATGATTTTGATTCTAGATGTTTACGCAGTATCTTGGGCAGTAGGTGGTTCAACTTTGTAAGTAATGATGAGGTTGGGCAATGGAGTTGGCAACCTTCTCTGAGCAACATATTGTGCAGAGAGAGAGTTTTGATTTGACCATGTTGCCCATGTGGATAATTACAGATTGGCGAATAATGTTGTGTTATTCACATTTATGTGATAAGAATTATCTGGACATTGGAGCCTTCAAACCTTAGGTCAGGTAAAGGCCAATGAACTGCCAGCTTACACAGAGTAACTGGGTCAGCTACTCGTCATTGAGGGGGTATGCAGTATTCTGTTCTTTCACTAATTTCTGAAAGAATATTATTTGGAAATAATTTTCTGATCTAGCGCTTCAGCTAAGTTATCTGGAGTTGTCATTCCCTTACAGGATGATGTTCATTAAGCAAATTCTCTAAAATTTTAGCTACTTTTATTACATCCTGCAATCTTTGCATTTATCTCAGTACAACTTGAGAGACATAATTGCAGAGTCAGCCATTTAGCTAGCAGACATGTTTGCAATCTGCAAATTTTTACCTGTCAAATTTAGATATTTTTTTCTTGACCACTGCTCAAAGGTACTCAGATATAACTAATCACTAAAGTAGCCTTTCACTTAAACTTTGTTTATTGCTACTATATTCTAATGTGTGCTCTTAACAAAACAATAATACAAATTCTAATGCTTATACTAAGCATGGCAATAACAATTGCTTATTGAATGTTTGTGTCTGGACACTTTCAAATCACTACAAAATAGATGTAATATTGAATTCAGCTGTAGCATTGCTGAAATATTCGGTACCTTTGATCTTAACAGTACGTCAAGATTCTTGCTTCACAATTATGGTAGCTGTGACCATACCCAGTGCTTGTTAAAGAACATGCTGGATGGCCTTGATGGGAGGCTACTATCAGTGTGCTAACACCTGTTCCATGGGTTCCTTTTCCCTAGCCTTCTCTGAGCCCTCAGAGTCCTTGTGACCTGGCCATTTAGCCCATTGTGTGCAAAAAAGTGCAATTAATAGGAAGGTGAAAAAGGAAGTGACCAGGTGGTTTTTGTAGGTCTTGAGGTAGTAGTAATAGTCTTCTCTACCAAATGGATTTTGCAGTGGTGCATCTCTACAGGAATAGGACTGTAAAAGGCTGAGGCCATCTAGCTTTTTATCTTTAATTTTTTAGTAGATGCCCTTATTAACTTTTGTGCATAGGTCTTAAAAACATGATTTCAATGCTTCTGCTGATAAGCAAGGGTGGATCCAAGTACAGGCCCATTGGGGCAGGGCTCCTCAAGAACCCTTCATGCAATTATATAAATTCTTTTACGTAGATCATTTCAAATGTATAATAGATGGGTAGGTAGCCTGAAATATCCCACAAGAGTAACAGAATTTATTTCAAAAGTGTTTCCAGAGTAAGGTTTTAACACTGCTTGATTTTAAGGTGACATTTCATTTAAGGGGTGTTTATGCAGTTCTTTGCAGCAAAGGAAAGTAAAATTAAGTATGGTTGCCAAAATTAGCTAACAACTATAAATCAGTTGATTCTAAATTAGTATGTAATTTCATCTGTCTTTCAATTAAATCAGTTCAAAATCAGACCATTTTGTGTCAGTGGTACACATGAATCAGACATTTGGTTAAAATTGCTCATTGCTGTGAAGATCTCATCAGAAACATAAAGAGTGGGAGAACAACCAATCTTCCTTTTACATTCTCATTCCTGGGTTCATCTGATAGTAAACAAAAGGCCTTTCAAGAGCCATTTAGTCTGGGCCTCAGATTCAAAATGAAGCCTTAAATTTTGACACTTATTAATATATTTTTGCTTTTGATATTAGAGTTGGGTTGCTTTACCTATGAGTTTCACTTTTTTGCTCACATGATCAATTCACAAGGAACCAGTTGGGGAAAGGACCTACTGTATAGCTGTTAGGAGACAGATGGATCCAGCATCTATCCAGCATGTTCTTCAAAGTACACAAGGTATAGCTCTCTCCTACATGTGGAATCACAGCTTTACATCCCATCTAATGGACAGCAGCCTTTCAAACTCTGTGTCACCTTTCAGATGAGAGAAGAGTGGGGATTAATGAGATAAATCTCAATGATGCCCCAGATAGGATTCAAACCTGGGAACTACAGATTGTGAGCATGATGCACTACCAACTGAGCCACAGACTCTCTGATAATCAGATACAACAACAAAATATATAATTTAGTGAAATAAGTAATTTTTAACTGACAAGCATTCAGATAAGGCATTGATGTTTCTTTTAAGGTGGTGTCTTTCTGCTAAGGTCTTGCCTTACTCATAGATTTCTCTATCATCATTTAATACACGTTAGTGTTTTAATGTCAAATGTTTTAGAATTCAAATTTTTAATGTGCAGTTATAGTATTCAAAGTTATTTATATCAGAAGGCAAAGTGAGTGTCAAGCAATGTGGCTTATATATATAATCTGGAGCCAAACAAGCAGTAATATCAGGACTGTGTAATTGCCAAGTGGAACAGCATAACCCTAGCTTAACAATGTTATTGTGGACAGCGATATATGCTAAATTCAACAAGTATAACCGTAACAATCGGATATCTGCAATCCACTAATAGTTTCATCATAAAATCTTGAAGATAACTAAAAACTTTAGGGTTCTTCAATATTTGGCAAGAAAGACTACATCAACTGTCTTGTATAGAAAACATCATGGAAAAGTAAACCATCATAGAATGACTGGTAATGCATAGTGATTATAAGTTACAACCGTGATTGTTACATAACAGACTTTAACAACTTGAAGAATGGTTCCTATCTGCTGTTGTACCAGCTGAATAAGATGGGTAAATACTTTTTGCTTTAACTCAGTTTCCTTTGATTAGTTACAAACAAAGGAAACTGAGGCCTTTTGTTTGAACAAAAGGAACAAAGGAAACAGACCTTTTAAAAAAAGGAAACTAAGACCTTTTAAAAAGGAAACTGAGGCCTTTTGCCTCCATATATAATTTTATATATATGGAGGCAAATATATAAAATATATATAAAATTATATACTGAGGCCTTTTCCCTCCATATATAATTTTATATATATTTGCCTCCATATATAATTTTATAAACATAGGAGGCAAAAGGTATTATAATTTTATTTAAACAAATTATAATACCTTTTGCGTCCTATGTTTTTTACATAGGAGGCAAAAGGTATTATAATTTGAATTTGTTGGATTGTATGTTAGCTACTTAGGATAGATTCTATGTCATATATTAGCCATAGGGCTGTATTTGGTGGCTTAGTAGCATGTCCTGGATTGCTTACCTCATCTTTGCTAGACTATATGGATATACTTTTTTTATATATTACAGCTTATATTGTGTATTAAATGAAGATCTTTTAGCTGTATAGTAAGCTTATTTATTTAATGAAAGGTCTCTTATAGCTAAATGTAAAACAAGCCTTAACAACTTGAATGTTATCTGTTGTTATGCCCTCACTGAGGATGAGAAAGGTAAGTTTTATGGACAACTTCAGGATATTTTGAATTCTGTCAAGAAAGGAGATATTACCCTTATCTAGGATCTTCAATGCTAAAGTTGGTACTGACTCTGACTTTTTTTTTTGGGGGGGGGGCTTTGGTATTGGTAGCTGCAATGGCAATGGGTAACATCTCCTACAGGTAAGTAAACTTAATGGTTTAAGAATAACTAACACTTATTTCAAACACCGCCACATATATGAATACATGTGGGTTTCACCAGATGGGCTGCATAAGAATATGGTTATCATTAACAACCAATGGGCTAGTTCTGTTAGGAATACCAGGTCACATATGGGAGCTGAAATTGAAGCTGACCATTACCTTGTTAAAAGTGTCTTGCAACTTAAACTTAAGACGGATTGTGCTAGGGATGGGGGTGGCTCAGTCAGTAGCACTCCAGGCCCATAATCTTCAGCTCCCAGGCTCAAGTCCCAACTGGGCCAGCATTCAGATTTATCTCATCGAAACTCTGCCCACGGTCAGTGGGGGACAGATGGGCTTGGAAAGACCTTCATCTGTCGGATGGTACTCCCACACACTGGTACAAGCTGTGCCCCAGTGTGTGGGAGAGTCATACCTTGTGCACATTGAAGAACATGCTGGATGGTCTTGACAGGAGGCTACTGTCTGTCTCCCAACAGATGTCCAGTGGGTCTTCTTCCCCAACCTTCTCTGAGCCCTCGGGGTCCTTATGATCTGGTTATTTAGCCCATTGTGTGCAAAAAAGTGCCACTCAAATGTAAAACAACCCAACCTGTGCTAAGGTAAAAAGGTTATTTTTAACACCGAAGCTCTGAAAGACCCAGTTATAGGCAAATTTTGCCATGATAGGTTAGCTAGTCATTATGATAGTCATGGTATGTTTGCTATTGAAGTGCAGGAAAATGGGACCGTTTTAAATAGGCTTTTCTTGAAACCATCAGTACTCATTTGGGTGAAAAATAGCATAGGAGGCAAAATTATTTCAGTGATAAGGCATTGAGCTTATTTTTGAAGAAAAAACTGCAGGAATATTCTTAAAGGTGGTTTTGAGATGTTCTTATACATAAAGGTATATTATTATACATAAAGGTTCACTAAAAATTTCCTGAATCGGAAAGGGTAGCCATTCATCAGGTGGTTATTACTAATGTGTGTATCTGAGTATATAGTAGAACTTCAATTAATCTGCTTGTGCATGTATGGCTCAGATGTGTTGAAATATTAGATATTTGAGAAAAATATGAATAATTCACAAAGGCTGGGAAAAAATTAAAATAAGCTTAATTATGAACAATAAGGGAAATTTAAACCACAAAAAGTTAATAATGAATGATAAATAAAAAATTATATCGAGAGAATACCTCCACATTGAATAGTTGCCAAAAAGAGTTAACATCTTAACACTGTAAAGTAGCTGCTACAAGGAAGCATAATATAAAATACACTTATTTAATCAAATGTTCTCCTTTTTATAAATCTGTGATTTCCACTGTAAATATTTAGAATAATTTTTCCATCCATGATGAAAGCTTTTGAAAAACATTTTATGGTACATTAATCAGGGAAAAAGGAGGACAGCACATTACTTAAATATATATATTATATAAAATTTTACTGAAAAAATTAATGCTAAAATTGCAAAATTTAGTGACCATAATTTGGTCTGTATGTTTTTTGTTATGTGAATTTCCACTAAAATTTTTGCAAATGACAGTGTTTTTGAAAGATTTCAGCGAATTTTTTTCTCAATTCTGCAAATCTCAATTCACCCCTGAAAAAAATAAAAAATTCTATGACTCGTGAGAATTTTTTAAATTTTCAAATTGTTAAAATTCTGATGTCACAAAAGGGAATAGTCAGTTTGGGTAGATTTACGACTTTTCAAATATTTTTAATACTATATTTTCTGAAATGCATGAAAACATGTTTTGAGTAACTGATGTAGAGGTACGACTCTTTACTTTTACGACCTTTACTTTCTTTTCCTCAGTAACTAGTTTCTATGATTAAATTGTAAGCTTCTCTCCACATTCACTCCTTAATTGGGTGAGATAATTCCTTTTAAACTCCCTCTACATGACTCTATTAATTAATGGAAGTAATGCATTTGGAAAATGTTGAATTCAATATTGTAACTCTACATTTCTCCAAGTACTGATGTTCACTGTAGCAAATTATTCGATGTACAAATTTAAATTATCATATTCCATTGTTGCAGCTTCTGTTACTGATAATGCTTTGTACATGTTCAAAGCATGGGAATGTTAAAATTGTTTTTCTAAATACAGTTCATGTCATGTATAATGTTCATCTTCTAAATCTTGTTTGTGAGATATTGATAACGAGAATTCAAAACTGTTAATGCTTTGGTTACTTCATTTAAATGCTGATTCACCATTTGTTCTGCATGTCAAACTCATTTTAAGGTGTGTGCCTTTAAGAAAATGGAGTCATACCTAATAAAGCAATAGTTTCCTTTCAAACAAGGCAGAAGATTTGGCTCCAACTTGTACTCTATCACTGCATTCATATAGAAGATTATAGTGAGATTTTGAGCAGAAAATGGGAAACGACTGCAGCAGTATGTTTAACAAGATGTCTTTGAAATGTGTGATTTGAATCAAATCAAAAAGATATAAGTCAAATATTTCCAATCTGCTAGGTTGTTTGAAGTCCTTGTATATCAGCACATAAAGTCTAATAAAATGAATAAATTGGCAGTAAAATTACTCAGCAAAATCCAGGATTGTAATATAACACTAACAAAAAACACACTCCTTTCATGTTCGGAAAAAAATTGTGCAATATTTCACTGATGCAAAGAAAACCTGCAAATTTCGTCAGCTGTTTTTTTTTAAGCATGGTGAATTTTCGATCCCAATTAACTAAAGTGCTTAACCCTTAACTACAATGCAAGGGTCCTAGAGACCCAAGTGCTTCTAGTTTTTTGCATAACTTGACCGATGTATGAGTGAGGGTGCTACGTGTCCATGCATTTTCTTGCATCGCCAGTAAGCTTTCAGTAGTGTACAGACAGCCACAACGTGCAGTTGTGTTTTCCTTGTACAAACAAATCTGGTCCCATGGACCGTTGCATAGAATAAGTGTAACAAAAGATAATTTGTAAGTTTTTTCATATTTCAGCCAATTTGTTTTAGAATATCACAATTTTCAATTGTTTTTAGTTCAAAATTGCATCTGAACGATATTTGAGTGATGATGATATAAGGGTGCTCTTCAGTGATGAAAATGTTTGGAAGGATGACATTGAAATTCATAATACAGAACCCCCATTACCGGTGTTTGAGAACATTACAAGCAAAGTCAATAAAAGTGATTAGAAAGAATCAGATCACGGATATGCAAGCAACCATAACGGCCAGAGTGACTTCTCAGGTTGTTCAGATGACCAGTGAGAAACTGATGATGAACATGTCCAAGGAGACATTTTAGAGGGAAGTGATGAATCTGAAGAACTTGAAATGGAAAATAGAGATCAAGAAGAGCTTACTGAAAGCCACAGATTATGAGCAAAAAACAATCAGGACTAAATGGGATTTGGCATGGTAAAGATCGAACTATATGGGCAAAACAATGCCCTATGAAGTGCAAGACTACTGCAGATAATCTTATACGTTTTGTATCTGCCCTTTCTGGTTATGCTAAACAAAATCCTCCAGACAATGCTCTAAAAGCATGGGCCCTTCTAATCAGTGACGAAATGCTACAGAAAATTGTAGAGTGGAATAATCAAAAAATATTACAGATGAATGTTACCTACACTATGTCAAAAGAAAAACTTCGCCTATTATTTATTTGAGGCAAATCTTTTAGAAATTAAGGCATTTCTGGGTTTGCTATATTTAAAAGGAATATTCAAGTCAAACCATGAAGATTTATGTTCCATGTAGAGCACAGATGGAATGGGTAGAGACATTTTCAACTCTACCATGACTTTAGCACAATTCTATTTTTTGCTGAGTTGTTTGCATTTTGATGATCAAGCCACAAGATCTGAAAGCAGGGCTACAACCAAACTAGCACCGATTCAGGAACTTTCTGAGGAGTTTGTGTTTTGATTAACCAACAGTTACACTCCTGGTGCATATTTGACAATTGACATAATGTTAGTACCGTTTCGGGGTAGGTGTGGTTTCCACATATATATATACCCAATAAATCTGCTAAATACGAGATAAAAATTCAAATACTGGCTGATGCAAAGACACATTATATGTGTAAAGTTGAAGTCTATTTGGGAAAAAGCAATGTAAACGAACCTAAGAGCTCATTGCCACATCCCACGCAAGTTGTCACTCATTTAGTCAGCCATCTTCCTATGAAATCCAACTGAAATATAACAGCTGATAATGTATTTGTCAATGGAGACAGTAAAAGAATTACAATATCATAACATGACTTATGTTGGAACACTGAAAAAAATAAATGACAGATTCAACCCAAATTTCAGCCACACAGAAGTCGTCCAGAACTTTCTTCTGCTTTCAGGTTTCAAGGAAAAGTTACTCTATGTCATGGGCAGTAGTAAGGGAACGACACAGATTTTATTTCATTAAGTGAAATTAGATATCTCGCTTGAACTGCACCAAATGTGGTAGGCTGCAATGGCAAACGATTAATCACTCTATAGTAGAGGACGATCAATTAGTACCTTAATTAGATTTACCATTGCTTAGATGAAATACAGGCTTGCGGGTTGTTGCACCCGTACCAATGTATGCCTCAGACTTGCTGCACCAAGTGATGTATAGAGATATGTCCAATAATTCATGCATGAGAGCTGTATTGGGACGACACAGTTTATTCACATTTATATGCAATCGTGCTGGGGATGCGCTTGACTCCGTAGGCCTTTGTTGCTTTGCTGCTGCAAACAATTATGCAATGTGGTGGAGAACCGCACTTTTCAGATTCTTGCTTTACCAACCTCAAACTCAGCAAAAGGATATTCAACCCTTGCCTACAGTGTGGTCCACACAGAACACCCTTCAGTTCCATAAAACTGTACTTGGTTCAGCAAGAACCATATCTTGGTTCTCACATAGAACCGAACCCTCTCCTTAAGGGTTTTTGTTTGAATAAGAGCAGCGTCCTTGATGCATGTTCAAACATCCTTCCTATTTGACAGCGATGCTCAAGACTGTTGTTTACTGTCGCTGCCATAGTCTCCAGTGCCCAAGGCTAATTGGAAATAGTCGTAAAAAGGGCTTTTTGACTCGTCAACCCATGCAGGCAGCCAGCTCAGGACCCAGAAAACAACAGCTATGAGTCGCATCCCTACAATAGCACTTCCAAAAACACAATACATAAAAATATTTACAATAAATGAAAATAAATAAATTAGAGGGACATGACAATCACATTCTGAAAAAGGTAAATCCTTTGTTTTGTTATCGAACATGCATCATGACTCCAATAAAAATCCAGTTTTGAAAAAGCCAGAAATGATAGAATTCTATAATAAAACTAAATCTGTCATAGATGCTCTGGACCAGAAATGTGCAGCATATTCAACCTCTCGAAGGACCCATCATTGCCCAATGGCAATTTTCCATTGTGTTTTAAATGTGGCTGGTGTTAACAGCAGAGTTCTTTACCAATTTTCACCAAACAGCAAGGAGATTAAACGATACAATTTTCTTAAATAGCTCTTTGCAGATTTCGCATGGAGACCCACATGAACAACAAAGGCATCCTACGTCAACTTCACCAATTGATAGCTAACAAGCTAGTATCTTACTACTGGTTGAAATAGTCCCTGAAGTAGATATTTCCAGATTCAAGAGAAAGAGATGCTCTTTTTGCCTTCCTATTAAATACAGAAAATGTAGCATGTCATGTGTACAATGTAAGAAGCTGCTTTGCATGACATGTGCAAAAAGAGTATGTCTGATTTGTTTTGAGTAGTAAATATAGCCATTCAACGTTTTTTTTTACTACTGAATACTTTTTGTAAGAATAAAATTTCTATTTCATTTTGTTTCTGTACATTGTTGTTTCTTTTCATTGGGTCCCTTGGACCCTCACAAAGTACGAATCAACTAAATATGATACATAGTAGTCAAGGGTTGAAATATTTCTGCAAATGACGTTGATAATATAATTTTGAACAGTATATCCATGCTTGGAGACAACAGTTTAAGAGCCACATAATGTTGCTGTGAAAAAACTGAAAGAATTAAATAACACCGACAGTTTAATTATTTTCTGCTTGTTTCAAAAAGAATGATTTCCCAGTCTCTCCAATATTTATCTATTTCAATGAAGAGTGTTAATTCAGAACAGTCTCTTTTTAAGTGTAGAGGTGTTGTGCCAGATAATTATCAGATTATAAAAGAGGGCAATATACAGTATCAGAATTCATCGTTGATGATTGATATGCAATGTGCAAGTTGAACAAATAAAGCTGCACACCCATTCTAACAAGGTCCTGTTTGACATTATCTGTGCATCACAGCCTAGGTCTTGCCCTCTTTCTGAGGCCTTTAGGCACACTGTTCATAACCCTGTTCAGTAATCTGTAATTATCCATATGGGCAACATGGTGAAACCAACGGAGACTCTCTCTGTACAATATGCTGTTCAAAGGAGGTGCTGACTTCTTTGCTTAACCTCATCATTACTTACAAAGTTGAACCACCTAATATACTACATAAGCATCTGGAATGAAAAGCATCAAGTTTCCTGTTATTTTGTTTACAAAGTGTCCAAGTTTCACTACCATAACTAACCCTAAAAGGAACCAAACTATTATGCAGTCTAATTTTAGTCTTTAGGTGTATTGCCTATTTCTACTTTCTCTCCATAGATTCTTAAAAGTCCTGGCAACAATCCCTATTCATCTGTTAATCTCATGCTGCACATCACCAGTGCCTGTTACATAGCTCCCAAGATAATTAAACTGTAACATCTACTCAAGAGTGGAACTATTCAGATTAACTGAATCACTGCTTGCCTGACTAATTTTCTTTCATCTCTAGTTTTCTCTGTTTCTAACCAAACCTACTACCAGTCTCAACAGCTCAAATGAAAGAGTTCATCTCAACATCATTTGCCAAAAGAGCTAAATCATCAGCATAATCTAAATGAAAAATCTTCATATCGCCAGACCATTTAAGGCCAAATCTTTCCCTTGCAGTGAATTTCACATAACATAATCAATAACCATAACTAAGAGAAAAGGAGACAAAATGTACCCTTGTCTAACACCAGAAGTAATGCTAAACCAATTGCTACAAGCTTGACCAACTCTCAAACATGACTCAGTGTTGTTATAAAGAGCTTTCATTATGTTAACTAACTTGTCTGGTATGCCATATGATCCCACAATCAAAGTATGGCGATCAACAGAATCAAAAACCTTTTTGAGATCAACAAAGCAGCAACCAAAGGTTTCTGAAACTCTAAACATTTCTCAAGAGAAGCTACCTGAGCAAAAATATCTAATCTACACCCCCCCTACTACTTCGGAATCCACATTGTATGTCAACCAAATTCTTAATTCTCTTAAGCGTAATCATGCAAAGAACTTTACCTGGAACAGAAAGTAGGGTGATGCTCCTATAGTTATCACAAGAACTGTAATCACTTTTTTTAGAAATAGGGATAATAATAGCTCTGGTAAAATCCTTAGGAACCATGCATTTATCATGAAAGGTATTCAAAATTTCAGTCATCAATGTTGTAACCGAAACATTCCCAGCTCTAAGCATTTCCATATTTTATCTACCCTGGGGATTTATGCAGTTTAACACATTGACTGCCGTATGATTCACACTTAATTTGCTCCTGAGGCCATATGAATTGTCCGTGCTTTACATACAAATTTGTAGTTCAGGGCTTGTGAATCAGATGCACTTCACACTAGAATGCATTGCTTATGGGTAATACAGGAGTGTGGCTTGAGGAACAAATCCATGGTCTTAGCACAGTGAAATTTCAACTAAAGTATATTGTAGGGGTCAATGAAATAGTCTGACATTTTGTACTTTAGTTAATTGTGGTTCTAAATAAAATAAGAAAATTTATTTACTAAACGAAACAGTATATTCTTAAAATACGATCTCAAACAAAAGCAAACATTCTAAAACTAAAAACAAATCTAACATGTATTGTTATTTTACTTCACATATGTCAAGAATACTCAATAAAATTTATAAAGTGCATTCGTGTACAACAGCAAAACAAGAAACAATAATATTTGTCGCATTGGATACATTTCCAGCGAGTCTGTGTTGCTTTGGAAGCTGCATATTTTCTATTATTTCCTTGTATCACACGGCCTATAGATAAAAAAAAAGCGTGCTCAGGCTGTGTGAAACACACGATTCACACATTCAAAGTTCGTTAAATAAGATACTTATAAAAAAATTAAACTGATATTGTATAGCAATTTAGGACCGATTTTAGTTGATTTAACAAAAAAAAAGACGGCCCGAGGACTCGAAAAAATTTTAACTTTGCGGCAGTCAACGTGTTAAGTTTAGAAATAGCCAAAATAACTTCAGGCTGTTATAGGGCCAACATTAAAGCCAGGAATGCATCTATCATCATACAAACAATGGGAGTAAAACAAACCACATTGTTTAGAACATGACTGAAATGCTCAGCCACCACCACCTATAACAGAGGCCAATGTACCAAATTTTTTGTGTCGCTTAGGTAGTCCTACTATATAGACAACTTAGTTTTTTTATTCTAATATTATTACTGATGGACTCTTGTGACATTAGTATAAAGATTAGCACAGAATCCACGAGTAATAATATTAAAATAAAAAATGTAAGGAGTGCCTATATAATAGGACTACTTAAGCTGACATCATAAATTTGGTCCTTTGGCTTTCTGTTATGACGTGTTGGCTGAGCCCACCTAGCCATAGCAGAATCCTCACCTTCTATAACTTTGTTTATCCTTCAATCCTTGTATACCTGTCCATTTTCTACCACACAAAACATTAGTTATATGGTACAGCTCTCTGCTGTTGTGCTGTCTAACTGCTTCCTCTGTTTTGTCAGCCAAGCCATCAAGCCAAAGATTCTTTATCAGCAGCTAACTGATCCTTTACACGTTTATTAAGCTCTCTTTAATGGTTTCTAATGGGACTAGTAGGGTATTAAGGATAATACTGTAGTTTTTTCTTTCTGAAATAAGCTCAAGTGCCTAATCACTCGAATAATTTTGTATCTTCTGCTCCTTTTTTCCTAAAAGAGTACTGTTAGTTTCAAGAAAAGCCTGTTTAAAATGGTCTCATTCTTCCTGAACTTCAGAAAGTAAGCAAATTATGACTGTTATAATGACTAAGTAACCTATCATGATAAGCTTTAGCTATAACTGGGTCTTTCAGAATTAAAGGTAAATGTTTTAACCTTAGCACAACACTTCTTTGCAAGACACTTGAATTCCAGTGTCCAGGACATATAATTCCATTTTTGGTATAAAAAAATCGATTTGAAAAAAATAAAAATTGCTGCTTTAAAATCTTTTTATATATGTTATAAAAATATGTAATTCATGCTTTATAAATAATATTTTCTTTTTCCATTTGATGCATATATTATTAAACTGTTACATAAATAATTTGTTAAAGCCATCTGATTGCCATTTCTTAGAAGAGATATAAGGTACTGACAATTTATTCTGTGCTGAAGCAATCCTCTCATTCAGAGGTCCTCAATGTGGGGTAGGTGGTAAAAAAATTTTGGGGTATGCTGTGAGAGCTCAAAAGTTGCTACATCTAGTAACAAAATCACTAAGTTGGCATTATTATAATATAACTATAGTTTTATCTCTCTATATAAGGGGTACGCCAGTTGCAGAGGGTATGTGAGCAAAAAAGGTTAAGAACCACTGTTCTAATTTAAGCTCATAAGTTGAATTTGAACTATTATCAATAAAAGTTTCTTTAAAATTTCTAAAAATCTGATAATTAACAAAAAAATTGTTATTTTTAAAAACATAAGATTTTACAAGTGTAATATTTAAACATCCTGTACATTCTAATAGAGAGTGTAATCCCATATTGGAGAAAGGTAAGATTATACTATTCAGTTCTAGTGATAAGGCATAAACAGTTCGCTGGTTGCAGTACGAGAAATGTAACCACTGAATGATGTTATGGCATTTACATTTTGAAGAACAGTTCACAATATGTGATTGATGTAACTTATCACATTTTGCCTTACCAGTACCAATTACAAAACCATGTTTGTATCTTGCACTACCAGATAAATAGTTATAACCAAACTAGTGTTTCTCTAATAAGAGAGTGAGTCGTATTCATTGCAATTTTAATAGAAGTGCAGATTTATGTTGAATGAAATTATTTCGCATTTTAATTTATTTAGTTAATTTAAATTATAATTTTAACATATTTAGTTCATTTTTAACTTTATTGAGGTACATTTCGGTCTGGTTTTATTGAGGTACATTCGGTTTAAAAATCTGGTTGATACATAAAATGTTATGCTTCCAACATGACGGTAAAATTAGTCTCATAGGAGCAGCAACTAGCTACTGCATTATGAAACAAAGGCAATATATGAAAGTATCAGCCATTATAGTCCATACCTGGTCTAGTGATTAGCATATCTGTCTACTAAACCTGCATGCATGTTCCTATGTATGTGTTTGTATGAGAAACCAGGACAAGCCTAGTAGAGCTTCTAGGTTATCTCCATCCTTTATATAACAGAGTACTTTCTTCCCTTCTTTAAAAGGGGCGGGGGTGACTCAGTTGGTAGCGTGACAGGCTCGTAATCTATAGTTCCCAGGTTTGAGTCTCAGCTGGGTCAGCATTGAGATTTATCTCTGCAAAATTCCCCACCCTGCCCACAGTCAGTAGGGGATACCGATGGGCTTGGAAAGGCCACCGTCCGTTGGATGGGATGTTAAGCCATGGAGTGGTGTGTGGGAAAGCCATACCATGTTCACATTAAAGAACACACTGGATGGCCTTGACAGGAGACTACCATTTGTCTCCCAACAACTGTTCCAGTGGGTACCCTCCCCCAACCTTCTCTGAGCCTTTGGGGTCCATGTGACCTGGCCATTTAGCCCATGGTGTGCAAAAAAGTGCCACTCAGAGGTAAAGCAACCCAACCCTTCTTTAAAAAAAATCACAGGAAGATTTGGAGCAAAACGTGCTGCATCGGAGATAAACTCCGAGCAGCATGTTTTGCTTGTCTTTTTACCAGGCAAAATGCTGCTTTGCACACACTAGTCACAAGGACTTCACTTGCTTAGAGAAGGTTGGTGGAAGGGGACCCATTGAACAGATGTTAAGAGACATATGGTAGCCTCCTGTCAAGGCTATCCAACTTGTTCTTTAATGCATGCAGCATATGAGACCACACCTTAACATCTCATCTGATGGCAGCCTTTCAAAGGCAAAGAAAAGGGACATTGATGAACTTTGATGGCAGCATTTCAAAGTCCATCAGTGTCCTTTTTCTCACCAATGGCAGGGGTGGTCACAGGAAGATTTTAGACATATATTTGATACTAAAATCCTAATGAGTTATTTTAGTGTTTTTTTTTGTAAATGACTTTTGGCCTTTGACTTACTACAGGAAGCTTTTTGGTTTGCATCAAATTGGAAATAGTTCATTCCTTCTTTTTATAAGGCTCCTCACCAAAAATACTCATGATCACCCACTGTTATTAGCTGTTCATGTTTTAATGGGTTTGCTTTTTTCATGGATTGTACTGGATTTTCATGGATTTTAGTATTAGCTGACAGATTGAATAAATGCCTGTAATACATTTTCTTTTGATGAAAGCTGCAAAATTTTGCCAAAATGTATGCATTTGTATTTACATATATTTTTGATGTTAAATTTTTGTTTTCTCTTTCAGTTCGTTTAGTGGTATTTGTAGCTATCTGGATAGTAACATTTGGTAAGCATCATCTATGGTTATTACCAAACCTTACAGAAGATGTTGGTTTTTTTGAATCTTTCTGGCCATTATATAAATATGAATATAAAGGTTCAAAAAACAAAAAGACGAAAGAAAAGAAAGAGGATAGAAAAGTGAAGGGTGAAGAAACGAAAGAGACAGAAAATAATGACCAAGACAAAGATGATTCAAGCACTGATCAAGAGAGTAAAGAAGCAGACCATGTGCACACTGATTCGGAAAGGGATAGTGAAGGAGATAAAAACAAAACTGATAATGGTGACAATGGATTTGAAATTGTTGATGCTGAGGAAGGAATGGATCAAGATGACCAAGAAGCAAGGAAAAATGATCAATAGTTTTTTTTTAGTTATATTGCATATATGCTGTTTCTTTTATCTCAGTATGTAATCTCTATCATATGCTCAGAAGTAAAGCTACCTACCAATACAAAGTGTTCCAAATAATTTATTGCTATTTTTGTATTTAGCTATTGCTTCAGTGTACAGTGGTTCATATGTTGATATTATAATGCATTCCTGTCAGTAGACCAAAATGAGATAAAAGTGGCAAAAATCACTTCTGTTTTATCTTTTAAACTGGTAATAATATTTTGTAATATTTCTTTAAATAGTTTAATATATAATGCATTTTTCATAATTATAGTGTTTGCCAATTATTTTCAAATGCTGATAATGAGTGCATTATTAACCATAATTGTAGTATATTTCAATATGTAATTTAAAGCAATATTTACCAAGGATCTGAATTTGCATATCTAACCATCCAGGCATTACATTACTATTCTTCTCTCTATCCTGTAATCGCCACAGGAAGTTGTATATAATGGTTGCATGGCAGGTGTTGTCAAGTCAGTATTGTTACAGGAACAAGTTTGTGTAGTAGGGAGAACATGTTTTTGCTATCCAGAGCAGCCCATCATTTATTATTTTCAAGGTTTGAAGTTAATGTTTACTGTTTGGGTTCGCATTTCTAGCATTTTATCTTTTGAAACCTGTTTAAAATTCAAGTTTTTTTTTTTTACAAATTCAGAGCTTTAAAAACATTATTTCTACTGACAATTGAAACCTTTCCACAGGCTTTTATTCAATTCTTTTATTGAACTAAGAAATTCAAATTTATTTTGAGCAGGGTATATAATGAGTGTGTAGACATAATTCAGAATTTTAACCTGTGATTTAGTGAAGTGTGTATGAGTTATGGAACTGAATAGGAAAAAAAAAGTTGCATGTTATGTAAATAAATTTGGTTTGTTTCTCTTTTAGTCTATCAATTAAATGCAATGTTGCACTACAAAAAGTTTGCTAAATGCAATTTTTTACATCAAGAAGTCAATGAAGCTTTTTGGTAAGATTTTGTTTCAAGTATATGACCAAAGATAATTTCAGGTGATATCCTAATAGCTTTGACAATAAATTTAATGCCTTTTTTTTTTCTTTGGCATTATATATAATATACCTCAGATTTAATCACAGCTTTAAGCCAAAGATAAAATAATAGGAGTTAACAACCATTGTGTAACGGTTTGGAACAGTAATTTTCTCAGTAACAAAAATTACAGTAGAGGTACACAGTGCAGTAATTAAAGTAATTTAATTCTCTATGACACTGTTAAATGTTTTTAAGCACTTCGACACATGGACTATGCTATCAAGTATCAGTAATTATTAAAGAGAGATTTATGTACCATGCCATAGAGGATAGGAAGTAACAGGAATTTCTTGGAATGTTTTTGGTGAGAAATTTCAAATTCGATGTTCTTGCCGGCAAGTGACGTCTCAGTGGAGATTAAGATAATGATGACTGCTGCCAATGGTCTACCCGCATTGGCGAATGAAGTAATTATTTATACTTTTTGTTAGCATAGGGTGCTTAAAAAAGTTTTAGATCCACGACGCGCATTTCGTGCCATTCCTATTGGCACTTCATCAGGTGGGAAGTGAGGAACTTAATGCAGGAGAGGCAGTTGGTGAGTGCGGGGGAGAGGTGGGGTGCCATAAATTGACATGTGGGGGACCACCTTGACGTGGTGGTGGGGCTTCGTGCCCAGCAACCCGGTCGAAGGCTGTGCCGGCCGGATTGGGTCCCCAGTTGGACATGCCAAGACCAACCGAGGTCAAGGATGCCGCTGACCGGTTGGACGGTTACGGTGTCTTAGACCTCACCTCTCAGGTGCTCTGGGTGAGCAGTTCGAGGGCTTGGCAGAACGGATTTGGTCCCCTAGTAGGCCTGAGCCCTCACCAAAGTCTGGGCCTTACTAAGAGTCTCCACCCCGGGAGCCGAGCGAACTTGGATCTATATATCCTTGTTCATGGCTAACTGGGGAATAGATTAAATTTAGGTTTCTTCCGGTGGTTAGCTTTCCTTTTGTAGGACTGCTGCCATGTGAGGTCAGGGCCGAGGTGCGTCTATATGGCGCATTCTTGCTCCCAGCTCTAGATAGTCACGGCTTTTCCTAACTGGTAGTGTCGTCAGACGGAATCAGGAATTGCTGTGGTTGCTTAAGATTGCAACAAAATAGAACAAATGTCAGTGGTTCAGCTCCGAGGATCGGAGTGGTCGTCAGAAGTGCGGGTGGTGGTAATGCGATCTGCATGTAACTGTTATTATGGGAAATTGCCAAGATATGCGTATGTCGGGACAATATCTGTGTTGCAGGGTTCGGTCAGTTTTACGTTAATGAGGATATTTTCTGTGATGGCTAATTGGAATTTGGTAGGTGGGGATACAATAATTTTAGCGGAGTAAAAATCAGTGGGCAGATTGTTTTCGCTGATTGCTTGAGATAGTGCAGTTTTTTGTAGTTTATTTAAGATGTCGTATTTGTGCTCTTTAAGTCGGGCGTTAAATGGGCATGAAGTTTTACCTATGTATTTGTCTTTGTGGAAGATTTTACCTGTGGGGTCATTGAGTTGAATGTAGTAAACTCCTCCAGGGTTGGGTATATGGTCGCAATCATTTCAAATGAGTTTGGATGTAGTGTGAGACATTTTAATTGGGGCTTAAAAAATGGAAAGATTTTAGGTTATTTTTAACAGAGTATGTGAAATTGTTATTTATGTATGGTAGGGCTAGTGTGTATTTTTGCGTTTCTTTATTTACAGGTTTTGGAGGGTTTTGGGATTGTTTGTATTTGATTTGTTTGTGAATTTTGTTGATGATGACCTTCATATTTAATTGTTTCATATGTTTCTATTTTAAAAAGTAAATCATACAACAGATAAACATTATTTAAAGTAGAAAACATTCTATTCGTAAATAAATTCAAATCATATACTCTTGTAAATGTATTGGTTCTGAATTCTGATCGGCACTCCAACTGTCAAACCGATAGGTCATGACGATTTTTTCTCCGATTTTTTTAATCTTTTTCAAGACTATCTGTTCAGCAAGTTCAAAAATGTATTTTATTTCGTTGTTGAGTGCTTATTGCGTATTTAAAGGCTCTGGTAAAGTGTGAATAGAAAGTTGATAATTTGTAGTTGTTTTGATGGGCGGAGGTGCTAGTTATTATGTTAGGTATGAATGTAGGTTTTCTGTATACAGATGTGTATAGTTTAGTGGAGGTAAGGTGTAAGTTGATGTCTAAGAATGGTAGGTGTCCATTTTGTTCCTCTTCATGTGTAAATTTAATGGTTGAGAGAACTACGTTAAATTCAGAAAGTAATTTTGTTAATTCATCTTTGGAGTGTTGCCAGACGATTTAAATATTGTCAATATATTGGGCATATAGTAGTGGGCGGATTTGACGTGCATGGAGAACTGTGAATTCGACATGACATAGGACAGCTTCACCAAAAACAATTTGCCCACTGATTTTTACTCCGCTAAAATTATAGTATCCTCACCTACCAAATTCCAACTAGCCGTCACAGAAAATATCCTCATTGATGGAATTCCACGCACCCCTAAACACTCTCCTCTCTCATCGTCGATCCCCATTTGCCACCTGCAATAATACACACCCACCTAACCCTTTAGAACACCCCCATAATACCTCCTAAAATGGGTGATTAATGTACCCCCCCCCCCACACACACACACACACACACAAACTCCCTATAGTAATACCAATAAGAAAACCATTATTCAGACCCTCAATAACATAATTATCTTAACCCCAATTTTCAGTTTACGAAATTTATTAATTCACTAAAAGTACCCCACTCTTTATAAATATGAATTACTACCCAGAAATAGTGATGCTTCTCTCGACATATGCATATTTTGGCAATTTCCCATAATCCCACACCCTCTCCTAAACCTCCTTACATGCAGATCGCATTACCGCCGACCACTCTGATCCTCGGAGTTGAACCACTGACATGTCAATTTATGGCACCCCGTGCTCACCAACTGCCTCTCCTGCATTAAGTTCCTTACTTCCCACCTGATGAAGCACTGATAGGAATAACGTGAAATGCGCGTCGTGGATCTAAAACTTTTTTAAGCACCCTATGTTATCAAAAAATATAAATAATTACTTCATTCGCCAATGCGGGTAGACCATTGGCAGCAGTCATCATTATCTTAATCTCCACTGAGATGTCACTTGCCAGCAAGAACATCGAATTTTAAATTTCTCACCAAAAACATTCCAAGAAATTTCTGTTATTTCCCATCCTCTATGGCATGGTACATAAATCTCTCTTTAATAATTACTGATACTTGATAGCATAGTCCATGCGTCGAAGTGCTTAAAAACATTTAACAGTGTCATAAAGAATTAAATTGCTTTAATTTTCTCAGTTATAAGAGTTTTGTTATGCTCGAATACCTACTGTTACAAATGACAGATCTCTTTATTAGTTTAATGAGATATTTTGTTCACGAAAGAGTACACAGTATTGCAAGATGATGTCATATCTTTTTTGTAGATTTCTGATTTCATCAATAATTTGTTGTACTTAAAACAGTGAAAAATAGACAATTTTGCAGTTTTTTACATTTCATGGAGGGAATAAATCAACTTTTGATTGATATGTTAGTTGGCCATTTTTTAATTGAATTTCTTACATGCATGTTGTATGTGAGTGTAAGAACTCTATGGAGGATAAGTCGATATATATAGGCATGGAACAGATAATTTTATAGAGCTGTAGCAATTGTAGTTGCTCATAGCAGCCAAGTTGATGTTTTTAGTACCCCTGATAATAATTTTTAGAGAGATGTAACTCTATGGAGGAAAAATATAAAAAATGTGGAAATGTGAAAAATATGAAGTGGCTTGGAAAGCATTTTTCCAGCCACTGAAGCTGGGGAAGTGTTTTGTGAGCCTGCAGAGTAAATGAATTTACATGTATATTATTACTTCCCTTTGAGGACTGGAATTAAGTGCTAAAGCAGTTTATTCTTAAAGGCAAACTGTAAGAAACCTAAATTCAATCAGCATGCTGCAGAAAGAAGTGGCAAATAAAGGTGCATCATTATTTAAGATTTTGTATTATACTTAATTAATATAGAGCAATAATATTCTGCCCTAAGAGTTTCCTTCAAGGTGGTTTGAGAATTACTCCTAAAAAATATGAGCTGAGACCATCCAGCAGGGCCCGATCGAGGGAGCATCCCCCCCCCCCCTTCAGATTGGTAGTAACAGTAATAGAGGGGGAAATTATTAAACTTATTTATATTTCATTCATTTTTCTAGAGTTTTTTATAAAGACCTGTAAAACGGAGTGCAAAGTGTTATACTGCATTGAATATCCAGTCTTTTGCTCCCTCCCTCTCGATTCTTTTCTAGATTGCAATGAGAGGGTTTGGATTCCCAAACCTTACTGCCTCCCACCAAAACTACTTTAATGCTTAAGGCCATAAGAGCGATACCATGACGTCATGGATGGGTGAAGGGAGGCCTATTGAACTGTGCTATGCAAAATGCTTTGTCACTGTTAGTTCTAATGAAATATGCTAAAAATATAGTTTTAAATCTATCGCTTTGACACAACATGTTTTCTGAAAATGATTTAGAAAATAATTTAAATTGAGATACATTCAATCAGTACCTATCTAGATTTTATATGTTTTATAAAGATTAAATTAACTCTATAAACACTGTAGATGCTGGACTAATCACATGGTATCATGTTAAACAATCGGCTCATTAATACTAATGGAGTAATTGATAGTCATAGATTGGTGTGGTGAAGTTTTGGTTAAATAGTCATACCTACATTGTCTTATTCGAAAATGACCTTGTAAAATTGAAGGAGCTATTCTAGCAATAGCTTCTTTGATTTTACAAGGAGGAGAAATCCGGATGTGTGCTGTTCTTCTTGGGAGCTGGTGTTTTCACAGGTCCGGTGTTGTTGCCTTTCACTGGTTGGTGACAGCGTTTTTACGTGCTGCAGGTGCATTTTTACGTGCTGCTGGTGTTAATCAGCACTTTGCTGCCTCTGTGGTATGAGTCACTGGGTTCTAACTTCATGCTCCTATTAGTGTGCTGAACCGGTTGCTCGAGCTGTCCGCTTCAGCATGTCATCAGGCAAGCCCTTTCTTGGCAGTGGGATGAGTTGGAGATGCAATGCGCTCGATCTGTGGGTGCATATGGGGTCACCAAGTTCAAGAATGGACCAGGTGTACCCCTGAGGTGTCATGAAAGGGGGACGATTCGAGAGTGCTCGACAAGATTCACTGAGCATTGTGTTCGAGAGTAATTTTTCGCGATTCCACATACTAGTCCAACACCTACAGTGTTTATAGAGTTAATCTGTTTAATTCAGCAACTCTGACCTTCATATTTAATTGTTTCATATGTTTCTATTTTAAAAAGTAAATCATACAACAGATAAACATTATTTAAAGTAGAAAACATTCTATTCGTAAATAAATTAAAATCATATACTCTTGTAAATGTATTGGTTCTGAATTCTGATCGGCACTCCAACTGTCAAACCGATAGGTCGTGACGATTTTTTCTCCGATTTTTTTTAATCTTTTTCAAGACTATCTCATTGAGTCTTCTGCATTATTATGCAAGCCCAAAGAGCCTAGGATGACTTCCAGAAATCATCTCACTCCAAATATTCCTGGAAAAGCTACTGACAGCTGCTATCATCTGTCAGCTCCTTCATCATTCAAGCAGGTCTGTATGTCGTCAGTAGGCAGGGCCAGCGCTAGTGTCTGTGTTAGGGACTAGGCGATGCATTCTTCCAACAATCTTGTGCACTCAGGCAGATGTTTATCAGTGCTAAATTTAGCTAATCTGTCTAACTCAAACAATACTCAAGCAACTACTAGACACTCCCTCCCCGTCCCCCTTTCTCAACCTCAAATAACCACACAAGCCAGCCAATCAGAAAAAGTGCAAACTCAGGAAGAAGATGGATCATGGACTGTTGTACATAATAGGAAAAGGCTGTCATTCTTCGGACAATGAGACAAAATATTCCAATACAATCAAAATTCCCAGAATCATACACCAAGCCATATGGCAGCATAGAGGGTGTCGACAAATACTTAGACAATTATTGCATACTCGATGCACTGGCTGAGTATGATGTGCATAAGATAAAAAGAATCACTTATGCACACCACACCATGGAAGGCAACATGTCGGGAGAACACTGGCAAAATCATCTTGTACTTTAATTCTCTCCCCCCCCCCCCCCCAACATCAGTGGAACTTGGCTTTTCCATCTACCAAGTTACCCCCTACACCAACCCCCCTCCCCTTCACAATGCTTCAAGTGCCAATGCTTTGGGCATATTATTAACATCTGCAGAAGTGCAGCAAGATGTAGGGGCAGGGGTTGCCCCCCCCCCCAATAAAAATGTTGGGGATGCCCCCCCAAAAAACAACCATTCTTAATGAATAACAACACTTCCAGTAGCAGCACCAAAATCTGCCACACAACCTACTCTTGCCACTACCAACACCCAAACAGAAACCCTTACAGACAACACAATACATCTACAAACCCCCCCCCCCCCCACCACCACCACCACCACCACCAAATACTCAGTGGCTCCTCCCTACCAGTCACACTTGCAAACTTTCCCCCCTTCCCACTAGACCAACACAAATCAACAGTTCGTCTGATGAAGGCATACATAAGCAACCAATCACACAGCAGTCTCCCTCCCCCCTTCACCCAAATTCTCCATCAGAAGGGCAAAATCCAACTATTTGAGAAGGACCAGAGCAAAAGAACCTACTTTTATCAAAAACAAATCCACCCTTCCCACTACTCCACACACCCTGGTCCCACACTTTGTCCAACTATTAGTCCCATTAATAGATGCCCTTCTGCCACCAAAATCTAGATCTTCCCAACTCAACATTGCACTTCAAGCCATCTTAGTCCTACTAAACCAAATTGGTTAACCTCTCCCCTCCCCATACACTAGCTATAGTTCCATAATTTTCCCCTCTAACACTACACCTACATACACCTGCATCCAATGGAATTATAGAACCCTCACAAACAAAGTACATGAACTTAAAACCCTTACAAATTTATTATCCTCATTCTGGCACTTAATGAAGCAAAAGTATCAGACAATTTTAATTTCAAGCCCTACATAATACACAAATGTCCCAACAAACCACAATTCAACTCCACAACACTAGTCCATAAAAAATTCCAACACAGCATAATTCCTAACCCTACAAAATACTCTTACATACACATAGTAAGCATTAACATTAAAATTCAAGACACAACATTTAACATCTACAATACATACTTCTACCCAAATAAACGTATCAACACCAACACAATTATTAATGACTTCAACATATTTTCCCTCTCACCAGGACCTAACATTGTCCTGGAAGATTTTAATGCACACAGTACTCTCTGGGGTAGCAACAAACCAACCTCAGAGGCTCCATTATTGAAATATTCTCACAACACTTCAATTTGGCCATACACAATGATGGTTCACCAGAATTCCCTATGTGTCTGTTCTTGACCTCACTCTCTCCACTCTTGACATTTCTCCTATAATCACATGGCAGGTACACCACTCATCATGGCACAGTGACCACTTTCCCATTCTCATTACACTACAAGGAATTAAGCTCTCTGCCTACACTACAAAAATACATATCAGCTGTCACAATTTCTTCTCCAACTGTGAAAATAACATCACCACACAAACACTTGACAGCATCACCTCCCTATACACTTGCATTAAACACAGTATTAACTCAAATAAATTCACCACTAAACATATGACTGGATTCATCAAAAAACATCCAGCCATAACCAACCAACTACAAACTAGGAAGAAAACAGAAGACACTGTTAGAAAACACCCCACAATACCTGCCATCACCACTTTTAACAAAGCAAATGCCAAGCTTAGGCAACTATGACTCACCATCAAAAGAAAGGAGTGGAGAAACTACTGTAACACTATCAACCCCAGAACAGATCCCCCCCCCACCCTTCATTTGGTCAACTATCAGAACACTCAGGTCCCAAGCACAAGGCCCTAACCCCTTGGCATTCCATTTTGTGGAAAAAAAATAATTATACAAAACAAGGTTCTAACCTCTTTACAATGCATCTCACTACAATCACCCCCAAGCCAACACAGCCATTTACCAACAGCATTACATCCACATGGCATCCACAATCAGACAAAACACATCTCGCAAACTTCCCGCCTTGAACTTACCATTCACATTGTATGAACACGCTTCAGCCATCAATCAGGCCAATAAAAAAGCTCACCTGGCCCTGATCCCATCACATACACAGCAATAAAACACTTTGGAACAAAGACACTCAGCACTTTGCTCCACTTATACAATAAATGCTGGGAAACATATAGTTTCCCCTCTGAATGGAATGATATTCATATTATTCCCATTTTCAAACTTAACCAGCATCTGAGTTTTCTTCTGATAGACTTATTGCACTCACATCATGTATACTCAAAATCCTAGAAAGAATGGTGCTCTCTAGACTAAAAATTTTCTTACACACAATAACACACTCCACAATTGCCAAACTGGCTTTAGAGAGCATAGATCAACCATAGACAATTTCTTTGACATCATCATTTCTGCAGAACTTGCAATTAGTAACAGAGAAATTTTATGCTGTGTCTTTCTAGACCTCACCTCTGCTTTTGATACTGCCTCACACACCAGCATACCCTATAAATTGCATCAAATTGGTATCACACAAAATTTCCTTCACTTCATACAAAATTCCCTTACACAAAGAAATATTAAAGTCAAGCTGGAGACTACCCTTTCTGACCCCCATAAACTTATTAGAGGATTGCCACAGGGCAGTGTGGTTTCTCCCACATTATTTAATATCCTCCTACATGACCTATCTAACCAGAGATATATCCTATTCCATATATGCTGATGATATTGTGCTTTGGACCACTGGCAAAAACATACACACCATTCAGAGTCACGTACAAAATGCAGTCAATAAGCTCCTTGATTTTACCACAATATGGGACTAGCCATCTCTGTATCTAAACCTGTGGTCTTACCCATCACATGTAAACATATCCCCAACAATTCCCCAACTATTACACTTAATAATTGCGATATCCCTACTGTCACCCACTACAAATACTTAGGGCTAATTATAGACCGTAAGCTCATATGGACACATCACATCATTAACGTAAAATCCACATGTAATGGAGCACTCAACCTACTAACTGCCATAACTAGAACCACATGGGGGGGGGGACAGTGACAGAGCTGTGGTAACATTTGTCAAAGCATTTTTCAACTCTAGACTGGAGTATGGCCTCTCATCACTCAACACAGCATCACACACACAAATACAAAAATTGGAAACTATACAAACAAGAGCAATCAGACTTGCCCTGGGACCTAAAGCTGGCTGCCCAAATCTGACCACTTGGGCGGAGGCCAACATACCTCCCCCCCCCCCTCACCATCACAAGACAGTATCGCATCTGCAAACACTACATTAAACAAACATTTCAACCCTTCCCACCCATCACTTAAAAGAATTGAATCTAACACACTACTACCACAGCTCAAATTATCGAACAACACCCCCTCTTATCACACTTGGAGACAAATCAAAACTTTCACACCCAAGCACATTCTACCACACTGATTACTTAACATTCCTAAAGTCCATCTCACTCTCCCACACATAACCAATAAACAATTACATCAAATAAGCTGGTAATTGAATTAGCTGGTAATTGAACTCAAAGCTCTGCAGCTTTGAGTTCAATTACCAGCTCATCACTCACCTCCCCAACACTGACCTGACCCAATCTTACCCATCACATTTACCCTTCTGACCAGCTCATCACTCACCTCCCCAACACTGACCTCAAAATATACACAGATGGTTCTCACATACCTCACTCAACATCTGGCTCAGCTGCTTTTCACAGCCCTCACCCTCAATACACACACACATTATTAAACTCAATCATGCTGAAAACTGAACTTGCAGCAATACACAGCCCCCTCAACGTACAAAACATTAACATCATCACAGACTCAAGGCCTGCCCTACAGAACATTACTAAACAAACATATGATCAAACACAAAACTATCCCTTCTATCACATTCACAAATTAGCACACACAACATCATTGCCAGTGGTAAAACATTCACATTTTACTGGATCCCCTCCACTTCAATATCACACAGAATGAGACTGCTGACACACTAGCAAAACAAGGACCCCCCCCCCCCTCCCACCACCTAATTATCACACAAGCAACCACAAAAAAAAAACTTTTGGACTCAACACACAGCTGCCAAAAACATTCAGAGCCACCATAGCACCCCCTCCTCAAACTCTATATCTTAACTACCTCCCCAGAAAAGCCCAAACTGCCATACACAGACTCCGTACAGGCAGAGCGAACCTTAACAAAGACCTTTTTATTATAAACAGAGCACCTTCAGCACTCTGCCCCACCTGCCAATAATAGAGGACATCCCTCACTTTCTCTTACACTGCACACTTTACATCACCCAAAAACACACTCTATCACAAACTTGCCTATATGCCTCACAAACTATATTAAACCCCACACATAAAAACACACATTCCCACTTCAAAGCCTTGGCAAACTTTATATTTAGCACTCGGAAAATTTTGTGATCACCATCCACCCTCCTGACCACCTTCCTCACACATACTTTCAACTGTTATGAAGATCCATTGGGACAAAAAAGATCCACTATAGGACATAAAAGTTGCATTTTGGACACATTACTATATTTGCAATATGTTATGTGCGTAAACTTACATGCACTCTTCATACTTATAACTTGCATACTTATACATCTCATCCAGTGCTATTAAATTACAATGTGGAATTTCTTCCACCCTCCTACCACTGCAATATACTCCTGCTACTACTTACACACACCCATCACTTCCCAGCCATTCATCCTACAAATCATCTACACATTACACATCATTCCTGTGATTTTGTACTGAAACAATATTTGAAAGCTTGCACCCAAATCCTACATTCTTACACCCCTTGGTACATTCTCCCCCCTCTTATTTCATCACCAGTTCATAATCCATACCCATTGTATACCTATACTTGAAATCTATCATTTTTTTTAAGCTTACAGATCTCACATCGGCTAAGCCTATTTGAAGGCATGGCTCCTATGCGATGCTTCACTGCATTCCACCTCTATTCTCAATGCTTTCCTACCTAAATACTTTTAGCCCTCTCCTTTGAACAATTTTTAACTTTTCTGCATTCTTTTTCCTAGACCCATACATCACCCCCACAAAATTTCATAGCCCTCCACCCAAAACTCTGGGTAGGGGGTGAGGTTTTGAGAAGAAGAAAATTATTTTCTTCCCTCCCCCCTCTCAAGGGAAATTACGTCTGATTACCCCTTCCTACTATATTCCCACCACCTCCCTTTAAGGGAGGGGGCGATTTTAAATTTTCATATCATATCCTTTGCCCATACTGGCCTCAATTTTTCTCAGCACTCACAAAACACCCACTGGACAAACGTGGATATTTTTTTTCTCTTCTTCCACCTCCCCCTCCCTTTTCCAAGATAAGGCATTGATCATTCTGCTTCTTGTCACAATTATTTTACCAACATTAGGTGGCCTGCGGCCAAAAACCTAATCGCCACCTGCAGGGTTGCTGACACTTCACTGTGTTGGTCCCTACCCACTGATGCATACTGCACCCACAGCCCATGGACCACATGATAAGGAACCTCTTTAGACCCCTTTACAAAGTGGTCCAGTCGTGAACGAAGGATGTTTGATTGTAAATGTATTTCACAAAACAAAAAGCAAGTTTTTAATATAAAACATTTTTATAATGAATATATTTTTGCACTAAAACTCTGAACATTTTTATATAAATTGCGATAAATTGAATCAATAATTACCCATCTGGTTTTACTTTATTTTAAGAAAGTAAGAAATTATGACATAAAATAAACATACTTGTATTTCCTGTAGAAAATAAACTGCTCTCCCAAAATATTAGAGAATTCCCATGTTATGTCAATGAGAATATAACTTGGATGCTTTAAAACTTTTAAAATGGGGGAAAAAATGTGACTCGAGATAAAGATTACAATCAAATCTATTTAAATCTCGATTTTCAACAATATTTGTTCAACATTTAAAGAGTTACGGAAGCTAGAATATTTTTCGAGTAATCCGTCACGAGAACCTCAGAAATTAATTGAAATTTAAATTATAAATATTGTATAGAAATTTGGAGTATTTTGGAAGGGAAGTGTGTATTTTTTTTTGCAAAATAATTACGATAGTCATATATTTCAACTAGAAGATATATCGCCTCTGACGCATATGGTAATCTCGTTTTCAAAGAGAACGAAGTTTTTCCTTTACCTAATTTTTCACTCCTTAAAAGTTTTAGTTTGAGCTAACGGCTGGTGGGATAATGCAAATAGTATTTTATTAGTAATTTTACTACATATAAAGAATTTGCATTTTATTTCTTAAATATAAAAAGTTGCATTTACCACATCCTTCTGAAAATTTTGAGTACATCATTACTGTTAGTGGAATATATCTTGAATAGCTACCACCGAAATTTCTACCATATATATATTTTTTTTTGCATAAGTTGTTAATAGTATTGCTGTTTACATTTAGGGATATGTAATGATATGAATTTAAATTATCTAAGTTTTAAAAAAATGTGAATTATAATTCATTAGTACCAATCCAGTAAATGAGTTTTCCAATTATCACTTTAATTTTTCCAATAAAAACAGGGTAACCTTCACATTCCACTACCAAAATTTCAAATTTCTAGCATAAATACATCGTTTGCAATATTTGTTTAAAATTTTTTAATATTTAAATTGTTCACAATTAGAACCCAGTCAAAAGTGCAAATCGTAATATTTCATCAATACTTATTTAACCTAAAAATAATTTTTAATATATCTTTATAAACAATTATCTTTTAAAACACAAAAGTCGCATTTTTCCACCCACTCTGGATCTAAGAGGTCAATTCATTATTACCAAATGGGGCGGGGGTGGCTCGTAATCTGTAGTTCCCAGGTTCGAGTCCCAGCTGGGTCAGCGTTGAGATTTATCTCCGCAAATTCCCCGCCCTGCCCACTGTCAGTAGGGGACACCGATGGGCTTGGAAAGGCCGCCGTCCGTCGGATGGGACGTTAAGCCGTGGCCCCGTGTGCGGGAGAGCCATACCCTGTGCATGTTAAAGAACACGCTGGATGGCCTTGACGGGAGGCTACCATCTGTCTCCCAACAGCTGTTCCAGTGGGTCCCCTCCCCCAACCTCTGAGCCTTCGGAGTCAATGTGACCTGGCCATTTAGCCCATGGTGTGCAAAAAAGTGCCGCTCAGAGGTAAAACAACCCAACCCATTATTGCCAATGAAAACTTCATGATGTTCACATTCCACCAGCAAAATTTAAAAATTCTAGCATAAATACGTCGTCTGCAATATTGGTTTAAAATTTTTCCCCGTTAGAGGGCGCAGTTAAAGTTTTCGGAAGATTTAAAAAGGTTGAATCATAATAATTCATCAATTCCTATCTAACCCAAAAATAATTTTTGATTTATTTCTAAAAACAAATAATTATCAGCTAAAACTAAAACGATGTGTTTTCCCACCTCCTCTGGGTCTAATGGGTCAACTCATTGTTGGCAATGGAAACTTGATGACCTTCACATTCCACCAGCAAAATTCTAGCATACAATTGATCTCTATGTTGCGATCTTGTGCAACCACGGCAATTCCCGGTTCCGCCTGACAGCACTACCTGGTTAAAGAAAAGCCATGACTATCTAGAGCCGGGGGCAAGGAATACGCCCTATAGGCGCACCTCAACCCCGGCCTCACATGGCAGCAGTCCTATAGAAGGAAAGCTAACCACCGGAAGAAACCTAAATTTAATCTATTCCCCGGTTTGCAAATGTGCAAGGATATAAAGATCCAAGCTCGATCGGCACCCGGGGTGGAGACTCTTAGTAGGACCCAGACTTTTTGGACGGCTCGTGCCTACTAGGCAGGAGGGACCTTTCGACCGAGCCGTCGAACTGACCACCCAAGGTCCCTGAGGTGAGGTCTCCGACGCCGTCACCACCCGACCGGCAATCAAGCCGGCCAGCAGCGTCTTCGACCTCGGTTGGCCTTGGCCATGTCCAACCGGCGCCCAACCCGGTCGGCACAGCCTTCAGCCGGGTTGCTGGGCCCTAGGCCCCCCCACCACGACAAGGTGGTCCCCTATTGGGGGGGATTCTAGCATACAGTCGAACTTGGTTATAACGAGCTAACTACATGGATGTACTGTACAAATTTTGGTAACTATTGAAACATGCAAACATTTTTAATTGCTAGGGTAGTCGGAAATGGTATCCTATTCTTGGAATAGACAAAAATGAAATGGATGACAACTTTATGACCACCCGCATCGTATTATGGGTCGGTTTATGACAACCTTGTCCTTGAGGACCATCCCCACTCTACCTACTCAAACACAGCAACGACTGTAAAATCTGTTAGAAATGAACTCTTCCGTTGGAAACATGTCTACTAATAAGAGAAAGTGTCTCGATTCGCGAAAAAGTGAAAATTATTCGCGAGTTAGAACGTGGTGCAAAAAATGCTGGTGTGTAAAATGTTTTCTTTGTCCTCCTCAACAGTATCGACATTGTGGAAGAATCAAGTTGTTTACATATTGACACTGGAAAACAGCATAACCGAACCCAAAAAAAAATAGAAAGTGCGAGCTTACAAACGTCGATCAGTCAATTCGTTTGAAGGAACTGAGGAATACGATTTTTAACGCGTTGAGTGTTTTAAAGAGAAATTTGAGAAATTATCGAAGTGAAATTTTTTAATGAAACATCAGTTTTAAGATTCATAAATAAAAAGACTAATTGAAATAGTGTTTATTATTAATTAGTATTGTTTTTAATTTCGGAGAAATAAATTGTGTTTAGTATTAAGTGTAAGGTTTTTAAAATACGGACAAATAAATTGTATTTAATATTAAGTGTATTGTAGTTTATACAAGCATATTAATCCAAATAACTGCAGCAAATTTTCATAAAAGTCATGCCTCTGAGATAAAAGTAGCCATTTCTTAAAGATTTCAAGGTGCTGAACACGAATATGACAATGAAAATTCAAAATTGGCTATGATTTCTGAGAAACTCGCAATAGTTTCTTATATAATAGAGTGATACGTACATATGACATGTATCGGTAAAACACTGCTTCTACTTCCGACGTCGCTTTGGCCGTCACTTGTACAGCTGCTCAGGATCATCTCTAACGAGTTTCCAACAGTAGTCAGACAACATTGAAGCGGACCAGTTTCCCTGGTATCATTTCACCATCGTTGTAATGTCCTGGTGAAAGCATTCACTGTGCTCATAACTAACCATGCCGCAGTTGTCTGGGAAGAAATCTAAGTGAGGATGGAGAAAGTGGGTCTTTAAGGTCATATTGCAGCCAAGTTTGTGATACAGAGACATGCCCTTAACCATACAAAACGTGTCGCAAGCCTATCTGGTCTCTGAACAGTTCGTGGATCTGAGGGCCCACAAAAATTCTCTCTTTAATTTTTGCTTTGCCGAGTCGAGGGAATTTGTCACCCGAGTACTTGAAAGCTGAGGCAGTCTGGTTGGGTTGTTTTACCTCTGAACGGCACTTTTTTTTGCATACCATGGATCAAATGGCCAGGTCACATGAACCCTGAAGTTTGGGGGAGGGGACCCATGCAACAACTGTTGGGAGACTGATAGTAGCCTCCCGTCAAGGCCATCCAGCGTGTTCTTTAACATGCACAGGGTAAAAGTATATATACTTTTACGAAGTTTTTCATCACACCGAATGGATTTTGTGTGTTTCTGTCAGTGCTGGGTATTCCACATTCTTTTCTCTGACCTTCAGAGATTTCCTCTGAGGCCAGTTTCTCTTCACGTAGTGCAAAGTTTTTGCTCGGCTGCCCCATTCACGTAAGAAACAGCAGTACTTTGTATATTCCAGCTGCAGACCCATCAACAGAGCCACTATCTTCAAGTCACAACAGAGATGCCAGCCATACTTGTATTGAAAACAGTTCAACAGCTGCTTTAGGTTGTCATAGGTTTCTTTCATGTAGACAGTGTGTCGGACCGGAATGGATGGAAGTCAATTTTTTTATTATGCAGCAACACTGCCTTAAGACTCAATTTCAAGGAGTCTATGAATAGTCGCTATTCTTGAGGGTCATGTTTGATTCCGAGGACATCGGAGCATTACACAAGGTCATCTTCCTTTCTGAAGTAAGGTGCAAACTGCTCATGACGAGTTCGAAACGAAGTCACTCGGACATTTTCCTTGAGAAGATTCCATTAAGTCTTGATCCAAGTAACTCTGCTTTGCCTTGGACAGCTCCAGATCGCAAGCAAGATCGTTCATTTTGTTGGTGAGAATGTGTGGCACAGATGACCCATCATGCCAGACGTATGGATCATCATTAGAATTGGACACCGAAGGCTGCGGAGAACCCGTTGCCGGTTCACCTCCTCCGTCTGAATCGATGGAAAATTCTTTTGGAGGTTCAGGAATGGGAAGGCCTTCGTTGTGCAGAATTGATCGGAAAGCAGATCGTGTATTCGAGTACGCTATTGTCCACTTTTTTTTTCCTTGTGATGCCTCCAGAAACTGGTGGAACCAGTCATTTGCATGAATGCTTGGCTCTCTCCAAACCATAGGAACAGCATCACCACTTTTTCGCTTTTCAGCCACTTCGGAAGATTTGCACACGTACTGCAGCATATGTTTCGGGCCCAGGCCTTGTCCTGGTCCCATACTCGTACGCCTCTTTCACTATTGGAGTTATGGCCCTTTTCTGGCTTGCAAATGTAACAAAGTGTATCTGCACTACTAACACACTACTGCTGGATTAAAACTGCAAAGATCATTTGCGTTGTACTTATGATTCGGGGGTAAATGGGAATCGCTCAAAAGACTTGCTCACCCTACAAGACTGCAGTTACAACTAACGATTGCATAATCTTTCGTCCGCGATTGTAAAGCTGCGATGTCATGACTCAACTACATTGCATCAGACAATGATGCAGTATCTCTGGGGAGGGGGGCTCAGTCGGTAGCGCGCCAGGCTCGTAATCTGCAGTTCCCAGGTTCGAGTCCGAGCTAGGTCAGCGTTGAGATTTATCTCCGCAAAATTCCCCCACCCTGCCCACGGTCAGTAGGGGATATCGATGGGTTTGGAAAGGCCGCCGTCCGTCGGAAGGGACGTTAAACCGTGACCCCGTGTGCTGGAGAGCCATACCCTGTGCACGTTAAAGAACACGCTGGATGGCCTTGACAGGAGGCTACCATCTGTCTCCCAACAGCTGTTCCAGTGGGTCCCCTCCCCCAACCTCTGTTATTTTCCATGTGACCTGGCCATGTAGCCCATGGTGTGCAAAAATGTGTCGCTCGGAGTAAAACAACCCAAATACCTCCGGGGATTGTGTGTATGGTTGGCTGATGCAATACAACGCAATATGTTGCAATCTCAATGCCGAGTGGGTCGTTTATACATGACCATCTCTGTCCTAAACAAGAATCAATCGACAAATTGTCATTTTAGTGTTCAGCACCTCGAAATTAGTAAAGGTTGGATATTTTCATTTCGGAGCCTTTCTGTGTGTTGCCCAGTGTAATATGTAGGTATATAATTAATTATTTTTTCTCGGATTCAAAAAAACAATCAAGATACTGAGAATTTAAAAAAAAAGGTAGATTTAACTCGTCACTGATATAGTGAGTATTGTTATAACGAGGAAATTTTGTCAGTTCCTTGATGCTCGTTATAATCATGATTGACTGTACATCGTTTGCAATATTGGTTTGAAATTTTGGACTTTCGAATTTTTCCACCGTTAGAGGGCGCAATAGCTTTGGGGAGATTCAGAAAGTGAATATCAATATTTCATCAATACCTAACCAATACCAAATGAATTTTAAATTTATTTCTGTACAGCCCCAACTGAATAGATTCACATGATATGTTTTATCAGCTGGTGGACTCCTGAGCAGAGGTCATCGCAGGCACCTGAACTCTTCTACTGGCATCATCAAATTATGCATTGGAGGTAGTCTTCCAGTGTAGATGGCTTCAGCCTTTAGCTATGGGGAACTGGTCTCTGTCCCATGCCTGCGATTAGGGGGCTGTTTGATATTGTCGGCATTCCCACTCTCAATGAACATAATTTCTTTAAACATCCCACTAACCATTTTCTCTCCAGAGGTAGTTGGAATGTGAGGATTTTGCACAGTGCGTATTCTCTTGATGTCCTCACACAAGAATTCCACCATTATAATTTAGATATTCTCGGCTTTCAAGAGACCAGATGGACAGATAAAGGTTAGATTCTTAAAAATAATCTTAAATTTCTCTTTTTCAAGGAAGGAAGACACTCGTATCCTAGAAGAGAATCACTGGCGTGTCTGCTTCTCAGCAGACACGCCAGTGATTCTCTTCTAGGATATGAGTGCATTAATGAAAGGTTTCTTACAGCAAAATTTCAGACAAGCGTTAAAGACTTGAATGTTATCTGCTGTTATTCCCCCACTGAGGATGCCGTTGAGGATGAGAAGGATAGGTTTTATGGACAACTTCAGGAAATTTTGAATTCTGTCAAGAAAGGAGAAATTACCCTTGTTCTAGGTGACTTCAATATCAAAGTTGGTACTAACACTGACCTTTGGGGAGGGGTGATAGGCCCTTTTGGTATTGGTAGCTGCAATGGGCAAAGTCTCCTACAGGTTAGTAAACTTAATGGTTTCAGAATAGGTAATACTTATTAAACACCGCGACATAAGTACACATGAAAAAAAAAAACGCGACACCAGATGGGCTGCATAAGAATGTGATTGATTATATATTAATTAACAGCAAATGGACTAAGTTATATTAGGAATACCAGGTCATATAGGGGAGCTGAAATTGGATCTGACAATTACCTTGTTAAAAGCGTTTTGCAACCTGAACTCAAGAAGTGGTAATGTTAAAAAATTTACCTTTAATTCTGAAGCTCTAAAAGCTAGAGCTATTCATAGTTTGCTTAGTACTGAAGTTGGGGGGGAAAATGGGACCGTTTTAAACAGTTTTTTTTGGGAAACTTACAGTACGCTTTTAGGAAAAAAGCAGAGAAGGCAGAATTATTTGAATGTTAAGGCACTTGAGCTTATTTCAGAAAAATTGAATTGCAGGAATGTCCTTAATACCCTACCAGCCCTAAAAGAAAGCATTACAAGGAGCTTGTTAAACATTTAAAGGATCGGTTAGACTGGTGATAAGAATCTTTGGCTTGGCTGACAAGGCAGAGGAAGCAGTTAGTACAATAGCAGAGAGCTGTACCAAATGTTTTGTGTGGTAGAAAACAGAGGTATACAGGGATTGAAGGATAAACAAAGTAAGGTGGGCTGAGCATTTCGGTGATGTTCTAAACAATGGTTCTACTCCCATTGGGGCGGGGGTGGCTCAGTCGGTAGCGCGCCAGGCTCGTAATCTGTAGTTCCCAGGTTCGAGTCCCAGCTGGCTCAGCGTTGAGATTTATCTCCGCTAAATTCCCCGCCCTGCCCACAGTCAGTAGAGGACACCGATGGGCTTGGAAAGGCCGCCGTCCGTCGGTGGGACGTTAAGCCGTGGCCCTGTGTGCGGGAGAGTCATACCCTGTGCACGTTAAAGAACACGCTGGATGGCCTTGACGGGAGGCTACCATCCGTCTCCCAACAGCTGTTCCAGTGGGTCCCCTCCCCCAACCTTCTCTGAGCCTTCGGGGTCCATGTGACCTGGCCATTTAGCCCATGGTGTGCAAAAAAGTGCCTCTCAGAGGGAAAAACAACCCAAGCTTTTAAAGAAGATAACAGGAAACTTGATGCTTTTTTTTTCTAGATGCTTACGCAGTATCTTGAGCATTAAGTGGTGCATTAAGTGGTTCAACTTTGTAAGTAATCATGGGGATGGGTAAAGATGGCGACAACTTCCTTTGAACAGCATATTATGTAGAGAGACCCGTTTGTTTGGCCATGTTGCCTGTTTGGAAAATTATAAATTAGCGAATAGAGTTATGGACAGTGTTCCTAAAGGCCTCAGAAAGAGGGGTAGTCCTAATTAAACAGGACGTAGTTAGAATTGATGTGCAATGGCCAGATGTAGCTCAGGACAGATATGCTTGGAGGATTAATTGCAGATTGTGGTTGGACCTCCGTAGCCCTTTGGCTGCTTGAAGATGAGGACGATGAAAACAAAAAAAGTTCGATGTCTACAGACGGACTATTATCTCTTTTTTTTTGAAAATGAGATAAAAATTAATGCACTGAAAGAATTCGCTGTTTCATTTTTTATTTACTTATTCAGGTTTGTGCTGGGCAAGACGTCGATTGGTAGACTGTAAAGGAATTTGGATAGACCTATTTCGTGGTGCTTACGAAAATAATGAATATTTTCTTGTAAATATAGTATAAATCTACAAAAACATTTAAATTAATATCTATTGTTGGATTAATTTAAATTTTGCAACAATTACACTGTTAAGTAGAAAAAAATAACGTATGTTCTGTGGATCTGTTTTTCTCCAATTAAAATTAAATATGCTGTAGATAGCAGCGTCCTGTGAAAATCTGCCGAGGCCTTGTTTAATTAAACATATTTGACACTTATAAGCATTTTAAGTAGTTCAGAGTTATAATACGTAAAATATTGAGTATCATATAAATACAAAATTCTGCCTTAATATGTGGGGGGGCTCAGTCGGTAGCGTGCCAGGCTCATAATCTGTAGTTCCCAGGTTCGAGTCCCAGCTGGCTCAGCGTTGAGATTTATCTCCGCAAAATTCCCCGCCCTGCCCACGGTCAGTAGGGGACACCGATGGGCTTGGAAAGGCCGCCGTCCGTCGGATGGGACCTTAAGCCGTGTGCGGGAGAGCCATACCCTGTGCATGCTAAAGAACACGCTGGATGGCCTTGAATGGAGGCTACCATCTATCTCCCAACAGGTGTTCCAGTGGGTCCCCTCCCCCAACCTTCTCTGAGCCTTCGGGGGTCCGTGTGACCTGGCCATTTAGCCCATGGTGTGCAAAAAAGTGCCGCTCAGAGGTAAAACAACCCAACCTGCCTTAATATGATATTCCAACAGCAACATTTTTATAAAATTTCCAGCATTTGGTTTAATGTTGTTCATTTTGTGGCAGAAATGCTATTCAGAAACTGTCACTACATTGCTAAAAATATTAGTATCCTTACATGTCACATCTAATCTAAACTATCATTCCTTAAAAGTTTTAATTTGAGATAGCGGATGATGGGAAAAATGCAAATACAATTAAAAGTTTTGTCTTTCAATTCTTAAATGTAAGAAGTTGCATTTCCCACACACCTCTCTGGAAAGTCGGTAGATTATTGCTGTCAGTGGAATATTCTCCTAAAAACCAGTAATTTTTCAAATATCTATACATATTTGTAAAACTCGAAAACAGCTTTACCGTTTCATCATTTCAGTGATATGCAAAGATATATGTATATTAAAACTGCTAAGTATTTGAAAAATGACAATTATAATATTGCATAAGTAATAATCAAATTAAAAAAAGTTTTCTAATTATCATTTTCATTGTTTCCAATGAAAACTTCATGTTACCATCTGTCTCCCAACATTCCACCACCAAAATTCCATATTTCTATCATTAAATACATCGTTGCAATATTCGTTTGGAATTTATAATCTTTTTCACCGTTAGAGAGTGTAATTATAGTGTTCGAAAGATTAGGAAAGTGCGAATCATAATATTTTATCAATTCCTATCTAACGCAAAAAGATTATCTCTTAAATCTTTTTAGGGGTAAAAAAACTTTTATCTCCAAAAACACACAATTGTCTGCTAAACCTAAAACGGGTGTTTTCCCACACCATCTGGGTATAAGGGGTCAACTCATTGGAAATTTCCAACAATGAGTTGCTTTCAATGAAAACGTAACCTTTACATTCCACTACCAAAATTACAAATTTGTAGCATAAGTAAATCGTTTGCAATATTCGTTTGAAATTTTCAACTTTTTCCACCGCTAGAGGGCGTAATTATTGCTTTAGAAAATTTCGGAAAGTGCATATCGTAATATTTCATCAATCCTATCCAATACAAAAAGAATTTTTAATTTATCTATGTAAACAAAAAAAGTTTCAAGTTTACGACACACAAAGCGAAATTGTTATCTCGTTTTCAAGGAAAACGAAATAAAAAGAAACTAATGTAAAATTACGATTGAAGATAGGAATGGAATTTTTTTGAGATATAGTTTTTCGAAAATTAAAATTTTTATACAAAAGTAATTTTAAAATATGTGATACTGACCAGGATTTTACTATACAGCTAGTCATAGGCGAGAGAAGTAATGGGGAAGAGTAAAATTGCCTTCCCTGCATTTCGGATAAAAATTCTTGTTCTAAATCTGGGTTCGAGCCCTGGGTAAGGAATTGTGTGTCGTCTTTCTGCTTAGGTATTGCCTTCCTTACATATCTCAAAGGCGTATTAAACTGTTTGACTTCTGTGGTAAATGGCTACTTGAGAGGCAATTTATTTTTTACAGTAGCATCTTAATGTTTTGGCTCTCTTAAATCTCTTTAAATATTATATACATGTTTTTAAGTAATTTTAAAATCCGGAATGGTGATTGGAATGAGATTATCATTTGATCTCCAGTGACACATTTTAAGAGTTAGTAAGCATTCAGTGAATTTGCAATATAAATTTTTTCCAATTTAGCTAAATATAGAAATTCTAATAACCAATGGATTTCCAGTACAGATGATTTTTCCAGGATGATCTTTCGGGTGATGGTTTTTCCATTTATCAGGAGATAAATGACACTACAGAAATAATATGTAATGAAATCTTATTTTAGTTAGGTTTCATAAAGAGTTAATCATCAGGACAACAACAACACCGTTCTCAAGCAGCCATGGGCTACGGAGGTCCAACCAGACAACGAAGTCCTGTTTGACTTTGTCTGTCCACCTCATCCTAGGTCTCCCTCCTCTTTTTGAGGCCTTTAGGCACACTGTTCATAACCCTATTCGCTAATCTGTAATTATCCATACGATTAACATGGCCAAACCAACGGATCTCTGCATAATATGCTGTTCAAATGAAGTTGCCGACTTCTTTACCCATCCCTATGATTACTTACAAAGTTGAACCACTTAATGCTCAAGATACTGCGTAAGCATCAAGTTTCCTGTTGTTTACAAAGTTTAATTCCCATAACTAAATCTAATTTTAGACTTTAAGTGTATACGCCTATTTCACCTTACCCTCCATAGATTCTTAAAAGTTCCGGCAGCAGTCACTATTTGTCTGTTAATCTCTTGCCTCACATGACCAGTATCAGTTACATAGCTCCCAAGATAATTAAACTGACGCCTGCTCAAGAGTGGAACTCTTGGATTAACTGAACCACAGCCTACCTGGTCAATTTTCTTCACTTTAGTTTTTTTCTCTGTCATGCGCACGTAATTTTATTACGTGACCAAGACTTCATAGACTTCGGGATGACATTAGGTTAGGCTCCGTTTTAATAGTGACATTTTCGACTGCCTCCGCTTTTGGGAAAACGAGATAGTTCAACGAAGAGGAACTCGGCCGCAGGCCCCGAACTTTCCAGATTGAGCCTGGAACCCCAGATGGCAGAGGAAATACGTGACATGCCTGGTAAACAACGTTGGCCGGAAGGGAGCTGAGATTCGCACCTCGGCTACTCTGGCCAATCCCGTACAGCCACGCATGAGCGTAGGTGAACTCCACAAGGAGGGCCAGCGAAAAAGGACAAAAAAGAATTCGGCGAAAACAGTTGGAGTCTTGTCTTTGCGTATAGGCTGTGTGGTCGGCAACAATGGTCCTCTCCAGTGAGCAGAGTCCCGAAGGGTGAACAGTGTATGTGCGGAGGAAGCGCTAAGCAGCCCGGGCTCCCAGCAACTTGGAGCTCAGTGGCCCAGTGATCGCCTTCCGGAGGGACTCCTGACTTGCCGAGGTAAGGGGGTACTGTAATGCAACTGGCTCCGCTTTTCTTTTGCATTTGAATGTATTTCTGTGAACGGCCGTCAACGGTACCTGAGTGGAACCGTCTTAACTGTTAAGGACTGTGCAAGTAGTTCTGCATCATGAACTGTTGATTAATGACTGTTGAGTAATAAACTTGCAAAGTTCCCTTAATTGAAAAGGGCCATACTAGAGGCATTGTTGAATCTGTCCCAAAAGTGGGAACCACGTGTGTAGAATGTTTGAAGGTAATTTTGTTAATAAATGTGTATTATATTGTTAACTGAAAAATTATCTCGGTCCTCATTATTGCAAATGTCTGTTAACGTGGTTGTGGGTCCAGGAATTTGCCTTGATTTTTGCAGCAAACAACGCATCACGGCCTAAAAATTGTGCCACCCTAAAATACTATAGGGGGGGTCATAACATGTTTCTAATGAAACCTATTCTACTACCAGTCTCATCAACAGCTCGAATGAAAGAATTCATATCATCATTTGCCAAAAAGAGCTAAATCATCAGTCACAAAGTAACATGCATCGAAGAGCCAAAACATTATGACCACCTACCTAATATTGTGATGGTATATATTTGTTTGTGATGATATATATGACCACATGCTGCCAAAACAAACCAAAACTTGGCGAGGCATGGACACTACAAGATTTATAAAGGTGTCTTGTGGTATCTGGTACCAACACGTTATCAGCAGATCCTTGAACTCTTGTAAGTTACATGGTTGAGCAGCTGCAGATCAGATATCTTGTTCCAACACAAACCACAGGTGCTCGATTGGATTGATGTCTGGGGAATTTGGCGGCTAAGGTAATACCTGGAAGTCTTCCTCATATTCCACGAACCATTCTTGAACAATCCGAGTAGTGTTGCGTGGTGCATTATCCTGCTGAAAGAAGGCACTACAAGAGGGGAATACCATTGCCATGAAATGATGTACCTGTTTTGCAGTGATGTTTAGGTAGGTAGTAGACGTCATAGTTTCCTGTACATGAATGACTGGACCCAGGGTTTCCCAGCAGAACATTGCCCAAAGCATTACACTTCCTTCACCAGCTTGTTTTTGTTCTACGGTGCATCCTGTGCCAACACTTCCCCAGGTAAACGACGCACGCATACCCGTAAGGAAACGAGATTTATTGGACCAGACGACCTTCCAATCATTCAAGGTCCATTATGATGGTCTCGTGCCCATTGTAGGAGCTTTCGACAGTGAACTGAGGTTACCATGGACACTTGGAGCAGCCTTCGTCTATGCAGCCCCATTTTCAGCAGGGTTCGATATACTGTGTGTTTGCGACACATTACTCCCGTCACCAGCATTCAAACACACGCAACTTGCGCCACAGTGTCCCTTCTGTTGGCTCGTACCTTACAGTATAACTGCTCACCTCTAGCATTGACGAGCTGTAGTCGGCCCACATCTTACTAACGGTTCGTGGTTTTTCCCTCGGACCACTTTTTGAAGGTACTAACTATGGCTGACCGTGGTTAGTACCTTCAAAAACCTCACAAGCCAACATGAAGCCAACAACCACATGAGCAAGCCCACATGACCCCACAAGCCTTGCCATCTAGGAAATGCTCTGTCGTCTGGCCACTATAATGTGACCTTTGTCAAGCTCACTTTAGTCCGCTAACAGAGCTTAGAATCAGGTGTTATTTATACAGTTTCATGACCTTCACACGCGCCGTCGTTTACCTGCAGTTGCTTCGATTTGCGTAAAGACTCGTTGGTCATAATATTTTGGCTCTTTGGTGTACTTTCACAGGTTACTCAGAGTTGCTTTCAAAAGCAAAGCATTTGATAAAGTTAGGGTTTTGCTCGTAGAAGAATTCTAGTTTATTTCGATAAAACAGCCTATAACAAAGTTATACCATCTGCTACAACTTATCTGTGAAACTAGTTTTTAAGAAGTAAAAAATTTAGGAATGTTTGATGCATATTGCATTAAATTAGAATGCTTACACCTTTTTCTCCATATTCTGTATAGGTTCTTAAAAATCCCTGCAGCAATCTTTATTTCTCTGTTTATTTCATACAACATCACCAGTATCTGTTATATGGACGTCAAGATAAACAGATACTGCTCAAAATTGGTCAGTCGGGTTGTGGTTCCGTTAATCTGAATGAGATTAACGGAACCACAACCTGACTGACCAATTTTCATCACTTGAGTTTGCTTTATAAACATTATCAATTAAAAGCTGAAAAATAAATAATTGAAAAGGGTGAAGAAATTAAATATAATATTTTAAAGCAAATGTAGTTTATTTTAACAACTGAAATTTGAAAACAGACCCAGATCAATTTGCGTTAGAAACTGACTACTATGGAAAGTTTGAACTTGACAAGGAAAAAAGTAAAAAATTGCAAATTATGAATGCTAGTTATTTAATTAAATATAATACTAAGTCTTATTATTTAAAAAATTGAAAATTTTCGTGATAAATCCTTAATCAGCTGTCTGCTAAAGTAGCTACCATTTTATGTCAGGTATGGCTAATGATTTAATTTTCTTTCGTATCAAATAATTATTCTTTCTGATTGCAGTATATGTGTGAGAAGCAGTATAAATAATTCTAGAAGTAGTGGATCGATAGAAAATCTGAAATGATCTGAATCACTCTCAGAGTTAATAACATAGTTCTGGAAAAACTCGGGATTTTCCGGTTCAATGTTACTAAAATATTCATTGCAGTATTAGTTATTTATCTTTCAAAAACTATGTTTTGCCAGAAAAATAGAATGCAAAAACACTTCTGTGCTCTCTGAATGCAGTATGAATATTATCTGTATAGCTTAACTTTGCACTAAAATTTCAAAACAAAACCAAATGTTTGCCGATCAATATCATGCTTCTATGATGTTCATCATCATCATCATCCTCAAGCAGCCATGGGCTACGGAGGTCCAACCAGACCGTGCAATTTAGTTCTCCAAGCAAATCTGTCCTGAGCTACATCTACTGCATCTGGCCATTGCACACCAATTCTAACAAGGTCCTGTTTGATATTGTCTGCGTTGCCGATTCCATAATCAAAGAATACCACTTGACATAACTTAGTCGTGATGGTGTTCACTGTATGGGAGGATCCTATCATGAAGGATTATTTTTTGATGCAACTGCCTATATTGCAGTTGGATGATCTTGACTGGGGTGGCTAACATCTGTCCAATGGGTCCTCTTCCCCAGTCTTCTTGGAGTCTTTGCGACCTGGCCATTTATCCCATTTGTGGAAAAAAGGGCTGCTCAGAGGTAAAACAACCCAACCCTAGAACTGAGGAACAATCAAGTTGGTTCACATCGATTGGGTAGTCTCCGCCTGCTTTACACGTCGGAAAGTCAAATTTGGTAAATCCTAACATCTTGCCTAATCCTTTTTTTGATTCCCAACATTTTTCTTGGGTTTGAATAAGGAAATTGCTGTTTGGTTGGCCTGTTTCCCCTGGTTCATCACAGCGAAGAATAATTCAGCAGTTCCATATCATCCATGTGGTACTTTTTGTTCATGAAAAATACTTGGAGGAATCACTTAGAAGTAATAATCATTATGTATCTCTATAGTGCAGTATTTCAAAGGCTAGTAGAGAATCGATGGTGAAAGCTGTGTCTACTTCTCCCACTACCACACACAGAAGCTTGATAAGATTCAATTTAGGTTTGATTACCCAGTGATCATTACTTGTGTCAACAGTTCTTCCCGGGTGGTTTTTCAAGGTTGTAGCTTGATTTTCTAGTATTCTTCATGGGGAAATAAAGATACTCCATAATAATGATACTTATCACTGGGACATTGTACTAGCTCATGGGGATGTGGACTTTGGCTAAACCCACTTTCCATTTTCTACTGAGACGAATAGGTTGTACTAGGTCAGGCCTGGGCGAACATAGCTGAAGGATTGCCCACACAGGAAACCAAAAATGGAAGGACAGGCCACCAAAATAAATATAATCAATACCGCGTGTATTTTAAAAAAATCTAAAGTGAAACAAACTGATTTTATTACAATTAATTTTTAATTAGAATTCGCTTCGGCGAAGTTGGACTTCTTGTCCTCTACACGTTCATTGCGGGCCACACAGAAAGAGGTAGCGAGCTGCATTTGGCTCATGGGCCGTAGTTTGCCCAGGCCTATGCTAGGCAAATGTCGAAACCAGTTTGCGAAGTATGGTATCCTGACATGGTGGAATGGTGTGTCAAGTAGAAATTAGCCATCTTCTAGGTATTCGAGGGGGTTTTGTGTACACCTGCATGTTGTTTTCAAAGATTTTTCGACTACATAGAGTGGATGAGTTCGTCACTTTTTGGAGCTTTGTTTTATAAATCAAAAAATTTTCACCAGTTCAAAATCGCATAGGTTAGTACTTTGATTATGCCAGGGATTAAGTTTCTGGAGATGCTGGTTTGAATTAAAACCGAATTATGATGTATTTCAATAAGATGCATTCCAGGTGTACGAAAATTGAGACTTTCATATAATAATGCAAAAATTGTAATATTTTAGGCATAAACGATATATACATGCATTAAAATCAGATTTCTTTCTTAATGTATACCTGTGTAATATAAATAGGTAGTCATTACTAACGAAATATAGGTCCTGGTTGTGGATTGTCAGGGTCGATTGATCATCGTCTGCCGTCTTTGGATCAGTTAAAGAATTTTCAGATTTTTTTTTAATAAGAAAGGAAAGTTGTTTGCATTGTCAGGATCGACGTTGTCTAGCCTCCGCAGTACCTATCAATCCTAGCTAGAATTTCCTGCAAATCATGCGTTTTTATTGACCATAAAACAGGTTCTTCTTCTTACTGCTGCTGTTCCTGGGTCAACTGTGCAGCCAAATCTTCCAGTTCCTTATTTATAAGAGGCCGAGATTGGTTCTCCAACAACTTGGTCACATCATCAGGCTCAACGTTGTCAAGCCCTATCTGCTGAGAAATTGTAATTTCATTTGCAATCTCTGGCACTTCCCCAAATCTCCTGAAATCATTTACACATTCAGCCATGGCCGTGCTATGATACAGAGAGGCGACCGCATCAGGCGGCACCGTAAGCGGGCGGCATAAGCAGCGAAATCAAAATACAATTTGAACCATTCAATAATTAAAAATCTTTACGCAACGCTTTTCTATATTGGTCTATGTTATTGCGATATTGATGTATACGATTTATGATTTATCGTACGCCTCTTCCTAAGCGCTTTCGGTACCCTTTGATCTCGGTTTCTGGTGCAGGTGCATCGTTGGCGAGCGCTCGCCGAAAGACTTGATCTGACAGCGCGAAGTTATTATTTTTATTTGTAATATACCGCGCGGCCGCTCCTAAAAGCTGAGGCGGCAATTATCACAAAAGACAATTGTACGTGTTGATAGTTCTGCTTTGAGCTTACAATTATTGACAATATCTGATTTTAATGTTAGTTTGTCATGAGAAGTGGCAAGTGGCTGTGCTGTACTTATATACATATATATATTATATTCATATGCGTTGAAGTGGAGACAATACAATAACAAGTTAAAGAAAGGCATATGTCAAAACAGCTGCTAGCTGTCAATTTGACAGATATTCGTTATCTATTTATTATCTTCTGTTACCTACAAATCTTACTAGCTTTGCAACTCATTTCTATCGTTATTTTATCTACCCTATTTTAATAGCATGATAAGCATCATCATATTTAATCATTTTCAATGACCCTCCCCCTCCGTTGCATCTTTGCGAAGGACTGTGAATTTTTATTTAATATTTTTATTACAGTATGGAACAGAAAAGGAAAAAAATGTCTGGAAGTCAATATAAAAAGAAACGCTTAAAGAAAGAGGAGCAAGGAAGAAAGCTAAGCTATGTTATGAAAGAACTCTTAGTACAAAAGTCCTGTTTAGATGAGCCGTCCACACCAACAGCGACTGCTTTGGATTTGGCAAATAAAAACTCAGTGCCGCCCCAATCACTTCCAGAAGAAGTTGTTGAAGAGAGCCAAAAAATAACACCATCAGAAGTTCATCAAGAGCCGAGTAGCAGTGGCAGCCAGCAGATATTAAACGAAATTCCTTCTGATCCTACATTATGGAATGCTTTCTGCATGTCATCTGAAACTCGTCAAATACTGATTGAGAGGGGTCCACATCAAATTAAAGAATTCGAGTTTCCTATTAATAAAGGAAGGCGTAGATTTTCCCCCTCACATTATTTGAAAGTGTTGAGCAATAGTGAAGTCGTTGAGAGAAGTTGGTTGATATATTTTTTTATATAAAATATAAAATAAATTTAAATAACCATGGGGCCTTCGTGTCGCTAGTTTAAATGCATCCAATAATATTTTAGACTCTCCTATCTATTCGATTTGCAACATGTCCCTAGGACACTTGAACAAAAATAAATAATATGAGTTGAGACTGATATTTCTCGCACATTTACCTTGGAAAAATAAATTCTTCGTGAGGTAATGTGAGCCTTTCGTGAATAAATCAGACACTCTCGTATCATCTGCGGCTTGTACGAACATGTCATCCAGCACTAATGTATGCCGATTCGCATTCAGTTGTAGGTCGGGGAAACTCTCCACAAATTTCACTTTCCATTTGAAAGGTTCAAAGGCTGGCTGCCATAACGAGTAGTAGTAAATGATTCTGGTGGGACTAGGTGTGAATACATTTTCTGCGTGAAGAATGAGGTCCAAAACAAAAGTTGTTTTCCCACACTGACTTGGACTGCAAACAAGAATTGAACTCGGTGACTGCATGATCGGTAAAGGCGGTTTAATACTCCAACAGTTGGTTAAATAACTCCATCAGTAGTTCATTAAATCCGAGGTCGCACGAATAACTTCAGGAATCTTTTCATGGGTATTCCTCGGGACCTCAGAGAGAGAAAATACAGACAGTGAATTCAGCAGGTCGTGGAAGACGGTGCCTGTAGCAGTAACGTGGGGTACAGTATATGGTTCGTCCTTATAGAGCTGTAATATTCTACGGAGGGTTCGAATCCTAAAGGGTCGAAATGTTCTAGTTTTCTTGTTCACGTAAACGGCTATCCAGTGCTCCCCACTCGAAGTGGAAACGTCAGTATTGAAGATGAAGAGACAGGGTTTCTTCGTGATTTTCGGTAACTGGTCTCTGGCAAACACCCCCAAAAACAGGGGACTCATGAAGGGGTCTTTGAGGAGTACTTGCGTCAGCTGAAACGCGTCCATCAGGCGGAGAAATCGAATGGGATTTTACATTATTGGTCAATTTCAAGCAAGTTGTCGAATTCTGTATACAGAATCAGGCTCACGGCCTCGGTTAGGGGTGTACCGAATTTTATCTCTAAACGACACTTTGCAGTCTTAATGGGGTTAAAGTAGCCTTCATATTGTTTCCCATCGGAACCTAATTCAAATCCGAATAGGCGGAGCGCCCGAATTCGACTCCTTTATTATCTTTCCACATGTCTAGTGACTCCATCAGCGACTGATAGGGGCGTATACATTGATTATTAGGGAAGTCGGGGGTCAGTGGTAGAGACGGGAATTGTTCTGAATCGGCATGTAATTCAGGTTATAATGTTTGAAGTTGTATGGGTTTCTAGCAAAACCACCATTCACTGCGGCAGAGTCCACAAGTCCTATGATGCATCTTTGCGGCATCTGGGAGCAGAATAAATTATCTCTCGTTCTAGAGGTGATTCCGGGGCTCAGGGTGAACGACCTCACTTCCACGTGCCTTAGAGGATACTTTGCGGAGATCGTGTGTAGCATGCGCCAGCAAAGTACTGCTACCGAGTCTGACTTTTCTAACGTAGAGAGCTGCTTCCTCAAACCTCATTCTGTAACCAGGGTCTGCCTCACTGGTCATCAGGCAGAATTCTGGTTTGGACCTCATCAAGCATAAACGGAGATCCACGTGGTTCAGTAGATATCTGTCTTGAAGAAATAAATCATTGTGAATCCAGCTAATTAATTCGACACAGTGGGATCCCGCCAAAGCCAAATTTCTTTGTGTCTTCCAGCCGAGGTTAGAATCGCTACATTCATCCATTTTGCTTGTGGCATCCAGATGCCATAGTCCACATGTTGAATGACTTTTCACATGCCTTTGACTTTCACATGCACTTTTCATCTGCCTGCCATTCTTGATCCAGACCTGTCACATATGTTTTGTTCATTGCCGGTTTGTGGAGAGTGTACTTCTCTTGATCCGATAACCATTCTCTGACTGTTTTTCAATCGAGTCCAGTACTCTGGAATAATCGATTCACCCCTTCAAAGCTGCCAGGGTTCTTGGGATCGTAATAAGCCTTTTCCAACAAATTTCACAGCGTCATTAACATAATTCAGTAATGTTTCCAGATAACTTCTGTAAGGGTAAAGGCTATGGCTTCCACTCACTAACTGTTTGTTCAAATACACATCGACTTGACTAAACAGAGAGAGCAGGAAATTATTCGTCGGGGTGATTGAATTTGAATTGATCGTCGGGTATTCTTGCTGTGACCCGTAAATGACATCTGGATAAATCCTTATATTCGTTACCGCCCACGACATTAAATTCAAGAGGTATATTTCCTTCTAATGATGTGAGAGGTTGGTAGGCGAGGTACATAGCTCTTTCGGTCTGCGAATTAGTAGGAGGTACAGCGAACAGGTCGAGTTCCGACAAAGCGCAATCGCCGGACATGCTGTGAATCCTTTCACTCATTTTACAAAAACGTCCTGTACTCTACAACGTCTCTTTGACAATCTGGTGATTCGGTTTGGCTTCTTGCGTTTTATACCTCTGCCTCGTAAATTTTGTCCTGCTTGTTCTAACAGACTCGCGGCTCCATCCTTGAAGTTCGATTTAATGGTTTCTCTAGGGCCCGCCCACTCGCGACTTCGGATGCGAATTTCATTCCCGACCTGGATGCTTGTTTACCGAGTGAGAACGCTAAAGCTTTCAGAATCGGTGATGTGAAGCGTCCGATACTCCTGAAAAACGATCCGAGCCCTCCACCTCTTTGATATCTGGGCCTCTGAACACCCCTGCCCCCGTCTGAGCCTTGTAATAACACAGATAGCTGGCTGTGCTAGGCTCTGTAAACTTGACTTGCATGTCGAAAGTGTAACTTGACTAACACTCTTCCGTACTTAAAAGATAATGGTTCCCCACTGTCCGTCCATAGAAATATTCACACGCTCTTGAACACGTTCCCTGCCAGAGGGTAATAATCGGGACTCGTAAAAGTTTTTACTATGGATTAGTTATTCGCTGTGGAGGGGTTAATCACACATAACAGCTCTGCATAAGTGTCACCTAATAAATGAAGCGCGACCAGGTCGGAGTATACATAAATACCCGATATTCCTGCATTAATATCAATGGCATATTTGGCTACATCGTTACTGTACAGCTGTCCGAATTTATCAAAGCCAAGCAATTCTCCCAAACCTTTGGAATGATGTAGAAACATCAGGTAATGGCCCTCCTGGGCGGCAATTTTCACGTGGTTATTAGCCTGCTTCTTGAAGGCAAAATTTATTCTTTCCTCGGGAGGTACAGCTTGCAACATGACAAAAAATATCGCTTCTGCATTTTCGTAACGTCCTGTGGGAATGTGGTGTTCTTGACTTGTACGATGAAATGTGGAATCAAAAATAAAATGTCACATCAGGGGTAAAAAAATCATCTCCCTCTGTCACCTGACTTGCAAAGTCCCCATAATGAGGAGTCTCCATGTACACGTCATCAACGTTGAAGAAGGAATTGAAGCTCGTTGCTTCCTTTTTAAACACCAACCCATAATCGGTGTCACCTATATGGAACACCCACAAATCATCATTTTTACCCACTTGGATATCAGTAGGTATTTGACTCTGGATGGCTTTTATAATCTCGTTTCTCTTCGTTTTCTGACCGTTGTATTGTGGTTTTAGTGCAACCTTAATAGCATGTTGAGGGATACGTGGGAACCATCTGAATTGGGTGGTAAAGGTATTATTCGAATCGTCGATATTATACCAGCTCGTATATATGTGGATCTCGGCTAGAGCGACTTCCCACTCCTCCTTTAGTTCCACAGGCTGTGTCAACTGCGTAGTGTAATCAGTCTGCGTATTATGAGGGTAAATATCACTGCTGGCGTAGAAGGGAGGGTTAGGTAGAAAGCCATTTTCTAGGTATCCAGCTAGGGGTGGGGTAATCTAACCACTTCACTAAGACCCCTTTTTTTCGGTTGCTATCCAATATTTTTTCCATGGCGTAGAGTTCTGGAAGTTTTATTTTCTATAGCTCCTGGCTGTAGAAGGTACCACGTATCTTCTTACCGTCACTATCTGTCACTTCGTAAACAGAAGGTGTTCTAGGTATGATTCTACTCACTCGGAATATCTCTCGAGTCCACTGCTGTGATGCTCCTTTCTTGAACGGGAGTTCCAGACTGCTGAGTCTCACTTTATCTCCCTCATTAGAACGGACAGGCTCTGTCTGCTTTGGAATCCCATATAACCTCTCCCAGACGATACTCTCATTAAAGAGGTCCACATCCTTGGGTGCAAAGCTGTGAGCTCGATGTTTCGAAGCATTATACCCCTTCACTCTGGAGTCCAAAACGTGCAAGAAACTAAAATTTTTATGTTTAGTGAAATAACGCCATAGTTTTTTTTTCAGGGTTCGAATCAGTTTTTCTACCAGCGCAGCTTTCTTGTCGCTATAAGACATGAAGAAGTGAATGTTTTTTTCTTTTAGGAATTTCTGAAATACACGATTCGTGAATTCTGTCCCCTGATCGGTGTTCAGAGTCAAGGGCTCCCTCCCCTGAGCCAGAATCTTTTCGAATGCAGCTTTCACAGCAGTTCCTGTTTTCGTTTTCACAGGACGTGTTCGTTTCACCGCTAATAATTCCTACCACTCCGGGATGGTTAGAGTGACCCCTTCCTTCGTTGGGTAAAGTAGGCCTCTTTCACAGTAGCGCCGGTAACGATGGAAGTGGACCTGGAGTCGCTCATGGTACAGTCTAGGCACAACGAAAATCTCATCTCCAAGAGGGTAGGAGTGTGCACTAACAGGCTGCATGGCGAAAACTGACCTACAGAGTTTACATACGTTTAAGTCTCTGTTGTGCGGGGGTGACGTCACATTTCTCCTCCTTAGATTGAGAAGGTTGCGCCTCTAGTGGTGAATCCACGTACTTTGGAGGGATAGATATCCAGGTCATTTTCCGCCTAGGTTTTGGCTTGAGAGGACCGGGACTTGATCACACCGTCACAGGGGTGACGGCCAGTTCTGGCCGTTTAATACGAGGTTGGCTTTCCTCTTCAATGCTAATAGGATCTTCATTAACAGGAGGTGTGTCTTCTTATTTAATTTTGTCCACAGGAGTTACATCCTCGTCAGGTTCGTCGTCGTCGTCGAACAGCCCCCACAATGGAAAAGCCTCTAATTGTCCATGCGGTGTCCGATTAACATGCGGTCCATTGCGAGTTGCGTTTCTCGATATACTCGTTCATCCATGTGCTAAATGCGACTGCCACGGCTTGTGAACAATGCACTCCACGACCATCGTGGAGTGCATTGTTCACAAGCAAGTTTCCTAAAATCCTTTCCAGGTATTTTAGGAAGGTCTTTGAAACGGGAGCAGCCGATTTTCTCTAGATCGAACGAGGTTATACCGAGTCTGTCCAATAATCGCTTCTCGTGGAGTTCTCCCTTGTAAGCGACGATAGTAGAAAAAGGTTTACGTCACTTTTCGTGGATGTGATGTACTATATCGTCCAGACAGTCGTACTCCCACACCACTTCACTGGTACGTGGATAAAAGGGAAGTCCCGTGACGTGCTTGGTCACGTGGCGGATACACTTCCAGTCCTTCTGAGAAATGTACGTCACGAAGGAAAGGTCGAATCTGTAGACACATGTCAGACCCCAGCAGTCCGAATAACCTAGTTCATGGATCAAGAATTCACCTTTCACGGTGAAGTCGTCTAAATCTAACACACAACAGACGTGACGTATTTCACACTGATCTGTAGAACAGTTAATGTCTAACATTCCTGGGTTTACGCTGATGACGGCTCCATATCATAGGAGAGGTCACGGACCGCCTTCATTGTCTCAACCAGGTCTTCAAAGGCCCTTCAAGCACAGGACTCCACCAATGAGCAACGCGTCCAACCACAATACAGAAAAATGAGGTCAACCAATTAAAAATTGAGGTGAGAAGGGGTTAATGACCAATCAACCCGAGGGACTGAAGGTATAACAACCAATCAGACCTGAAAGGTTTACAGTGGGGGCCTAGCACAAGAAAAAAACTGAAGCCCTGTACACGTGTGGGGGAAGGAAATGGAGCCCTCTCTAGGGAACCATCAAAGAAATGAAGCCCTCCCTAGGAAACCATCAAAGGGGAGGAAAAATAGGGGGCCTAGCAGAAGTAAAACTTGGGACGTCACTTCTCTCATCCTATTTCTATGATTAGGGGGGTGGAAATGGGGGAGCCTAAAATTAAGCCTATCCATCAAAGTGGGGCCTTTTTGTGAATTTCAAAAATTAAACCCTCCCTATCACGTGACCGGAAGTGGGGGGGTGGACCCTCTGACCTAGGACGCCATCAAAGCGTGGGAAATAGTTGACCGAGGTCGCCTCACTCGTACAGGGGGAAAGAAATGGGGGGGTTTCAAAAATGAAGCCCTCCCTTTTTCGGGAGTTCAAAAATGAAGCCCTCCCTATAACGTGACCGGAAGTGGGGTCGTTCACTCCGACGACTTCAAAGCGTGGGCGATAACCTAGTTCTGGGCGGCCATTTTTAATTGGTTACTTCCGTCGCCAGGGACTAGTTTATACTACTGATGTCCTTGGGCATTAGCCAACAGTAGCAGCTCCTTGGTGATTATTTTCGTCACAGTAACGATATACCGTTTAACAAAAAACTAATCTGTTTGCCAGGCTGTGAAGAAGCCTTGTGTTTGAAGTCCAAATGATTGGTAAATTTGCTTTAATGAGCCCTTTCGGTGTTTTAGAGTGATAGATGACTTCAGTTTTACAATTCCTGAAGCATTTCCACCAAAAAGAGTTAAATGGTCCTTCACTTGTTTAAATTCCAAAGCATGGTTCTTGGAAACCCCAATGAAAGTTCTTGGAAGCATAATAAAGATCGGTTTTGTCCATATTGAAAACAACCTCAGGGAGATATTCACCTTCTATGAGTTGCCTGAAGTACTCAGGACATGCTGTGCACAGATCACAGATAAGTCCTTATCTGTGATATCCTGGCTAGAAGTAGGAATTGGTTAAGGAATAGTAAACATGAATGGGCAAACTATTTTCACCCATTCACGTTTACTTTTCCTTAACCAATTTTGCTTTAAAATTTACTATTACTATTTACATTAATATTATTTTAGGATTTTATTTTAAATTGATCCATTATTCTCCCAGTCCTTTTCGCTAGAGGAATTGTGATTGTGCAAATCCGTTTTCTTTATTGGCAGCCGCAAGACGCAGGGAAGGACACGCCCACTTACCCACTCACCTCATATTCTAGCGCGAATGCGGAATCATCATATGCAATGTTGTACGTATCAGTTTGCACGCCAAAGGACGTTAAGTCACGGAGTTTTTTTTTCCTCTGAGCGGCACTTTTTTGCACACCATGGGCTAAATGGCCAGGTTACATGGACCCCGAAGGCTCAGAGAAGCTTGGGGAGGGGACCCACTGAAGCAGCTGTTGGGAGACAGATGGTAGCCTCCCGTCAAGGCCATCCAGCGTGTTCTTTAACGTGGACAGGGTATGTTTCTCCCGCACACGGAACCACGGCTTAACGTCCCATCCGACGAACGGAGGCCTTTCCAAGTCCATCGGTGTCCCCTACTGACCGTGGGCAGGGCGGGGAATTTTGCGGAGATAAATCTGAACTCTGATCCAGCTGGCACTCGAACCTGGGAACTACAGATTACGAGCCTGGCGCGCTACCGACTGAGCACCCCCGCCCCAAGTCACGGAGTTAGAGATATGAGATGGTAGTAGGCGAAGTTAGTTTTGAGTTGTTAGTGAGTGATGTGTTAGTTGGTAATGTAAACTGAGAGAAAGTTGTGTGATTGCTTAGTGAGGTGCAAGTTCATTTGGTGCAGTGTTGCTTTTTGGTGAATCTAGATTTTGAATAAACATTTATTTATTTTATGAAATTGATGCAGTGGGCAGACAATGTCAAACAGGACCTTGTTAGAATTGGTATGCAGTGGCCAGATGCAGTAGATGTAGCTCAGAACAGATATGCTTGGAGAGCTAAATTGCATGGTCTGGTTGGACTTCCGTAGCCCATGGCTGCTTGAGGATGGTGATGATTTGACTTTCTTATTTGTTTTCTCTTGAGTTAAAAATATTTGAGTTACAAATCTTTAACAAACAATTATTTATCTAAGTTCTTTTTTCGTCTAACGCTAATGAAAAAGGACCATTGTTTAATTTATTGGGAAGATTAATTGCATGGCCCCGAAAATATCAGCTATCCGGCAAAGTTAACTTTCTTTTTGGAGCGTTACCATGCCCTTGCTGGGCATAGTAAGACTCCCCCTGGCAGCCTCACCTGTTATTTTTATATCGTAAATATGAATTCTTTGCTTGAAATTAACGAACTAGCTTATGCTTGTGAAAGTTTCTTCACCGCCTTCTTTTTCTTTTATCTCATTAAACAAACTCTTCACTTTTTCCTAAATAACACTTTGTGCGAGAGGAATATTTCTTTTACTTATTCCAGAGCTGGTTTTAAACTTTTTGAGGCCATAGGCACATATTAGATTCGAAGCTCTTACGGTTTTTTTTAAATATTTGGGTGTTTGGTTCAAGCACAACATTAAAATATTCTATTACTTTTATTTAAAAAATTTAGGAAAATAATCATAGAAATATAACTTAATCATAGTAATCAAAAAGTATGAACATCACTAATAAATATTAAAATAATTTTGGTATTGCAGTTTACTGTCAAATTACAATATTGTAAATTGTATGACAAGAATTTAACTAAAAACTTTTCAAACAAAAAACATCAAAAGATTTTATTGTGAGAAACCATCATTTAAATTACAGAATTTAAAGAATTTGTCAATTCACATTCAATAAACTTTAAAGATAAATTTGACATTTTAGTTTCCGCTAGTGAATTTCTTAAAATTTTTTTTTCCGCTTTAGAACCGCAAAAGATCTTTCACCACTTGCATTGGCTTCAGGCATGGTAATATATATTTTAACAATTGTTTCCACATTTGGGAATGTTGATCTCAAACCCTCATTAATAGTTTAATACATAGGTTTGGATATATTTCCTCATAGGTTTGGATATATTTCCTTCTTTAATAAAACTTAAAAATTTTATCATCTTTAAATTGACTGCTGTCAATATCATTTTTGTATATATCTATTAACTTATTAATACATAACAAAACTGCGATTTCATTTAGAGTTTTATCGAAAACGACATTAAATATACTTAATGTATTTTCATATACTTCAGTAGTTTGTTGCCATTCTACGGTATCCCTTTGCACAGTGCTTTCCCCTATGACGTAACAGGCCATCCCCCTCCCCCTATGACGTAACATGACGTAACATGCCACGCCCCCTTATTAATAATTAATAATTCATAATTAAAAAACTTTTCACCCCCCTTTCAACTCGTGGCGCCTCCTGGTGACAATGAAGCATACTAATTCCCCCCCCCCCAAAAAAAAACCGTATTTTAACACTAATTCTTCGATTTTTGATTCCCCCTTATAAAAAAATTCCTTTCCCCTTATTAAAAAGCCCCTGGCGCCATCTGGCGCCTATGAGAAGTACTCTTTTCCCAAAAACCTTTATTTTAACTCTAATCCCTCGATTTTTGATTTTTCCCCTTATTAAAAATTACTCCCCCTTATAAAAAAATTCCTTTCCCCCTTATTAAAAAGCCTTGGCGCCATCTGTTGACAGTGAGGAATACTATTTTCGGAAATTAGAGAAATACTATTTTAACTCTAATTTCCCGATTTTTCTTTATTTCAGACTCCCCTGGTTGATATTTTGGTGAATATTTTTCACCAAAATGTGCTGCTGGTGAATAATTTTCAGCAAGAACTTACGCGCGTGATACCGTTAGATGGACTACACCCGAAGAAAAAATACCAACCATCGTAGGGTGGTCTGGTGACTTGGACATTAACGCCTTAGCACAGGTATTTGTGGATACGGCCTGGAATCGAGGTCTGTTGAATTTTGTAGATTCTGGTTTTGTTTGCACTCTAAAATATAATGCTATTGTCGACGAGGCAAAAAATGAGATGTGTAAATTAAATAAATAATTGTAATCTTATATAATGTGTCTGTCTTTTCATTCAGTGTCCTTTTAGTCTTGTTATGGATAGGACAAAGAAGGTATTAGCTAGTGTAGGTAGTGTAATCGTGACAGTGTTAACAATAGCATTGCTTGTATTGGAACTTGTAGCTCCTAGTAAAAATATTCAGTATGGGGAGTCAAAAGCCTTAGACTGTGAATACAAAATTCGCGTGTGTAACTTAACAGTGGACATCAGACAGTTTATAGGCGACGTTCCTACAGTGACAGGTGTTACACTTTCGCTACATCAATGGCAAAACCTGGTGGGGTACGACGTCTGGGTGCGGCAGAAAACAAAACTTTGGAGTCCCATTATTTCAACCCCGAAAGAGGATTCAGTAGTGTAAAAAAGTTAGCTCAGAATACGGGGCTACCACAGAAACTCGTCCGTGAATGGTTAGAAAAGCAACCTGCCTACACGCTACATAAACCTGTTCGCAGAAAGTTCCCTCCTAACAAAGTTTACGTCACAGGGTTAGACGAACAATGGCAAGCCGATCTCATGGTCGTGAAAAATCTAACTCGCTTCAATGATGGGTATCGCTACATATTAACAGTCATTGATGTGTTCTCGAGATACGGGTGGGCGGTGGCCATGGAGGCTAAAACGGAAAAGAAATGGTGTCGGCTTTCAAAAAAATCCTTTCTAAGGGTCGATCCCCAATGAATTTAAATACAGATCAGGGTACAGAATTCACCAACAGACACTCGCTTCAATGATGGGTATCGCTACATATTAACAGTCATTGATGTGTTCTCGAGATACGGGTGGGCGGTGGCCATGGAGGCTAAAACGGAAAAGAAATGGTGTCGGCTTTCAAAAAAATCCTTTCCAAGGGTCGATCCCCAATGAATTTAAATACAGATCAGGGTACAGAATTCACCAACAGAGTGTTCCAGAAATTCCTGAAAAAGAAAGGTATTCGGTTCTTTGTTACCTACTCTGACAAAAAAGCCGCTTTGGTGGAGAGATGGAATAGAATCCTACGCAAGAGACTGGGGGATTATACGCGCAATAACACCTACCGCTACCTGGATGTACTGCCGTGTGTTGTACGGGGATACAATGCCACTGTTCACAGTGCACATGATATGGCTCCCAAGGAATGAATCATCCTTACGGAATGAAGATGTTGTCTGGGTTCGCCTCTATCGCAATCCGACCGTAGTAAAAGAAAAACCAGCATTTAAAGTAGGGGACATGGTTCGACTAGCCAGTGTAAAAGTACCCTTCAAGAAGGCAGATACGCATTTGTGGACTGAAGAAATATTTATAGTCGACAAGGTATTACAACGTCAGCCACCTGTGTACGTCGTAAGGGATTCCGAGGGAGAAGTGTTGAAAGGCACGTTCTATAAATCGGAACTTCAAAAAGTGACAGAACCCGAACTTTACACGTTCGAGAAAATAATCGAGAGAAAAGGCCAAAAGGCACTAGTCAAATTTCGCGGTTATCCCAAACCTTCCTGGATCCCTAAAAAATGGATAGTTTCTACCTGACCCTTCCCTCCACGGCTAGTCAGAATATTTATCCGAGCAATTCACAGACCGATTTCACTGTTCGCCTGGCACAACCACTAAGACTGAACGGAAAATGGAAAGTGGGACTAGCAGAAGTTCACTTACCTATGAGCTGGTACAATGTGGACGGTTCTAATGACACGTATGAATATTACGCTCCTGCCACCCCTGAAGAATACAGGAAAATCTAACTTAAACCGGGCAAAATAACTCGAATGGAACTGTTCTCTCCTCACCACACAGCTCCCCAAAGAAATAATAGTTTCCTATAACAGCAGTTACTGGGTATTCAAACCGAGTGAGGGATACGGGTTGATGTTTCCTAAAACGAATTTCGGTAAACTTCTGTGTATCGGTGAGGGAGAAGTGACAAACCCGTCCACCAACGATTTGCCAGCAAACTTTGCAATACACCAACGTTCCACATAGATGACGAGGGTTATTTCTACGTGATCCCACCAGGTAGGGGATCTTTAACCTGAAAATGTCGAAATAGGCGAATTTATTACATATTTGAAAATGAAAGCTGTAAGTTGTTTCGTTATTTACCGATTCCAACAATACCAAATACGTAGTTATTAATATCAATAATACCGAATTTGCTAGTACGCGATCTAATTATTACTACACAATTTCATTGGGGGTGGGAGTGCACGCTAGTCTCGTAATGTATAGTTCTCAGTAAAAATTTATCACAGGGAAATGTCCTGTAGAAAACAAACATTTGAAATGGGAGGATACCATTTGTCCCCTAATCTCATTCAGGGCAACCAATTTTTTTCAGCTAATTATTTATTATCCCTATTTTCAAAAATGGTGATCGCAGTTCTTGTGATAACTATAGGCAGGTGTCTATAGTTATCAACTAACTAGTTCTTGTGACAACTATGAGCAGCTGTCACAGTTTAATTATCTTGGGAGCTATGTGTAACAGATACTGGTGATGTGCGGCATGAGATTAACAGACGAATAGGGATTGCTGCCGGGACTTTTAAGAATCTATGGAGAGTGTGGAGAAATAGGCGTATACACCTAAAGACTAAAATTAGACTATATAATAGTTTGATTCTTTCTAGAATTAGTTATGGTAATGAAACTTGGACACTTTGTAACATAACAGGAAAGTAGATGCTTTTGATTTTAGATGCTTATGCATCTAAAATCAAAAGGACATTAGGTGTTTTGGACATTAGGTGTTTCAACTTTGTAACTAATGATGAGGTTAGGCAAAGGATTTTGCAACCTCCTTTAAGCAGCATATAGTGCAGAGAGAGACTCCATTGGTTTGGCCATGTTGCCCGTATGAATAATTATAGATTGGCGAACAGGGAGCAATGTGCCTAAATGCCTCAGAAAGAGGAACCTTGTCAAACAGGACGTTGTTAGAATTGGTGTGCAGCGACCAGACGCAGCAGATGTAGCTCAGGATAGATATGCTTGGAGAACTGAATTGCACCGTCTGGTTGGACCTCGGTAGCCCATGGCTGCTTGAGGATGATGATGATGATGAATTATTTCCAGTGCAGTTCCCAGATCGGAGCCCTTCCTGGGTAGCGTTGAGATTTATTTCTGACTCCTGAAACTCCCTGCCCTGCCATCGGTCACCAAAGGACACTGATGCTCTCGGGAAGGCCACCGTCCTTCGGATGGGACGTTAGGTTGTGGCTTCCTGTGCAGGAGAGCATACACTGTGCATGTTAAAGAACACACAGGATGGCCTTGATGGGAAGCTACCACCTCTCTCCTAACAGCTGTCCAGTGGGTCCATACCGGAATTTTCCTTTGCCTTTTCCTCTAAATGTCTTCAGTGAGAAATAATTTGATGGTCAAATAATTGTACAATGATCTAAATGACCAAATTGGACATATTAACCTATTTGTGTTTTTGTCATTGAAAAATCACACCCATAAACAAAATTTTCCTGTAACTAATCATACAAATTCCTATGGTTTCTGATCTCGGACTATAACAGAACGCGATTAATTATTGCATATATGAGTAGCTTAAAGAACGCTATATAGAACGAGATTGCCTAGAAACGATTGCAACCATATGTTATAACATTATGATGCTATTAAAACTTCAACAGAAAATCTTAATACGCTATGCAACTTTATGTAGAATTTCGTAGAGTAACTTATTTACAACACTTGGAATATGTTTAGCTTCCCATATACCAGTATATACAAATTCGTGTAATAGTTCTTCAGCTAAAGAAATGCTGTTTTTGGTTTTAATACTGAAAACACAGTAAATTCCAGATGGTCAGGGAGAATTCGAAACGAAATAGAACGTTCGAACGAGATTCCACTGCATTAACTTGAGGTGCTATGCTAAACGTTTCGGCGACGAACATCATTTAGTGGTGAACGAATTAGTGGTGAACTCAATAGAAAAATCTGATGACCTGCATGGACATCTTTGGCATGTACCTTTACAATAAAAGCATGTAGTGGACCCCGTTTCTTCTTTTTCCATTACTTATAACCAACGAATACTTTTATGCTGACAATTGCTAGAGACCTACTCATTCCCTTAAATAGCAATGAACACATAAAAAGGAGAAAGCAACATTCTGTCTTAATTGTAGACAGTCCATTGCAGCATTGAATGCCCTTTGCTTATGATATTTGGTCTTTCATTCGGAGTTCCGTTGACAAGAAACGAACACCCGAAATAAGATATTAATTATGTTAGCAGTATAATAAACTGCAATATAGGGCAAACGTCAACTAACAATTTAAATATCTATAAAAAATTCTAATATTTTGCGATTCAACATAATTTGCATCATATTTCAAGACATTAAATCACAAATAAGATAACTGCACAAGAATTCATTCCGTGGAAGGCAAAAAATAATTTCCATATTTTTCAGTAATCGTCATATTGCTACCATAAAATTCTGTCAAAAACTTCTGCATCATATAATTTAAGAATATTTACCACTTTCCGTTATACAAATATTAGAGTTTACAAACCCTGTAATTATCTTGTTATTGCATAAATCTTAAGCCTTTAACATTTTTTGTTGCAATTTGAAATACATATCTAATAAAAGCAATCTGACTCTTAAAACATTATAAATGCACACAAAAGCAGTTTTTATGTATTCACACGCAGTATGGAAAGCATAATTTTGCATATTAACGTAAAAAGAAATTCAAAGCGATAATTCCGCATTGAAAATTTTACAAACATAGCTTATATTCAAGTTAGTTATTTTCACAGTCAGATAAAAATCTCCGAATAAAAATCCACCTTTGTGTGTGCATATAAAAACATGATGGAGAGAGTTTTTTTCTCCATAATTTCATATCTAGCTTTATGCTAATGGTACATATATTCATAAATACTGTTACAGATTTTCAGCAATATTTCTTTAATAACACCGTGTGTTGGTTCGAAATAGCGAAACAGAAATTAAATGAAATTATTTATCTACAATACATAAGACCTCCTCCAGTGTTGAAATAAATTATCAACACAGGAGGAGGACATAAAACGAGTAGGATTAGAAATACAATGCTGAAAACCTAGTGAATCTAACATATCGCAATATTTTTGAGTCTGAAATTTATCTAGAATACCTATGTTCACATCGCCTATGAAAATAATATTTTTGCAATTTTTTTAGCAAATTATTGTGTAACACATCTGTGGAAATATTTTTATCTAAACTTGGTGATCTGTACATTGATATTAAAACGTAATCTATGTTATTTATTTTTATAGTTAGAGATTCAACATCCTCATTAATGAATTCAATGTCAAGTTGTTTAATGCTAATACGTTTGTTAAAGCAAGTTGTTAATGCACTATGTAAATATTAATACTCCGCCAGCTCTGTTCAGAGTGTCACATTTGTTAATTTATTATACCCCGTCATATTATACGTTTCAATTTCATCATTTCAACCAGAAGCATTAGCATTTCAACCAGAAGGAAATATTCGATATGAAGTGATCTGACATTCATATGAAGAATTCTGAACTTACACATTTGCATATAGCTAATAAGGATTTTTTTCGAAAGAATCAATTAACAAGGTTCGATTTTGATAGTCACTTTTGTAGGACGTTTTAATCATCATAGCTTCACATATATTTATATATACAACTGTTCTATAGTAGTTTTAAATCATCATATGTTCTAAAGTTAAACACTTTTGAGTTCTCTTCTTTTCTGATGTACACTTTTCCATCTCGAACCCAGGTGTATTTATAATATTTTTATTCCTTAATTTTTAGTTCTGGGATTAGATGTTCTCCGATGTAAATATAATCGTTGCTGTTTGAAAAACCTAAAACTATATTCCTTAGTCCTTTCAATGATCACCACTTTCCTATCCATATCTTTTTCTGCTTTGGATCCCAATATAACAATAATTGGTTTAGGTTTATTCTTATTACGAGTGGCACTCGATCTTAAGTACGATTCATATAATGCCTGAATTTAAATCTTTATCCTTAAATTCAGGCATTATATGAATCTGGCAAGAGAGAAAGCAAAAACGAGTTACCACAATAAAGCGAATGGAATTGTCTTCAATGAAGGAAATGCTATTTGGCTATGCAATCAACACAGAAGAGACTTTCGACAAAACTTCAGAACATTGGGAAGGTCCGTATACCCAGTTACCAGGATTAATGACGTAGAGTATCGCATTAGATGGCTGCCAACTGCAAAGTGTAAGGTGGTTACGTGGATCGTTTGGCCCCATTTCGTGGAAAAATTCAAGAATCTCAAGCTTCCAGGACAGTTGGAGATGAACAAGGTGTAAGGAGGGGCAGTGAAACCACGTGTGAACGTGCAACAGTGGGCCAGCTTAATGTGTGCGTATTATATCATGGGATGGTACGAATGTTGTGAGAATAGTCATAACCGTATTATTGATATATTGATTGAAAAGAATAAAAAATTTAGTATTATGCTGGTGCAATAATAATGGCCGATGATCTCCATGACAATATCTGCCGCACATTGGACACAAAGAACACTCAAGAAGTTGAACAAATTGGACTACAAAAGTCTACCCCATCTACCATATTCATCTGACCTGTCGCCAACATATTACCACTTATTCAAGCATTTGGAGAACTTTTTTTCCAGGAAAAAATCTTCAAGAACCGTGAGGCAGCAGAAAACTCCTTCGAAGCATTTATCAATTGCAAAACTCCGGATTTTTATCGATATTGCACAGATAAACTTGTTTCTAATTGCCAAAAATGTGTAGATTCTGATAATTCTTATTTTTATTAATAAAGTTATTATGAGCTGAGATATAATTTGTTGAGTTTGAGGTTTAAAAAAGCAAATATTTTTGCACCAACCTAATATACAATTTGGATTGCCATGTGTAAAAAGAAAAGACTGTGATTAACAGCCTACTAGTTTGATAATGCGTCATTCGAAGGTATTGTTTGTGTTGACATTTCCGAGTTGTTTTGTGAAAGATGAAGTCTAAAAAAATTACCATTGATGTAAGTCAGTTGTAGGCTTATTTTGTATCAAGAATCGTTCTTATATACTTTACGAGTAGTTTGATAATTTACTTATTAAGATAAGTTTTACTTATGCATTGTAATTTCATTTATTTTAATAATCAAAAAATTATCAACATAGGAGAAAATTATCAGGGAATAAGGAGTTAATGGCTTCAATTATAAAATCAACCATAACTGATCATTATATAACGACGATTTAATTTGGCAAAGAAGCAACCGAAATTCATCACAAAACAATATACAAATTGCAAAAAATATTGAAAGAAAAAGTGTGGAACTTTGATGGAGAAAACAATGATGAAAGCAATGTCGAAATTTTTATAATGAATCCCTTAATATTAATTAATTTTATTATTCCTTAACTTGTGTTAAAGAATAAATAATTAATTTTATTAATTAATCCCTTAATATGGAATTAGGTTATAAATTTAGATCGTTGCGAAATAAATTGACTAATAAATTGAGAATGGCTAAAAGAGATTATTATAAAGGGAAAATTCTATTTGCAGGGTCTAATATTAAAAAACAGTGCTAGTAATAAATGAGATTACCGGAAAAATAGATACCAATTCAAAAGCAAAATATGTTCATAAACAATATAGGATATTAAGCATCGATAATGATATGAAAGAAATCGTGGACTACTTTAATGATTATTTTGCAAACGTTCTGACTAACGCAATGACACAAATCTCATATCCACAAACTAAAGGCAACGTTTACCTAAAATACGTGGAAGACCAAATTCAAGGGTCTTTTTTGCCAACTACAGGAAAAGAAATAACAATAATCATCAATAGATTAAAAGCCAATAAAATCACTGGTGAAGATAATCTATCGATTTATCTGTTGCAAAAAGTATTTCATTTCGTATCTGATGCACTGGCTAGAATCATTAATTCATTTATAGCAAGCGGATTTTTCTCATCATACTTTAAATATTCATTAGTAATTCCGATTTAAAAAATGGAGATAAACTGGAAGTAAGTAATTATAGACCTCTTTCCATACAAATAAGTTTTTCTAAAATAATGGGGAAAGTAGTCGCAGATAGATTAACTTCTTACCTAAAGTATATTAAAGAAATATAATATACTTTCAGAAAAGCAATTTGGATTTCGTGAAAAAGTTGCCACAGAAGTTATTCACCATCATCAAGCAAGCACAGTTATTCACCATCATCTCTGCAACTGTTGTTGATTCCTGATCCTGGATGGGATAAACTTGAAGCCACTTCGTGGAATAATCTATCGCTGCCAAAAAATAGTGATTTCCATCATCAGTCTTAGGGAAAGGACACATAAGATCTATGGCTATTCTCGCAAAAGAGGCAACAACATTATATACGTTTGCAGCTTGCCTCGATTCTTAGTGTTAGGACCTTTCTTGGGTGCATAGGTTTCACATTACCTACACCATCTTTCAATGTCAGCCCTACTTTGCAGCCAATAAATCGTTCCTTGGCTTTCGTTAATGTGTTTATTAACACCGAAGTTTCCTCTGGTGGTACTATTATGTACATCTTTCATCACTAATTCCAATCGCGATACAGAAAGGATGATCTGCCAGCGAATCACTTCCAGTGGGACAGAGACTAACCCCCGGGGGGGGTGACGATGATGATGGACGACGAGTGGGTCCGGTCCCTACCCCATTCGTCTTATACGAAATCTCAAACTTGTATACCTGCTTTGAAATTCAAAACAGTTCTCTTTGGATAATTTTATTTTAGCCTCATGGTATATGTCAGTGGAACTCACTCAAATTAGATTTAAAAACAAAATATGAAATTTAATTCCATATAGATTATGATTTTAACCTTTCCTGTCAGTGGAATATTTTAGTAATTGGAAAACATTTATATTTATTGGATTTGTATGGTTATACCATAAGTTATATTTCACATACAGATTTTTAAAATAAAAAGTAAATCTCAAATTCAAACTTTAATGAAACTTAAATAAAAGAAACCTATATTTTCGTGCAGATTAAAGAGCATTGATCAAAATTTTATTGACCTGCAAATTCTTTTGTCAGTTTTTTGTAAACACTTAGTAATATTCTTTAAAAATGAGCTATTCGCAGGAAATGACACAATATGTTGTCTGTCATCTTAATAGTTAATACTGTATTTACATTCAAAGAAATTTTAGACCGTCATAAGGGATTTTCGCTAGAGCAGTAGTTCTTCACCTTTTCGGCGTCACGGATCCCTCTAAAGTCTACCTCTTTCTGTGGATCAAACTTTCATCATTACCTGATATATTTTGTGAAACAAAAATATAAATCCTCGCCGCGAGGCCCTCTAGTCCTTTAGCTCCTCTTCATTTGTTGGCTATTTGGTAATTCGAAATTAAACATTTGAATGTTAAATTCGATACTCTATAGATTGTTAAGTTATCAACAGCCAATCACAAGTTGTTGATCAGCATGAAATAACCAGTGTTGACACACACTACTGATATAATTCCAGACAGGGGAGTAGCAAAGGAGTATGGTTGCGGAGGGGGCGGGAGAAATCGAACATTTTCCAACTCTGAAATCAAATTTTGCCAACTGAGCAAAAAATATCTACTAGCCATAATTTCACCAAAATTATCTCAATATTTACATCATGTCTGAATTCTAGCAAGTCAGTGTTAATGTTTCCGTTGATTTGGCCAACTCTCCATAATTTCACAAAACCAATCGCAAACGACATCTGTCATAAATTTGCCAAGTCACTTAAATATTATCAAACTCCCAAATATTTTGCCAGGTGTTCTCGATTTTCACCTCGCCTATACCAAGTGCATTCGAACTTTGTCTACTATCCTAGATTTTGCCAACTCGCCTATATTTTACCCAGTGGATTCGAATTTTGCCAACTCACCTACATTTTTCCAACTCGCAATAATTTTACAGAAAATATCGAAATTTTTACATCTTCCCTAAATTTGCCAAGTCGCTTCGAATTTTATCAACTCTCCTAATTGCACAAGAAAGGCACAATTTTCACAACTCCCTTGTATTTTACCAAGTGGCTTCGAATTTTGCCAACTGCCCTACATTTTGTAAAGTTTCCTCGATTTGTCCAACACTCCTTAATTTCACAAAATAAATCCCAATTTTCACAAATCGCCTATATTTTACCAAGTGGATTCAAATTTTGCCAATTCTCCTTCATTTCACAAAAACAATCCCAATTTTCACAACTCGCCAGTATTTTATCAAGTGGATTCGAATTTCGCCACAATTTTACAGAAAAAAAAATCAAAATTTTTACATCTCACTTGATTTTTGCAAAGTCACTCTGAATTTTGCCAGCTCCCACAAGATTTGCCAGCTCCCACAAGATTTGCCAACTCTCCTAAACATTGCGAAATTGCCTCGATTTCGCCAACACGCCATAATTTTACAGAAAAAAGATTTTTCTGAATTTTGTCAACTCTCTACGATTTTGCCAACTGCCCCTAGATTTTGCCAGCTCGCCATAATTTTACTGAAAAAAAATCTCAATTTTTACAACTCATCTGAATTTTACCAACTCCCCACGATTTTGCCAAGTCACTCCGAATGTTGCCAACTTTTAGATTTTGCCAACTCCCTAAGTTTTGCCAACTCGCCATAATTTTACAGAAAATTATCCCAAGTTTTACATTTCACCAGAATTTTTCCAACTCCCCACGATTTTGCCAAATCACTCCGAATGTTGCCAACTTCCCCTAGATTTTGCCAAGTCCCTAAGTTTTGCGAACTTGACATATTTTTACAGAAAAAAAAAACCAAATTTTGTCATCTCACCTGAATTTTGCCAACTCCCCACGATTGTGCCAAGTCACTGCGAATTTTAACAACTCCCTACGATTTTGCCAAGTCACTCCGAATTTTGCCAACTGCCCTAGATTTTGCCAACTTGCATAATTTTACAGGAAAAATACAAATTTTTACATCTCACCTGAATTTTGCCAACTCCCCACGATTGTGTCAAGTCACTCCGAATTTTGCCAACTCCCCACGATTTTGCCAAGTCACTCCGAATTTTGCCAACTGCCTCTAGATTTTGCCAACTTGACATAATTTTACAGGAAAAATACAAATTTTTACATCTCACCTGAATTTTGCCAACTCCCCACGATTTTGTCAAGTCACTCCGAATTTTGCCAACTCCCCAAGATTTTGCCAAGTTGTCCCAATTTTTCCAACTCACCTGTATTTTACTAAGTGGCTTCGAATTTTGCCAACTGCTCTAAATTTTGCCCTCTCTCAATTTTCCAAACTGTCCTAGATTTGCCAAGTTGCCTCGATTTTGACAACACCCCTTACTTTAAAAAAAAAAGATTACAAATTTTCTCAACTCATCTAGATTTAACGAAGTATCTTCGAAGTTTGCCATTCCGAGTTATTATGGGTGGGGGGACTACGTCCCTGATTCCAGACAAAAGCAATAAAAGTTGAAGTTATGCAATCGCACTAAATGTACTATTTCTTGTTTGAGCTTTCTGGAATATCAAAAATAACTTACGAACTTCTAGGGGTCCGGAGATCACAGGTTTAAGAGATAAAATTTTGAGAGTTTAATATTATTAGATAAAAATTTCCTGAACCAATGGTCAGCAAATTTTTATCTATTTTTCTGTGCAAAATCTAGTACCACGAAATCAAAAGCTTATCATCAACATTACCATGAATCATTGAATCAACATTGAACAACATTGCCACATCACATGAATGAACTTTCGTTCATTATGAAAGAGGATTTAAAAGTAAATCGGAATCACTGCGCTAACCATTTCGACTAGAAATCATGCGTGACCTCAGTTAATATGCAAACTACTTTGACCAACACAATACAAATAAATAAATAAATAACGCATAATGTAATGCAAGAACTGAAAGGTGAAATAACTATCAAAGAAAGTTTGTTAAAAATCTGACCACAAAGTGAAAGAATATTACTGAACCCTCGTCTAGATGTGTATCAGAAATTCGACAGAGACTGACAATATATACATCAATTTGTCGTGAAAAACTATGTCGAGCACTGTCATTTTCCTGAGATTACTAATTTTTAATGAATATTTTTAAGCATCACTAAGAATCCACTGATGCAAAATAAATCATTCCAATAAATCTTTGAGAAATGTTCTTTAACGTGTAAGAAACATTCATAGGATGCATGTTCATTTATTTTTTTCAAATTTAAATATGAAACATTTTATTATATTATTTTGTGCATTCTTTCACCTTATATGAATAAAAATGATGTCTTAACTCGGTAGGAAGTGGCATAACGAATCTAAAGAAATTATTGCCATCAACAAATAGAAAAATAATGAATTCATACCTAACTGTCAATTTGGTCCTGTCTATCTAATGAGTCTATGATATCATTTCTTGAACTGTGAACTAAATCTGAATATTCATCAAACTGCCTTTGCTTTCTGCGAACATTCCAATGAAGGCACTCTGCCAAGCTGTCAAACCAATCACTGATTTGGTCTTGAGCACAGATAGAAGGTACTGGATATATTGACATAGTTACACGTAAGCTGTTGGAAAAGAAAAACATCATATAAATTTTTTAATATTATATTAATAGATTATGCTTAAGAAGTTTTAATTTTGAACAAAAAGTCAAAGGATAACAGCTGCTATGAAAAGTTTGCATCTGCTGCAGTAACTTAAAAGTTGCAGTTATGACTACTTTAGCAATTTGTAAATGAAAAAAAAAATGTTTTTATATCTTTGGAGAACATAAACTTAGTTCATTATTTCAAAGAGTTAAATTAAATGAATATCAGCTGTTAACTGATTTTGTATTTGCTCACTACTTAACTACTCATGTCTCTTGCCGGTTTCTCTTTTGCTTTAGATCGTTGCCTTTTCCAATTTCATCAAAACAGCACTCTCAAAAATCTTTTCCTAAATTTACTTTGAATAATATTTTTGTTAAAATTTAGACAAATTACATTATGGATTGTTGAAGTTGGCTACAATGAAGATACTTTTCAAAAAATGAGAAAAAACATAAAAATGTGGTGGCAATGTACAAAATGTAAAAGCAACTCGGTGTTTCCACTAGGCAACACATGACAAGGTATCTTTACCAGTACAAATGACCCACCAACAGAATTTGATAAATTGAAATGGCTGATGCAAAATGTGACACATGAAGAACTATACCGCAGTAATCAGTCAAATTAAGACTTTTACAGAATTTGCTTCATAGAAATTAGATGAGGTGACAAAAATATTACTGGACTTACTAAAGATATATGTGAATTAAATAAAAAATACTGAACTGGAAGAAAAAAAGAAATCACTCCCTAAGGAAAGAAAAATATCAAATCAGAGATGAGCTATCTGATCTACTGCAATATTCAAATTATCAGAATATTGAAGGTCTGTGTATATCCGCAGGAGCACGATGAAGATCTAACGATAAATGTGAATAAAATTGGTAAAAAAAAATGTAGTTTATATTTAAGAGGGAGATATATTGGGGAAACACAGAGTGCAGACAGTAAATAAAAATGGGATCAAGCCTATAATTGTAAAATTTAACAATAAGGATACGCGTGATCCATAGTTCATTACAAATAGAAACACCATATCGTGAAATGATGAGCTGAAAAAAATTTGGTTTTGCCATGAGTGGGATTCGAACCCACGTCTCCGGAAGGTAGTGTCGAATTGATTTAAGTAATGATTTAAGTGATATTGAATATTATAAATAATGATTGTAATATAATTGATTTGGATAGATTAAAATCAGTTTTTATGTTTGATATTTATCCGTCTTTACATATATTAAATCTTAATATAACCAGTATTAGGAATAAGTTTGAATAATTGAAGCAATTATAGATGATAACTTAAAGATAATTAATATTAATAGAAATGTGGATTAAAGCGGATGAAATTTGTTTTTAATTTTTACGGGTAAAAAAAAATTCATTAATGGAGACAGACAGTACAATAAATCAGGAGGTATCTTAATAGTATACGCTAAGAATTATATGAATAGAGTTAGAAATGATGATAGAAAGAAAGAAACAACCCAACTAGCAGAATTATTGTGCTTGACAATAAACAATTTAATCTTTGTATATTAACAGTGTACCGGTCTTACTCTTGCACACAATGCCAATTCATTGAAGAAATGGATAGAGTATTGGGAGAGTTGATACGAAAAATATATTGTGTACAGGTGACATAAATATTGATTTGTTTATTGACAAAGAGTATGTAGATAATTATTTGTTAATGATGTCGACATAGGGTTTTGAATCAAAATAACCAGAAGTGCCGAGGTCAGTTTTTTTGTGTTCGGCTCTTGTATATTAAAGGAAATTCTGATTTAGATGTGAAAGTAGTAGTTATTTTCAGACATTTCTGATCATTTGTTTTACCCCGCTGGGAACGAAAATAATATATTGAAAATGTCCACATTACTATACAGGGTGAATCTGAAAAAGTGGGCAAAACTTTGCGGGGTGGTAGAACGCAGCTATACGAGCAATATTCGTCATAGAATGTATGGTCGGAACGCAAACAGCGAGCCGCTAGGTGGCGTTGGAAATGGTATAAAAGGGTCGGTCCTCGCACCCAACGGCATTTCTACCGTGGATTGCCGATTCCAGACAGAGGATGGCTGGTTATACTAACCACGAAATGGCGGATATGCACTTTGTGTACAGTGCGGCGGACGGGAATGCAAGTGAGGCACAGAGACGTTACCGCGACCGGTTTCTGATGAGATGCACTCCAGATCGGAAAACCTTCGAGCGTTTGCATCGGCGGCTGTGTGAAACGGGATCCTTCGCCGCGGCCAAGCAAGACGCAGGGCGTGAAAGGAGTGTCAGGACGCCGCAACTTGCAGAGGACATTCTGCGTAGGGTGGAAGAGCGACCGGGATGTAGCAGGCGAGCGGTTTCCAGCGCAGTACAAATGTCGGTTTGCTGTGTGGTACAGGAGGAAGGAATGCACCCCTATCGTACGCAGAAGGTACAAGTATTGTCACCGGCGGACTATCAGCCACGTGTCGATTTCGCACGTTGGTACTTCCAGCAGAATGCAGCGCAGCCGGATTTTGGTGCACATGTTCTGTTTACGGACGAGTGCACTTTCACCCGTGACGGCGTTTTGAATACCCACAATTCACACACGTGGGCATCTACGAAGCCGCATGCCACACGTCCTCATTCGTTCCAGCAGCGGTTCTCCGTAAATGTTTGGGCAGGGATCCTCCATGACCATTTGGTTGGCCCATACCTCCTGCCATACCGTCTGGACGGCAAATCGTATAACACATTCCTACGAGAGGTGTTGCCGAAGCTGCTGCGTCCGATTCCAACCCCCAGCAGGTCGAGAATGTGGTTCCAGCACGACGGTGCGCCTGCACACTTCAGCTTAGATGTGCGGAACACTTTACATGCAACGTTCCCAGAGCGATGGATTGGTCGAGATGGTCCCATAGCTTGGCCACCAAGATCGCCGGATCTCTCGTGTTTGGACTTTTTCCTGTGGGTCCATATGAAAAGCCTAATCTACGAGTGCCCCATTGAAACCGATATGGATCTAGTCGCCAGGATCGCCGTTGTTGCCGGCAATATTCGGGAAATGCCTGGTGTCTTCCCAAATGTGCGTCGGTCCCTATCCCGCAGGTGTGAAGCCTGCATTACAGCTGGCGGCAGCTCTTTTGAGCAATTTCTTTGAGCATGTACCTCAATTACCATTCCTGTTAATAAAATGTTTTCTGAAGTATCTCCTCTCCTTCTTGTGTTCATTCTTTAAATATGACAGTGGAAAACTACCTTTTAACCTCTCACCGCTTGCGTTCCGACCATACATTCTATGACGAATATTGCTCGTATAGCTGCGTTCTACCACCCCGTAAAGTTTTGCCCACTTTTTCAGATTCACATTTTTCAGATTTGGCTGGGGTTTCAGAACCCCAGCCAAAGAGTCTGATTGGTCCTCGCAATTCTCTCTCGTTGGGGGAGGGGAGAGATATGGTAAGGGAAGAAAATAGATAGTTCTCAAAACTCTTGTCTCGAAACCATTGGCTGACTGTTTGTGAGAACCATTGAGGGGGGGGGGGATCATTCATTCAGGGGGGGGGGGATCCTTATGGGCATCCGTGTCGTAGTTTCAGACATGGCGCCACTCTAACAGAGGCTTTTCGGCGAGGAAGCTGAAGACAGGAACTGAAACAGTTCTAAGTGAATATGAAAATTCACGCAGAACACATTACTCAATTATTATTAGATTTGATTTAATAACCAAAACTGTAACATATCTAAGAAAAAGCAAAATAATTTTACCTATAGAATAGACTATAGACTATTTATTAAAGTAGTTACCAGGTAAAAAGGCATTAAAAGGTATTAAAATGAAGACCAGGTGGAATAACATTAAAAATACAGGTGATACAAATTTGGCATAAAGGAAATCTATTGAAACATTTTCTGAAACATTAATAAATTCAAACAGTATTTATTAAAAATCACAAACGGATAATTGAGAAACTATTGGATAAAAGATGAAATTAAAAACCTTGTTAAAACAAGAGATAAATACTACAAGATGTTTAAACGATCTATATAAATCGAATTATAAAAATGTAAGAATTAGCACACTCCCCCTTCACACGCTTAATACGAAAGTAAAAAATAAAAATAAAAAAATTTTAATTGTAATCAGTCACTGAGTTCGTATTTACTTTAATGGAATATAGGGCGCCGATTTATCTACTCAACAAGATTATCGGCACCCTATCTTCCTTTGAAATGAATACGAACTCAGTGATTGTTATTTTCTGCTTTTCTGGGTAAAAATGTAAGAAGATAAATATTTTTAAAATTTTTAAATTTATTTGCATTTTTTTGTCATTTTTTAATGACACCTGTTTTTTAACACCTACTGTCAAAAACTTTCATTTTATATATGACATAAATATCGGCCACATTTTTCCTCCCTTTTGGAGTCGCGTTTGACGTAGGCCATGACATTGGTTTGGATGTCTCCAATGATTAATTTGAGAAATGACTCGTGAAAGTCTAACCCCGAGAGAATTCCCCATCTCCTTTTATTTGGGGGAATGAATAGTGCGGTAATATTCGACGGTTATTATATGAGCTTTTATTTGACATCTAACTCGTAAACTGTAGTAGAACGACTTTTACATTTGTCATTTTTAGGGGGAAAGAAAGCATGGAGAGGGGTCAATTTTTTATAACTTATTACACTCCCCTCCGTCACACGATTTCATTTGAAGCATAGCTTGTTAAATTCCGCACTCGCGTTTAGCAGATACACATGGGGACAAACGTTTTCATATTTCCCCTTCTTTTAGGGTGGGGGGGGGGAATGATAGCATTGCGAGTCAATGTTTTATAGCTTGTGACACTCAAGCTTTCTTTTGACGCATAACATGCTAATTTCCGCATTTTCGTTCTGACGATATAAGGGAATAATCGTTTTCATATTTCCCTATTTTTAAGGGAAGAAGGCAGGATGGGTGTCAATTTGTTGTAGACGATGACTAGGGATGTAAATTTTTCGTGCGAAAAAAGGCGAAGTTCGCGGAGCGAACTTTTTTCAGCTTATTTTTTTTATATATTTTTTTTTTCACCGCGAATATCGCGCTGAAATTCAAAGGATCAAAATTGTAAAATTCGCGCATTATTTAGATTCACAAATCATAAAAATTGCACTTCGGTGGTGCGCACATAAACAAGATAATGATAGTTGGATTCATAAAACTGTTTAAAAAGAACAAAAATTAAATATAAAATAATTGGCTTTATTCAGGATGAACTCTCACGCAGCATATTAAGGGATAATAGATTTTATGAATTCTGCTACAGTATATTGCCCTCCTTTCACAATTTGGCCATCATTTCGCACAACACCTCTGTATTTAAGAAAGAGACCGTTCTGAATTAACACTGTTCGGTGAGACAGATAAATATCGGAGAGACTGGGAAATCTTTCTTTTTGGAAGACCAGAGAAAAGTAGAATAGTCAATTTTATTTAATTCTTTCGCAGTTTTTACACAGCATCGCTATGCGGCTTTTAAGTTGTTTGTTGTCTGCGAGCATGGGAATACTGTTCAAAATTATATTATTAGCGTCATTCGCAGAAATATTAAAACATTTTGGTTAATTGGGATCGAAAATTCAAAATACTTTAAAAAATAGAGGTGACGAAATCTGCAGTTTTTTTGCATCACTGAAATATTGCCCAAGTTTTTTCGAACATGAAAGGAGTGTATTTCTTGCGACTGTGAACCCTTGGCTTCTGCTGAGTAATTTCACTGTCAAATCGTTCATTTTTTTGTGCAGGACTTCAAACAACCTAGCAGATCGGAAATATTTGACCTATATCTTTTTGATTTGATTCAAATCACTTTTAAGGAATCATTTCTACACATTTCAAAGATATATTTAAATGTACTACTGCAGCTATTTCCAATTTTCTGCTCGAAAAATCACTGAAAAATTATATGAACGCTGTGATAGAATCTACCGTTTTGTTTGAAAGGAAACTTAGGTTTGACACCGATTTCTTGAAGGAACACTTTAAGACGAACTTTACGTGCAGGACAAAGGGTGAATCTCGGTTTAACCGCGGCAACCAAAGAATTAACAGTTTTGAATTCTCGTTGTCAGTGTCTCGCAAACAAGATTTAGAAGATGAGCATTACACGTGGCATGAACTGTATTTAGGAAAACAACTTTAACTTTTATTCCCATGCTTTCAATATGTACGAAGCGTTGTCAGTAACAGAAGCTGTGGAACAGAATACGATAATTTAAATTTGTACATCGAATAATTTGCTACAATCAACATCATTACTTTGGAGAAATGTTATTACAACATTGAATTAAATATTTTCCCAACGCATTGCTCCGTTAATAAAGAGGCATGTAGAGGATATTTGAAGGGGGATTGTCTTACCCACCTAAGGAGTGAATATGGAGAGAAGTTTACAATTTAGTCGTAGAAACTAGCTACTGAGGAAACGTAAAAGTAATGAAAGTAAGCGTCATACTTCTACATAAGTTACTCAAAACATGTTTTCATGAATTTCAGAAAAAAATAGTATTACAAATATGTGACCAGTCGAAAATTTACACAAACTGACTATTCCCTTTTGTGACATATCAGAATTTTAGCAATTTGAAAATTTAAAAAATTCTAATGTCACAGAATTTTAGGGGGAAAAACATCAAAAATCGCGTAATCGTTAAAAAATATCAAATTTGCGATATCGAGAAAAACAAATCAAACCATTCAAAAGCATTAGCAATTAGCAGAATTTTTGATTATTTATGATTTTTATTTATGAATTTTTGATTATTATTTATTATGATATTTTGATATTTGACGTAAAGCAACATGCTATACGTCAAATGAAAATTTGACGTATAGCATGTTGCTTTCCACATTGTCTGCCCACCGTCCTGTCTCTCCCTCTTTCTCAGGCCCTTAGGCATGATCTTCATAATCCTATTCACCAATCTATAATTATCCATATGGGCAACATGGTCAAAATAGCGGAGTCTCTCTCTACACAATATGCTGCTCAAAGGAAGTTGCTGACTCCTTTGTCTAACGTCATCATTACTTATAAAGTTTAACTACCTAATGCCCAAGATACTGCGTAAGCATCTAGAATCAAACGCATCAAGTTTTACGTTATCTTGTTTACAATGTGTTTAAGTTTCACTACCATAACAAATCCTAGAAAGAACCAAAAATTATGCAGTCTAATTTTAGTCTTCAGATGTATACGTTTATTTCTCCACATTCTCCATAAATTCTTAAACGTCCCGGCAGTAATCCCTATCGTCTGTTAATCTCATTCCGGACATCACCAGTATCAGTTACATAGCTCCAAAGATAATTAACGGGGATACCTACTCAAGACTGCAAATATTCAGTTTAACTGAATCACAACCTGCCTGATCAATTTTCATCACTTTAGTTTTCTCTCTGTTTATGACCTAACCTACTGCACTACCATCTGATCAACATAAAAAGGTTCATCTCGTCAATATCATTTGCCAAAAGGAATAAATCATCAGCATAACTAAATCAAAATTTTCAGATCTCTTGACCATTTCAGAGCAAAATCTTTTCCTTGCAGTGAATTTCGCATAACATAATGAATAACCAAACTAAAGAGAAAAGGAGACAAAATGCACCCTTGTCGAACATCAGAAACAATACTATACCAATTGCTATAAGCCTTATCAGCTCACACGCACGACTCAGTGTTATTATAAAGAGCTTTCATTATGTTAACTAAATTGTCTGGTATGGGATACGATCTCACAATCAACCACAAATTATGACGATCAACAGAGTCGAAAGTCTTTTTGAAGTCAACAAAGCTAGCAACCAAAGGTTTCTGAAACTCTAAGCATTTCTCAAGAATCTGCCTGAGTGAAAATTTCTGATCTACACAACCCTTACCACTTATGAATCCATATTGCTTATCACGCAATTGACTGTCAACCAGATTCTTAATTCTATTAAGCACAATCATGCAAAGAACTTTACCTGGAACAGAAAGTAGGCTGATACCCTTATAGTTATCATAAGAACTGCGATCACTTTTTTTAAAAATAGGGATAACAATAGTTCTGGTAAAATCTTTATGAAGAATGCCTTTATCATAAAAGATATTCAAAATTTCAGTCATCCGTGTGGTAATCAAAACATTCCCAACCAGTGGCGCACCCAGAATGGGGCGCCAAGGGGCCCTAGCACCCCCAAAGAAAAAGGAAAAAAAAACATTAGAAAATTTTCCAAGTATCTTTCCTAATTAAAATTCATTTTTTATATTTATGTTGTGTCGTGTCTTCTATTTCTATATTACTTATGAATTAGCGGTCACATAAGGTGGGAATACCCTATAGCTCTCGGGAATCACGGCAGCTGTGAACACAAAGCGAACGAATCAGGCGGATCGAGCATTAATTCGTTTGCCCTAGCCGGGCCAGCACGACTCTCACCCCCCCCCCCCCCCTCCCGCAAGATTAAATCCTGAGTGCGCTACTATTCCCAGCTCTATACATTTCGGTAGTAATTTCATCTATCCCTGGGGATTCATGTAATTTAAGTTTAAAAATATCCAAAATAACTTCAGACTGTGTTAAGGGCAAATATTAAAGCCAGTAATTCATCTATGATCATTACAAATAATGGACGTTGAACTAACCACATTGTTTAGAACATCACTGACATGCTGAGGCTACCTAGCCATGGCAGAATCCTCACCTTCTATAACTTTACTTTGTTTATCCTTCAATCCCTGTATACCTGTCCGTTTTCCACCACACAAAACGTTAACTATCTGGTATAGCTCTCTGCTGTTGTGCTGTCTAACTCTTCCACGGCTTTGTCAACCAGGCCATCAAGGCCATCAAGCCATTTTTCCTCAACTTCAGTAGTAAGCAAACCATGACTCTCATGATGACTTAGTAACCTATCGTAGTAAGCTTTAGCTATAACTGGGTCTTTCAGAGCTTCAATATTAAAGGTTAATTTTTTAACCTGAGCATAACACTTTGTAGTTAAGTAATAAGTTGCAAGACACTTTTAACAAGGTAATGGTCAGATGCAATTTCAGTTCCCTTATATGACCTGGTATTCCTAACAGAACTAGCCCATTTGCTGTTAATTAATATGTAATCAATCATATTCTTATGCAGCCCATCAGGTGAAACCCATGTGTACTTACCATGTGTATATCGCGGTGTTTGTAATAAGTGTTAGTTATTCTCAAATTATTAAATTTACCTCCTTGTAGGAGACGTTGTCCATTGCCATTCGAGCTTCAAATACTAAAACGGCCTATCACCCCTCCCCAAAGGTCAGAGTTAGTACCAATTTTGGCATTGATGTCATCTAGAACAAGGGTAAATATCTCCTTTCTTGACAGAATTGAAAATATTCTGTAGTTTTATGTAAAACATATCCTTCTTAACATTTTCATCATCATCGGTGTGGGCATAACAGCTCATAACCGATGATGATGAAATTTTCATCATCATCGTCATTAACATTTCGTCATTAACATTAAGTTTTTAATTCTTATCTGAAATTTTGCTGTAAGAAACCTTTCATTAATGCTCTCATATCCTAGAAGAGTATCACTAGGGTGTCTGCTGAGAAGTAGACCTAAGCCTTGGAGATGCGTTTTATCTTCCCTCCCTGAAAAGAGAAATTTAATTTATATTATTTTTAAGACTCTGACCTTTATCTATCTATCTGGTCTCTTGGAAGCCTAGAATATCTAAATTATAATGGTGGAACTCTTGTGTGAGGACATCAAGAGAATAAACTTTATGCAGAGTCCTCACATTCCAACTACCTATGGAGAGAAAATGGTTAGTTGGATGTTTAAAGAAACTAGGCTTATTGAGGGAGGGAATGCCGATAATATCAAACAGCCCCCTAATCTGAGACATGGGCCAGGGTCTATGCCCATGTCTCTGTCCCATGTCTATTTTCGAAAAGCTAGTTTAAAAAAATAATTAAAAGCTTTTTATTTAAAAATAATTTTTTTTAGAATATGCAGTTTGACTTCAGAGAGGAAAAAACCACATAGAATGCCACAACTGATTTTACTTAGTACATATGACTTCTTAGATATTAACTATCAAACTTTATCTATATTTTATGACATTCGAAATGCATTCGGCACTATCTTCTATAAAATATTATTAAAAAATACACTCAAGTATTACAGGAATTGTACTAACATGGTTTAAAAGTTGTCGAAAGAACAGGACCAATTAGTTCTGAGCTAGAAGTAAAATAGGGCATTCCACAGGTTTCTCTACTGAGGACGATTTATTTTTGGTATAAATGATTTTTGTCATATGAACATAACAGGGAGAATTATTAGTTTTGCAGATGATATTGCAATCACGTTTCGACCAAAATATATAACAGAATTATAAATATTACTGAAAGGTGAATTGAAAATTTTTTGTACTTGGTTTAATACTAATAAATTAACTTTGAATTTAAACGAAATTAATATATTTTTGTTTGAAGTGCAGAATTATAGAAGATTTAGATATTGAAATTCATAATGATGCATTCATTCAAGATTTAGCTTGTTACTGTAAACCTATCGAAATAGTAGATGTGACTGACTACTAGGTATAAAAATCGATCATAAACTGATTTGGAAACCGTATGTGGATAAAATGAAAAGAAAACTTAGATCAATGTTATTAAAAATGTATTATGTACTTTACAATTGGTAGATGCAGAAATGATGGTTCTGCATCTACAAGTAGATCCTTCTCTACATAGCACTGAGTAATGTCAGTTTAATTATAAACCGATCTACTCGACGGATCACAGCGAAAAGTGGTGGATACCTTAATAAAAACATGGGGTAGAGAATTTTCGAATAAAAAAAAAGAGTTAGTGTTAGTGCCATCAGGTGACGTGGGTGCGCTAAATTAAAGAAAATAACAAATTGAACAAACATAAACTTTATTTTAGAAATCAAGATTCTCAATATATGAACCATTCGTATTCAAAATGTGCTGGAAATATGGGATTTTCCAAAAGGGACTTTAGGATGTTGTTTTGTAATAAAAAGGAAAACACATGGAATATATCTCATTTGTTTATTGTAAATTTAAGTTTCATCGATTACAATTAAACTTGAAAGATGTCATTTAAATGTCCACCACGGCTACGTTTACAGGCATCGATATGAACATCATAATTTTGTAAGATATTTTCAATCATTGAGACATTAATCTCTCTTATGACGGCTCGGATGTTATCTTTTAAGTCTATATGTTTTCTGGTTTGTTGACGTAAACTTTACTTTTCAAATAGCCCCAAAGGAAAAAGTCCAATGGTGTTAAGTCACTTGCGACTCTATTTCGTGAAGTTACACGTCCAAGGAATTTCGAGCGTAATAATTCTATGTTCACTCGTGTTGCATAAGCTCGTAACACCATCTTGTTGAAAATACACATCAGAAATGTCAATTCCATCAATTTGAAGCCACAGAAAATCTGTAATCATCGCATTGTAACGCTCTGCATTCACCATAACAGCATTGCCACGATCATTTTCAAAGAAAAATGGGCCAATGATTCCTTCAGACCACAAACCACACTAAGCCGTATATTTTTGTGCATGAAGTGATTGTTCGCGAATAATTCGAGTATTTTCTTCCCCCCAAAGTCGATAATTTTGTTTATTGACACTTCCATTTGAAGGCCGTGAAATGTGCCTCATCGCTGAAGATGATTTTACGCGAAAACTGAGGATCTGTTGCCCTTTGTTCTAACATTCAAGTAACAAAATTTCTGCGTTGCAAATGGTCCGTTTCCTTCAGTTCCTGCGTTTACTGAATCTTAAAAGCACGCAAATGCAAATCTTTATGTAAAATCCGCTATAAACTGGTTTAAGCAATGCCTAATTCTTGAGAACGTCGTAGAATTGCTATAAACTGGTTTAAGCAATGCCTAATTCTTGAGAACGTCGTAGAATTGATGTTGATGGGTCATTTGCGATACTTTCACGTAACAGCAGTAATGTTCTCAGCAAAACTGGCAGTTTTTGATCTCCCTGAAGGTTTATTATGAACAGATCCAGTTTCTTGAAATTTTTTCACTAAATTTCGAATTGCTTGTTCAGTAGGACGATTGAATGCGCCGAAAAATCACGAATTTTGCAAGTTCAAAATCTATTGACGTAATAAGTTATTAATTATGAGTTATCAATCTATTGACGTAATAAGTTTTAATGATTTCAATACGTTGTTCTTGTGAGAGCGACGCCATAGTTAGACTTGTATATGACTGAAGTTAAGGTATATGAAATTCCACCTGAAAAAAAAATTAAGTTATCGGCATTCAAAATCCTAAAACCCCTTTTGGGAAATCCTTGCTTGAAACATGTCTCGGGGAATGGCTGCAACATGCTGTGTTATTCTTGTCTTCAGTTCAGCAAGAGATTCAACATTGCCTTGGTAAATTCGTCTTTTTAAACAACCCCATAACCAAAAATTGCATGGGTTTAGGTCGGGGGAACGTCGTGGCAAGCATTTGAAAACTATCGAGAAATTATTCTGTCCTCACCAAATGTGGTACGCAACAATGGCGTGCAATATGGGATGAAGCCCCATCCTGCATAAAAGGTGTGGAGTCTAAGTAATTTCTTTCATGCAAAAGCCGGAATAATCTTGCGCTGGAGAAAATCTGTGTAACGTGGTCCATTCACCGATCGACGCACGTTGCCTTGAGGAATGATATCCTCAACGAAAAATGATCCGATTATAAATTTTGCAGTAAACCCGCACCATACAGTTATAGTCGGAGTGTATGGGAACATCATGCACAGCATATTCGCAATAATCTTGCGCTGGAGAAGATTCACCGATCGACGCACAGGGCCATGAGGATGTGTAGGTCCCATTTCGGCAGTTGTGCGTATCCACTGCTCCATGTAGCGAAAAATGCGCCTCATCGCTCATAAGACTTTTGAAGGCCACATGTCGTCGAGCTGCATCGTAGTCAGAAATCGCAAAGCGAAGTCGGTTGCTGTTCAGGGCCGCGTGGTAGCAGCTGTTGCACCCTATGAATTTTATAACGATACCATTTCAGGATAGACCGTATATTTCTATGGACAGTTGACCACGGAAGTTCCAATTGCCGGGATACCTGCCTCACACTAACTACGGGTAACTCCGATTGAGACTCGATTTCTGCAACAGTAAATGTGATGTCTTCCACATTGTTTTCTACAACAGGCCGCCGGCCTCTACCTGAAGACACAACCAACTCGTCTGTTTCTACGAATTTCTGTATCATATTCTTCAGTTCATTTAGCGACAAAGGTTCTTTCCTTATATCTTTCACATGACAATATTCGCGTAATGCAGCGGAGGTTTCACTAGCAAAGCTCGGTACTTCTTGCAGATACCCACGGTTCCTTCTAGCGAGTACAAGGATTATATCACGTTTTATAGTGTGCCTCATGCGACTCTCACGTGTGATTGGCTGCAATGTCACGAGAAATTAGCATGTTCTACCATGCTTTTAGCGCACCTACGCCACCTTGTTGCCACTAACATTAACTATTTTTTTCGCAAATTCTCTACCTCCATGTTCTTATTAAGGAATCCACCACTTTTCGCTGTGATCCGATGAGTAAATCCTTCTCTACATCGCTCTGAGTAATGTCAGTTTAATTATAACCACCCTGTACATTGTAGATAGGCATATTAAGATACCTTTATGTATATAAACTAATGAAATGTACACTGCTGGCCATTAAAAGTCATCAGATTGTCCCGAAATATGCAAGATGGGTAGCCCATGGGAGAACACGTAAATGATTCAAAATGTAGCACATATGCACATCATGTGTGACAGTAACTTATACTCTGGAAGTGGTATAATAGGCTATTACAAAGAGCCGGTGTAAAACACCGGAATTGTGTATGCTCACAGTTCTTGTGCACTAAAGGATCAAGTATACCCTGTTGAAGAAGACAGCATCCAAACGACCAGGTTTCCGACATTGATCAAGGGAGAATTGTGAAATTACGGGAAGGCAGATTACCGTACCGAGACATCAGTGCTCGTGGTGGACGGAATGCAGCCACAGTGATGAGAATATGGCGTAAGTGGGTAGAAGAGGAATAAACTCACCGACATGAAGGATCTCAACGGCCCTGTCACACAAAGGAACAAGGGGACAGACATCTCGTGCGCATGGGTATGAATGATCGTACAGCCACATCAAACACCTTTGCTTAACAGTTAAGGTGTGTTGCACATCAACCAGTGTCCACACATAAGATTCGACGTCGTCTGCAGCATCAGGGCATCTTTGCTAGGCGGCATTTGCTTTGGCTACCATTGACTCTACAACACAGGCGTATGCGACTGCAATGGTGCCAAGAACGACACTCACCGATGTGCAAATGGCATCGCATCGTCTTTTCACATGAATCCCACTTCAATATGCAGCACCATCATGGACGAATCTATATCTGACGGTACCGCGGTGACAGGCTCAGTGAGACATGGACGATGCATTGCCATACAGGTCTGGGATGGATATTCGCAGGAAATGACACAATATGTTGTCTGTCATCTTAATAGTTAATACTGTATTTACATTCAAAGAAATTTTAGACCGTCATAAGGGATTTTCGCTAGAGCAGTAGTTCTTCACCTTTTCGGCGTCACGGATCCCTCTAAAGTCTACCTCTTTCTGTGGATCAAACTTTCATCATTACCTGATATATTTTGTGAAACAAAAATATAAATCCTCGCCGCGAGGCCCTCTAGTCCTTTAGCTCCTCTTCATTTGTTGGCTATTTGGTAATTCGAAATTAAACATTTGAATGTTAAATTCGATACTCTATAGATTGTTAAGTTATCAACAGCCAATCACAAGTTGTTGATCAGCATGAAATAACCAGTGTTGACACACACTACTGATATAATTCCAGACAGGGGAGTAGCAAAGGAGTATGGTTGCGGAGGGGGCGGGAGAAATCGAAAATTTTCCAACTCTGAAATCAAATTTTGCCAACTGAGCAAAAAATATCTACTAGCCATAATTTCACCAAAATTATCTCAATATTTACATTATGTCTGAATTCTAGCAAGTCAGTGTTAATGTTTCCGTTGATTTGGCCAACTCTCCATAATTTCACAAAACCAATCGCAAACTTGACATCTGTCATAAATTTGCCAAGTCACTTAAATATTATCAAACTCCCAAATATTTTGCCAGGTGTTCTCGATTTTCACCTCGCCTATACCAAGTGCATTCGAACTTTGTCTACTATCCTAGATTTTGCCAACTCGCCTATATTTTACCCAGTGGATTCGAATTTTGCCACCTCACCTACATTTTTCCAACTCGCTGGTGCCATTTACCAACAGGAAAATGCCAGACCAAATCATTCAACAATTCCTGGATAGCCACCATGTGACACTTCTGCCCAATTGAACATGTCTGGTCCATGATCTCACGATGACTAGCACACCAGACATCAGCAGCTGTTACAACAGATGAACTTTGGTTAGGTATCGAAACTGCACCGACTGACATTCCCCAAACGCACATCCGTCGTCTCGATGCCGCCGACCGGTTTCTTGCACCGGTTGGATGGTGACGGTGACTGAGACCTCACCTATCAGGTGCTCTGGGTGGGCTCTCAGTTCGAGGGCTCGACAGAACGGATTTGGTCCCCTAGTAGGCCTCAGCCCTCACAAAAACCTGGGCCTTACTAAAAGTCTCCACTCCAGGTGCCGAGCGAACTTGGATCTATATATCCTTGTTCATGGCTAACCGGGGAACAGATTAAAGTTCCGGTGGTTAGCTTTCCTTTTATAGGACTGCTGCAATGTGAGGTCGGGGTTGAGGTGCGTCTATATGGCGCATTGTTGCCACCGCTCTAGAAGTCATGGCTTTTCATAACCAGGTAGTGTCGTCAGATGGAACCGGGAATTGCGGTGGTTGCATAACATCGCAACAAAAAAAAACGATCCTTGTAACATAAGCTATGTATTATCTTTCTTGGTGTTGCCCTTTTAATAGCCAGCAGTGTATATATGTATATATAAATAGGAATTATTTTCGAGGAAAAATATGTGAACATTATCTACGTACGGAGGGGAAACAATATATTGTTACATTAGTTGAAAAGGAGATTGTGCATAAGCATGTATGGTATTTGGCCCCCAAAATGTTCAATAGCTTACCTTATGAATTGCAAGACTTCTCTGGCAATCTTTTCATGTTTAAAAACTTATAGGTTTCTCCTTATGGGGTTCCAGATATAGAATTTGTATATAATTAGGTTATTAATTACATTCTGATATTGCGAATTATTTTTTATTTGAATTATTACAATATTTGTGAATTCAGATAGTTTGAAATTTTGCATCTCATATGTCATCATATGTGTTAATATGTATAAAATCCTATGTGTATTTCTATGTTATGCATACCTATCCACCTACCTACCTACCTACATACATACATACATACATACAAAATCCTCATGTAGCTGTCACCGCAACTTTTTCCTCTTCGAGATATGCGGTATGAACTAAATATACTCCGCGTTTATTAAAATAATTACCTGTTCAAAATTAAAAACCTATCTAGGACTGCATATCTAGGACTATCTTGCTGATCTATCTAGCTGCACTATCTATCTTGCTGCACTATCTAGGACTACCTTGCTGATATGACTTAAAAAAAATGCCTTCTAACAAATATTTCTGAAAGAGTAGCCAAAACAAGATTTAGATTTGGACCAGGAACTATCTACAAGCAATACGCAGTCCCGTATTCTCTAACTGTAGTTGCGACGAGTAGAGATTTCAAATGATAGAGAAAAATACAAATTTTGTTTGAACAATAACAAAAAAAAATCGAAATTTATTTAAATTTCAGAATCAACAGAATTCCACCACTGGCATATAAAGGTGGATGAATTTACATTACAATCACTTTATTAAGTACCCACTCCACTTAAATAAACTTAATTTAAAATAACAATCAAAATTGAAAGTGTCAATCAAAATTAAAAGTGAGAGCAATCAGAATAAAGTGAATTAAAATAACTATACAATGTCTATTTCAACATTTCCCTTCCTGAAATATGGTCTAAATTCAGTCCAGTGATTTCCACTAAAATCGGACTTAAGCGAAGACAGCAAAAGAAAGATAGATAAAAAGACAGAACCCTGGTCCTGTTAGTACAATCACCCTGCATCGAACTCTTTCTGCGGCCGAAGTGTGACAATATCTCTCTGGCAACCCCGGGAATTCTACAACACTATGGGCCAATCAGAAGCTAGCCACGGGCAAAACACAGTCCTGTTCCATATTTCACAAGTAGAAAGGAGTCTTGTTGCCAGGACACGGCATTCCTTCCAGAGGTTAATGTCTGCTTTTGCGAAAGACGAAATGGTTCCATACGAGTCCGACTTCCTGTGGTTTAGTGGTTGCGCCAGAATGGAAAAATAAAAAATTAAAATTATTAATATCAATAGGTCTGCGACCTATCATAGCTATAAGATACGGAGGTTCCACCAGATTGTAATTTTGCTCTCCAGATAAATTTATCCTCAGCTAGACTTGCTGCATTTGGCCACTGTATGCAGTTGCTGACTCCTTCTAACCTCATCATTACTTCCAAAATTAAACCCCTAATGCCCAAGATACGGCTCAACATCTATCATCAAAGGTATCAAGTTTCTTATTATCCTACTTAAAAATGTTTCATGTTTTGCTGCTATAACTAACCTTAGAAAGAATCAAACTACTATATAGCTTAATTTTAGTCTTTAGGTGTATATGCCTATTTTTTCACACTCTCCACAGTTTTTTAAAAGTCTCAGAAGCAATTCCGATTCTTATATTTATCTCATCGCGCAAAAACACTCCGAGAACATTAAACAGCTCCCGAGATAATTAAATTGAAACACTTGCTCAAAAGCGCAGCCATTCAAAGCAACTGAAGCACTATGTGCTTGATAAATTTTCATCACTTTAGTGTTTCTCTATTACCAAAACTTCTATACACTGAAGTGCCATTGATTTAGGCGTAACAACCTAGTAACGTGTTGGACCCACCTCTGGACCTGATAACGGTCGCCACAGACGAGGCAAGGACTCAACAAGCTTGCGTAAATGATCTACAGGTATGGCGACCATGCATCCACACAGAGCTGCCACAATTCTCTCAAGGTCGTCACTGATGGGACACTGGCCCAAATACTCTGCTCTATGGTATCTCAAAGTTTTTCGATGGGATTTAAATCTGGACTTCTACGTGGACAATTCATTATTTCAAAGTTAGCAGAATGTTCCTGAAACCATGCAGTAGCCAACCTGGATCAATGAGATGAACAGTTGTCTTGCTGGCAGAAGTCATCTTCACTGGGATGCATGAGGGCCATAAACGTGTGATGGGCCATAAATGGGTTATTATTAATGGGCCAGCCTACGTACCAGGATGCATTGAGAGTCATCGGTACACGTAGCAAAGGTCCCACAGACGTCTAACAGAAGAAATCCCAGGCCAACACTGAGTCACCACCAGCTTATACTGTTGCGACCTGATAAATAGGATCCATGGCATCATGGGGTAGGGTCATGGGGTAGGGTCATCATGGGGTAGGGTCATCATGGGGTAGAGTCATGGGTAGGTCATCTATAACTTATATGATCCGGTATTCCTAACTGAACTAGCCCATTTGTTGTTAATTGGAATATATCATATTTCTGTTCAACTCATCAGGTGAAACCCATTTATATTTTTAAATGTCCCAGTGTTAGTTATTTGCAAAGAGTTAAGTTTTCTTAACTGTAGGAGACGTTCCTTATTGCCATTGGAACTACCAATGCCAAAGGGATCTAAAACCCCTGCCCAAAGGTCAGAGTCTGTACCAACTTTAGCATTGAAGTAACCTATAAAAACGAATTTTTTCTCGATCCAAAATTTATTGGGATCTATTTACTACATTGCTCCAAAGTATTAGCTAACGTTGCCTGAGCAAACGTCTGAAGATGTTTCTTAGGCAATTAAAATTTCTTTCTTCCCTACATTAGAGCCGCACGAAAGCGCTCAGACCATATAGCACAAATTGCCTAATACCGAGCTGCCTAAATATAAATATCGTTCTTTAAAATAGAGTTTTAGTTTCATCTTCTTACATGAAGTCACCTAGTCTCCTTTCTTGATAGAATTTAAAATATCCTGTAATTGTCTGTAAAACCCATCTTTCTCGTTCTAATCAGAGTCCTCTGTGGGGGCATAACAAAAGATGACATTTGTCATCTGTTGTTATGCCATTTAATTTTTGTTTTAAATTTAGCTATAAGAATTCCTTCATTAATGCAGTCATATCCTAGAAGAGCATCACTGGCGTGTCTGCTGAGAAGCAAACTACACTTTAGAGATGCTTTCTATCTTCCTTCCCTGAAAAGAGAAATTTAAAATTATTTTTAAATATCTTAACTTTACCTGTCCATCTGGTCTCTTGCAAGCCTAGAATATCAAGGTTATAACGCTGGAATTCCTGCGTGAGGACATGAAAAGAATAATCTCTATGTCTTCAAGTTCTGCTTACCTGAACAGAGAAAATGATTAGTAGGATTTTTAAATAAACCAGATTTATTGAGAGAAGTAGAGCCAATAATATCAGGCATGGGGATTGATATTATTGGCATTGGAATTCCCAGGCATGGGGCCCGTTCATTACTCCCCCCCGCTCCTGTTCCCCCACAAGTTCCCCCGCCCGTTCCCCCAACGCTAAAGGCTGAAGCCACCCATGTAGGTAGGAACTTCAGGCACCATCCTTTCAAGAACTAGAAACTGATTTGCCTGAGACACATTACTCCAGTGTAGGATTGGCGATGCCCAAGTAGCTAAGTGAGGGGTCAGGCAGGTATCTGCGATGCCATCTGATCAGGATTATCCACCAGCTGATATCAGGTATCTGTGCTTCTCTTCACTCATTGCTTTACCGACAATTTCAGCAAATGAGGTAGGTTCTATATTTTTCTTTTCATTTAATGGACATTTTTACATGAAGTATCCAGGTTTGCAACATCTTCTAACAGACCTTAGTTACTCTTGAATATTCAATGGTGATAGCGTAGGAGCATGTTTTGAAGAAGTTAGGAATTTCATGTGATAACTTGATTCTGCAGATTCTATTACCAGTTTTCATCTCAGCCAGTTCTTGAAAACATAATGACATTTGAAAAAATCAAATTAAACGAAGAAATATTAGTTTTAGCGCTGTTCTGATTGCTTGAAACACAGCTAATACCTACACCGTTTGGAATAACTTTCTAATTAAGAGTCATATTGAAATTTTGATGTTTTATTTTCAACTACTCGTGAAATGGAATGAAAATTCGATGACTAAAATAATATTTGACTGCGTAGAATTTTGAAACACAGCTAATAGCTAAACCGGTTTGAAAAACTTCCTAATTAAGAGTGAGATTAACCGATTTTACTGCATAGAATTTTGAAAAAATCGAATAAAACGAAGATATATTAGTTTTGGTGCTGTTGAGATCGCCTGAAACACAGCTAATAGTTACACCGTTTGGAATAACTTTATGAATAATTTATGATTCACAATTTATGCTCTATTTCCATCAAATCGTGACATAGAATGAAAATTTTATGGCTAAAAATCGAATTTTGAAAAAATCGAATTAAACGTTGAAATATTAGTTAACAGCTACACCATTTGGAATAACATTCTATTTAACAGTCCGATTCAGAATTTGATGCTTTATTTCCATCTACTCGTGACATAGAATCAAAACTCTATGGCTAGAATAAAGTTTGACTGCATAGAATTTTGAAAAAATCGAATTAAACGCTGAAATATTAGTTTTAGCGCTGTTCTGATCGCCTGAAATGAAGCTAAGAGCTAAACCTTTTGGGATATCTTTCTAATTAGCAATCAGATTTAAAATTTGATGCTTTGTTTCCATCTACATCGTGACATTGAATCAAAATTCTATGGCTGAAATAAAGTTTCACCGCATAATAGATTGGAAAAATCGAATTAAACGCCTGAATAACAGTTTTAGCGCTGTTCTGATCGCTTGAAACACAGCTAAAAGCTAAAACGTTTGAAATAACTTTCTAATTAACAGTCAGATTCACAATTTGATGCTTTATTTCCATCAGCTCGTGATATAGAATCAATATTCTGTGGCTAAAATAATGTTTAACTGCATAGAATTTTGAAAAAATCGAATTAAACATCGAAATAAGAGTTTCAGCGCTGCTCTGATCGCCTGAAACACAGGTAAGAGCTAAATGAATTGGAATAACTTTCTAATTAACAATCAGATTCAGAATTTGATGCTTTATTTCCATCTTCTCGTGATGTAGAATCAATATTCTTTGTCAAATTTAAAGTTTGACTGCTTAGAATTTAGAAAAAATGGAATCAAAAAAAAAATCAAAAGTGTTATTACGATGTTTACATCGTAATAACACTTTTGATGCTGTTCTGATCGGCTGAAACACAGCTCAAAGCTAAACCGTTTGAAATAACTTTCTAATTCACAGTCAGATTCAAAATTTGATGCTGTATTTCCATCAAATCGTGATATAAAATCAATATTCTATGCTGAAATAATTTTGACTGCACAGAATTTTGAAAAAATCGAATAAACATCGAAATAAATATTTTAGAGCTGTTTTGATCGCGTAAAACACAGCTAAAAGGTGAAATAATTGGAATAAGTCAGTCAGATTCACAATTTCATGCTTTATTTCCATCAACTGGTGATATAGAATTTATGGCTAAAATAAAAAATTCTATGGCTAAAATAATGTTTCACTGCATAGAATTTTGAAAAATCGAATTACCGAAATTAGAGTTTTAGTGTTGTTTTGGTCAGCTGAAACTCAGTTAATAGCTATACAATTTCGAATAACTTTCTATTAACAGTCAGAAGTAGTATAGTTAAATGAGAGTTCTGGGCCAATGTTAAAGTATAGGGATCCCATATTAACCTACGGGAGACTTTTTGGGGAGATGAACGTTGAGGTGGTGTTCGGGAAAGACGGGACACGAGTAGATTTTGTAGGGAAAATGTTGCAGTTATCAACACTTCACTGAATTATTGGGCTGTTGGGGTGTAATAATTGGTAAAACAGGAGAATTCGAGAAAAGCAAGACAGTTCGGGAAATTTGTTTAAAAAATATGACAATTCCAAAATCAATAGGTAAAATGAGGCTTTCGAGGGGTGCGGGAGAAAAATATGACGAAAAAACAGATTTTTGGGTGCTCTCTATGAATATATGATTTTTTACGTTCCAGTAAGTATGAGTAGATAAGAAAAAAAAGTCCCTGTTTTCGGTCAAGAGGGTCCATTTCATTTTATTCCCCATCCACAGGGTCTATTGAAGTATCGATGTTGACTGTTGTTTCAGTATACGTTGCAGATGGGGTTCACCGACTTCAGCCATGAGGTCTGCAGAAAAAAAAAATTGATAACTCTACTGATAATCTCTTTGGGAGAAGGCTTCCAAGACAGATGTGTCACGGCAACGCAAACATATTTGAATCTGTTGATCCAAATATGCTTGCGTTGCCGTGACACTGGGTGCTGACTGAAGCTCCCTCTTTATAACAATTAATAAAGACTTTAAAAACACTCAGGAGTTGAGGAAAAAAAGGAACTGAATTCAAATATGGAAGTTTTTAAATTCTTCATTTTTTTTTTCTCTCCTAGCCTCTTTTCCCCCTTGTATCCAGTCCGTTTCCCACACCCTTTACATACATTTGTTTCGTGCACAGCATTTCGTCGTGAGTGCATTGTTACAGCAACGCTTTTGTAAATTTTTTTAATATTCTATGCAGTTAAATATTATTTTAACCATAGAATATTTATTCTATACAGGATTTCATGGAAATAAAGCATCAAATTATGAATCTGACTGTTAACAAAAAAATTATTCCAAACGTTTTAGCTTTTCTTTGTGTATTAGGCGATCAAATCTCTAAAACTCTTATTTCGGCGCATTATTGGATTTATTCAAAAATATATGCATTGAAACATTATTTTACAAGCCATAGAATATTGATTCTATATCCGTAGCAGATGAAAATATCCGTAGCAGCATCAAATTGAGAATCTGATTGTGACGTAGAAAGTTATTCGAATTCTTTTAACTTTTAGCTCTGTTTTAGGCGATCAGAACAGCGCCAAAACTCGTATTTCGACGTTTAAATCGATTTTTTTTTTAAATTCTTTGCAGTCAAACATCATTTTATCCATAGAATATTGATTCTACATCAAGATATGATGGGAAGAAATCAGGAAATGGGGAATCTGACTGTTAGAAAGTTATTCCAAACGTCGGAACAATTCTAAAACTCTTATTATGACGTTTAATTCGATTTTTTCAAAATTTTAAGCAGTCAAGCATTATTTTAGACATAGAGTATTGATTCTATATTACGAGAAGATGTAAATAAAGCATCAAATTCTGAATCTGACTGTTAATTAGAAAGTTATTCAAATTCATTTAGTTTTTTAGTTGTGTTTCAGGCGATCAGAACAGCTCTAAAACTGTTATTTAGACGTTTCATTCGGTTTTTTTTAATTGTAATTAGTCATGCTTTATTTTTGCCATAGAATATTAATTCTATGTCTCGAGTAGATGCAAATAAAGCATCAAATTCGGAATCTGACTGTGAATTAGAAAGTTAATTCGATTGTTTTAGCTTTTAGCTGTTTTTTAGTCGATAAGAACAACTCTAAAACTCTTATTTCGACGTTAAATTCGATTTTTTCATAATTGTATGAAAAACATTATTTCAGCCATTTCATATTGAATTTGTGTTAGGAGTTGATGGAAATAAAGCATCAAATTCTGAATCTGACTGTTAATGAGAAAGTTATTCCAATTCTTTTAGCTTTTTGCTGTGTCTTAGGCGATCAGATTAGCTCTAAAACTCATTTCGGCGCATAATTCGATTTTTTCAAAATTCTGTGGTCAAAAATTATTTTAGTCATAAAATATTGATTCTATATCACGAGTAGATGGAATTAAAGCATCAAATTCTGAATCTGACTGTTAATTAGAAAGTTACTCAAATTCTTTTAGCTCTTACCTGTGTTTTAGGCGATCAGACAGCTTTATATCTCTTATTTGAACGTTTAATTCGAGTTGTTCAAAATTCTATGCAGTCAAACATTATTTTAGCCACAGTTCATTGATTCTATATCACAAGTAGATGGAAATAAAGCATCAAATTCTGAAACTGACTGTTATTTAGAAAGTTATTCCAATTCTTTTAGCTCTAAACTGTGTTTTAGGCGATCAAAACAGTTCAAGAGATCTCTTATTTCGACGTTTAATTCGATTTTTTCAAAATTCTATCAAATCCCACATCATTTAAGCTATAGTAATTGATTCTGTATCCCGAATTGATGGAATGAAGCATCAAATTTTGAATCTCACAGTGTGAGATTGAGAAATGTTATTCCCATTCTTTTAGCTTTTAGATGTATTTTAGGCGATCAGAATAGCTTTAAAACTCTTATTTCGGCGTATAATTCGATTTTCATCAAACTTCTGTCCAGTCAAATATTATTTTTGCCATAGAATATTGATTCTGTATCACGAGTAGATGGAAATTAAGCATCAAATTCTGAATCTGACTGTTAAATGAGAAAGTCATTCCAATTCTTTTAGTTTTAGCGTTAGCTTAAGGTGATCAAAACAGTGCTAAAATTCCTATTTCGGCGTATAATTCGTTTGTTTCAAAATTACATGTAGTCAAACATTATTTTAGCCATAGAGTATTGGTTCTGTATCATGAGTAGATAGAGTTAAAGCATCAAATTCTGAATCTGACTGTTAATTAGAAAGTTATTCCAATTCTTTTAGATTTTAGCTGTGTTTTAGGAGATAAGAACAGCACCAAAACTCTTATTTCGTTTCGTCGTTGAAGTTTAATTGGATTTTTTCAAAATTCTATGAATTCAAACATTCAGCCGTAGCATGTTGATTCTATATCACGAGTTGATGGAAATAAAGCATCAAATTGCGAATATGACTGTTAATTGGAAAGTCATTCCAAACGATTTAGCCATTAGCTGTGTCTCAGCCGATCAAAACAGCGCTAAAACTCTTATTTCGACGCATAATTCAATTGTTTCAAAATTCTATGCAGTCAAACATTATTTTAGCCATAGAGTATTTTTGTATACACGAGTAGATGGCAAAAAAAAAAATCATAAAATTCTGAATCTGACTGTTAAATTAAAAAGTTATTTATTTACATGAAATTTTGAAAAAATCGAATTTAACTTCGAAATGAGAATTTTAACGCTGTACTGATCGCCTAGAACATAGATAAAAGTCAAAAGAATTCGAATAAGTTACTAATTAACAGTGAGATTCACAATTTGATGCGCTTTATTTCCATCAACTCCTGATATAAAATCAGTATTCTATGGCCAAAATAATGTTTGACTGCATAGAATTTTGAAAATATTGAATTAAACGCTGAACTCTTACTTCTAGCGCTGATCTGCTCGCATGAAACACAGCTAATAGATACACGGTTTGAAATAACTTTCAAATTAACAGTCAGATTCACAATTTGATGTTTTATTTCCATCAACTTTTGATATAAAACAATAAGCTATGGCTAAAATATTATTTGACTGCATAGAATTTCGAAAAAATCGATACTTTACTTCCATCTACTTGTGACACAGAATCAAAATTCTATGGCTAAAACATTGTTCGACTCTATAGAATTTTAAAAAATCGAATTCAACGCCGAAATATCAACTTTAGAGCTGTTCTGCTCGCCTGAATCACACGTAATAGCTACACCGTTTGCAATAACTCTCTAATTCGTGTTAGAGTATCGAAATTCTATGGCTAAAATAGAGTTTTATGCATAGAATTTTGAAAAGATCAAATTAAACGCTGAACTCGCCTGAAACACAGCAAATAGCTACACCGTTTAATTACATAGCTAATATGATGTTTGATTACATAGAATTTTGAAAAAATCGAATTGAACGCCGAAATATCAGTTTTAATGCTGTTCTAAGGCCCTGAAACACAGGTAATACCTATCCAGTTTGGAATAACTTTCTAGCTAACAGTCAGATTCAAAATTGGGTGTCTTATTTCCATCTGCTCGTGACATAGAATAAAAATTCTATGGCTAAAATAAAGTTTGACTGCATAGAATTATGAAAAAATAGAATTAAACCCCGAAATATTACTTTTAGTGCTGTTCTGCTCGCCAGAAATACAGCTAATAGCTAAACCGTTTGCAATACCTTAACAGTCGGATTCACAATTTGATGCTTCATTTCCAGCTACTCGTGACCTAGAATCCAATATTTATTTCTAAAATAATGTTTGACTGCATAGAATTAAAAAAAAGAAAATTAAACTCTGAACTCTTAGTTCTAGCGCTCATCTACTCGCCTGAAACACAGCTAATGGCTACACAGTTTGGACTAATTTCCTAATTAACAGTCAGATTCGCAATTTAATACTTTATTTCCATCTATTTGTGACATAATAAAATTAAAAAAAAAACCAATTAAGCGCCGAAATATCAGTTTTAGTGCTGTTCTGCTCGCATGAAACACAGCGAACAGCTACACCATTTGGAATAACTTTACAATTAACTGTCTGATTCAAAACTTCGTGTTTTTTTTTCCATCCGATATTTTTGCGTATAATTCAATGTTAATCCGTCTAGTGGCCGAGTGGTTAGCGCGCTTCGTTACTGATATACGGGACCTGGGTTCGAACCCCGGGTAAGGCATGGCTGTTTGTGTCGTTTTTCTGCTGAGGTCCTGCCATCCTCTCATATATATTGAGATATTTATATTGTGGCATATAAACTGTGTCAGGCTCCTGTCAGACTTCTGTGGCAAACAGCTGTTTGAGGGGTTATTTATTTTTATTTTTAATTTGATGTTTCCAATATTCTGTGCTACTAACCTGCACTTCCGCCATAGAATCCCGTTCTATATTACGAGCTGATGGAAATGAAACATTTTGTCAATATGACTTTAAATTCAAAATCATATGGTACAGCTTTTTCTTATGATTTATGCCTAGAAAACAACGCTAAAACAGCTACTTTGATACATTAATCGATTTTTTCAAATTTCTATGCAGTTAAACTTGTTTTTAACGAGTAAGAATGTCTACTCGTTAAAAACACTTCCCTTTTGAATATATGATATTCACTAATCATATATTCAAAAGTTTTGGCAACATGTATATTCGTGTGTAACTCGATATTTCCAAAATTCTATACTACTAACCTACACTTTCACCATAGAATCCCTTTCCATATTACGAATTGATGTAAATAAAACATTAGGTTGTCAATCTAGCTGTAAATTCAAAACTTATCACACACGCTATAGCTTTCTCGTATGTGTTATGCTTAGAAAACAACGTTAAAACAGCTCTTTTGATATATAAATCGACATTTTCAAAATTCTATGCAGTTAAAAATGTTTTTAAGGCATAGAATGTCTTCTATATCACTGATTTTTGGTAATACAGCATCAGGGATTCATTCTGACTGTTATTTCAAAAGTTTTTGCAAAACGTATAACTTTTAGCTCTTTTATCGAGTAAAAGAGCGTTAAAACTGAAATTTTCGTGTATAATTCGAAATTTCCGAAATTTGATGCTCGTAAACTACACTTTCACCATGTTACGTATTAGGAATTGATGGAAATAAAACATTGTGTTGTCAATCTGACTGTAAATTCAAAAGTTATTGCACACCCTATAAGTCTCTCCAGTCAGAGTGTAAATATGATAGCTTATTTCCATTAACATGTGATATAGATTTATCATTTTATGCATTAAAAACACTTTCGCTGCATAGAATTTTGAAAAAAATCGATTGATGTATCAAAATTACAGTTTTAGCGTTGTTTTCTCCACATCAACCATAGGTTAAAGTTATAGCAATTTGTAATAACTTTTAAATGTACAGTCAGATTGACAACCTAATGTTTAAATTTCGTCAACTTGTATAGAATGACATTCTATTCCAAAAGCATAGTTTAATTGCAAAGAATTTCGAAAATATCGAATTATACACGAAAATATCAGTTTGAAAGCTGTTTTACACGCCTAAAACAGAGCTAAAAGCAATTCCTGTGCCAACATCTTTTTAATTTCAGTCAGAATGTAAATCTCATTGTTTAGTTCCATCAACGCGTGATATAGAATGTCATTCTATGCCTTGAAAACAGTTCCAGTACATAGAATTTTGAAAAAAATCGATTTATGTATCATAATTGCTGTCTTAGCGCTGTCCTCTACGTATAAAACATACGTAAATGCTATATGGTGTGTAAAAACTTTTAAATTTACAGTCAGATTGACAACTTAATGTTTAATTTTCATCAGCTCCTAATATTGAATGAGATTCTATGGGTAAAGTATAGCTCAATTGCATAGAATTTCCAAAATATCGAATTATACACGAAATTGTCTTTTTCAAAGCTGTTTTATACGCCTAAAACACAGCTAAGTAGTGTTGTAGCACTCCACGAAATCCCTTTGCACCGTACTTTCCCCCCTATGACGTCACCGGCCCAGAGCGCGAGATCACTTTGGACTTTGACCCCTATGTCGCAACTGTCATGGGTTATGACACCCAGTCGCTCTGCTTATTAATATTCATAATTAAAATTTTACATTTGACTCCCCTTTATTAAAATTTCCTCCCCTTTATTAAAAACCCGTGGCGCCATCTAGTATATATAATGAGTACTATTTTTAGAAAAACCCTCGTTTTTAGCCTAACCCCCTGGATGACCTATATTTTAAGCCTTCTCTCTAAACACCCACCTGGTTGACCTATATTTTAAGCTCTCTCTCTAAACACCCCCTGGTTTACCTATATTTTAAGCACTCTCTCTAAAGACCCCCTTGTTGACCTATATTTTAAGACCTCTCTCTAAAGACCCCCTGGTTGACCTATATTTTAAGACCTCTCTTTAAAGACCCCTTGGTTGACCCACCTAAATTTTAACCCCTTCTCGAATAGTCTCGATTTTTCTTGATTTCAGACCCCCTGGTTGACTCACCTATATATTAAGACCCCTTCTCGAATAATCTCGATTTTTCTTGATTTCAGACCCCCTGGTTGACCCACCTATAATTTAAATTCCCTTCTCGATTTTCTTGATTTCTGACCCCCTGGTTGACCCACCTATAATTTAAATTCCCTTCTCGATTTTCTTGATTTCTGACCCCCTGGTTGACCCACCTATATTTTAAGCTCCCCTCCTCGAATAGTTTCGATTTTTCTTGATTTCAGACCCCTTATTTGACATTTAATCGGTGTCATCCAACGTGCGTACTATTTTTAGTGACAAAGATGAATTACTTGACAAAGTTTGGCGTCATCAGCTCTGAGACTGGTCTCAGAGCTGATGAAATGATGCACTGAGATGCCAGAATAAACGTTCGTTTATTCTAGCATCTCAGTGGGCTCTTTTGGCTCTAAATTTTTCACTACATCTGTATGCTTTTCATGGTTTTTCCACGCACAGTTTCCAGACCTTTTAACCGTTCGACCACTGGCTTGTAAAATTTTTCGAGCGTTTTCTTAACTCGTTCCTCTCCCAAAATAGTTTTGTAGTAGCTCGCGATTTCAAGATTTCATCTATAATATTGTGTAATTGCTTAAGATCTTTCATCTTTATTCCTATACAATAAAGACATATACCCGGTGATAAAAGTCTGAAACAAGACCTCCAAGCACTTTTCTTCTTTCTTTTGGATCTGGATAGTGTCTAGCAAGTGAAACACTAATCTTGCTGTCCCTGTCAAATTTCTTGTGTACTGGAATAACAGAAAAAAACTGCTGAAGTAGTGGCTGAAGTACTTCAATAAATTTTTGATCGTCCAAGTTGATACTATAATTTGTACTAAAAGAGGGATTTGTTGTACCTTGCTTATATATCCATTAGAAATGCAAAGATGGTAATTATCTTTGGAAATAGGTGTTGTTAGTAGGTCGAATTTTGTGTTTATCTGTATAATTAGATGACACTGCAATATTTATTTTTTCACTTCTTTTTCACCATAGGTAAGGCAAATTACATTATTTTTATCAACGTATACTTGTGTAGCAGCATCATTGTGTACAATTGGGGTGCCAACATTTGTAATTCGTTTTCCCTTTGCATCGCCATTAAAACTGCTTCAACTAGATGCAAAAAGTCCATTTTCATTTCTCAATAGAGAATTGGATGGGTTAGGATCTAACTTTGTCAAGCCATCAACGTAACTTTTTGTTGTCGGATTTCTGTTGTGCCTCGGTTCCCTGAGATTTCCTATTCTCTTACTGTTCGCATTAAAGACAATATTTCGCCTGTTAATGTGACTTTTTCCAAATATCCCTTAGTTACAGCAGCAGAATCCGACTCGAGATCGGCAATTTGTTATTTTTTCTGCATTGAAACTATGCCCGTCGAATGCAATGCTTCGTAGAACGTAAAGCCCATCTTCATTTCTCAGTCAGTCTATTTCAACTTCGGATTATAGAAAAATAATTTGATGTTTTGCATTATCGGACCATGATTTTTAGCTACTGTATATAATAAAGAGGGTATAACTGCTAACTCAAAGATTAGTGCAACTATTCAATGTACCAAATGTGGGGTATTTATTCGCAAATCCAATATGAACCGTCATATGAAAACAGCATGCACATCTCGCACATTTGAAAAATGCGAATTTTGCAATTCCACCTTTAACAGAAAAGACAATTACAATCATCATCTTATAAATCAAAGCAGTGCTTTTCGGAAAAAGTTTCGCACATATAAAATTGATAACACAAATGTCAGAGAAGACATAAAAAATTTCCTGGAGAAAAATAATAAATGGAAATATATAATTAAGAATAAACTCAGTCAGCCTCTAACAGTTGGATTCATATTACAAATAAATTTTAAAAAGCAGACAGATCCTGAAGGACAGAAAGAAATATGTGCACATTTTTCGACATGTAACGAAATAATCAGTTTGCCTACCTATCTCAATGAAGTGCTAAAAAATGCTTATGAGAAAATTGATTACGACTTTGAAAATTTTATACAAAAGGGAAGTGGATGGGTGTTTGACAAAATAATTTCTATGGAAATTCAAATATCTCAGTACAATGCAGTTAGAGCATCTGCTTTCGTAAATTTACCAGAACATTTGAAATATACAAAAGGAATAGTGAATGATGAAAACTGCGACAATAAATGTTTTTTATGGTCAGTATTATCAGTTCTTCATCCTGCTAAAGACCATCCATCATCATCATCATCCGACACTTCGAATCAATCATCATCATCATTATCCTCAAGCAGCCATGGGCTACGTAGGTCCAACGAGACCGTGCAGTTTAATTCTCGAAGCATATCTGTCCTGAGCTACATCTGCTGCATCCTGCCACTCTGGACACCAATTCTAAGAAGGTCCTGTTTGACATTGTCTGCCCACCGCATCCTAGGTCTCCTCCTCCTTCTGAGACCTCTAGGCACCTTATTCGCCAATCTATAATTATCCATACGGGCAACATGGCCAAACCAGCGGAGTCTCTCTCTGCACAATATGCTGCTTAAAGGAGGTTGCAGACTCCTTTGCCTAACCTCATCATTTAGTTTCAAAGATAAACCACCTAATACCCAAGATACTGCGTAAGCATCTAGAATCAAAAGCATCTAGTTTCCTGTTATCTTGTTTACATAGCGTCCAAGTTTCACTACCATAACTAACCCTAGAAAGAACCAAACTATTATACAATCTAATTTTAGTCTTTAGGTGTATACGCCTATTTCTCCGCAATCTCCATAGATTCTTAAAAGTCCCTGCAGCAACACCTATTCGTCTGTTATTCTCATGCCGCACATCACCAGTATCAGTTACATAGCTCCCCAAGTAATTAAACTGTGACACCTGATCAAGACTGCAACCGTTCAGATTTACAGAATCACAGCCTGCCTGACCAATTTTCATCACTTTAGTTTTCTCTCTGTTTATAACCAAACCTACTCTACTACCAGTTTCATCAACAGCTCGAATGAAAGAGTTCATCTCATCAACATCATTTGTCAAAAGGGCTAAATCATCAGCATAATCTAAATCAGAAATTTTCGTATCTCCAGCCCATTTAAGGCCAAAATCTTTCCCTTGAAGTGAATTTCGCATAATATAATCAATAACCAAGCTAAAGAGAAAAGAAGACAAAATGCACCCTTGTCGAACACCAGAAGTAATGCTAAACCAATTGCTACAAGCCTTACCAACTTTCACACACGACTCAGTGTTATTATAGAGAGCTTCATTATGTTAACTACTTGTCTGGTATACCATATGATTTCACAATCAACCACAAATTATGACGATCAACAGAGTCGAAAGCCTTTTTGAAATCAACAAAGTTAGCAACCAAAAGTTTCTGAAATTCTAAACATTTCTCAAGAATCTGCCTAAGTGAAAATATCTGATCCACACATCCCCTAACACATCTGAATCCACATTGCTCATCACGCAATTGACTGTCAACCAGATTCTTAATTCTATTGAGCACAATCATGAAAAGAACTTTACCTGGAACAGAGAGTAGGGGCTGATACCCCTATAGTTATCACAAGAACTGCGATCACCTTTTTTGAAAATAGGGATAATAATAGCTCTGGTAAAATCTTTAGGAACCATGCCTTTATCATAAAAGTTATTCAAAATTTCAGTCATCCAAGTGGTAACTGAAACATTCCCAGCTCTAAGAATTTCCGTAGTAATTTCATCCACCCCTGGGGATTTATGAAGTGTATGTTTAGAAATAGCCAAACAAACTTCAGATTGTGTTATAGGGCCAACATTAAAGCCAACAATGCATCTATCATCATTGCAAACAATGGGAGTGGAATTAACCACATTGTTTAGAACATCATTGAAATGCTCAGCCCACCTAGCCATGACAGAATCCTAACTTTCTATAACGTTTCCTTGTTTATCCTTCAATCCCTGTATACCTGTTCGTTTTCTACCATACAAAACATTAATTATCTGGTACAGCTCTCTGCTGTTATGCTGTCCAACTGCTTCCTCGGCTTTGACAACCAGGCCATCAAGCCAAAGATTCTTATCAGTAGCTAACTGATCCTTTACACGTTTATTAAGTTCTTTGTAATGCTTTCTATTAGGACTAGTAGGGTACTGATTAAGGACATTCCTGCAGTTCCTTCTTTCTGAAATAAGCTCAAGTGCTTTATCACAAATAATTCTGCCTCCTCTGCTCCTTTTTCCCTAATAGAGTACTGTTAGTTTCGAAAAAAGCTTGTTTAAAATGACCCCATTCTTCCTCAACTTCAGTATTAAGCAAACCATGACTGTCATAATGACTGAGTAACCTATCATGGTAAGCTTTAGCTATAACTGGATCTTTCAGAGCTTCGGTATTAAAGGTAAATTTTTTAACCCTAGCACAACACTTTTTAAGTTTAAGTTGCAAGACACTTTTAACAAGATAATGGTCAGATCCAATTTCAGCTCCCCTATATGCCTTGGTATTTCTAACAGAACTAGCCCATTTGCTGTTAATTAATATATAATCAATCATATTCCTATGCAGCCCATCGTGTGAAACCCATGTGTATATATGTATGTCGCGGTGTTTGTAATATGTGTTAGTTATTCTGAAACCATTGAGTTTACTTACTTGTAGGAGACGTTGCCCATTGCCGTTGCAGCTATCAATACCAAAAGGGCCTATTACTCCTCCCCAAAGGTCAGAGTCGGTACCAACTTTGGCTTTGAAGTCACCAAGAACAAGGGTAATATTTCCTTTCTTGACAGAATTCAAAATATCCTGAAGTTATCCGTAAAACCTATCCTTCTCATCCTCATCAAAATCCTTAGTGGGGGCATAACAGCAGATAACATTCAAGTCTGTAATGCTTGTCTGAAATTTTGCTGTAAGAAACCTTTCATTAATGCACTCATATCCTAGAAAAGCATCACTAGCATGTCTGCTGAGCAGCAGACCCACGCCTTGGTGATGCTTTCCATCCTCCCTCCCTGTAAAGAGAAATTTAAAGTTATTTTTAAGTATCTCACTTTTAGCTGTCCAAAAAATCTAGGTTATAGAGCTGGAATTCCTGCATGAGGACATCAAGAGAATAATCTCTATGTAATATCCTCACGTTCCACGTTCCTGCAGAGAGAAAATGATTAGTAGGATTTTTAAAGAAATTAGGTTTATTGAGATTGGTAGGGCCAACAATATCAAACAGCCCCCTGATCGCAGTCATGGGGCAAAGACCTGTTCCTCCTCCGCTAAAGGCTAGTCACCGATGCTGGTAGGAACTTCAGGCACCATCTTTTCAAGTGGACTTTTTCAAGAGCCATATGGCGTGCCTGAGACACATTACTCTAGTTTAGGCTTGACGATGCCCAACTAGCTAAGTAAGGTTCAGGTACCTGCGATAGCCTCTGATTAGGATTATCCACTAGCTGATATAAGGTATCCCATGCCTCTGTTCACTTAGAGCTGGCAACCCAGAAGCAAACAGAAAATACAGCGGCAGACTCTCCCTCAACAGAGGCCCACCAGTGCAGCAAGTCCAGGATCCATAATCAAGCTCAAATCCATAAATAAGTCTAGTCTAGTAGCCTACTAGACTAGACTTATTTATGGTCGTCAAAAGACGGCATTAATTCTCACTATGTTTGATTAAAAATATTAGTAGGGTTACAGCATACCTTTCAAGACATAATGGCAAATCCTATCCCTGCCCATACTGTCTCCATAATTTCACTCGCGACGATTTATTAAAGAATCACGTAGATATTTGCAAATGAAACACTTTACAAAACTATCAATTTTCCCGAAGCAAATAGTACGAAATTCCATATGATGAAGAACGGTTTGAAGCACCCATATGTGATTTATGCAGACTTCGAATACTTTTGGAAATGTAGAAGAATTGAAAATAATCCATGTAGGTTGCAAACTAAGTATTTAGTACCGTCAGGATTTGCATATATTATAGTTGGGCCGGAAGGTGAACTGATCAAAACCAGAACGTACAGAGGGGAAAATGTAACAGAACAATTTTTGAACGAAACGATCGAAGCCGAAACTTTGATCAATGATTTCAAGAAAAGAAATGTTAAGATGACTGATTTTAATTGGCAAATTTTTACTGGAGCAAAATATTGTAATATCTGTGGGAAAATTCTAGGAACTGATAGAGTAAGGGACCATGATCACTTAACTGGAAAATACAGAGGTGCTGTTCACAACAAATGTAATCTGCAATACAAATTCTCACTTGAAATACCAGTGGTGTTTCATAACCTCAAAGGTCACTTTATAGGTCACTTATAGTAAAAGATTTGTGGAAATTTAAAGATAAGAAAATTTCTTGTATTCCACAAACTACAGAAAAATACGTATGCAGTAAATTCGGTCAAATCAAATTTATTGATTCATTCATGTTCCTCAGCTATTCACTGGATTCACTGTCGAAAAATGTGGAAAATTTCTACATCCTAAGTCAATACTGCAGACAACATAATCTGAATGACTCACAGAAAGAACTTTTGAAAAGCAAAGGAAGTTTTCCATATGAGTACTTGCAACAGAGTGCTCAATTTTTGCAAACGTCACTTCCATCCAAAGAGAATTTTCAAAACAATGAACAATATACAAAAGAGCTCATATTTTGTGGAAAGCTATTACTACCTTCGGGGAATATCACGATCTGTACATGATCACTGATGTATCACTGCTAGGAGATATATTTAAAAACTGCAGAAATTCGTATGTGAATAACTACCAACTCGATTCTTGTCATTATTTTAGCTCTCCTGGCTTATCCTATGCTGCCTGTTAAAAATCACAGAAATTGAGTTGGAACTTATAAAGGGTGATATGTATTTTTTTACAGAAAGAGTTCTGCGAGGAGGAATATCTTTAGTGTCTAAGAGGTTTGCACAGGCCCACAATCCCTTACTAGATCCATATGAGAGAAGTAAACCACAAAACTATATCATGTGATTTTGATGCAAAAAATTTATATGGCTGGGCAATGTCTCAACCTCTTCCAACTGGTAATTTCAAATGGGTAAATGATATTGACTTGTTTAATATATCAGACGACAGCAAAAGGGGTTATTTCTTCGAAGTTGATCTATAATATCCAGCACATCTACACGATTTACACAATGATTTCCCTTTGGCTCCTGAAAAATTGAAACTTTCTAATAGTAATGTCTCATTCTTAATTCCAAATCTGTTCGACAAGCAAAATTATGTCGTTCACTATAGGTTACATAAACTCTATGTGGAACTAAGGGTGAAGCAAGTGCATAGAATCTTGGAATTTGATCAAAAACCATGGCTGAAACCTTACATACAAAACGAATTAATGCCATAAATAATCTTGAAAAAGACTTTTTCAAACTGATGAACAATGCTATATATGGTAAATGTTTAGAAAATAAGAGAAAGAGAATAAAATGTCACATTGTGAATACTGAAGAAAAGCTTAAAAAATTAATTGCAAGTCCTAGGTACGTTTCTTGTGTTTAAACTTGCAGAAAATTTCGTAATTCTCCATATGAAAAAGAAAAATATTATATTAGATAAACCATATTACATTGGTGTAACGATTTTGGAGTTGAGTAAATTACACATGTATAATTTCTGCTACAAATTTCTGTAACCAAAATTTAATGCAGAATTGTTATTTACCGATACTGATTCGTTCTGTGTCGATATCCAGACAGATGACATATACGAGAAATTTAACTGACTACTTTGATTTCTCAAATTGCCCCACAAACCATGCATTATACAGTGAATCAAATAAAATGGTTCCAGGAAAATTTAAAAAACGAATTAAAAAGTCTTCCAATCAATGAGGTTGTTGCATTACGTCCAAAATTGCATTCTATTGATGCTCCAATTCCCAAAAAAGCAACTAATGGAGTTACAAATGAATTCAGTCACGAAGATTATCGGGAATGTCTATTTGATGGAAAAATCGTATATACGCAACAAACGGAATTTCAAACGGAACAACATGATATACAAGTATACCAAATTAAAAAAATTGCTTTATCCCAAGAATACGCAAAACGACATATCAGTGGAATTCAAACTTATGCTTTTGGAAATTACAAAATCTTAGATGTGTATGATAAAGCAGGCAATACCATTTTTACAAAACTTTGAACTGAAAACAAATGTAAAAAAAAAATTTAGTTGTAGTGAAACAATTTGAAAATTGTACCAGTTTGTAATTCTTTAGAAATGCAAATAATCAGTGTTCAGTGTTTAAATTAATGTCTGTTTGGAAATTAAAAATCTGAAATAATACAATCTATAAATTTTCTTCTATTCCACTATTTCCATAAGAAACATACAAATTACTTCTCGATTTTGAAGGAGAGGGCTCCCAAAATCGATCAGTTAGACATTACAATGCATCCTCAAACTTCAACCGTCTTCTGAAACTACCACATGGAGTGTAAGCCCTTCCGACCAAGCATTAGGGAAGAAAACACAATCATCTCAATTCAGACGAAAAAGAGATTGAAAAAGGAAAAGAGAAGTGATAGGAAAGCGAAAGGAAAGCACACATTTTCACACTTATTTAGAACAAACAAGAAAAAACGAAAACGTAATGCACACGCAAGCATTCACAAGAATAGCATTCAGCTCTAGTCAACTGAAATACACAAACCATGTCAGCCCGATAGAGGGCGCCCTATTGTGTCTTCACTGTGCTGGCTTGGACTGCAAGGGGAAGCGTCAGTCAGACAATAGGAGGTGTCGCTTGGAGCGAGCCGTCGTATTATCGTAAGATGTTCAGCTGCGAATTGTCTAAACAGCTATAGGAACGATTGCATAGTGTTTAAATTCCAGACTGATGCAATTAAATTTAAAAAAATTGTGTTGAAAGAATTCGACCGAGAACGTTCATTTGGCTTACAGCATTAGGCTGACTATTGCTTCGGTATTTTAATGTTAATTTAAGTGATATATCGATTAGTAATATGTAGATGAATGATGGCTACATTGAAATTAGTAGTCATTATGGTTTACGATTAAGTTTAGTTCTTTTAATATCATAAAATATGAATGCAGCAAACTTCGATCGTGACGGCCGTAACCCTCCGCTTGCCGTGCAGGCACACAGATCGGCGACTACCATAGTCACTGAACGCCGATCGTTCGCTGGGAACGGGCAGGTCATTTTCGATTCGCTCGCAAGGCCGGCAAGTGGTTAAGCTAAAAAATAGTTTATAATTACCTAATATTGAAATGATCATTCATGGCATTTTTGACATATTTATTTGTGAGCCTTTAAAGGAATGGAGCGGAGAGCACTGGCTGGGACCTGTCCGTACTACGTAAGGCATGCCGACGGCAGACTTTTCCGTCCACGCTTTTTACAGTTAAATCTATTTAATTAACATACCTTCGTTAAATTTTCACTGATTCTAAGGAATTAGACTTCTACTTCGTTAAATTTTTACTGATTCTGATCTTTAAGTGGAAGTGCACCGTCGAAAATTTTTATTTCCACATTAATGATTTTTGCGGCGTTTTCGTAACCAGAAGAAAAATATTCTCTTAATTTCGAGAATTTCCAAGGATCTTCGCACATATTTTATCGCGGAATTCCTATTGGCTGTCTGAAAGTGAACATGAGATTTCGCCAGCCAATAGGAATTCCATGATAAAATATGTGCCAAGATCCTTGGAAATTCTCGAAATTAAGAGAATATTTTTCTTCTGGTTAAGAAAACGACGCAAAGATTATTAATTTGGAAATAAAAATTTTCGACGGTGCACTTCTATTTAAAGAAGATGTCAAACCCTTAGAATCAGTGAAAATTTAGAAGGTATGTTATTTAGATTGTTATTTATTAGAAAAGCGTGGACAGAAAAGTCTGCCTTCAGCATGCCGTACGGACACATCCCCGCCAGTGCTCTTCTCAGTTACGGCATGCGACAGTGGAACGGAAAATCTTCATCTTCATCGTGAGAGTTCCCGACTGCATTCTGTAGGGAGTACATCGGCAACGGAGCACTGCCTGCGGAATTCGCGGCTGATATCTTGGGCAGACACTTTTAAACTGTTATGTTTGCCTAGTAAAGAAATTCCTTGAATCTCTGTATCTGCTTCTATCTGCCTGATAAAATTATTCAAGACTATGAGAAATATCAGTGGAGACAAATGGCAGCCTTGCCTGATTCCGTGATATTCGTTTGTGAAATGTCCATTTATATCAATTGTGTACCTGATGTCATGATACAAAGTTTTTAAAGCATTAATAAAATGTTTCTCGACAATTAGTTAAATAAAAGTTTTAATATTCTTTTAGAAAATTATTACTTGAACATTGATTACACAAAAATTTTAATATTCTTCTATGATAAGAAATTTATTCAGTTTTGGTTTTTAAATTTCGGTTGAGTATGTAAGAAAGAGATCAAGCGATCAAGAAGAAAGAGATCAGTTTGAGTTCCCCCTTCGGTATAGAGTCCCAATCTAAGGAAAGTACGATTTAAATACATTTAATTCTAAAGCTTTAATTGTAAAGCTGGAAAACAGGAATTATTATGTAGACTTTAGTTAGATAAAGTTTTAATTTGAAAATACTGTGAAATTGACAACATAATGCTTTATATTCATCAATTCGTATAATGAGATTCTCTGGCTAAAATATACTTTAGGTGAACAGTTTTGAAAATATCGAATTATTCACGAACGAAACAGTTTGAACACTGTTTTACACGCCTAAAACAAAATATAAAATTATAAAGATGTAATATAACAACTTTCGAATTGAGAATAAGAGTAAAAAATCTGACGGTTTATTTCCATCAAGGCTTGATATAGAACGACATCCTGTACCTTAAAAACATCTTGAGAGCATAGAATTTAAAAAAAAAATCGATTTCTCTATGAAAATAGCTGTTTTCGCACTGTTTACCACGGATAAGACATAGGTAGAAGCTACATGGTATGTAATAACTTTTGAATTTACAGTCAGATTCACAACCTAATGCTTTATTTTCATGAAGTCGTACTATATTATGAGATTCTATATTTTAGCTCCATAGAATTTCGAAAATATAGAAGTATGCACAAAATATCAGTTTTAACACTAATTTGCACACCGAAATTAGAGCTAAAAGCTATTCCTGTGCAACAACTTTTGAATTTACAGTCAGAGTGACAATCTGATGGTTTATTTCCATCAAAGCGTGAAATAGAATGACATCCTGTACCTTAAAAACGTCTTCACAGCACAGAATATTGAGAAAAGTCGATTTATGTTTAGCACGGATAAGACATAGGTAAAAGCTACATGGTGTGTAATAACTTTTAAATGCACAGTCAAATTCAAAACCTAATGCTTTCTATTCATGAAGTCATACCATATAATGAGATTCTATGGCAAAGCTATAGTTTAGGCATAGATTTCGAAAATATAGAATTATGCACAAAAATATCAGTTTTAACGCTAATTTGCATGTCTAAATCAGAACTAGAATCTATTCCTGTTCCAACAACGTTTGAATTTACAGTCAGAGTTATATTTTGATGGTTTATTTTCATCAAGGCGTGATATGGAATGACATCCTATGCTTTAAAAACATTTCTACAGCATCAAATTTTGAAAAAAAAATCGATTTAAGTATGAGAATAGCTGTTTTAGCGCTGTTGTCCATGCTAAAAAGGTAAATAAATGCTATGTGCTTTGTATTAACTTTTTAATTTACAGTTAAATTAACAACCTAATTCTTTATGTTCATTTACTCGTATTATATAATGAGATTTTATGACTATAGTTTGGGTGCATAGAATTTCGAAAATATCTAATTATTCACGAAAATATCAGTTTGAACGTTGTTTGGCACGCCTAAAACAGAGCTAAACGATATTCCTGTGTCAACAACTATTGAATTTACAGTCAGACTGACAATCTGATGGCATATTTCCATCAAAGCGTGATATAGAATGACATGTTATACCTTAAAGTCATTTTCACTGCATAGAATTTTGAAAAAAAATCGACTTATGTATGAAAAAAAGCTGTTTCAGTTCTGTTTTCCACGAATAAGACATTGGGACGTGTGGAGTGTAATAACTTTTGAATTTACTGTCAGATTGACAACCTAAAGATTTATATTCATCAACTCGTATAAGGAGATTCTATTGCTAAAATGTAATTTAGGTGCATAAAATTTCGAAAATATCGAATTATTCACGTAAATATCAGTTTGAACGTAGTTTTCCACGCGTAAAACAGAGCTAAAAGCTCTTCCTGTGTCAACATCTCTTGAATTTACCGTCAGAGTGACAATCTGATGTCTCATTTCCATCAACGCGTGATATAGAATGACATCTTATACCTTAAAATCATTTGCACTGCACAGAATTTTGAAGAAAAATTGATTTATGTATGAAGAAAAAACTGTTTTAGCAATGTTTTCCACGAATAAGACATAGGTAAAAGCTATATGGTTGGTAATGACTTTTTCATATACAGTTTAATTGACAAACTAATTCCTTATGTTTATTATCTCGTATAATATAATGAGATGCTATGGCTAAAATATATTGCGGTGCATAGAATTTTGAAAATATCGAATTATTCACGAAAATAACAGTTTGGCGCACGGATAGCACATAGCTAAAAGCTCCATGCTGTGTAGTAAATTTTGAATTTACCGTCAGATTCAAAACCTAATCATTTATATTCATGAACTCATATTATATAATCAGATTCAATGTCTAAAGCATAGGACGAAAAATCACTTTGAACGCTGTTTGGCACGCCTAAAAGATATTCCTATGCCAACAACTTTTCAATTTACAGCCAGTGGGACAATCTGATGATTTCCATCAAGGCGTGATATAGAATGACATCTTATACCTTAAAATCACTGCACAGAATTTTAAAAAAGAAAATGATTTATATATCAAAATAGCTGTTTTAGCGCTGTTTTGCACTCATAACACATGCGTAAGAGTTATATGGTGTGTAATGACTTTTGAATTTACTGTCAGATTGACAACCTAATGCTTTATATTCATCAATTTATCATATCATTATATAATACGATGATAATATAATATATATCATCATCGTATTATATAATGAGATTATATCGTTAATGTATAGTTCAGGTCCATAGAATTTCGAAAATATCGAATTATTCTCGAAAATATGCTAAAAGCCAACAACTTTTGAATTTAAACAGACTGAAAACCTTGTGTTTTATTTCCATCAACGCGTGATATAGAATTTAAAACATTTACTTATTTAAATTATTACTTAACTTTAAAATATTTACACTGCATAGAATTTTGAAAAAAATTGATTTATGAATCAAAATAGCTGTTTTAGTGCTGTTTTCCACGCATAACACGTATGTAAAAATTATGTGTTGTGTAATGACTTTTGAATTTACTGTCAGATTGACAGTCTAATGCTTTATATCGTAATATGTAATGAGATTCTGTGGCTAAGGTATAGTTTAGGTGCATAGAATTTTGAAAATATAGAATTATTCACGAATATATCAATTTGAACATGGTAGCTAGGTAATCACTGGAAGGAGAGCTATGCACCAATTCCCTGTGATGATGCATAGAACCGGCCAGGCCTAGCACCTATAATGTCCGATCCCGCCCTCTCGTGGTGCAGACTGTTAGTACCTTTCAAAAGAGAAGTCCCTTTCTCTTGTGGAAGTCAACGGAAGGGGAGGGCTGCCAGATTAGTGTGGCCTACTGATCTGGACAACTATGGCTACTTTTCTTTTTTTTCTACCCTGCTGAGGAGTGGTCAACCACACAGGGTCCAGATTATATTGAATTTATTATAATAATATTCAATTTATTATAATAATAACATAATCAAGCTCAGAGCCATATGGCTCTGAGCTTGATTATGGATCCTGTTTTTGCTGCACTGGTGGTCTTCCGCTGTGTTTTCTGTTTGTTTGTGGGTTGACAGCCCCAAGTGAATAAATTCACAGGATATGTTTATCAGTTGGTGGATAATTATGAGCAGAGGTCATCGCAGGCACCTGAAGTCTTTGCTCCTATTGGAATCGTCAAAGTCTACATTGGAGGAAGTCTTCCAGTGTAGTTGGCTTCAGCCTTTAGTGGTGGGGGAACGGTCTTTGCCTCGTGTCTGCGATTAGGGGGCTGTTTGATATTGTCGGCATTCCCTCTCTGAATAAACATAGTTTCTTTAAACATCCCACTAACCATTTTCTCTCCATAGGTAGTTGGAATGCACAGAGGTTTTTCTCCTAATATCCTCAGACAAGAATTCCACTATTATGATTTAGATATTCTCGGCTTGCAAAAGAGACCAGATGGAGAGATAAAGGTCAGATTCTTAAAAATAATCTTAAATTTCTCTTTTCAGGGAGGGACGACAATAAGCATCACCTAGGCGTGGGTCTGCTGCTTAGCAGACACGCTAATGATGTTCTTCTAAGGTATGAAGTGCATTAATGAAAGATTTCTTACAGCAAAATTTCAGACAAGCATTAAAGACTTAAATGTTATCTGCTGTTTTGCCCTACTGATAATGCCAATAAGGATAAGGATAGGTTTTACAGACATCTGCAGGATATTTTGAAATCTGTCAAGAAATGGGATGTTACCCTTGTTCTAAGTGACTTCAATGCCAAAGTTGGTACTGACTCTGACCTTTAGGAAGGAATAATAGGCCCTTTTGGTATTGGTAGCTGCAATGGCAATGGTCAACGTCTCCTACAGGTGTGTAAACTCAGTGGATTCAGAATAACTAACACTTATTGCAAACACCGCGACATACATACACAACACATGGGTTTTACCCGATGGGCTACATAAGAATATGATTGATTATATATTAATTAACAGCAAATGGGCTAGTTCTGTTAGGAATACCAGGTCATATATGGGAGCTGAAATTGGATCTGACCATTACCTTGTTAAAAGTGTCTTGCAACTTAAACTTCAAAAGTGTTGTTCTATAGGGTTAATAAATTTGCTTTTAATACTGAAGCTCTGAAAGACCCAGTTATAACCAAAGCTTACCATGATAGGTTACATAGTCATTATGACAGTCATGGTATGCTTACTACTGAAGTTGAGGAAGAATGGGATCATTTTAAACAGGCTTTTTTGGACACTAACAGTACTCTTTTCCAGAAAAAAGGAGCAGAAGAGACAAAATTATTTGAGTGATAAGCATTTGAGCTTATTTCGGAAAGAAAGAACTTCAGGAATGTCCTTAATCACTACCCTACTAGTCCTAATAGAAAGCATTAGAGGGAACTTAGTAAATGTGTAAAAGATCAGTTAGCAGCTGATAAGAATCTTTGGCTTGATGATTTGGCTCACAAAACCTAGGAATCAGTTAGACAGCACAACAGCAGAGAGTAGTACCAGAGAGTTAATGTTTTGTGTGGTAGAAAACGGACAGGTATACAGGGATTGAAGGATAAACAAGGTAAGGCTACATAAGGTGGGGATTCTGTCATTTCTAGGTGGGCTGAGCATTTCAGTGTGATATTCTAAACTATTTGGTTAGTTCTATTCCCATTGTTTGCAATGATGATAGATACATTGATGACTTTAATGTTGGCGCTATAACACAATCTGAAGTTATTTTGGCTGTTTCTAAACTTAAACTACATAAATCCCCAGGGATTACATGACATGATAAATTTACTATTGAAATGCTTAGCGCTGGGAATGCTTCGGTTACCACTTCAATGACTGAAATTCTGAATACCTCTTATGATAAAGGCATGGTTCCTAAGGATTTTACCAGAGCTATTGTTATCCCAATTTTCAAAAAAGGTGATCGCAGTTCTTGTGATAACTATGGGGTATCAGCCTACCCTCTGTTCCAGGTAAAGTTCTTTCCATGATTGTGCTTAATAGAATTAAGAATCTGGTTGACAGGCAATTGCGTGATGAGCAATGTGGATTCAGAAGTGGTAGGGGATGTGTGGATTAGATATTTTCACTTAGGCAGATTCTTGAGAAATGTTTTTCAGTGAGTTTCAGAAACCTTTGGTTTGCTAGCTTCGTTGATTTCAAAAAGCTTTCGACTCTGTTGATCGTCATAATTTGTGGTTGATTGCGAGATCATATGGTATAACTGACAAGTTAGTTAACATAATGAAAGCTCTCTGTAATAACATTGAGTCGTATGTGAGAGTTTGTAAGGCTTATAGCAATTGGTTTAGCATTACTTCTGGTGTTCGACAAGGGTGCATTTTGTCTTCTTTTCTCTTTAGATTATGATTATGTTATGCGAAATTCACTCTAAGGGAAAGATTTTGGCCTTAAATGGACTGGAGATAGGAAACTTTCTGATTTATATTATGCTGATGATTTTTGGCAAATGATGTTGATGAGATGAACTCTTTCATTCGAGCTGTTCATGAAACTGGTAGCAGAGTAAGTTTGGTTACAACAGAGAACAAACGAAAGTGAAAAAAATTGATCAGGCTGTGATTTAATTAAAAATCTGAATGGTTGCAGTCTTGAGCAGGTGTCACAATTTAATTATCTTGGGAGCTATGTAACAGATACTTGTGATGTACGACATGAGATTAACAGAAGAATAGGGATACTTTTAAGAATCTGTGGAGAGTGTGAAGAAATAGGCGTATACACCTAAAGACTAAAATTAGTTTGGTTCTTTCTAAGGGTTAGTTATGGTAGTGAAACTTGGACGCTTTGTAAACAAGATAACAGGACACTAGATGCTTTTGAATCCAGATGCTTACGCAGTATCTTGGGCATTAGGTGGTTCAACTTTGTAACTAATGATGAGGTTAGGCAAAGGAGTTTGAAACCTCCTTCTAACAGCATATTGTGCAGAGTTGGTTTGGTTTGGGCACGTTGGTTTGGGCATGTTGGGTCCGTTCGTTTGGGCATGTTGCCCGTATGAATAGTTATAGATTGGCGAATAGGGTTATGAACACTGTGCCTAAATTCCTCAGAAAGAAGGGGAGACCTAGGATGCGTTGGGCAGACAATGTCAACCAGGACTTTATTAGAATTGGTGTGCCAAATGCAGTAGATGTAGATCAGGATAGACTTGCTTGGAGAATTGTCTGGTTGCACTGTCTGGTTGGACCTCCGTAGCCCATGGCTGCTTGAAGATGATGATGATGATGATTTGGACGCCTGAAATAGAGGTAAGAGCTATTCCTCTGCCAACAACTTTTGAATTCACTCTCAGAGTGACAATCTGGTGGTTTATTTGCATCAAGGCGTGATGTACAATTACATCCTATACCTTTTAAATCATTTTCACTGCGTAGAATTTTGAAAAAAATTGATTTGTGTATCATAATAGCTGTTATAGTGTTGTTTCCCATGCATAAGACATAGGAGAGGCTGTTATAATAGCTGTTATAGTGCTGTTTATATATATAGCTGTTATAGTGCTGTTTATATATATAGCTGTTATAGTGCTGTTACGTTATAGTGCTGACATAATAGCTGTTCGAGTGCTGTTTCCCATGCATAAGACATATGTCTTATGCATGGGAGACATTTCCCATGCATAAGACATTACCTCTATATGGTGTGTAATAAATAACTTTTGAATTTACAGTCAGATTCACAACGAAATGCTTTGTTTTCATCAACTCGCATTATATATTGAGATTCTATGCCAAAGTAGAGTTAAGGTTCATAGAATTTCGCAAATATCGAATTATGCAGGAAAATATCAGTTTGAACGCTGTTTTGCAGGCCTAAAACAGAGCTAAAAGCTATTCCTGTGCCAACCACTTTTGAATTTAGAGTCAGAGTGACAATGTGTAATATTCAAGTGACAATATTTCGATCAAGGCGTGATATAGAATGACAACCTATACCTTAAAAACATCTTCACAGCATATAATTTTAAAAAAATCGATTTATGTATGAAAATAGTGGTTTCAGAGCAGTTTTCCAAGCATAACACATACTTAGGGTTATGTGGTGTGTAATGACTTTTGAATTTACAGTCGGATTGACGACCTAATCTTTTATATTCATCAACTCGTATTATATAATGAGATTTTTTGGCTAAGGCATGGTTTAGGTGCATGGAATTTTAAAAATATGGAATTATTCACAAAAATATTAGTTTGAACGCTGTTTGGCACGCCTAAAACAGAGATAAAACAACTTTTGAATTTACAGTTAGTAGGAGAATTTGATGGTTTATTTCCATCATCATTAAAAAAATTTTCACAGCATAGAATTTTGAAAAAAAACGTCTGATGCATCAAAATAGCTGTTTTAAACGCTGTTTTCCACGCATAAGAAATACGTAAAAGCTATGTGGTGGGTAAGAGCTATTGAATTTACAGTCAGATTGACAACCTGATGCTTTATATTCATAAACTCAATATAAAATGAGATTCTATCGCTACGGTATAGTTTAGGTGCATAGAATTTCGAAAATATCGAATTATTGACGAAAATATCAGTTTGAACGCTATTTTGAACGCCGAAAACAGCTGTAAAAGTGACAACAACTTTTGAATTTACAGTCAGAGTGACAATGTGTTGGTTTATTTCCATTAAGGCGTGATATGGAATGACATCCTATACCTTAAAAACATCTTCATATAATAGTATTTTTAAAAAAAAACCATTTTTGTAGGAAAATATCTGTTTTGAGCTATTTTCCCACGAATAAAACATAGGTAAAAGCTATATGGTGTGTAATAACTTTTGAATTTACAGTCGGATTGACAACCTAATCCTTTATGTTCATGGTCTCGTACTATATATAATTCGATTCTATGGCTAATGTATAGTGTAGATGCACAGAAGTTCGGATATGACGAATTATTGACGAAAATAATAGTTTCAACGCTATTTGGCACGCCTGAAACAGAGCTGAAATTTGATCCTGTGCCAACAACTTTTGAATTTACAGTCAGAGGGACAATCTGATAGTTTATTTCCATCAAGGCGTATTCTATGTTCTCATATAGATGTAGTAGCATAAATGAGAGTTCTGGGCCAGTAAATCGGTTCACAGAATTCTGTGAAAATCCATTGGAAAATTATGGGGGTTGAGGGAAAAAGTATGTTCCTTCTGGTTTTTTGTGAAAATATGTGTGAAAATTAGAAAAAACGGGGGTGTATTTTAGCATGTGAAAAACTAAAGTTTTTTTCGGAAGATGAGGTTTACACTAATTTGTGAATTAGTTTAAATGAATTAGGTTGAAATGAAGGTTGTGTGTATGAGATAAAAAATGGTGTGGATGTTGAGTTATCGTACACTTCACTGATACAGCAGAATCAAAACTTTCTAAGCAAAGTCCAAAGTATTAATTCTGTTATGAAAGAAGAATATTGAAAGTTTTATCCAAAAGTTATTAAATTTCATATCATAGAAAAAATAATAAAACTTTTAATCAAAGTCCAAAGTAATTATTTTGCTACAAGAATATTAAAACCTTTATCTAAGCAACGTTCAAGTAATAATTTTTCTACAATAATATTAAAACATTTATCAAAGTCCAAAGTAATAATTCTGTTATCAAACCGAAACTTTGTGAAGTGTATAATAATTTAACATTGCAGAATATTAAAATTTTAATCTAATTTATGTTCAAGTAATAATTTTGCTACAAGAATATTAAGACTTTATCAAACTAAAATCCACGTAATAATTCTCGTTTTCCAGCTTTACAATTAAAGCTTTACAATTAAATGTATTTAAATCGTACTTACCTTAGATTGGGACTCTATACCGAAAGGGGAACTCAAACTGACTTCGAATCGCTTGAAATCTTTCTTAAACACTCAACCGAAATTTAAGAAACAAAACTGAATAAATTTCTTATCATAGAACAATATCAAAATTTTTATCTAATCAATGTTCAAGTAATAATTTTTATCTAAAAATAAAGTTCAAGATTCAGTAGCAAAGTCCAAGTAATAATTTTGCTATCGTAGTGAAATTTCTAACGAAATCCAAAATTTTAAGATTCAGTAGCAATGTCCAAGTAATAATTTTGCTATCAAACCGAAATTTTTAAACCAAAGTTCAAGATTAAGTAGCAAAGTCCAAGTAATAATTTTGCTATGAAACCGAAATTTTTATCCAAAATCAAAGTTCAAGATTCAGTAGCAAAGTCCAAGTAATAATTTTGCTATGAAACCGAAATTTTTATCGAAAACCAAAGTTCAAGATTCAGTTTTGATTCTGTGTAGTATTTAAGAAGGGTCTCAAGCAATTCCAAGTCACTTCGACTTTCCCCTCCTGAAAGAGTAAGTAGTTATTTTTGTATATATTTTGCATGTTTTTTCAAAGTTGCTTAGTTGAATCGCTGGTCGCCAGTTGGCGCGGGCGGCCGTCAATTTTCAAAGTCCAGCATTCACTAGAGAAGTTTGAAAACAATGTCTGCTGAAGTGAGAAAAAAATGCTTTAAATAACATTTGAACAGATCAGAATTTTTAGGATCTTTAACAATATTTGAACGGATTAATTGAAAAAATCTCTTAAAAACATTTTATCAGATTCAATTAGAAGTGGGGAACATACATATTTTTTTCTAAACGTGCAAATAGATGTAAATTTTTATTGTACTTAAAATAGTTTTTAGCCAACAACTAAAATTTTCCCTCTAGTGGTTGCAAAGTTGCTTTTCCTTCTGAGACAACTACACAATATACGTGGTAAAATTCATTTGGCCGTCTATTTAATTTAAATCGTATTTCGATGTCAGCAGTTGCTGATAATTCATATAGACGATAATTCATATAGACTGATATCGAAGTGGAATATCGGATACAGTTTCATAAAATCTTGGAAACTGACGTGTACCCGAGTCGATGTCCATATTTTTTGCAGCTAAAAACTGTTGTATACTCGCGCATAATACTGTAGGGTTCAAAGTTGCACTCGAATTCTTGTTCGGGAAACTGTTTGCTATTCACTCTGATCTGAATCCGTTCTAGTAACATGTGATTAAATACCATATTGTTTCTGGTTAGATTATTTAATCGGTTAGACTTTTCTAAGACGACATAAAGATGGACGGGTTTATTTTGTGTTGTAGTAACCTGCCAACTGATATGAGTGTCAATTAGAGTATCAGATTTGTACAGTTTGCACGATTCCCAAAAGATTTCGTGTGGATTGCCGCTTGCTAATCGAGATTCTAGTTTTGCAAGTACTTGGAGTGATGGTTCCACTTTTGGAATAAACCAAGATACATGAGATATTTCAAATTTATACAACGTAGCCCCAACTCTCTGAATGATGTCTTTGTCGACACTTTTTTCTAGTTTTGTGGTATGTTTTATACCGCCTAATACTTTATCCACGTCTTGACAGAATCCAAAGAGCCGATTCAGTGGTAAGAATAACTTGCGTTTTGTTATTTTTTTGTAATTTCATATCTGTCCGAGAATCCTTGACTGAATTCAGGATTTTTCTTCAACGCTTGTGCAAAATCCTTTATCTTATTATTCGTGTCCAGTTTATCTTCGCCCCCGTCGTACAAATACTTATTCATTTTCGAACTGTCTGCAGTATCTTTGAACCACATCATACTTGTGGCAGCACTGTGTGAAAAGTCTTCGGTAAAATCAATTAAATTGTGAATCGTGGTTGTGACGCCTGGCAATTCAATATCTTCCAATTCTCTGTTTTCTATATAATATTGGGCTCTCTTAAAAATGTTGTACCCGTTATTAACCATCGTAACTACATCATTGCCGCCGATATCAGATCCATCTGATTTCAGTATTTTGCTTCTGACGTGTTGTGTCTTAACTGTTGTGCGGATGTAGGAAAACGTCCATATCTTTACTAAATATTTCGTACTTTTCGAGATTTTTAACATTCACATTGGTTTTTCGATATTCCAAGTACTCGTATTTTGTCGTTGAATTATCGCCTATTGGATCTTCGAACAAATTCCAGTAAGTAGCTTCAACGTTCATCCTATACTTACTTTAATGACTTCATGATTTTTAGGCCATTTCCGTAAATTAACCGATTAAGAATATTTCTGCTCTAAAATATCCCATAATATTTTCTCGTTTTTTCGAAAGATAGGCAACGGATTTTTATAAAATATTTTAATTCGCTTTATCAGTATCTTGATCTTTATTTGGGTCTGATGTGTAACATATAAATCACGTTTTCCTTGTTCAAGTCAATTATTTTACTGTTCTGATCGGTTGTCAATTATTTACTTTCCTTCGTTTTTTGGTGGATCGATAATTTTCGATTCAAACCCTAGTATTTCTAGCAATTGCCTTCAGAAAAATCTTGCCAAGCGAAAAACAAATCTTAATGTGGGGAGGTTGCTTTCTAGTATTATAGGGCTAGTATCCCCAAACACATTTTTTAAAAAGTCATTAAATCCGTCTATATCGTACATTCCATTCGGGAAAGTTATTTTGTTGTTATATTTATCACTGATGTTGTACCAGGAATACCACATATTGCTACCGATCAATGCTATCTCGTATTCACCATTGAGTGTGATCCGCGTTTCATAATTAATTTCCAAATCTTCGGGGTTGTATGCCGTAATAGTAGAGGAATTGATAAATATGAGTACCATCTTTATTAATATAGTGTAGTACTATGTAGTACTCATATGTTAGTTGTTACCAACAATTCATACCCATTTTAGGAGTTTGTTCAAACTGATACAATACATCATATGGGCTTATGTTATTATTCCTTCGTTTAATGTAATAGATGCAATAGTAATCGCATTTTACAGAGAACGTTGCTTAAATTTGCGAAGAGTTATACATGGTCGGCTTTGAAGATGTAAGTAAATAGTGTTTTATTTCTTCTGGTGGCGATAAACCGAATGGATCAAAGTGTTCGACGTAAGATAACTTCGCATTATTGAAATAAGCTACCCAATGAGTTCCTGAACCACGGGAAACGTCAAAGTTCACTATACCATTTTCGTTCTTGAATATTTTTGTTGGCAAAGAATAGATAGGGTACACACCACGGAATCGTTTTTCGTTTTCCATTATTTTTTCGATATCTAAGTTACTTAATGGCTCTTTTTTTTAGTCACTTAACTATTTGTTTTCCTGGAATGTACAAACCTTTTCCCTTTATTTTAGATAAGCCAGCTGCTCTTTGCTTTCCAGGAACGTATAACCCATTTCCCAGCACCAGCATATCCCGCAGCTCCAAGAATGCTACAACAAAAAGTTATGTTGATGGCTTGACAAAGTTAGATCCTAACACATCCAATTATCTATTGAGAAATGAAAATGGACTTTTTGCATCAAGTGGGAGTTATTTTAATGGCGATGCAAAGGGAAATCGAATTACGAATGTGGAACCCCAATTGTAAACAATGATGCTGCTGCAAAACTATATGTTGATAAAAATACTGTAATTTGCCTTACCTATGGTGATAAAGAAGTGAAAAAAGACATATTGCAGTGTCATCCAATTATACAGATAAACACAAAATTCGACCTACTAACAACACCTATTTTTAAAGATAATTACCATCTTTGCATTTCAAATGGATATATAAGCAAGGTAATGTGCTGCACAACAAATCCCTCTTTCAGTATAAATTACAGTATCAACTTGGATAATCAAAATTTCATTGAAGTAGTAAGACCACAACTTCAGCAGTTTTTTTCTCTTATTCCAGTAAACAAGAAATTTGACAGGGGTGGCAAGATTAGTGTTTCACTTGCTAGACACTATCCAGATCCAAAAGAAAGAAGAAAAGTGCTTGGAGGTCTTGTTTCAGAGTTTCATCACTGGGTTTTTATTGTATATGAATAAAGATGAAAGATCTTAAGCAATTACACAGTATTATAGATGAAATCTTGAAATCGCGAGCTACTACAAAATCGAAAATTGAAGACACTATTTTGGGAGAGGAAGGAGTTAAGAAAACACTCAAAAAATTTTACAAGCCAGTGGTCGAACGGTTAAAATGTCTGGAAACTATGCGTGGAGAAACGATAAACAATATTCAGGATGTAGTGAAAACGTTAGAGCCAGAAGAACCCACTGAGATGCCAGAAAAAACGTTCGTTTATAATCCAGATTCCAACTTGCAAGATGAAATATTAAACTAAAACTTCCGAGTGATATCTTAGAGGAGAGAAACCCAATTCCTGAGCTGAAAGAAATGATTTACCAAACAATCGGGCATTTTCAGAAATTACAGAAACCAAACGGTATGGTAGAACTACTGAGAAATATCGAATTATCGATAATCACATTGAGGCACTTAGAAAATATTTAAAGTCTAATCGACAAAAATGATTCTCGCTGTAATAGAGAGTCAACAGTTTGGTTCTGGATAAACAAGAATTTCGACGACATATGCGAAAAATTGTCAATTTTGGTTGCCAATAAAAGAGCTGAAAACACCAGTACAGAAGAAATAAATGAAATTATCGAAATTTTGGATATTTTGCTAAAAAACGGTATTTTTGACAAAAATCAACACAAGATATGTTCAATAACATCGTTATTGCTTAGAAATTTACTCTTGGACACACACTACAGAAAACACCATGCACATCTCGCACATTTGAAAAATGCGAATTTTGCAATTCCACCTTTAACAGCAGAAAAGACAATTACAATCATCGTCTTATAAATAAAAGTAGTGCTTTTCGGAAAAAGTTTCGCACATATAAAATTGATAACATAAATGTCAGAGAAGACATAAAAGATTTTCTGGAGAAAAATAACAATAAATGGAAAGAAATAATTCTCAAGAAACTCAGTCAACCTCTAAAAGTTAGATTCATATCACAAATAAAATTTAAACAGCAGACGGATCCCGAAGAACAGAAAGAAATATGTGGAAATTTATTAAAAATTGGAAAAATTGGGACAACTTGGCAAAACTTGGGGAGTTGGCAAAATTCAGGTGAGATGTAAAAATTTGTATTTTTCCTGTAAAATTATGTCAAGTTGGCAAAATCTAGGGGCAATTGGCAAAATTCGGAGTGACTTGGCAAAATCGTGAGAAGTTGGCAAAATTCGGAGTGATAACAAAATCGTGTGGAGTTGGCAAAATTCAGGTGAGATGTAAAAATTTGCATTTTTCCTGAAAATTATGCCAAGTTGGCAAAATCTAGGTCAGTTGGCAAAATTCGGAGTGACTTGGCAAAATCGTAGGGAGTTGTCAAAATTCGGAGTGACTTGGCAAAATCGTGGGGAGTTGGCAAAATTCAGGTAAGATGTAAAAATTTGGAATTTTTTTTCTGTAAAATTATGTCAAGTTCGCAAACCTTAGGGACTTGGCAAAATCAAGGGGAAGTTGGCAACATTCGGAGTGACTTGGTAAAATCGTGCTGAGTTGGTAAAATTCAGATGAGTTGTAAAAATTGATATTTTTTTCAATAAAATTATGGCGAGCTGGCAAAATATAGGGGCAGTTGGCAAAATCGTAGAGAGTTGACAAAATTCAATAAAATCTTTTTTCTGTAAAATTATGGCGTGTTGGCGAAATCGAGGAAACTTCGCAATGTTTAGGAGAGTTGGCAAATCTTGTGGGAGCTGGCAAAATTCAGAGTGACTTTGCAAAAATCATGTGAGATGTAAAAATTTTGATTTTTTTTTTTCTGTAAAATTGTGGCGAAATGGCAAAATCTAGGGTAGTTGACAAAATTCGAATCCACTTGGTAAAATACCGGCGAGTTGTGAAAATTGGGATTGTTTTTGTGAAATTAAGAAGAGTTGACAAAGTCGAGAAAATTTGGCAAAATTTTGTGGAGTTTGAAAAATTTGAAGTGACTTGGCAAATTTAGGAGAGATGTAAAAATTGGGATTGGTTTTGTGAAATTAAGGAGAAGTACTAAAATCGGGACAACTTGGCAAAACTGAAAAACCACTTAGTACGAAAACTGAAAAACCACTAGTCACTAAAAAACCACAGGTGAGTTGTAAAAATTGGGATTAGTTTTGTGAAATTAAAGAGAGTTGAAAAAACCGAAAACTCTTGGCAAAATCTAGGGGAGTTGACAAAATTCAAAGCCACTTGAGGATATACAGGGGAGTTGTGAAAATAGTGCCTTTCTTGTGCAATTAAGGAGGGTAGATAACATTCGAAATGACTTGGCAAATTCAGGGAAGATGCAAAAGATGCGATTTTTTCTGTAAAATTACGACGAGTTGGCAAAAATCTAGCGAATTTTCTACAATTCGAATCCACTTGGTAAAACATAGGCGAGTTGTAATAATTGAAATTGGGTTTGTAAAATTAAGGAGAGCTGAGAAAATCGAAAAACTTGTCGAAATCTTGTGGAGTTTTAAAAATTTGAAGTGACTTAGAAAATTTAGGAGAGATGTAAAGATTAGGATTGTTTTTGTGAAATTAAGGAGAGTTGGCCAAATCAAGGGGAGTTGGGTAAATTCACACTGACTTTTAATTCAGAGAGATGTAAATTTTGGAATTATTTCTGTGAAATTACGGCTAGCTGGGAAAATTGGAAGTCAAATGGCAAAATGCAAGAGAGTTGTGAAAATTGCTCCCTTCCTGACCCCCACGGAGCGAAAATCTAGGTACGAACCCGACAGAGACATTATTTTCTCATTTGGCAAAATTTGATTTTCGAGTTGGAAATCCCGCCCACAAACCAATAGTCCTTAGCTACGCTTCTGTGCTAATTCACCCTCTTATTTTAAATACACATTTAACTATTTTATTTTGAAATCTAATGGCAGGATTTATATTTGTAAAATAATAAACCCTCAGACAAAGATTCCATAATGTATAGCAGAATAAACCCAGACATAATAAAGAATCCTTAAAAAATTACCATTAACTATTTTTTTCTCACAAAATAAAGCTCTATAATATATACAATATAAATCTTAATTTCTTAAAACGAAGAAGTTATATGCGATTTCCATTTTAATTTATTATCAACCGTAATACCAGGATATTTATAGCTAGGTACTTTTACACTTTGACAAGTACAATTATTAAAATTTTTCCATGCAACACCATGGAATTTCACATTTAATTGTTGACATTGTTTAAAATTTCAACTGAAAATTAACTTTTAAACTGAACTTACTTTTAGTAATATTTATAGTTAATTTATTTAATTTAAACTATTCATTTAAACTAAAAAAATCTACGATATTATTTTTTAATTCTGGCAGTTTTTTACGTTTAAAATTAAGGGAGTGTTATGAGCAAATCCAACTATGTCTCCTTTAAACCAAGGGAATACAAATCATTTATATAAATCAAGAAAAATAATGGCCCCAAAACTGATCCTTGTGCAAAACCTTTATTTATAAACTGAAAGTTACTCTGAACATTATTTATTAATATTGCTTGATTTCTATTATTTAAATAAAATTTAACGCACTCATAGGTATTTCCTCTAATTCCTATTTTACATATTTTGAACAATAACAATTTATGGCATTGTGACACTCCACATGTGAGAAATGTTTTTGTAAATTTCAAAATAGTTTGTTCTGTATTTTATTATACGTGATCTAAATTGATTATCTGAAATAAAATTAAATTTTCCGCAAAAAAAAACAATACTTCTTTTCATCAGATTTTCAATTACCTTAGAAAAAATTGGAAAGATTATTTGGGAAAGCAAATTTGCAGAATATTACATGTATATTATGTTTCCTAAAATATTTTTGATGTAATCATCATTGTGGCTGAAAGATTGCTTTGTTTAATTTATTCACGTTTTTGGAGATAAGCTGTTAGCTTTATGGGTCAAATGGTAAATACACTGTACTCTTTACTTTTATGAATAAAAATTAATAATAAAAATAATAAAATTTTAAATGCACTGGAATCTAGTAAAATTTAATAATAATTCATATTCGTTAAAATCTAGTAAATATATTTTCCTTTCACTTTTGGAACTCGAGTGAAAAATAATAAAATAAATTCCAATGTCGGCTTAATTGCTAATTTCAAATTTAAATTTCTATCCATGTTTAATTTTAAAAAAGGAAAATTAATGTTAGACGAAAAAAATATATTAGGCTAATATCCTTATATAACTATAATAATATAACTAAATATAACTAAATAATCCTTGTTAACTATGATACTGTGCAAAAAAAAAAGTGCCGCTCAGAGGTGAAACAGCCCAACTATGATACTGGACACATCTTTCGCCAGAAGTGGTGGACACAAATTCGAAATTCAATTTTTACAATTCTATTTGTTTTGTATTTAACTTTATTGAATTACTTTATATACACAACCCAGCTGCATATAAAAAAATTCATCTCATAATAAGCCTAACTGTAATATAAATATTCTTAATTTTTCTTAATTCTAAGTTCTTTTCACTTAATTGAATCGAAATACGCATAATACTAAGTAATCTACATGGTGATTCCACTTTCAATTACTCTCAAGAAACAACCTCAACTATTATAAACAAAAACCTTTTTTTCCTTCCAAATTCCACCTCTCGTTTTTTCATTCTTCGCGAAGAATTGATTAGTAAAATGATATAACTAAATACTGAACAGTACTGTTTTTTTGCTTCGAGGAAATAAAAGTTACTATTGCATTTATAATTAACATCTTCAATATTTTCAATCAGTGTATAAAAGTTAAGAAATTCAGGAGGAGGAGAGACCGATTTAAAAAAGGGTCAATAAGACAAGGCAATGCACACAGTTCGGAAAAACACTGAAATGAACAACAAATTTCTAGTGGCTAATCAACTCTAAAAAATCAAACAGAAAAGATTGACCAATTCAAACACCAGTTGAAAGAAACTACAGATCAGCAGAAGAATAAATATTACATTGCTGTCACGCAGGGACGTATCATAATCAGCTTGAGCCCTGGTGCAAAGTCCTGGTCACTCTTTAAAGCTTGAGCCCTGGTCACTCTTTAAAAGTAAATTAGGAAGGCGTGCATCGGCGATTTAATCCTTGCTAGATTTTTGTAGATTCTCATTTTAATTTGTAACGAATAATTAGACGATGTTTCTAGAATTTAGCCTATTTGACTAAATGAATTATTGAATTTAGTGTATTTAACCTAATTAACCATTAACTCACAAATATGTTAAAAATGTATTCATTCCCCTCCCTTTAACTCCCATAACGGTCCAAATTTGAAATGCACTCCTTTGGGAGAATTTTCCCAAATTCCTCCACCAATCCCACCTCTCCCCAATTCCTTTGTCTTTTATATCTTCTACACATTTCTAAAATTCCAGAATGTTAAAGGGTTAATAAGTATTGATATGATTGTGGTACTATCAAAGACATATATAGATAATATAGAATACTACTACTTTAGGTATATAAGAAAAATAAAATTTTTTGGAAATTTTACTAACTTATTAAACAAAGTTTACTGTGAACGAACATCTGCAAGTTTCCCAATAAAAACTATTCCAGAGCATTAAGCGCAAATCAGAATTGTATATTCACGAAAATATGATATTTGCAATACAATATGGATGTTAACAATCACATTCAAAAAGTAATTCTTCAATTAAATGATAACTCTGCAGAAGGAAATGCTAAGTACCTCCTATCCAAAGCAATTTTCTACACTTACATATCATCATAATTTTGCTTCTGAAATGATTTTTTTTTATTTTGAAAATAAGCTATCCTACCGGTAGCGTTAAAAAGAGCAAAAGAGTAGTATACACTCTTTAAAAGCTGAAATAAGAGAATAGTTTTGAATAATTACTAAATCAGCCACTTCCGTTATGGTGAATATATTTATTATTTCGGTTTCAATCTAGTGCTAAGTAAGAGAAGATGAGCACGAAATGAAGACATTGTCCGGATTTATATTCCCTGTTGGGTAGCTGCAGCTGCATTTATTCCCCATCAGTTGCTGCTTAAAAACTATTTGGATGCAGGGCAACGAATTTGTTAGCGATTTCATTTGAACTTTTAAAAGATATTTTTAGTACCATAATGGCTTTGCCGAAAGTAACATTGGAAACCTTGATTTTGATACCATTTTGTTCATTAGATGATGAGCTAATCAAACGTATGGATGGTGATCGAAAACTGAGGGGACCTTGAATTAAGCAGCTTTTGGTCCAAAGCACAAATTTGTGAGCTCAAAAGCAGCGTTTCGGACTGGCATAATGCTTCCGATTGGTCAACAAACCCCATGAAAATGTTTATGGGGAAATGGGGACATGGAATTGGTTTGGTGGGAAAATAAGTTTACGAAAAAAATGTGAAGGTCGAAACAGAAAATCCCAACTATCTTTAAGGTTAATGGTTCAAAATCATCCCTAAAGTTTTTGCTCTGATAACTGTTGACAATTATCATCAAGTCACTCAACGCCTAAAGAGTACTACGTTGAGGCTTTTAAGCAATTGTCATTGTTAAACGTCCCTTGATTGAGAGCCGTTTCTTATTGCTATTGATATTTGACGTACCTATCCCTCAGCGCTAATTACGATTAGGGTGGCTTGATGAGTTGGTCCCAGCAAATCTTTTCGGGAACGACTGCTTTTAGCGGCCTCCACACGTTTTGCCTCATTTTTGCCGTTAGACATATCCTAATTCCTTCTAATGAGTTGATCACTGCAAACAGAGGAAAAAGTGAGGTGGAGTGCAGTGGTAAGCGCTTGAGTCTGATTGTGGTTATAAGAGCGGCAAAAGAAAAGTGCTTGCTAATAGCACTTTTTATTTATTATATATATGTATCAGTAATTGTAAATTTAGTTCTATTAATTAGTGAAATAAAAGAAAAGTATTAACCTTTAGGAATAAGCAAATGATGCCTCATAGATGATGCCCTTTCAATATGGCTCCTAGCTATCGCCTGGTGCGCCTTGTTATAAATCCGGCCCAGCCTAACTCGTTAATCCATAATGAGAGTATCTTTCATTTTTTCAATCACAGGACCACGTGAGTACCTAAGAATTGTAGCAGTTTCCCTTCTTTCAGTTTCCACTGTCGTTTTAATTTTATCAGCATTTTGCATGATTTTTGTTACAGTAGGGAGTGATACGTAGCTCCTCCTACAAACAGTACGACGTAAATGGCTACCTTCTATTCTTCTGATCTTTTAGCAACATTTTCACCAGCAGTTGCACCTCCAATACTACGACCTGACATGGTTCTAGTTTTATATTTTATTTAAAAGAACAAATTTATTAAAAATTCTAAGGCACTCAGTTATTTTGCGGCTGTCTTGTCATAGAGAGATTTCGGTGTGATATTTTTGCAATATTTAAACTAATCTATAGGCTGGACTAAAGTTACTCTTTCTAACAAAGCTAATAAGATGAAAGCAAGTGCTCTTCAAGCTGAATTTCAAAACGGCAATCAGCAATTTGGGGCTACTTCAGTAGCGAAATTAAAGCTAAAAATGGAGGAAAAACGCATTTATTATTCATACTGTGAAAAGCTGTCTAAAAGCCAATTATTTCTTAAAATATATACCTAGCTCTGATGACGTTCCAAATGGGGATTATTTATGAAGTACGTGTCTTCTTGTGGATAAACTGCTAACTCTCTAACTTCTTGAATGTTTGAAGGGAAAAGCAATTGCTACAGCAGATGGAAATGTATTTTTACCATTCTTTTTAGAACTGTGGATGACTTTTAAGATGAAACTCATCATTTATCCAGTGCAAATTTATTAGACACTGCTAATTCTACAATTCCGAGAAGTAGTAAGGATAAGAGTATAGCTTGCTGCATGAACTTTGACCTATCATTTTTGCCTTAAAGGTCATTTCAAAAAATCCTTTGAGTTTGTTGCCGCGCCCCCTTCAGCGTTAGGTTTCCTGATAAGAGCTACCAGACTGGAAATGAGTTGCTGGAAGTAAGATCTATTAGCCTTAACGATTTTCTTGACGAAGATAAAATAGTACATACGATATACCTCAGAACGTCAATTATTTCCACATTAAATAAAAATTAAGAAAAAATTTGAAAATTTAAAATGTTTAACGCAGGCTAAATTTTAATAAAATATGTAAAAGGTAAACTGAAAATATAAAGTTAAAAATAAAACACGATTCAGTAAATAAAATGAGGCAACATTCTTCGCAACAAATTAAGATGTTTCTAAAGTTTTCTTCCTCGAAACAGAATTATTAGCATCTTGGTCTATTTTTTGGTATCATATATGAAAAAGTGATTTTTAAATTTGCGAACTATAACCGTTGTACTCACACCGAATATTCTGTAATACATTTCTTTAGTAATGGAATGTATTAGAAGTACGTAATGAGCGCAATACCGAAGCGACATCGGGAACGTCCACATTTTAAAGTAGGAAATAAAGGGATCAACAATTCGTCTCTTCACCAGCCATGGGAATAAATGTCACCATGATGTGCCTCTCATCAGAGTATAAGTGGTTTCCCTGATATCATTTTCCCTTCCTCCAGCCTGTTAAACTCGTTGAACGTAGAAGGGAGATTAAGTGAATTTGTTTTGTGATGTGAATGTTGCAAAATTACGACTGCTGTACTTCATAAAATTGAGCTATCCAGAATAGTCTCTTGACTAATTGTATAATCGCGATGATCCAAAGGTGAACCTATCTGTATAGGATATTAATTTCATTCCTATGGTGTCTCTGCAAATGGGATGTACGTAAGAATTTGTGGTCGCAGTTAAGAGAACATAGGGATTCAATATTCAATCGCTTTTGGAAATGATCACATTTCGAAAGGTGTAGATAGAGGATTGCCCCAATTCTACACAGAGTGTAACTTTCTCTCCTCGCTGACATCGGAAGCGAATCGTGATTTTAGGATTGCCACAAGGACTGATCTTTTACATTGACTTCAATACTTTCTTGTTTAGGAAAAGGAAAACAAGAGACTTTCGAGTGTCATGGTGAAAATTTCTTCTTATTGATTATGATTGCATTTATTTTTACACTTAATCTCCTGATTTGCTAACTTTCGGTGCCTGCACATTTTGGATATAACTGCAGCATCCGTTGTAATAAATGAATGAAGGAAAATGAAACAATAAGCTGAAAGGAAATGGTTTTTGCCATGAGTGGGATACAAATCCATGTCCCCTAGGAAACATGCCAGTTATGCTAACCACTACACTATCAATGGCGAACCTTTTCGCAGCTTTGTGTAACCATATAAACTTTCTGGATTTTATTTATTTAATTCGCAACAGTCGCGCCATCAATCCGGGAAAGTGGACAACTGTGTTGTCACATTAGAGTTGGAATTTAAAATATGGCACTCACGCTCATGGCGTTAAATAAATAAACCAGTAGTAAAGAAACACGGGATATGTCCTGTAGACATGAAACTCATGAAATAATAAACTGGGATAAAATTCATGGCAAAACCAATTTTTTCAGCTTATTATTTCATGAGTTCCATGTCTACAGGACATATCCTGTGATTCTTTATTAAAGAAGGACAAGTTCATCTAAATATGCCATGAATAGCAAACATTATCAGATTTATTGTGGAGATGAAAATTCTCCAAAATAGGAGCATACGCATTAAAAAATAATACTAAATGAAGACTTAGGCCTCAAATTGCGTAGGGAAGGATTTTACAGTTTATAGTGCATAAATATTTTTTCTCATTCACATGAACCGAGTACTTATTGAATACTTATTTGAAAAGAAAGACCACTGGAAGTAAGATCTACCAGACAGGAAATCAGTTGGGATACGCGGCAAATAAACTAAAGGTTGGGGGAAATATCCCTCTTTCCTACCCCGTTAAGCACTAGAAAGTTCCCTGATGGATGAGTTCGATCAGGTGAAATACCGTCTGAAGTGTCACGCCCCCTTTTTCTCTTCTTCAACGCTAGAATGATTTCCTGATAAGAGCTACTAGATAAAAAATGAATTGAAGAAAAGCATTAAGATTTGTAGTAAAGATTTTCATTTACAATTCTCTACTTCTCTTGAACAGGAAAACGTTTTGGGCTGAAGGTCTATCAAGCCGACAGTTAATTATTCTGATTGTTAATTTCCAGTGTCCTCTACATTTTGCGTATCAAAGCCGCATCACTAGCTGTAAGAAAATTCATTCCTCCTGTAACAACTGGATTTTCCACTATTAGAAATACGATCACTATCTGACCCCTTTTGACGCAAAAACCACGAAACTAAAACTAAAAGATAATTGGCTTTTCAATCACTAAAAGCACGATCATGGTGAATGCAAATTAGGTGACTCGAAGAATTAATCCGAAGCGATTTTCCATAGAGCTCGCTGGAATAAAATATGAATGACTATTTTGTATCCATGACTAACTTGTAATGCTGTTTCAACATAGCATTTTGACTATTCGAAAAAATTATAATTCCATTAACATTCGTCGTAAAGCAAAAGTATTGAAACAAACATATTGAATTTCTACAGAAAATATTTTTGAATATTTTTTTTTACTTTCAATCTTCACGTAACAATTTTACGTTTATAATCCTTCATAAAAATTTTTTAACACTCTTTTGGATTTTTTAAAAATTTATTTAAATTTTTAAAAAATCTAAATCTTTTTAAACCTAATCTTTAAATTAATTTTAAAAATCTAATATTTTTTTACAACATTATTTAATATATAATATAATACATAATATTTAATATACATTTATACAACAAATATAATAGTATATTTTCTTTACTTTTAGATTTGAAAATTTTTCAACATTAAACATTTTTGTATGTTTAAAAATTATATTTTTGTTTTTTTAATTTGTAAATTTTTTAAAATTTCTCTTTTCAGTTATAATAATTTTAATTTTTTTTCTCACTTTTAAGTTTCAAAATTTTTAAATATTAAACTTTTGGTAATTTTAAAATTTTAATGAACGTTTTTGAATTTGGCATCTTTATAAATTTGTTTTTAAAAGAATATATTTTCACTCTTAACTTTTAAATGATGTTTCAGTATTAAATATCACATTTTATATTTTAATTTCTTCGATTTTCAAATAAATATATTTTTTTCAAATTATACGAAACTGTCGAATTTCTCTGTTTTTCTGTTTTTCCCTTTTTCCTTTTTTTTCGCTTTACATTTTTTTTTACACTCTATTTTGCTTTTTATATTTAAAAAAATTTGACATCTTTCATCTTTTTTAATTACTCAGTGTTAAAATTTATCTTCAATTCCTTAACTACATTTGTATTTTTCAATTTCTATGCACTAAAGGGTCTGTAAATGGTAGCTAGGTAGTCACTGGGAGGAGAGCTATGCACCAATCCCCTGTGATGATGCATAGAACCGGCCAGGCCTAGCACCTAATGTCCGACCCCGCCTTCTCGTGGTGCGGACCGTTAGTAACTTTCAAAAGAGATACTCTCTTGTGGAAGTGAACGGAAGGGGAGGGCCGCCAGATTAGTGTGGCCTACTGATCTGGACAACTATGGCTACTTTTCTTTTTTTTCTACCCTGCTGAGGAGTGGTCAACCACGCAGGATCCTGGTGCTGACCATATAAACCTACTGGACTGGACAGATATATGGCTCTGAGCTTGATTATGGATCCTGATTTTGCTGCACTGGTGGGCTTCTGTGGAGGGAAAATCTTCCGCTGTGTTTTCTGTTTGGTTGTGGGTTGACAGCCCCAAGTGAATAGATTCACAGGATATGTTTATCAGCTGGTGGATAATCCTGAGCATAGGTCATCGCAGGCACCTGAACTCCTTGCTTCTACTGGCATCGTTAAATTCTACATTGAAGGAAGTCCTTCAGTGTAGATGGCTTCGGCCTTTAGTGGTGGGGGAATGGGTCTTTCCCCATGTCTGCGATTAGGGGGCTGTTTGATATTGTCGGCATTCCCTCTCTCAATAAACAGAGTTCCTTTAAACATCCTACTAACCATTTTCTCTCCATAGGTAGTTGGAATGTGAGGACTCTGCACAGAGCTTTTTCTCTTGATGTCCTCACACAAGAATTCCACCATTATAATTTAGATATTCTTGGCTTGCAAGAGACCAGATGGACAGATAAAGGTCAGATTCTTAAAAATAATCTTAAATTTCTCTTTTCAGGGAGGGACGACAATAAACATCACCACGGCGTGGGTCTGCTTCTCAGCAGACACGCTAGTGATGCTCTTCTAGGATATGAGTGCATTAACGAGAGGTTTCTTACAGCAAAATTTCAGACAAGCGTTAAAGACTTGAATGTTATCTGCTGTTATGCCCCCACTGAGGATGCCGATGAGGATGAGAAGGATAGGTTTTATGAACAACTTCAGGATATTTTGAATTCTGTCAAGAAAGAAGATATTACCCTTGTTCTTGGTGACTTCAATGCCAAATTTGGTACTGACTCTGACCTCTGGGGAGGAGTAATAGGCCCTTTTGGTATTGGTAGCTGCAATGGAAATGGCCAACGTCTCCTACAGGTAAGTAAACTCAATGGATTCAGAATAACTAACATTTATTACAAACAACGCGACATACATAAATAAACATGGGTTTCACCTGATGGGCTGCATAAGAATATGACTGATTACATATTAATTAACAGCAAATGGGCTAGTTCTGTTAGGAATACCAGGGTATATAGGGGAGCTGAAGTTGGATCTGACCAACACCTTGTTAAAAGTGTCTTGCAACTTAAACTTAAAAAGTGTTGTGCTAGGGTTAAAAAATTTACTTTTAATACTGAAACTCTGAAAGATCCAGTTATAGCCAAAGCTTATCATGATAGGTTACTTAGTCATTATGACAGTCATGGTTTGCTGACTACTGAAGTTGAGGAAGAATGGGATCATTTTAAACAGGCTTTTTTGGACTCTAACAGTACTCTTTTAGGAAAAAAGGAGCAGAAGAGGCAGAATTATCTGAGTGATAAGGCACTTGAGCTTATTTCAGAAAGAAAGAACTGCAGGAATGTCTTCAATCAATATCCTACTAGTCCTAATAGAAAGCATTACAGAGAACTTAATAAACGTGTAAAAGATCAGTTAGCTGCTGATAAGAATCTTTGGCTTGATGGTTTGGCTGACAAAGCCGAGGCAGTTAGACAGCACAAGAGCAGAGAGCTGTACCAGATAATTAATGTTTTATGTGGTAGAAAACGGACAGGCATACAAGGATTGAAGGATAAACAAGGTAAGGTTATAGAAGGGGAGGATTCTGTCATGGCTAGGTGGGCTGAGCATTTCAGTGATGTCCTAAAAAATGTAGTTGGTTCTGCTCCCATTGTTTGCAGTGATGATGGATAGCACCTAATGTCCGACCCCGCCTTCTCGTGGTGTGGACCGTTAGTAACTTTCAAAAGAGATACTCTCTTGTGGAAGTGAACGGAAGGGGAATGTTGGCCCCATAACACAATCTGAAGTTATTTTGGCTGTTTCTAAACTTAAACTACATAAATCCCCAGGGGTTGATGAAATTACTACCGAAATGCTTAGAGCTGGGAATGTTTCGGTTACCACTTGGATGACTGAAATTCTGAATATCTTTTATGATAAATGCATGATTATTAAGGATTTTACCAGAGCTATTGTTATCCCTATTTTCGAAAAAGGTAATCGCAGTTCTTGTGATAACTATAGGGGTATCAGCCTACTCTTTGTTCCAGGTGAAGTTCTTTCCATGATTGTGCTTAATGGAATTAAGAATCTGGTTGACAGTCAATTGCGCGATGAGCAATGTGAATTCAGAAGTGGTAAGGGATGTGTGGATCAGATATTTTCACTTAGGCAGATTCTTGAGAAATGTTTAGAGTTTCAGAAAGCTTTGATTGCTAGCTTTGTTGATTTCAAAAAGGGAACTCTGATGATCGTCATAATTTGTGGTTGATTGTGAAATCGTATGGTATACCAGACAAGTTATTAACATAATGAAAGCTCTCTACAATAACACTGAGTCGTGTGTGAGAGTTGGCACTACTTCTGGTGTTCGACAAGGGTGCATTTTGTCTCCTTTTCTCTTTAGTTTGGTTATTGATTATGTTATGCGAAATTCACTTCAAGGGAAAGATTTTGGCCTTAAATGGGCTGGAGATATGAAAATTTCTGATTTAGATTATGCTGATGATTTAGCCCTTTTGGCAAATGATGTTGATGAGAGATGCTAAGATCAGCTAAAAGATGTTCTTTCATTCGAGCTGTTGATGAGACTGGTAGTAGAGTAGGTTTGGTTATAAACAGAGAGAAAACTAAATTGAAGAAAATTGGTCAGGCAGGCTGTGATTCAGTTAATCTGAATGGTTGCAGTCTTGAGCAGGTGTCACAGTTTAATTATCTTGGGAGCTATGTAACAGATAATGGTGATGTGCAGCATGAGATTAACAGACGAATAGGGATTGCTACCGGGACTTTTAAGAATCTATGGAAAGTGTGGAGAAATAGGCGTATACACCTAAAGACTAAAATTAGACTGTATAATAGTTTAGTTCTTTCTATGGTTAGTTATGGTAGTGAAACTTGGACACTTTGTAAACAAGATAATAGGAAACTGGATGCCTTTGATTCCAGATGCTTACGCAGTATCTTGGGCATTAGGTGGTTCAACTTTGTAACTAATGATGAGGTTAGGCAAAGGAGTTTGCAACCTCCTTTAAGCAGCATATTGTGCAGAGAGAGACTCCGTTGGTTTGGCCATGTTTCCCGTATGAATAATTATAGATTGGCGAATAGGGTTATGAACAGTGTGCCTAAAGGCCTCAGAAAGAAGGGGAGACCTAGGATGCGGTGGGAAGACAATTTCAAACAGGACCTTGTTAGAATTGGTGTGCAGTGGCCAGATGCAGTAGATGTAGCTGAGGATAGACTTGCTTGGAGAACTAAATTGCACGGTCTGGTTGGACCTCCGTAGCCCATGGCTGCTTGAGGATGATGATGCACTAAAAGATGTTCAATTTTGAAATGTTTTTATATTTTTTTCCTCCGTTCAGATAGTTTCACTATGTCTTTTAAATTTAAAGAGATTTAAATTTACTACTTATGTTTTAAAATTTTCACTGCTGTTCGCTAAGTAAAAATAGGTTTATTCTACGATATTCATCGTTTCTACACCGCTGATAACCTTTAGAAATGCTTTTAGTTTTTTTCTTTCTCTGGCAGAATCTCACATACCTATCAGATACTATAGGAAATGGAAGTATGAGATTTTAAAAATCGCGTGCTTCTGTTGATATGCCAAATATCTTTTATTAGCAAAAGTTAGGTTCGTTCTACATGTCCCTCCATACCTTTGACTCTTGCCACGTCCACAAAATTTGAAATGGAGACAATCAGTTCGCTAAATTAAATGCGATTCACCAATGTATTGTTCAAACATTGTATCATTCTATCAACCCATAGAATATCCACGAATAAATCGTTCAGCCCCACTCTCGAACAGCCAGGATCTGGTCGTTTTACTCTAACATGTATAGAAGGGAAACGTAACAATATCGTCTCTCTGCCCTCCTAGTGTCAGGAGAAACATGTTTTAAGTTATACCACAGATATACTGTGATTTCATCAGCCACTTCTTGAAATTCAGTTTAAGATTTGTAGACTGAAGAGAAGTAGAAAAGTGTAAATGAAAGTCTTTACTGCGACATATCGAAAAAAAGGTTCTTTATCAAAATGGAAAAAATAACACACTAGCAAAAATATTTCATTCCTGATATTTATCCAACTCTCCTATTTTTCGTATGAAATGGGGAAAGCGTTTTTTGTGCTGGTTCACGAGTTGAATAAATAGACACTTTAACTTTCTATGGCTTATATATGTGGGAACGTTTGAGACATGGATGTATACGACCGGTGCCTGTAAGGATAATTACCGGATAATTAAACATATGCATGAAAAAATGCATATGTTTAATTATCCTAATATTTTCTCGTACTTTGCGAGAATTTTTATTTTTCTACTGTATAAGCCTTCAACTTCACATATTTTTCTGTACAAGTTGATATATTTTCGATAATCAACTGAAAACGCTTTCTCACTATAAAATGAACGCCGTATACAGACCATTATTTCTAAATTTTGACGAAAAGATAGGGATGAGTCTTGAATTATTGCAAGACTTGTATCCATAAAGCAGTGTCTCGCAAACTTTATTACTCTGCGGCACACTGAATCTAATTTTTTTTCCGCGGCACACCTAAAATCAAAGTGACAAGTTAGTTCGTTCCTCAAGAGAAAATAGAGTTATCTGATTTCTGATAGAACTATCTATCTGATAACTGACCTTAAAGATCCATACTCCCGATGGAAAAGCCTGTCAATACATATTCTTTTGTTCTACACAATAATTTGTTCTAGACTTTTATTAAAGGAAGAAGCAAAATTTCCGCGAATCTTCCGGTCAGAACGGCGAGAATCGCTACTTCTAACGTAAAATTAAGACGTAAAATCGTTGTGTGAAAATTGAAAGCAAAATGGAAAAAGTATTCACAAATATATCTGTTAATATTCAATATGTAATACTTCCGTTTACGACGAATGTTAGTGAAATTATAATTTTTTCGAATAGTCAAAATGCTGGCTTGAAACAGCATACAAGTTAGTCATGGATACAGTCTGAGAAGATTCCCGGAAACACTGTTTTCAAAAAGAAAAGGAAACCTGTCGATCTTTGTCAACTTTCTGTTTTATCTAGCCATTCATATCGTAAAAGCTATTTTATTTCAGCGAGCTGTATGGAAAATCGCATCGGATAAATTCTTCGAGTCACCCAATTTACATTCACCATGTTTGTGCTTTTAGTGATTAAAAAGACAATTATCTTTTAGTTTTAGTTCCGGGGTTTCTGCGTCAAAAGGGGCCAGATAGTGATCGTATTTCTAATAGTGGTTTTCCACTTGTTGTCACAGGAGGAATGAATTTTCTTACAGCTAGTGATGCGGCTTTGATACGCAAAATTGTAGAGGACACTGGAAATTAACAATCAGATGGATTAACGGTCGGCTTGATAGACCTACAGCCCAAAACGTTTTCCTGCTCAAGAGAAGCAGAGAAGTGTAAATGAAAGTCGTTACTGTAAATCTTAACGCTTTTCTCCAATTCATTTTTTGTCTAGTAGCTCTTATCAGGAAACCTTTCTAGCGCTGAAGAAGAGAGAAAGGGGGTGTGACACTTCAGACAGTATTTCACCTGATCGAACTCATTTCCTCTCTGGTAGCTCTATCAGGGAACTTATCCCCCTTTTCTACCCCGTTGCAACGTGTCCCAACTGATTTCTTGTCTGGTAGATCTTATTTCCAATGGTCTTTCTTTCGAAATAAGTATTCATTACTGTAGAAATTTTTAAATACTCCGTTCATGTGAATGAAGAAAGAACATGTATGCACTATAAACTGTGATATCCATCCAGATGCAATTTGAGACCTAATTCTTCGTTTAGTTTTTTTTATGCGTATGGCATTATTTTCGAGAATTATCATTCCCACAATGAATCTGACGTTTGTTTTTCGTAGCATATTTAGATGAACCTGTTCTTCTTTCATTTATTACAACCGATGCTGCAGTTATATCCAAAATGTGCAGGCACCGAAAATCAGCATATCAGGGTAAGTGTAAAAATAGATGCAATCGTAAACAATAAGAAAAAATTTTCACCATGAAGTCTCTTGCTTTTCCTTTTCCTACACAAGAAAGTATTGAATTCAGTGTAAAAGATCAGTCCTTGTGGCAATCTTAAAATCACGATTCGCTTCCGAAGTTAGCGAGGAGAGAAAGTTACACTCTGTGTGGCAATCCTCTATTTACACCTTTCGAAATGTGATCATTTCCAAAAAGCGATTGAATATTGAATCCCTATGTTCTCTTAGCTGCGACCACAGATTCTTATCTACATTCCATTAGCATAGACACCATATGAATGAAATTAATATCCTATACAGATAGGTTCACCTTTGGATCATCGCGATTATACAATTAGTCAAGAGACTATTCTGGATGACTCAATTTTATCAAGTGCAGCAGTCGTAATTTTGCAACATTCACATCACAAAACAAATTTACTTAATCTCCCTTCTACATCCAACGAGTTAAAAAGCTGGAGGAAGAGAATATAATATCAGGGAAACCACTTATACTCTGATGAGAGGCATATCATGTTGACATTTATTCCCATCGCTGGTGAAGAGACGATTTGCTGATCCTTTTACTTCCTACTTTATGATAGGGACTTTTCCGATGGAGCATCAAAGTCATAAACTTCGGCATGACGCTCATTGCCTACTTCTAATACATTCCATTTCTGAAGAAATGTATTACAGAATATTCCGTGTGAGTACAACGGTTAAAGTTTGGAAATTTAAAAAACACCTTTTCATACAAGATACAAAAAAAAAAGACCATGGCGCTAACATTCTGTTTCAAGAGAGAAAATTTTAGAAACACCTTAATTTGTTCCGAAGAATGTTCGATTATTTATTTCTGAATGGAGTTTTTTCTAGAGCGTACTTCAACTTTGCCCCCTTCAGCATTAGGATGTATATTGATATTTTTCAGTTTACCTTTTACGTATTTTATTAAATTTTAAAATTTGAAATTATTTCTTAATTTTTATAATTATTTCTTAATATATATTGCTACAGCTCTATAAAATTATCTGTTCAATGCCTACATATATCGACTTATCCTCCATAGAGTTCTTACACTCACATACAACATGCATGTAAGAAATTCAATTAAAAAATGGTCTACTAACATATCAATCAAAAGTTGATTTTTTCCATTATGAAATGTACAACATTATTGATGAAATCAGATATCCACAAAAAAGATTCAAGACATCATCTTGCAATACTGTGTACTCTTTTTTGAACAAAATATTTCATTAAACTAATAGAGATCAATCTGTCATTTGTAGCAGTAGGTATTCGAGCATATAGGTATTCGAGCTCTTATAATTGAGAAAATTAGATGTTTCAATGGTTGTTAACTCCTTTTATTTTCCCTTTGGCTTAAAACTGTGATTAAATTTGAGGTAAGTTTTATATATATAATGCCAAAGAAAAAAATATAGGCATTAAATTTATTGTCAACCTTTTCGGTAATGTTTTTTGTTTTGAAAACGTTTACGTAACTTAACGCTGTTTTGTCAAAAATAAAATCTGTTTTCCTTCCAGTCCAATAGGACGAAGAGCTCATATATTATATTTCTTCATGAAACGTTTCATTTGAAAGTCAGTCTTTGTCTACTCCTGTGATTACAAAATGGAGCTCTTGGTTCGAAGCACTAGTTGAGTTGGATACTTATGTTGAACTTAATTTACGCTTTCCAAAAACTTGTGAGCTTAAGAACTTTAGTACAGCAATTTTATTTGAAATATCTAAGGATGGGAGTCATTCCATAGTAATTCAAGTTCAAATAAAATCGTTTTCGAAACGTGTGACAGTGATGAGCATCATTAATGATCTGGAGGGATACAAGTATCCATTTGCACGTTTATTATCGGAGAAGTTAAAAGCTTGTCAAACGTGCAGGAAGCAACCCAAATATAATAAGAGTTATATAAAGAAATCGGAATTATTTTTAAACCATCAACCAATCGCATGAAGCGAAGACTGATATTTCTTCTTCACTAAGAAGCAAGAGCATTCTATTTTTCTTTCCATCTTTGCTTAACCAATAGCATTCGATTTTTCCGCCCTTGCAATGAAATTGACATAGTACACAGATATCATCATTTTCACAGAAAATGAATCAGGCAGATCAAGAAGAATGAAAAACTAAATGTATTTCAACTACTTTTGGTTAGGAAATACATCTACCCTGAATCCACTAAAGCAGCTCTACGATCCATATGGACTCGTTAACATTATTAATGAGAAACGATATTTCAGTCCAAGGGTGCACGACCATTGTTTAGCTGAAGGCCAATTATATACTGACTGGATTAAGGAACCTCCACCAAGTTTTGAAATTTGAAAATGTACCCTGCTTCACACGGGATAATTAAAGCAGCCAGTTACGATTAGTTTTTCTTTTTTTGTATTGTCATTGTCAGTGCTTCTTTTCACCTCATTTTATCATTGTGTATATTATTTCTTAACAAATATGCAAAAGTATTGAATAAATTATCTCATTCATGAGGGCCGCATTGAATGAGACCACGGGTGGGCAGCTGGTGAATCGTTCACTTCAGTGTTCAACATAGACGTGAGTGATCGTAGAAAGAACACAGTACTACAATTGAATAGGTAGCTTTCAATCAATAACATAAGTATTTCAGAGATAATTTTACACCTTATTTATATTTAGAAACGATTGATAATGAAAAAATAAAGGTACGACTGATAATTTCCATAATAAAGGTACGATTGAAATCTTTTATAAAACTAAAGCTATGATAGAAATGAAAAAAAAAAACGCTCTTTTGAAGGAATTTTACTTATTTACATTTGTGAATAATAAATGAAAAATGTTATGATAACTTTGCTATATAAATGCGAAAAAATATCATTTTTATTTGCGAACAAATATGATGCTGTACTCATAATCTGAAATATCACGAGAAGAATTTTGAAATCTGGACAAGTTTTTTGATTCTTATAAAAGGCTACGTCATCCATAATGGCGACTGAGAGGGGGCAGAATGGAATATTTATTCGTGTGTTTGTGATGCGCTTCTATAAAGGTGTTTTCTTGCACATCGGTTTTCAGGACCAAATGTCTACTGAAAGGGATTGTGAATAAGATATCTAGGATCATAGATGATCCTAGATATCTTATTCTCACAATCCTCATCTATGATCCTAGATATCTTGTTATGGGTATTCTAGATAGACAATGACAAATATGGCTGAATTGGCCAACAATGGCCATATGTAGCAGCTGTAGTTCATGACAGACATATTTGGAGAATTAAATTATATAGTGTAGTTTGACCTCCGTAGCCCATGGTTACTTGACACCATGGAATTGTACTATGGAATTGTGTAATGTATATTGGAACATGTAGTTCCAATATATATATTGAAATAAATAGCATGTACACACAGACAAAAGGAAACTTAAAAAAGTAAAAAAAATTTATTTTCGTAATATCGATAGCAAGTTTTCTGCAAATATTATATATACAATTATGCCAATTACGATGCTCTGAGTTCATTTGTATCACTGCAAATATATGTGTTGAACAACCTTTAGATTCGTCCTCAGACAGTCTCCTACTGTAGAAGTGTATGAGGAAATATTTAACTTTACATAAATATATGGCTAGGAGTAATGGGAAGTCCATCGTACAGCAAAATAACTGAAACAGAAATTGTCAAAATTTTCGTAACACTAAATGAGATTATAAATCGTCGTCACAGTCCTCAAGTCGAGTTTTACGTTAGCAGATAACGATTTTGCGCCCAAATAGCATTTTTTATACATCAGAATCAGAATCAAAAGCGTTTCGAATACAAGTACAACACATGTACTGGCTAACAAAAATACATCCACAAGTTTTCAATGGTAGATTTTTGAAAGAAAAAAATATTTTCAATGTTCCCGATTAACTTAAATATAAAATCAGTTATTACTTACAGTTTTCAGCACTTCAAATCTATATCATATTTCCTTTCGTTAATATGTTTACAGTAAAAAGTATTTGTTTGATAGAAAAAATCCTGATAGAATACTATTTCTATAAATTACGTTGCAATGTGTATTTAATGATTATTTAATTTAACTAAAGTGTTTCGAAACAATTTTCAAAGGTTTATTCTTACAGTAGCTATAAAACTTCTTATTTTCGGAGGCTGATGAAACATTTTAATCACGAAAAACCGACAAATATTAAATGGAGTACAGGTGACTCCTATTTAACGCGTCTCTAGTCAAATTGGATTTGTTGTAACGCGATGTTAAAATATTAACTTTTTTTCAACAAACTGTCAAAAAAAAGAATATCTTACGCACCAGCTTAAAGGATGCATCACTAGTTAAGAAGTCTAATGATGTATTGTCACTTTGCTAGCAGTCTCATTAAAACGTTGACTACCGATGTCATTCAGGAGGTTATTTCTCTAATTGGTGCACAACTGTGGCGTAGAGGCCATTGACTTCACAGGAAAGAATGTTCGGAAGTGTAGTTTTGACGTGCTGCCTGAATGCTATAGATGAGTATTTAATAATTATTTAATTTAACTAAAGTGTTTCAAAACAATTTTAAAAGTTTTATTCTTACAGTAGCTATAAAACTTATTTTCGAAGGCTGATGAAACATTTTAATCACGATTAAAAACCGACAAATATTAAATGGAGTACAGGTGACTCCTATTTAACGCGTTACTTACCAAAGAGATATCAAGCAGTCAGTTTTGGACCCCTTCTTTAGCTGAGAGCCATGCCAAGGGCATTAATTTAGTTAAGCAGCGAGCTCCAGAGATTTTCTGCTGTCATTTATTTATGATTACTTTTTATTTTGTTTACAAGTTATAATTCTACTACTAATCTTTCTTTTTTTTAGTTTTCTTGATGCATGTGTCTTTGTGTTCACATTTTATGGATTAGAATTATTTATTTTGGTGCCTTGGGATTATGGCCTGTATTTGAATACACATTATAATACTCCCGGCGAGCGTTTCTTTGCCAGCTACGCATTAATCGCATTAAACCAGGGTTTCCTCTATTGCTTAACGTTTTTCTCATGATAATAATTTAAGAAAAAGAAATGTGTGTAATATATATATTGAAATTAGAATCCCGCTGGAACGGATTACAGTGGTGCGGAATACCAGATGAATTAAGTTTCGTAAAGTACAATAAGATCGTTTGAAACGGACAGTTGTGTTGAGTTCCTTTACCTCTGAGTGGAGTCACAAGTCACCATCCGACGAACTGACTTTCCAAGACCTTTCTAACTGGGGTCAAGGTGGGAATTTAGAGGAGAAAAATCTCAACTTTCATTCAGTTAGGACTCGAATTTGAGAACTGCAGATTATGATGATCATGGGCCGCTACTGACTTAGCTAAACCCCGTCCCAAACAAAACAGTTCCAGAGTTGTTCTTTAACCTGAAAATGTCGAAATAGGCGAATTTATTACATATTTGAAAATGAAAGCTGTAAGGTTGTTTCGTTATTTACCGATTCCAACAATACCAAATACGTAGTTATTAATATCAATAATACCGAATTTGCTAGTACGCGATCTAATTATTACTACACAATTTCATTGGGGGTGGGGCTGCACGTTAGTCTCGTAATGTATAGTTCTCAGTAAAAATTTATCACAGGAAAATGTCCTGTAGACAACAAACATTTGAAATGGGAGGATACCATTTGTTCCCTAATAAGGGGTATCAGCCTACTCTCTGTTCCAGGTAAAGTTCTTTGCATGATTCTGCTTAATAAAATTAAGAATCTGGTTTACAGGCAATTGCGTGATGAGCTATGTGGATTCAGAAGTGGTAGGCGATGTGTAGACCAGATATTTTCGCTCAGGCTGATTCTTGAATCACATTCTTGATTCAATTGTATGAAAGTTGGTAAGGCTTGTAGCAATTGGTTTACCATTACTTCTAGTGTTCGACAAAGGTGCATTTTGTCTCCTTTTCTCTTTAGTTTGGTTATTGATCATGTAATGCGAAATTCACTACAAGGGAAAGTTTTCCGCCTTAAATGGTCTGGAGATACAAAAATTTCTGATTTAGTTTATGCTGATGATTTAGCCCTTTTGGCAAATGATGTTGATGAGATGAACTCTTTCATTCGATCTGTTGATGAGACTGGTGTTAGAGTAGGTTTAGTTATAAACAGAGAAGAAACTAAAGTGATAAAAATTGGTCAGACAGGCTGTGATTCAGTTAATTAGACTGGTTGCAGTCTTGAGCAGGTATCATAGTTTAATTATCTTGGGAGCTATGTAACAGATACTGGTGATGTGCGGCATGAGATTAACAGATGAATAGGGATTGCTGCCAGGACTTTTAAGAATCTATGCAGAGTGTGGAGAAATAGGCGTATACAACTAAAGACTAAATTTAGACTATAATAGTTTTGTTCTTTCTAGAATTAGTTATGGTAATGAAACTTGGACACTTTGTAACATGATAACAGGAAAGTAGATGCTTTTGATTTTAGATGCTTATGCAGTATTTTGGACATTAGGTGTTTCAACTTTGTAACTAATGATGAGGTTAGGCAAAGGATTTTGCAACCTCCTTTAAGCAGCATATTGTGCAGAGAGAGAGACCATTGGTTTGGCCATATTGCCCGTATGAATAATTATAGATTGGCTAACAGGGAGCAATGTGCCTAAATGCCTCAGAAAGAGGAACCTTGTCAAACAGGACGTTGCTAGAATTGGTGTGCAGCGGCCAGACGCAGCAGATGTAGCTGAGGACAAATATGCTTGGAGAACTGAATTGCAAGGTCTGGTTGGACCTCGGTAGCCCATGGCTGCTTGAGGATGATGATGATGAATTATTTCCAGTGCAATTCCCAGATCGGAGCCCTTCCTGGGCAGCGTTGAGATTTATTTCTGACTCCTGAAAACCCCCTGCCTTGCCATCTGTCACCAAAGGACACTGATGCTCTCGGGAAGGCCACTGTCCATCGGATGGGACGTTAAGTTGTGACTTCCTGTGCAGGAGAGCCATACACTGTGCATGTTAAAGAACACAGAGGATGGCCTTGATGGGAAGCTACCACCTTTCTCCTAACAGCTGTCCAGTGGGTCCATACCGGAAATTTCCTTTGCCTTTTCCTCTAAATGTCTACAGAGAGAAATAATTTCATGGTCAAATAATTGTACAATGATCTAAATGACCAAATTGCACATATTAACCTATTTGTGTTTTTGTCATTGAAAAATCACACCCATAAACAAAATTTTCTGTAACTAATCATACAAATTCCTATGGTTTCTGATCTCGAACTACAACAGAACGCGATTAATTATTGCATATATGAGCAGCTTAAAGAACGCTATATAGAACGAGATTGCCTAGAAACGATTATAATGCTATTAAAACTTCAACAGAAAATCTTAATAAGCTATGCAACTTTATATAGAATTTCGTAGAGTAACTTATTTACAACACTTGGAATATGTTTAGCTTCCCATATACCAGTATGTACAAATTCGTGTAATAGTTCTTCAGCTAAAGAAATGCTGTTTTTGGTTTTAATACTGAAAACACAGTAAATTCTAGATGGTCAGGGAGAATTCGAAACGAAATAGAACGTTCGAACGAGATTCCACTGCATTAACTTGAGGTGCTATGCTAAACGTTTCGGCGACGAACATCATTTAATGGTGAACGAATTAGTGGTGAACTCAATAGAAAAATCTGATGACCTACATGGACATCTTTGGCATGTACCTTTACAATAAAAGCATATAGTGGACCCCGTTTCTTCTTTTTCCATTACTTATAACCAACGAATACTTTTATGCTGACAATTGCTAGAGACCTACTCATTCCCTTAAATAGTAATGAACACATAAAAAGGAGAAAACAACATTCTGTCTTAATTGTAGACAGTCTTTCCAAAACCATTGCAGCATTGAATGCCCTTTGCTTATGATATTTGGTCTTTCATTCGGAGTTCAATTGACAAGAAACGAACACCTGAAATAAGATATTAATTATGTTAGCAGTATAATAAAATGCAATATAGGGCAAACGTCAACTAACAATTTAAATATCTATAAAAAATTCTATTATTTTGCGATTCAACATAATTTGCATCATATTTCAAGACATTCAATCACGAATAAGATAACTTCACAAGAATTCATTCCGTGGAAGGCAAAAAATAATTTCCAAATTTTTCAGTAATCGTCATAGAAAATATATTGCTACCATAAAAATCTGTCAAAAACTTCTGCATCATATAATTTAAGAATATTTACCACTTTCCTTTATACAAATATTAGAGTTTACAAACCCTGTAATTATCTTGTTATTGCATAAACTTTAAGCCTTTAACATTTTTTGTTGCAATTTGAAATACATATTTAATAAAAGCAATCTGACTCTTAAAACATTATAAATGCACACAAAAACAGTTTTTATGTATTCACACACAGTATGGAAAGCATAATTTTGGATATTAACGTAAAAAGAAATTCAAAGCGATAATTCCGCATTGAAAATTTTACAAACATAGCTTATATTCAAGTTAGTCATTTTCACAGTCAGATAAAAATCTCCGAATTATCACCTTTGTGTGTGCATATAAAAACATGATGGAGAGAGTTTTTTCTCCATAATTTCATATCTAGCTTTTTGCTAAAGGTACATATATCCATAAATACTGTTACAGATTTTCAGCAATATTTCTTTGATAACACCATTTGTGGTTCGAAATAGTGAATCAGAAATTAAATGAAATTATTTATCTACAATACATAAGACCTCCTCCAGTGTTGAAGTAAATTATCAACACAGGAGGAGGACATAAAACGAGTAGGATTAGAAATACAATGCTGAAAACCTAGTGAATCTAACATATCGCAATATTTTTGAGTCTGAAATTTATCTAGAATACCTATGTTCACATCGCCTATGAAAATCATATTTTTGCAATTTTTTTTAGCAAATTATTGTGTAACACATCTGTGGAAATATTTTAATCTAAACTTGGTGATCTGTACATTGATACCATTTTCCTATCCATATCTTTTTGATCACCACTTTCCTATCCATATCTTTTTCTGCTTTGGATCCCAATATAACAATAAATTGGTTTAGGTTTATTCTTATTACGAGTGGCACTCGATCTTAAGTACGATTCATATAATGCCTGAATTTAAATCTTTATCCTTAAATTCAGGCATTATATGAATCTATCGAGAGAGAAAGCAAAAACGAGTTACCACAATAAAGCGAATGGAATTGTCTTCAATGAAGGAAATGTTATTTGGCTATGCAATCAACACAGAAGAGACTTTCGACAAAACTTCAGAACATTGGAAAGGTCCGTACACCCAGTTACCAGGATTAATGACGTAGAGTATCGCATTAGATGGCTGCCAACTGCAAAGTGTAAGGTGGTTACGTGGATCGTTTGGCCCCATTTCGTGGAAAAATTCAAGAATCTCAAGCTTCCAGGACAGTTGGAGATGAACAAGGTGTAAGGAGGGGCAGTGAAACCACGTGTGAACGTGCAACAGTGGGCCATCTTAATGTGTGCGTATTATATCATGGGATGGTACGAATGTTGTAAGAATAGTCATAACCGTATTATTGATATATTGATTGAAAAGAATAAAAAACTTTAGTATTATGCTGGTGCAATAATAATGGCCGATGATCTCCATGAACATTGGACACAAAGAACACTCAAGAAGTTGAACAAATTGGACTACAAAAGTCTACCCCATCTACCATATTCATCTGACCTGTCGCCAACATATTACCACTTATTCAAGCATTTGGAGAACTTTTTTTCCAGGAAAAAATCTTCAAGAACCGTGAGGCAGCAGAAAACTCCTTCGAAGCATTTATCATTTGCAAAACTCCGGATTTTTATCGATATTGCACAGATAAAGTTATTTCTAATTGCCAAAAATGTGTAGATTCTGATAATTCTTATTTTTATTAATAAAGTTATTATTAGCTGAGATATAATTTGTTGAGTTTGAGGTTTAAAAAAGCAAATACTTTTGCACCAACCTAATATACAATTTGTGTAGTGTGCCAGAGGTAAGGGAGTATGCCCTGTGTAAAAAGAAAAGACTGTGATTAACAGCCTACTAGTTTGATAATGCGTCTTTCGAAGGTATTGTGTATGTTGAGATTTCCGAGTTGTTTTGTGAAAGATGAAGTCTAAAAAATTACATTGATGTAAGTCAGTTGTAGGCTTATTTTGTATTAAGAATCGTTCTTATATGCTTTACGAGTAATTTGATAATTTACTTATTAAGATAAGTTTTTCTTTTGCATTGTAGGTAAATAATTTCATTTATTTTAATAATCAAAAAATTATCAACATAGGAGAAAATTATCAGGGAATAAGGAGTTAATGGCTTCAATTATAAAATCAACCATAACTGATCATTATATAACGACGATTTAATTTGGCAAAGAAGCAACCGAAATTCATCACAAAACAATATACAAATTACAAAAAATATTGAAAGAAAAAGTGTGGAACTTTGATGGAGAAAACAATGATGAAAGCAATGTCGAAATTTTTATAATGAATCCCTTGATATTAATTAACTTTATTATTCCTTAACTTGTGTTAAAGAATAAATAATTAATTTTATTAATTAATCCCTTAATAAGGAATTAGGTTATAAATTTAGATCATTGCGAAATAAATTGACTAATAAATTGAGAATGGCTAAAAGAGATTATTATAAAGGAAAAATTCTATTTGCAGGGTCTAATATTAAAAAACAGTGCTGGTAATAAATAAGATTAATAAATGAGATCTCTTTCCATACAAGTAAGTTTTTCTAAAATAATGGGGAAAGTAGTCGTAGATAGATTAACTTCTTACCTAAAGTATATTAAAGAAATATAATAAACTTTCAGAAATGCAATTTGGATTTCGTGAAAAAGTTGCCACAGAAGTTATTCACCATCATCAAGCAAGCACAGTTAATCACTATCATCTCTGCAATTGTTGTTGATTCCTGATCCTGGATGGGATAAACTTGAAGCCACTTCGTGGAATAATCTATCGCTGCCAAAAAATAATGATTTCCATCATCAGTCTTAGGGAAAGGACACATAACATCTATGGCTATTCTCTCAAAAGAGGCAACAACATTATATACGTTTGCAGCTTGCCTCGATTCTTAGTGTTAGGACCTTTCTTGGGTGCATAGGTTTCACATTACCTACACCATCTTTCAATGTCAGCCCTACTTTGCAGCCAATAAATCGTTCCTTGGCTTTCGTTAATGTGTTTATTAACACCGAAGTTTCCTCTGGTGGTACTATTATGTACATCTTTCATCACTAATTCCAATCGCGATACAGAAAGGATGATCTGCCAGCGAATCACTTCCAGTGGGACAGAGACGTACCCCCGGTGGGGTGACGATGATGATATGGGTCTGGTCCCCACCCCATTCGTCTTATACGAAATCTCAAACTTGTATACCTGCTTTGAAATTCAAAACAGTTTTCTTTGGATAATTTTATTTTAGCCTCATGGTATATGTCAGTGAAATTCACTCAAATTAGATTTAAAAACAAAATATGAAATTTAATTCCATATAGATTATGATTTTAACCTTTCCTGTCAGTGGAATATTTTGGTAATTGGAAAACATTTATATTTATTGGATTTGTATGGTTATACCATAAGTTATATTTCACATACAGATTTTTAAAATAAAAAGTAAATTTTAAATTCAAACTTTAATGAAACTTAAATAAAAGAAACCTATATTTTCGTGCAGATTATAGAGCATTGGTCAAAATTTTATTGACCTGCAAATTCTTTTGTCAGTTTCTTGTAAATACTTAGTAATATTCTTTAAAAATGAGCTATTCTCAGGAAATGACACAATATGTTGTCTGTCATCTTAATAGTTAATACTGTATTTACATTCAAAGAAATTTTTGATCGTCATAAGGGATTTTCGCTAGAGCAGTAGTTCTTAACCTTTTCGGCGTCACGGATCCCTCTAAAGTCTACCTCTTTCTGCGGATAGAACTTTCATTACCTGATATATTTTGTTGAACAAAAATATAAATCCTCGCCGCGAGTACATCCAAGTAGCCCCAAGAATTGGTTTATTACATCTCTAGTCCTTTAGCTCCTCTTCATTTGTTAGCTATTTGCTAATTCGAAATTAAATATTTGAATGTTAAATTCGATACTCTATAGATTGTTAAGTTATCAACAGCCAATCACAAGTTGTTGATCAGCATGAGATAGCCAGTGTTGACACACTCAACTGATATAATTCCAGACAGGGGAGTAGCAAAGGAGTATGGTTGCGGAGGGGGCGGGAGAAATCGAAAATTTTCCAACTCGGAAATCAAATATTGCCAACTGAGCAAATAATATCTACTAGCCGTAATTTCACAAAAATTATCCCAATAATTACATCATGTCTGAATTCTAGAAAGTCAGTGTTAATTTTTCCCTTGATTTGTCCAACTCTCCATAATTTCACAAAACCAATCGCAAACTTTACATCTGTCATAAATTTGCGAAGTCACTTAAATATTATCAAACTCCCAAATATTTTGCCAGGTGTTCTCGATTTTGTCAACTCTCCTTAATTTCACAAACTCAATCCCAATTATCACACCTCGCCTATACCAAGTGCATTCGAATTTTGTCTACTACCCTAGATTTTGCTAACTCGCCTACTATATTTTACCCAGTGGATTCGAATTTTGCCAACTCACCTACATTTTGCCAACTCGCCATAATTTTACAGAAAATATCGAATTTTTTACATCTTCCCTAAATTTGCCAGGTCGCTTCGAATTTTATCAACTCTCCTTAATTGCACAAGAAAGGCACAATTTTCACAACTCCCTTGTATTTTACCAAGTGGTCTTCGAATTTTGCCAACTGCCCTACATTTTGTAAAGTTTCCTCGATTTGTCCAACACTCCTTAATTTCACAAGATAAATCCCAATTTTCACAAATTACCTATATTTTACCAAGTGGATTCAAATTTCGCCAATTCTCGTTCATTTCACAAAAACAATTCCAATTTTCACAATTCGCCCGTATTTTTACCAAGTGGATTTGAATTTTGTCAACTACCCTAGATTTTGCGAAGTTTCCACGATTTTGCCATTTCGCCACAATTTTACAGAAAAAAAACCAAAATTTTTACATCTCACTTGATTTTTGCAAAGTCACTCTGAATTTTGCCAGCTGACACAAGATTTGCCAACCTCATTGCGAAGTTGCCTCGATTTCGCCAACACGCCATAATTTTACAGAAAAAATATTTTTCTGAATATTGTCGACTCTCTACGATTTTGCCAACTGCCCCTAGATTTTGCCAGTACGCCGTAATTTTACTGAAAAAAATCTCAATTTTTACAGCTCATCTGAATTTTACCAACTCCCCACGATTTTGCCAAGTCACTCCGAATGTTGCCAACTTCTCTTAAATTTTGCCAACTCCCTAAGTTTTGCCAACTCGCCATAATTTTACAGATAATTATCCCAAGTTTTACATTTCACCTGAATTTTTCCAACTCCCCACGATTTTGCCAAATCACTCCGAATGTTGCCAGCTTCCCCTAGATTTTGCCAAGTCTCTAAGTTTTGCGAACTTAACATAATTTTACAGAAAAAACATCCAAATTTTTACATCCTCACCTGAATTTTGCCAACTCCCCACGATTTTGCTAATCACTCCGAATTTTGACACCCTACGATTTTGCCAAGTCACTCCGAATTTTGCCAAATGCCCTAGATTTTGCCAACTTGGCATAATTTTGCAGGAAAAATGCAAATTTTTACATCTCACCTGAATTTTGCCAACTCCCCACGATTTTGTCAAGGCACTCCGAATTTTGCCAACTCCCCACGATTTTGCCAAGTCACTCCGAATTTTGCCAACTGCCTCTAGATTTTGCAAACTTGACATAATTTTACAGGAAAAATACAAATTTTTACATCTCACCTGAATTTTGCCAACTCCCCACGATTTTGTCAAGTCACTCCGAATTTTGCCAACTGCCCAAGATTTTGCCAAGTTGTCCCAATTTTTCCAACTCACCTGTATTTTACTAAGTGGCTTCGAATTTTGCCAACTGCTCTAAATTTTGCCCTCTCTCAATTTTCCAAACTGTACTAGATTTGCGAAGTTGCCTCGATTTTGACAACACCCCTTAATTAGAAAAAAAGATTACAAATTTTCACAACTCATCTAGATTTAACGAAGTACCTTCGAAGTTTGCCATTCCGAGTTATTATGGGTGGGGGGCCTCCCCTCCATGGCTACGTCCCTAATTCCAGACAAAACCAATAAAAGTTAAAGTTATGCAATGCACTAAATGTACTATTTCTTGTTTGAGCTTTCTGGAATATCAAAAATAACTCACGAACTTCTAGAGGGGTCCGGGGATCACAGGATTAAGAGATAAAAATTTGAGAGTTAAATATTATTAGATAAAAATTTCCTGAACCAATGGTCAGCAAATTTTTTATCTATTTATTTACTTTAGATGTTTTTCTGTGCAAAATCTAGTACCACGAAACCAAAAGCTTATCATCAACATTACCATGAATCATTGAATCAACATTGAACAACATTGCCACATCACACGAATGAACTTTCGTTCATTATGAAAGAAGATTTAAAAGTAAATCGGAATCGCTGCGCTAAGCATTTCGACTAGAAATCATGCGTGACCCCAGTTAATATGCAAACTACTTTGACCAACACAATACAAATAAATAAATAAATAACGCATAATGTAATGCAAAGAACTGAAAGGTGAAATCAAAGAAAGTTTGTTAAAAATCTGACCACAACGTGAAAGAATATTACTGAACCCTCGTCTAGATACTTGATTTCTGGTGTGTATCAGAAATTCGACAGAGACTGACAATGTATACATCAATTTGTCGTTATAAACTATGTCGAGCACTGTCATTTTCCTGAGATTACTAATTTTTAATGAATATTTTTAAGCATCACTAAGAATCCACTGATGCAAAATAAATCATTCCAATAAATCTTTGACGTGTAAGAAACATTCATAGGATGCATGTTCATTAATTTTTTTCAAATTTAAATATGAAACATTTTATTATATTATTTTGTGCATTCTTTCACCTTATATGAATAAAAATGATGTCTTAACTCGATAGGAAGTGGCATAACGAATCTAAAGAAATTATTGCCATCAACAAATAGAAAAATAATGAATTCATACCTAACTGTCAATTTGGTCCTGTCTATCTAATGAGTCTATGGTATCATTACTGGAACTGTGAACTAAATCTGAATATTCATCAAACTGCCTTTGCTTTTTGCGAACATTCCAATGAAGGCACTCTGCCAAGCTGTCAAACCAATCACTGATTTGGTCTTGAGCACAGATAGAAGGTACTGGATATATTGACATAGTTACACGTAAGCTGTTGGAAAAGAAAAAAACATAAATTTTTTAGTAATATATTAAAATATTATGCTTAAGAAGTTTTAATTTTGAACAAAAAGTCAATGGATAACAGCTGCTATGAAAAGTTTGCATGTGCTGCAGTAACTTAAAAGTTGCAGTTATGACTACTTTAGCAATTTGTAAATGAAAAAAAAATGTTGTTTTTATATTTTTGGAGAACATAAACTTAGTTTGTTATTTCAAAGAGTTAAATTAAATGAATATCAGCTGTTAACTGATTTTGTATTTGCTCACTACTTAACTACTCATGTCTCTTGCCGGTTTCTCTTTTGCTTTAGCTCACATTTTCCCAATGGGGGCGATACCGCCCCCCAGTGAGCACTAAAACCTTCCATGGGGGCGATAGCGGATCCAGAGGCAAATGGGGGGCGTTGAGGCAGTCAAGACTGGCAGTCAAATAAATAAATTTAGTGGAATTTTCTGAGACAACCTTTTTATCTCTTCTATTCTGTGGTGTCTTCCTGGTGATTCTGATCATCCACTACCTCATCCGTCATGTACAGCTTTTCAACTGCAGCTTGGGCAATGAAGGCACACAGTCTACTAGCGTACTGGTACGTCTGAAGTCGACTCAAAAGCTCTCAAAAGTTCTCTTCAAGATCACAGATTGGATATAAGCTTCAATATGTTTTCCCACTCCAAATTGCTTTGAGTATGCTTTATAACACGTAGTTACAATACCATCCCACGTCACAACATAAGATATAATATTAACATTACACTTGTGAATTAGGCTCAACTCATTAGCCAGCAGATCATACTTTCTCTTCTTTTCAACCTCTACTGTCTGCAGGTTATCCTGAGATGTTATTCCTACTTCAATAATTGTAGTCTCATTCAATACTTTGGCATGCACTACTATATCAGGCTTATTATGTTGGACATGTGTGTCCGTCCTGATAGGCAAATCAACCTTGATGCAATCATAATATAACAATAATAAATTTATTATATTTAATATTTTTTTATCATTTTTTTAAATAAAATACTTTGAAAATACCTGTTTTCATGAATAAATATTTTATCTAGCTATGTAAATTATCTTATTGTTATCGCGTTAATAAGCATTTTTAAATTAGCATTAGGTATACCTATACCTAATTTATTTTAGTTTAAAATAGATTGACGGTGACAAGTCCTTGCAAGTTGGTAGGCAAGCACGCGGTTCATGCAATTTAACATATTTCGACAAGAATATGGGAGCTTGAAATGACTTGTTTACGGAGCAGGTGCGCCGGTATCGCAAACGTACAAGTTAATGCGTGCACAAAATCAAATCTATAAAAGCGATAGCTCTAGGAATGTTTTATTATTTTTATGCCGTGATAAATAATCGTGATAAATAGTCGTGAGTGATAAGTGTTAGAAGTCATTATAAACATTATTTTTATAACTATCTATAAATCTGTTGAGAAGTTAATTTGTATCTGAAAATGTCTGAATCTACATCTAAAAAGAAATGCCGGCAGTACAGTATTGAGTATTTGAAATATGGATTTACGTACTCTCCTACAAACCAATCATTACCTATGTGTTTAATTTGCCGAAAAGTTTTTTCAAATGAAGCTATGAAACCTTCTAGGCTACAAGAGCATTTAAATAAAATGCATGCTGATAAGAACAAAGATTTATCCTATTTTCAAGAACTGGAAAAGCAATATTTAAAACAGCCAACTATGTCAAACCTTTTTGCGTCGTCTTCTAAACAAGATGATGATGGACTACGAGCCTCATATAACGTTTCATTCTTAATCGCAAAAGCAGGAAAACCACACACAATTGGCGAGGAATTAATTTTGCCGGCAGTCAAAGAGATAAAAAACTGTTCTTCATCATAAGAGACCGTCAGATATCATCAAAAAAATTCCTCTCAGTAATAATTCAGTGCAAAGAAGAATAGATGAAATGGCAAAAGACGTTGAAATATCATTATGTGATTACTTAAAGACACCAAATTTTCCATTCAACTCGATGAATCAACTTTACCAAACAACGAAGCTCTATTCTTATCATACGTACGATATATAAAAGAAGAAAAAATTCATGAAGAGTTATTATTTGCTAAAAATTTGGAATCTGATACAAAGGGAGAATCTATATTTAATACCATGCAAAAGTTTTTTCAAGAGAAAGAAATTCCTATTTGCAATATTTTTGTCTGCTGCTACTGATGGTGTTCCAGCGATGACAGGGCGTCATAAGGGTTTCATAGCGCATATGAAACAAGCAATGTACTCGGAGCACATTGTATTATTCATCGTCAGCATTTGATTGCAAAAAATTTGATTGAATTGAATGAATTGAATGATTTGAATGAACAATAAAATTAGAAGCAATTCATTGAATGACCGATTATTTGGTAAGCTTTGTAATGAAAATGTTGAAGATTACAATCGCTTGCTGCTGCACACAGAAGTACTTTGGCTCTCTAAAGGTGTTTGTCTGAATCGTTTTCTCAATCTATTTGACTCAGTACTGGACTTTCTTGAAGAAAGAGACGAAAAATTGCGCGAAAACCTGATTACGTCAAAAAATGACATCGTTTATTTGACAGACCTGTTTAAAATATTTAATCAAGTTAATTTACAATTGCAAGGTGATGAGTTGAATTTAATTAAAACAAAAAAGTAATAGCTGCTTTTGCGGGAAAACTTCTATTCAAACGAAATCTAGGTAGAGGTGAATACAACCACTTTCCCACATTATCAGCAGTCTCTGCAAAACCGGAAGATTTACTTACTTACTGCCAACACTTGGAAGTTCTTCATGTTGATTTTACGGAACGTTTCCAAGATATTTTAAACATGAATATACCGAGTTGGGTTTTAGATCCTTTCGCAAACACAGATACTGAAGAATCATCAAATCTGGAAGAGGAACTCTTCGAACTCACGACTAACGAAGCACTCAAAGTAAAATTCAAACATGGATACCAAGAGTTCTGGCTTCAAAAATCAATACCAGTTCTCTACCCTGGATTGTGGGCAATAGCACAGAAGTTTTTAATCGCATTTCCTTCGTCCTATATGGCTGAGCGTGGATTTAGTGCATAGCTAATTTACTGTCAAAGAAGAGGAACAGACTACACATCACTGAACGTGGCGATCTGCGATTGATGTTAACGAAATTGGAACCCGACATTAACAAATTATTAACACTCCACCAGCCTTAACCATCTCATTATTTTTTTTATTTATTATTAATTTTGTGTTTATCTCATTATTTTTTCATTTCTTATTGATTCTGTGTTTATTTTTAAAATTTTAATAAACAATTTTATTGTACATTTGGTAGTCGTTTTATTAATTTCGGCTTTATGATTTTTAATAGATAAATAAACAGATAAATTAGGTACAGATAATATGCAACAATATTTTAATATTTTATATAAAATTAACTGTTATGGACTAGGGGGGCGTTGAAAATTTTGTTCTTTTCTAAAAGGGGCGATGGTCCAGAAAAGGTTGGAAATCACTGCTTTAGATCGTTGCCTTTTCCAATTTCATCAAAACAGCACTCTCAAAAATCTTTTCCTAAATTTACTTTGAATATTTTTGTTAAAATTTAGAACAATTAGTTCGGTGAGACAGATAAATATCGGAGAGACTGGGAAATCTTTCTTTTTGGAAGACCAGAGAAAAGTAGAATAGTCAATTTTATTTAATTCTTTCGCAGTTTTTACACAGCATCGCTATGCGGCTTTTAAGTTGTTTGTTGTCTGCGAGCATGGGAATACTGTTCAAAATTATATTATTAGCGTCATTCGCAGAAATATTAAAACATTTTGGTTAATTGGGATCGAAAATTCAAAATACTTTAAAAATAGAGGTGACGAAATCTGCAGTTTTTTTTTTGCATCACTGAAATATTGCCCAAGTTTTTTCGAACATGAAAGGAGTGTGTTTCTTGCGACTGTGAACCCTTGGCTTCTGCTAGCGACTGTGAACCCTTGGCTTCTGCTAGCGACTGTGAACCCTTGGCTTCTGCTAAGTAATTTCACTGTCAAATCGTTCATTTTTTTGTGCAGGACTTCGAACAACCTAGCAGATCGGAAATATTTGATCTATATCTTTTTGATTTCATTCAAATCACTTTTAAGGAATCATTTCTACACATTTCAAAGATGTATTTAAATGTACTATTGCAGCTATTTCCAATTTTCTGCTCGAAAAATCACTGAAAAATTATATGAACGCTGTGATAGAATCTACCGTTTTGTTTGAAAGGAAACTGCTGCTTCGTTAGGTTTGACACCGATTTCTTGAAGGAACACTTTAAGACGAACTTTACGTGCAGGACATCGTTTTAACCACGGCAACCAAAGAATTAACAGTTTTGAATTCTCGTTGTCAGTGTCTCGCAAACAAGATTTAGAAGATGAGCATTACACGTGGCATGAACACGTGGTATTTAGGAAAACAACTTTAACTTTTATTCCCATGCTTTCAACATGTACGAAGCGTTGTCAGTAACAGAAGCTGTGGAACAGAATACGATAATTTAAATTTGTACATCGAATAATTTGCTACAGTCAACATCCTATATCTCCACCATCTCCATAGATTCTAAAAAGTCACGGCAGCAATACCTATTCGTCTGTTAATCTCATGCCGCACATCACCAGTATTAGTTACATAGCTCCCAAGGTAATTAAACTGTGCACCTGCTCAAGACTGCAACCGTTCAGACGAACTGAATCACAACCTGCCTGACCAATTTTCATCACTTTAGTTTTCTCTCTGTTTATAACCAAATCTAATGAACAGCTCGAATGAAAGAGTTCATCTCATCAACATCATTTGCCAAAAGGGCTAAATCATCAGCATAATCTAAATCAGAAATCTCCAGCTCATTTAAGGCCAAAATCTTTCCCTTGAATTGAATTTCGCATAACATAATCAATAACCAAACTAAAGAGAAAAGGAGACAAAAATGCACCCTTCTCGAACGCTAGAAGCAATGCTAAACCAATTGCTACAAGACTTATCAACTCTCACACACGATTCAGTGTTATTATAGAGAGCTTTCATTATGGTAAGTACTTGTCTGGTATACCATATGATTTCACAGTCAACCACAAATTATGACGATCAACAGAGTCGAAAGCCTTTTTGAAATCAACAAAGCTAGCAACCAAAGGTTTCTGAAACTCTAAACATTTCTCAAGAATCTGCCTAAGTGAAAATATCTGATCCACACATCCCCTTACCACTTCTGAATCCACATTGCTCATCACCCAATTGACTGTCAACCAGATTCTTAATTCTATTAAGCACAATCATGGAAAGAACTTTACCTGGAACAGAGAGTAGGCTAATATCACCTATAGTTATCACAAGAACTGCGATCACCTTTTTTGAAAATAGGGATAACAATAGCTCTGGTAAAATCCTTTAGAACCATGCCTTTATCATAAAAGATATTCAGAATTTCAGTCATCCAAGTGGTAACCGAAACATTTCCAGCTCTAAGCATTTCTGTAGTAGTTTCATCTACCCCTGGGGATTTATGAAGTTTAAGTTTAGAAACAGCCAAAATAACTTCAGATTGTGTTATAGAGCCAACATTAAAGCTGCCAATGCATCTATCATCATTACAAACAATGGGAGTAGAACTAACCACATTGTTTAGAACATCACTGAAATGCTCAGCCCACCTAGCCATGACAGAATCCTCACCTTCTATAACCTTACCTTGTTTATCCTTCAATCCCTGTATACCTGTTTGTTTTCTACCACATAAAACATTAACTATCTGGTACAGCTCTCTGCTGTTGTGCTTTCTCAGCTTTGTCAGCCAAACCATCAAGCCAAAGATTCTTATCAGTAGCCAACTGATCCTTTACACGTTTATTAAGCTCTCTGTAAAGCTTTCTATTAGGACTAGTAGGGTACTGATTGCGGACATTCCTGCAGTTCCTTCTTTCTGAAATCAGCTCAATTGCCTTATCACTTAGATAATTCTGTCTCCTCTGCTCCTTTTTTCCTAAAAGAGTACTGTTAGTTTCCAAAAAAGCCTGTTTAAAATGACCCCATTCTTCCTCAACTTGAGTATTAAGCAAACCATGACTGTCATAATGACTAAGTAACCTATCACGGTAAGCTTTAGCTATAACTGGATCTTTCAGAGCTTCAGTATTAAAGGTAAAGTTTTGAACCCTAGCACAACACTTTTTAAGTTTAAGTTGCAAGACACTTTTAACAAGGTAATGGTCGGATCCAATTCCAGCTCCCCTATATGCCCTGGTATTTCTAACAGAACTAGCCCATTTGCTGTTAATTAATATGTAATCAATCATATTTCCTATGCAGCCCATCAGGTGAAACCCATGTGTATTGATGTATGTCGCGGTGTTTGTAATCTGTGTTAGTTATTCTGAAACCATTGATTTTACTTACCTGTAGGAGACGTTGCCCATTGCCATTGCAGCTACCAATACCAAAAGGGCCTATCACCCCTCCCCAAAGGTCAGAGTCAGTACCAACTTTGGCATTGAAGTCACCTAGAACAAGGGTAATATCTCCTTTCTTGATAAAATTCAAAATATCCTGAAGTTGTCCGTAAAACCTACCCTTCTCATCCTCATCAGCATCCTCAGTGGGGGCATAACAGCAGATAACATTCAAGTCTTTAATGCTTGTCTGAAATTTTGCTGTAAGAAACCTTTCATTAATGCACTCATATCCTAGAAGAGCATCACTAGCATGTCTGCTGAGCAGCAGACCCACACCTTGGTGATGCTTTCCTTCCTCCCTCCCTGTAAAGGGAAATTTAAAGTTATTTTTAAGTATCTCACCTTTACCTGTCCATCTGGTCTCTTGCAAGCCTAGAATATCTAGGTTATAGCCCTGGAATTCCTGCATGAGGACATCAAGAGAATAATCTCTATGTAATGTCCTCACGTTCCATGTTCCTGCAGAGAGAAAGAGAAAAAAAGAGAAAGAACTCTACTACCTCATAACTTTACTACCCCATAACTCTACTACCTCAACATAAAAAGGTTCATCTCGTCAATATCATTTGCCAAAAGGAATAAATTATCAGCATAACTAAATCAAAATTTTCAGATCTCTTGACCATTTCAGGGCAAAATCTCTTCCTTGCAGTGGATTTCGCATAACATGATGAATAACCAAACTAAAGAGAAATGGAGACAAAATGCACCCTTGTCGAACATCAGAAACAATACTATACCAATTGCTATAAGCCTTATCAGCTCACACGCACGACTCATTGTTATTATAAAGAGCTTTCATTACGTTGACTAAATTGTCTAGTATGGGATACGATCTCACAATCAACCACAAATTATGACGATCAACAGAGTCGAAAGTCTTTTTGAAGTCAACAAAGCTAGCAAACAAAGGTTTCTTAAACTCTAGGCATTTCTCAAGAATCTGCCTGAGTGAATTTCTGATCTACACAACCCTTACCACTTATGAATCCATATTGCTTATCACGCAATTGACTGTCAACCAGATTCTTAATTCTATTAAGCACAATCATGCAAAGAACTTTACCTGGAACAGAAAGTAGGCTGATACCCTTATAGTTATCATAAGAACTGCGATCACTTATTTTAAAAATAGGGATAACAACAGCTCTGGTAAAATCTTTATGAAGAATGCCTTTATCATAAAAGATATTCAAAATTTCAGTCATCCTTGTGGTAATCAAAACATTCCCAACCAGTGGCACACCCAGAATGGGGAGCAAAGGGGTCCTAGCACCCCCAAAGAAAAAGGAAAAAAAACATTAGAAAATTTTCCAAATATCTTTCCTAATTAAAATTTATTTTTTATATTTATGTTGTGTCGTGTGTTCTATTTCTATACTACTTATGAATTAGTGGTCACATAAGGTGGGAATACCCTATAGCTCTCGGGAATCACGGCCGCTGTAAACACAAAGCGAACGAATCAGGCGGATCGAACGTTAATTCGTTTGCCCTAGCCGGGCCAGCACGACTCTCCCCCTCAAGATCAAATCCTTAATGCGCTACTATTCCCAGCTTTATACATTTCGGTAGTAATTTCATCTACCCCTGGGGATTCATGTAATTTAAGTTTAAAAATATCCAAAATAACTTCAGACTGTGTTAAGGGCAAATATTAAACCAGTAATGCATCTATGATCATCACAAATAATGGACGTTGAACTAACCACATTGTTTAGAACATCACTGACACGCTGAGGCTACCTAGCCATGGCAGAATCCTCACCTTCTATAACTTTACTTTGTTTATCCTTCAATCCCTGTATACCTGTCCGTTTTCCACCACACAAAACATTAACTATCTGTTATAGCTCTCTGCTGTTGTGCTGTCTAACTGCTTCCACGGCTTTGTCAACCAGGCCATCAAGGCCATCAAGCCATTTTTTCCTCAACTTCAGTAGTAAGCAAACCATGACTCTCATTATGACTTGGTAACCTATAATAGTAAGTTTTAGCTATAACTTTCAGAGCTTCAATATTAAAGGTAAATTTTTTAACCTGAGCATAACACTTTGTAGTTAAGTAATAAGTTGCAAGACACTTTTAACAAGGTAATGGTCAGATGCAATTTCAGTTCCCTTATATGACCTGGTATTTCTAACAGAACTAGCCCATTTGCTGTTAATTAATATGTAATCAATCATATTCTTATGCAGCCCATCAGGTGAAACCCATGTGTACTTACCATGTGTATATCGCGGTGTTTGTAATAAGTGTTAGTTATTCTCAAATTATTAAATTTACCTCCTTGTAGGAGACGTTGTCCATTGCCATTCGAGCTTCAAATACTAAAACGGCCTATCACCCCTCCCCAAAGGTCAGAGTTAGTACCAATTTTGGCATTGATGTCATCTAGAACAAGGGTAATATCTCCTTTCTTGACAGAATTGAAAATATTCTGTAGTTTTATGTAAAACATATCCTTCTTAACATTTTCATCATCATCGGTGTGGGCATAACAGCTCATAACATTAGGTTTTTAATTCTTATCTGAAATTTTGCTGTAAGAAATCTTTCATTAATGCTCTCATATCCTAGAAGAGTATCACTAGGGTTTCTGCTGAGAAGTAGACCTACGCCTTGGAGATGCGTTTTATCTTCCCTCCCTGAAAAGAGAAATTTAATTTATATTATTTTTAGGAATCTGACCTTTATCTATCTATCTGGTCTTTTGGAAGCCTAGAATATCTAAATTATAATGGTGGAATTCTTGTGTGAGGGCATCAAGAGAATAAACTCTATGCAGAGTCCTCACATTCCAACTACCTATGGAGAGAAAATGGTTAGTTGGATGTTTAAAGAAACTAGGCTTATTGAGGGAGGGAATGCCGATAATATCAAACAGCCCCCTAACCTGAGACAGGGCCAGGGTCTATGCCCATGTCTCTGTCCCATGTCTATTTTCGAAAAGCTAGTTTAAAAAATAATTAAAAGCTTTTTATTTAAAAATAATTTTTTTTAGAATATACAGTTTGACTTCAGAGAGGGAAAAACCACATAGAATGCCACAACTGATTTTACTTAGTACATATGACTTCTTAGATATTAACTATCAAACTTTATCTATATTTTATGACATTCGGCACTATCTTCTATAAAATATTATTAAAAAATACACGCAAGTATTACAGGAATTGTATTAACATGGTTTAAAAGTTGTCTAAAGAACAGGACCAATTAGTTCTGAGTTAGAAGTAAAATAGGGCATTCCACAGGTTTCTCTACTGAGGACGATTTATTTTTGGTATAAATGATTTTTGTCGTATGAACATAACAGGGAGAATTATTAGTTTTGCAATCACGTTTCGACCAAAATATATAATAGAATTATAAATATTACTGAAAGGTGAATTGAAAATTTTTTGTACTTTGTTTAATACTAATAAATCAACTTTAAATTTAAACGAAATTAATTTATTTTGTTTGAAGTGCAGAATTATAGAAGATTTAGATATTGAAATTCATAATGATGCATTCATTCAAGATTTAGCTTGTTACTGTAAACCTATCGAAATAGTAGATGTGACTGACTACTTAGGTATAAAAATCGATCATAAACTGATTTGGAACCATATGTGGATAAAGTGAAAAGAAAACTTAGATCAATGTTATTAAAAATGTATTATGTACTTTACAATTGGCAGATGCAGAAATGATGGTTCTGCATCTACAAGTAGATCCTTCTCTACATAGCACTGAGTAATGTCAGTTTAATTATAAACACCGATCTACTCGACGGATCACAGCGAAAAGTGGTGGATACCTTAATAAAATCATGGGGTAGGGAATTTTCGAATAAAAAAAATAGTTAGTGTTAGTGCCACCAGGTGGGGTGGGTGCGCTAAATTAAAGAAAATAACAAATTGAACAAACATAAACTTTATTTTAGAAATCAAGATTCTCAATATATGAACCATTCGTATTCAAAATGTGCTGGAAATATGGGATTTTCCAAAAGGGACTTTAGGATGTTGTTTTGTAATAAAAAGGAAAACACATGGAATATATCTCATTTGTTTATTGTAAATTTAAGTTTCATCGTTTACAATTAAACTTGAAAGATGATGTCATTTAAATGTCCACAACGGCTACGTTTACAAGCATCGATAGGAACATCATAATTTTGTAAGATATTTTCAGTCATTGAGACACTAATCTCTGACGGCTCGGATGTTATCTTTTAGGTCTAATATGTTTTCTGGTTTGTTGACGTAAAATTTACTTTTCAAATAGCCCCAAAGGAAAAAGTCCAATGGTGTTAAGTCGCAAGATCTTGGCGGCCAATTCACATCTCTATTTCGTGAAATTACACGTCCAGGGAATTTCGAGCGTAATAATTCCAGAAAACCAGAAATGTCAATTCCATCAATTTGAAGCCACAAAAAATCTGTAATCATCACATTGTAACGCTGTGCTGTGCATTCACCATAACAGCATTGCCACGATCATTTTCAAAGAAAAATGGGCCAATGATTCCTTCAGACCACAAACCACACTAAACCTTATATTTTTGCGCATGAAGTGATTGTTCGCAAATAATTCAAGTATTTTCTTCCCCCCCAAAGTCGACAATTTTGTTTATTGACACTTCCATTTAAAGGCCGTGAAATGTGTCTCATTGCTGAAGATGACTTTACGCGATGATTTTACTGTTGTCCTTTGTTCTAACATTCAAGTAACAAAATTTCTGCGTTGCAAATGGTCTGTTTCCTTCAGTTCCTGCGTTTACTGAATCTTAAAAGCACGCAAATGCAAATCTTTATGTAAAATCCGCCATAAACTGCTTTGAGCAATGCCTAATTCTTGAGAACGTCGTAGAATTGATGTTGATGGGTCATTTGCGATACTTTCACGTAACAGCAGTAATGTTCTCAGCAAAACTGGCAGTTTTTGATCTCCCTGAAGGTTTATTATGAACAGATCCAGTTTCTTGAAATTTTTTCACTAAATTTCGAATTGCTTGTTCAGTAGGACGATTGAATGCGCCGAAAAATCACGAATTTTGCAAGTTCAAAATCTATTGACGTAATAAGTTATTAATTATGAGTTATCAATCTATTGACGTAATAAGTTTTAATGATTTCAATACGTTGTTCTTGTGAGAGCGACGCCATAGTTAGACTTGTATATGACTGAAGTTAAGGTATATGAAATTCCACCTGAAAAAAAAATTAAGTTATCGGCATTCAAAATCCTAAAACCCCTTTTGGGAAATCCTTGCTTGAAACATGTCTCGTGGAATGGCTGCAACATGCTGTGTTATTCTTGTCTTCAGTTCAGCAAGAGATCCAACATTGCCTTGGTAAATTCGTCTTTAAAAAAAACAACCCCATAACCAAAAATTGCATGGGTTTAGGTCGGGGGTACGTCGTGGCAAGCATTTGAAAACTATCGAGAAATTGTTCTGTCCTCACCAAATGTGGTACGCAACAATGGCGTGCAATATCGGATGAAGCCCCATCCTGCATAAAAGGTGTGGAGTCTAAGTAATTTTTTCCATGCAAAGCCGGAATAATTTTGCGCTGGAGAAAATCTGTGTAACATGGTCCATTCACCGATCGACGCACGGGGCCTTGAGGAATAATATCCTCAACGAAAAATGACACGATTATAAAGTTTGCAGTAAACCCGCACCATACAGTTACATAGTCGGAGTGTATGGGAACATCATGCACAACATAATCGCAATAATCTTGCTCTGGAGAAGATTCACCGATCGACGCACAGGACCATGAGGATGTGTAGGTCTGATTTCGGTAGTTGTGCGTATTCACTGCTCCATGTAGCGAAAAATGCGCCTCATTTCTCATAAGACTTTTGAAGGCCACATGTCGTCGAGCTGCATCGTAGTCAGAAATCGCAAGCGAAGTCGGTTGCTGTTCAGGGCCGCGTGGTACCTACTGTTGCACCCTATGAATTTTATAACGATACCATTTCAGGATGGGCCGTATATTTCTATGGACAGTTGACCACGGAAGTTCCAATTGCCGGGATACCTGTCTGACACTAACTACGGGTAGCTCCGATTGCGACTCGATTTCTGCAACAGTAAATGTGATGTCTTCCACATTGTTTTCTACAACAGGCCGCCGGCGTCTACCTGAAGACACAACCAAACTCGTCTGTTTCTACGAATTTCTGTATCATATTCTTCAGTTCATTTAGCGACAAAGGTTCTCTCCTTATATCTTTCACAAGACAATATTCGCGTAATGCAGCGGAGGTTTCACTAGCAAAGCTCGGTCCTTCTTGCAGATACCCACGGTTCCTTCTAGCGAGTACAAGGATTATATCACATTTTATAGTGTGCCTCATGCGACTCTCACGTGTGATTGGCTGCAATGTCACGAGAAATTAACATGTTCTACCACGTTTTTAGCGCACCTACGCCACCTTGTTTGGCACTAACATTAACTATTTTTTTCGCAAATTCTCTACCTCCATGTTCTTATTAAGGAATCCACCACTTTTCGCTGTGATCCGATGAGTAGATCCTTCTCTACATCGCTCTGAGTAATGTCAGTTTAATTATAATCACCCTGTACATTGTAGATAGGCATATTAAGACATCTTTATGTATATAAACTAATGATATGTACACTGCTGGCCATTAAAAGTCATCAGATTGTCCCGAAATATGCAAGATGGGTAGCCCATGGGAGAACATGTAAATGATTCAAAATGCAGCACATATGCACATCATGTGTGACAGTAACTTATACCCTGGAAGTGGTATAACAGGATATTACAAAGAGCCGGTGTAAAACACCGGAATTGTGTATGCTCACAGTTTTTGTGCACTAAAGGATCAAGTATACCCTGTTGAAGAAGGCAGCATCCATACGACCAGGATTCCGACATTGATCGAGGGAGAATTGTGGAATTACGGGAAGGCAGATTACCGTACCGAGACATCAGTACTCGTGGTGGACGGAATGCAGCCACAGTGATGAGAATATGGCATAAGTGGATAGAGGAGGAATGAACTCACCGACATGAAGGATCTCAACTGCCATGTCACACAAAGGAACAAGAGGACAGACATCTCGTGCGCATGGGTATGAATGATCGTACAGCCACATCAAACACCTTAGCTTAACAGTTAAAGTGTGTTGCACATCAACCAGTGTCCACACATAAGATTCGACGTCGTCTCAGAATCAGGGCATCTTTGCTAGGCGGCATTTGCTTTGGCTACCATTGACTCTACAACACAGGCGTATGCGACTGCAATGGTGCCAAGAACGACACGCACCGATGTGCAAATGGCATCGCATCGTCTTTTCACATGAATCCCACTTCAATATGCAGCACCATGATGGACGAATAAAATCTGACGGTACCGCGGTGACAGGCTCAGTGAGACATGCACGATGCATCGCCATACAGGTCTGGTCCCTGGTGTTATGGTATGGGGTGGCACTGGACTCCACTCATGCAATCGCCTCGTACACATTACCGGTACTTTGAACATCCAGCGTTACATCACTGAGGTGTTGGATCCTTTGATCGTACCTTATCTTCAGGGGCTCTCTGGTGCCATTTACCAACAGGAAAATGCCAGACCAAATCATCCAACAATTCCTGGATAGCCACCACGTGACACTTCTGCCCAATTGAACATGTCTGGTCCATGATCTCACGATGACTAGCACACCAGACACCAGCAGCTGTTACAACAGATGAACTTTGGTTAGTATCGAAACTGCACCGACTGACATTCCCCAAACGCACATCCGTCGTCTCATCCTCTCAATGCCAGTCCGTGTAGCACCGGTTGGTTGAGGATGCCGCCGACCAGTTTCTTGCACCGGTGACGGTGTCTGAGACCTCACCTATCAGGTGCTCTGGGTGGGCCTCTGAGTGCAAGGGCTCGGCAGAAGGCGTCTCTCTCAAGACGCCTCCGGATTTGGTCCCCTAGTAGGCCTGAGCCCTCACAAAAACCTGGGGCCTTTCTAAAAGTCTCCACTCCTGGTGTCGAGTGAACTTGGATCTATATATCCTTGTTCATGGATAACCGGGAAACAGATTAAAGTTCCGGTGTTTAGCTTTCCTTTTATAGGACTGCTGCAATGTGAGGTCGGGGTTGAGGTGCGTCTATATGGCGCATTCTTGGATGAATTTACATTACAATCACTTTATTAAGTACCCACTTCACTTAAATAAACTTAATTTAAAATAACAATCAAAATTAAAAGTGAGAGCAATCAGAATAAAGTGAATTAAAATAACTATACAATGTCTATTTTAACATTTCCCTTCCTGAAATATGGTCTAAATTCAGTCCAGTGATTTCCACCAAAATCGGACTTAAGCGAAGAGAGCAAAAGAAAGATAGATAAAAAGACAGAACCCTGGTCCTGTTAGTACAATCACCCTGCATCGAACTCTTTCTGCGGCCGAAGTGTGACAATATCTCTCTGGCAACCCCAGGAATTCTACAACACTATGGGCCAATAAGAAGCTAGCCACGGGCAAAACACAACGTCCTGTTCCATATTTCACAAGTAGAAAGGAGTCTTGATGCCAGGACACGGCATTCCTTCCAGAGGTTAATGTCTGCTTTTGCGAAAGACGAAATGGTTCCATACGAGTCCGACTTCCTGTGGTTTAGTGGTTGCCCCAGAATAGAAAAATAAAAAAATTAAAATTATTAATATCAATAGGTCTGCGACCTATCATAGCTAATAGGATACGGAGGTTCCACCAGACTGTAATTTTGTTCTCCAGATAGGTTTATCCTCAGCTAGACTTGCTGCATTTGGCCACTGTATGCAATTTTAGTTGGATCATCTTTGACATTGTCTGCTCATCGCATCCTAGATCTCCCCCTTTTCTTGAAGCCTTTAGGCACATTGTTTATAATCCTATTTGCCAATCTGCAGCAATACGTATGGGCAACATGGCCAAACCAAAGCAGTCTTTCTTTACACAATATGCTGTTCAAAGCAGGTTGCTGACTCCTTCTTCTAACCTCATCATTACTTCCAAAATTAAACCCCTAATGCCCAAGATACCGCTCAACATCTATCATCAAAGGTATCAAGTTTCTTATTATCCTACTTAAAAATGGTTCATGTTTTGCTGTTATAACTAACCTTAGAAAGAATCAAACTACTATATAGCTTAATTTTAGTCTTTAGGTGTATATGCCTATTTTTTCACACTCTCCACAGATTTTTAAAAGTCTCAGAAGCAATTCCGATTCTTATATTTATCTCATCGCGCAAAAACACTCCGAGAACATTAAACAGCTCCCGAGATAATTAAACTGAAACACTTGCTCAAAAGTGCAGCCATTCAAAGCAACTGAAGCACTATGTGCTTGATAAATTTTCATCACTTTAGTGTTTCTCTATTACCAAAACTTCTATACACTGAAGTGCCATTGATTTAGGCGTAACAACCTAGTAACGTGTTGGACCCACCTCTGGACCTGATAACGGTCGCCACAGACGAGGCAAGGACTCAACAAGCTTGTGTAAATGATCTACAGGTATGGCGACCATGCATCCACACAGAGCTGCCACAATTCTCTCAAGGTCGTCACTGATGGGACACTGGCCCAAATACTCTGCTCTATGGTATCTCAAAGTTTTTCGATGGGATTTAAATCTGGACTTCTACGTGGCCAATTCATTATTTCAAAGTTAGCAGAATGTTCCTGGAACCATGCAGTAGCCAACCTGGATCAATGAGATGAACAGTTGTCTTGCTGGCAGAAGTCATCTTCACTGGGATGCATGAGGGCCATAAACGTGTGATGGGCCATAAATGGGTTATTATTAATGGGCCAGCCTACGTACCAGGATGCATTGAGAGTCATCGGTACACGTAGCAAAGGTCCCACAGACGTCTAACAGAAGAAATCCCAGGCCAACACTGAGTCACCACCAGCTTATACTGTTGCGACCTGATAAATAGGATCCATGGCATCATGGGGTAGGGTCATGGGGTAGGGTCATCATGGGGTAGGGTCATGGGGTAGGGTCATCATGGAGTAGGGTCATGGGTAGGTCATCTAGAACTTATATGATCCGGTATTCCTAACTGAACTAGCCCATTTGTTGTTAATTGGAATATATCATATTTCTGTTCAACTCATCAGGTGAAACCCATTTATATTTTTAAATGTCCCAGTGTTAGTTATTTGCAAAGAGTTAAGTTTTCTTAACTGTAGGAGACGTTCCTTATTGCCATTGGAACTACCAATGCCAAAGGGACCTAAAACCCCTGCCCAAAGGTCAGAGTCTGTACCAACTTTAGCATTGAAGTAACCTATAAAAACGAATTTTTTCTCGATCCAAAATTTATTGGGATCTATTTACTACATTGCTCCAAAGTATTAGCTAACGTTGCCTGAGCAAACGTCTGAAGATGTTTCTTAGGCAATTAATTTCTTTCTTCCGTACATTAGAGCCGCACGAAAGTGCTCAGACCATATAGCACAAATTGCCTAATACCGAGCTGCCTAAATATAAATATCGTTCTTTAAAATAGAGTCTTAGTTTCATCTTCTTACATGAAGTCACCTAGTCTCCTTTCTTGGTAGAATTTAAAATATCCTGTAATTGTCTGTAAAACCCATCTTTCTCGTTCTAATCAGAGTCCTCTGTGGGGGCATAACAAAAGATGACATTTGTCATCTGTTGTTATGCCATTTAATTTTTGTTTTAAATTTAGCTATAAGAATTCCTTCATTAATGCAGTCATATCCTAGAAGAGCATCACTGGCGTGTCTGCTGAGAAGCAAACTACACTTTAGAGATGCTTTCTATCTTCCTTCCCTGAAAAGAGAAATTTAAAATTATTTTTAAATATCTTAATTTTACATGTCCATCTGGTCTCTTGCAAGCCTAGAATATCAAGGTTATAACGCTGGAATTCCTGCGTGAGGACATGAAAAGAATAATCTCTATGTCTTCAAGTTCTGCTTACCTGAACAGAGAAAATGATTAGTAGGATTTTTAAATAAACCAGATTTATTGAGAGAAGTAGAGCCAATAATATCAGGCATGGGGATTGATATTATTGGCATTGGAATTCCCAGGCATGGGGCCCGTTCATTACTCCCCCCCCGCTCCTGTTCCCCCACAAATTCCCCCGCCCGTTCCCCCAACGCTAAAGGCTGAAGCCACCCATGTAGGTAGGAACTTCAGGCACCATCCTTTCAAGAACTAGAAACTGATTTGCCTGAGACACATTACTCCAGTGTAGGATTGGCGATGCCCAAGTAGCTAAGTGAGGGGTCAGGCAGGTATCTGCGATGCCATCTGATCAGGATTATCCACCAGCTGATATCAGGTATCTGTGCTTCTCTTCACTCATTGCTTTACCGACAATTTCAGCAAATGAGGTAGGTTCTATATTTTTCTTTTCATTTAATGGACATTTTTACATGAAGTATCCAGGTTTGCAACATCTTCTAACAGACCTTAGTTACTCTTGAATATTCAATGGTGACAGCGTAGGAGCATGTTTTGAAGAAGTTAGGAATTTCATGTGATAACTTGATTCTGCAGATTCTATTACCAGTTTTTATCTCAGCCAGTTCTTGTTTATGCAATTCATTTACATTATTTTGCTGCATCCTCATTTTTTGCAAAAAGAAAAGATTTGATACGAGCACCATTTTGATTGGTTGCATCATTTAACTTGCATCATTTAAATTATTTTTTCCGTTTATGCTGATAGGGTTTTCCTTCCATTCTAAGATAGTATTACTGCCTGTTCTGTCTTCATGAGAATTACGGTTAAAATTCTGTTGATTATTTGAGCTATTTCAACACTTCCAATTCCACATATTTGAAATAATGAGTTGAAAAAAATTGGCTGTCATGACTGGGATCCAACCCAGGTCTCCTAGAAGCATGCCGGGCATCATAACGCTAGACCACTGAGGAACTGACTATTTCGTCAACAAAGTGACATATAAACATTTCTGTTGATTCACCAATGGCGCCATCTATTACTAGGAATTGGGCAGAGATGCCACCATATTGTGCCATCTATTATCAGGAGTTGGGCAGCCGACCACCACATTGTGGTGGTAATAGATGGCGCCACTGGTGCCTCAACAGGAATGCTTATATGTCATTTTGTTTAAGAAATGGTCATTTCCTCATTAGTCTAGTTGTTATGATGCTCGGCATGCTTCCGAGAGACCTGAGTTCGAATCCCAGTCAGGACAACCAATTTTTTTATCTGATTGCTGGCGAATGGAATGGGAGCTGATTGCTGACAAAATCAGTAGCCAGTGTTGCTATGGGACATCCAGTGCTCCTCTTGTAAGCGTCATCCTTATGGTCCCCTGGGACGCTCATTTTGCTTGTACTTCACGATGAAAAGCTGTTTTGCTAATTGCAGCAAAACACATCAGCCCTAAACCTCCTTCACCAGGTGTATGGGAAAGGAGACAATTTCATGTAAAGAGTTATATTTCTATACAGAACAAGGTCTGTAAGTGCCTGTCCGATGCAGTCGCACCAATACCAGCGCCTTCACTATGACTTACATACATGCTACCTTTCAAACGAATACATCTACTTCTTCATGGTGGGGCATTTTTTATGCAACCGTGGGCATTGTAGTGTCTTACAACTATTTTATAACTTACCTATCACCATGACGAAGTTCTTGCCTTTTACGGCCATCGAAAGATACCCATGCCAAATTTCGAGATTCCGGTGAAACCATTATCTGAAAAAGTAAATTTCACTGCTTAAAAATATCTGATAATATACTCTGACAATATTTATGTTAACATTTTACATATACTCAGAGAGTCATTTTTTTTTCTGTTGCATAAGTGCTAGATCATTTTACGTATACTCAGTACAGTTATTATTTTACATATACTCAGTACAGTTCGTTTCACTGAATATCGTTATTTCTTTCTAAAATATGCATTTTCATACGAAACGATGCTATAAATTATGATTGGTTCTTACACCTCTGATTCTGAAACCTCGAAAGTGCTATTTTAACTACATAAGTGTGATCCCCAATACTAAAATTCATATCTGAGTAAAAAAATAATTAAAATCTAAAATATGCATATTCTAGCAGGAAAAAAACATTTCATATTAACCGTGCATAGTGGCGACTCGTGAATACAATATTTGGTGAGGAGGGACACGATACTGAATTCAAGTAGTAAAGACAAGAACATTTTCCAGAGTTTTTTCGAAATTTTTTGCTACATAGCATATGATTTTTCATCCCCATTCTAATGGTATTTAAAAAAAACAATCTTGGAAAACGTTTAATGTATAGGCCTACTTCTTTTTGACTACGTTCCGATTATAAATTTGTGCTTATTATTTTAAACCGAACTATTCTTAATAAATAATTACTTGAGCATTTCGTCTATTTCGGTTACATTTAATTTACAAGGAATTACAAAAAAAAAAAGTATTAAGAGCAGCTGGTATCGAACCCGAGACCTTTTAAAATTACATATCATGAAGCATTACTTGTCTAGTATTGTGTTAATGACCTATGTTCAACACATTTTGTATTTTCATATTTAACGTTCTTTTTAATCTGTTCATACATAAATATCATTCCTTAGGAATAAACAAAAGCTGACAACCCAGTTCAGACACATCTTGGCAGGAAAGTTTAGAACTGTTGTGTCTGGCAGACTTAAATGAAAATTTTCGATAAGTAAACAAAATCTCCGACTACTGGCTGCTTTGGTAAAATCGGTCAGTCAAGAGTCTCAAAGATAAAATTATAAGTGGCTTTTTCGCAATATCGGTATATAACCCATACCTGCTTAAAGTGGTGTAGCCTCGATAATCAATTTTTTTTTTCGTTCATTTAAAAGCTGTAGAAAATCTTAGATTGGAAAATTATTCTCCTTCATCTCTGGATAATAGCAATAGATACGATAGTAATCATGTGGCAGAAAATATGCATAATGACGTTTTCTCAGAGGGGTAGGAAAAAGCAATTTTTTAAATTGATTGATAATAGACAAACATTTCTTTTGTTGTAAATGTACTAGTAAAATGCTACTGTTTGCCTCTTACCCCATCATCCATTAGTTCGAATTAAAACTGTAAAGAGTGAAAAACTGCATTCCTCTGAAAACGAGTTTACCATATTCGTAAGAGGAGGAGATATGGTTCATCTAATTTTTACTCTTTCCCCTTATCTAGTTATCTGATCTTGATTTACTTGTCTTTATTTCCTGCTTTGTGAAATGTTACTTATGTACATTCCTTAGTGTCGAAGACTGCTTTAGTCCCTAAATAGATATCTAATACTCTCAAACTGCTCTGTTTTCCAGGATATTCATTAATTTTAATTATACCTTACTTTACTTCGATGTTATAATTCCTATATTTGCCTTGAGTCTTTAGAATCTGACTCTTAAGTTTTTGGTCCTATCACACCTATATAGTGTTTCAGGTTTGCTATATATACTTGTGCATAAATATTGCAAATTCTTATTGCTTTCTCAATAGATATTGAATCCTCATTTTTGTGCATTTTCTTTTATCGTGGCAGAAGAAGAAAGGAGTGAAAAAGGGCACAACGTTTTCCCCCTAAAGAAAGGCGATCGCAATTCACTCCTCATATGTTAAAATTCTTCCATGGTTTGTGTGTCTCTGCGAATTTTTACCCTCCGCGTCAATTCGATGATCTTAATAATCAAAATTCCTCATTCATTCGATTGCGTTGGATCTCACATACCCGGACGGTTTTGTATTTTGAATTTCTTTTAAGCAACGTAACTAGGACCCATTCCTTTTCACTACTTTTCAGCCCCTCCTTTACTATACCTTAGTGCAATTTCGTTTAGATCGCTCATTAGTTACTTGGCAGGACACATTATTATAACGAATGGGTCTCACATACCCAGCACGACCATCCGTATAATATTTTGGGATATTAGATATGTTTCAACATCTCCAAGTTTTGCTTATTATTAGAAAAATAAATAAATTTTTGAAGTAAAAAAAGATGACAATTATTCGGATCAGATGAATCAAATGCAATAACAGTCTTATATAAGAACCTCATTTATATGACACTCGTTTAACCGACCCCTAGCATTCCTTTTTTGTTTTCAGAGGATAATTAAAAATTAGTTTGCGGGTTGGATAGGTGTTTGCGGGTATATTACTTTTCATATTTTTTCAAATCTCTCCAATAGTTTAATTGCGCCCTCTAACGGTGGAAAAAGCTGGAAAATGCCAAAACTTCGAAACAAATATTGCAAACGATCTATTTGTGCAAGAAATTTGAAATTTTGGTAGTAGAGTGTTGTTTGGAGATGGCAACTATAATTTGCTCCCTAGTGGGGGTGGTAAAACGCAACTTTTCGTTTTAAGAGAAGAATGAAAATTCACTATGTGCCACATAGGCACTAGAGAAATATTATTATTTGCATTTTATCAACCAGGGTCGTAGATATTGGGGGAGGGGATGGGAGCCTCCCTCCAAAGTAAATCGCAGTCGGCAAAATTCGAAGTGACTTCTGAAATCTAGGGCATTTCTATTTGCATTTCACCAACCAAGGACGTAGCTATTGGGGGGAGGGGGGCACTACCTTCTAAAGCAGATCGAAGTTGGCAAAATTTGAAGCGCCTTTATAAAATCCAAGTGAGCTGCGAAAATTTGGATTCCTTTTTCTTGTAAAATTAAGGGAAGTTAATAAAATCTAGGGCAGTTGACAAAATTCGAAGCCACTTAGTAAAATACAGGTGAGTTGGCAAAATCGAGGATACTTGGCAAAATCTTGGCGAGTTCGAAAAATTTAAAGTGACTTGGCAAATTTAGGAGAGATGAAAAAATTGGGATTGTTTTTGTGAAATTAAGGAAAGTTGGGAAAATCAAAGCAATTTAGGAAAATCTTGGGGAATTGGCAAAATTGGAAACCATTTGATAGAATGTAGGAGAGATTTAAAAATTGGGAGTGTTTTTGTGAAATTGAGGAGAGTTGGCAAAATCAAGGCAACTTGGCAAAAACTTAGGGAGTTGTCAAAATTCGAAGTGATGTAAAATTCAGGTAAGATAATTCAGATAAAATTCAGGAGAGATGTAAAAATTGAGATTGTTTTTTTCTGAACTTTTTGAAACAAAATTTTTTTTGAAGAACTAGTAAAATTCGAAGGCACTTGGTAAAATACCTGCGAGTTATGAAAATTGGGCTTGTTTTTGAGCAATTTAGGAGAGTTGGTAAAATTTTGGATTGTTTTTGTGAAATTAAGGGAAGTTTGGAAAATCAAGGCGATTTAGGAAATCGCCTTGATTTTCTAAGAATTTGCCAAGGATTTGGCATTTCTTAGAAATTGGCATTTTCTTTTTCATTTTCTTTACATCTTCCCTGAATTTGCCAAGGATTTGGCAAATTCGGGGAAGATGTAAAGATTTGGATTTTTTTCTGGAAAAAATCCGGGGGAGCTGGCAAAATTCGAATCCACTTGTGAAAATTTGTCTGTTAATCTCATGCCGCACATCACCAGTGTCTGTTATATAGCTCCTATGATAATTAAACTGAGACACCTGCTCTAGACTGCAGCCATTCAAATTAACTGAATCACAGCCATTTTTCAAAAGCTCTTTCTGTGAGTCATTCAGATTATATTGTTTGCAGTATTGACTTACGATGTAGAAATTTTCCACATTTTTCGACAGTGAATCCAGTGAAGAACTGAGGAACATGAATGGAATCAATAAATTTAATTTGACCGAATTTAATCCATAATATTTTTCTGTAGTTTGAGGAACACAAGAAATTTTCTTCTTATCTTTAAATTTCCACAAATTTTTTACTATAAAGTGTCCATCAAAGCCTTTCAGATTATGAAACAACACTGGTATTTCAAGTGAGAATTTGTATTGAAGATTACATTTGTTGTGAACAGAACCTCTGTACATATTTTCCAGTTAAGTGGTCATGGTTCTTTCAGTTCTTAGAATTTTCTCAGAAACATTACAATATTTTGCTAAAATAAACATTTTCCAATCAAAAGCAGACATCTTAATATTTCTTTTCTTCAAATCATTGATCAAATTATTGGCTTTGATCATTTCATTCAAAAATTGTTCTGTTACATTTTTACTCTGTACATTCTGGTTTTTATCAGTTTACCTTTTGGTCCAACTATTATATATGTAAATCCTGGCGGTACTAAATACTTAGTTCGCACTCTACTGAGATTAATCTCAATTCTACATTTCAAAAAGCATTCGAAGTCTGCATAAATCACCTATGGATGTTTCAAACCGTTTTTAATTACATGGAATTTCGTACTATTTGCTTCGGGGAAACTTGATAGTTTGTAAAGTGTTTGATTTGTAATTATCTACGTGATTCTTTAATAAATCGTTTCGAGTGAAATTATGAAGACAGTATGGGCAGGTACAGGATTAACCATTACGTCTTGAAATGTATGCTGTAACCCTACTATAATTTTTAATCCAACAATAGTGAGAATTAGTGCCGTCTTTTAAAAGTAAAAGTTGTACGGGTTCTTTATCAGGATTCTGCGAAATATATATCATATACAAACCATCTTTCTTAAAATTTAAAACATTTATAGAAAGATTATTTAAAACCTCGAACTTCGGGATTTGACCGAGGATTACTGGATAAGTTATTGAAGATATGTCTAAGACGTTTTTAAATATTTCATATTTTTCCACACGTAGATAATTGCAAATCAAACACTTTACAAACTATCAAGTTTCCCCCAAGCAAATAGTGCGAAATTCCATACAATTAAAAACGGTTTGAAACACCCATATGTGATTTATGCATACTTCGAATGTTTTTTGAAATGTAGAATTGAGATTAATTAGTCTTTAGAAGGATATAGAGCTGATAATATTGACAACAAGAAACATTTGTTGTCGTAGTTTTGAACATTCATTATTCCTTTTGTAGATTTCAAATTTTGTCCTTTCAATGATTGAATTTCCTTAGAAATTATTTTGTCAAATACTCATCCACTTTCCTTTTGTATAAAATTTTCAAAGTCGTTATCAATTTTCTCATAAGCATTTTTTAGCAATTCATTGAGATAGGTAGGCAAACTGATTATTTCGTTACATGTCGAAAAATGTGCATATATTTCTTTCTGTCCTTCAGGATCCGCTTACTTTTTAAATTTTATTTGTAATATAAACCTAACTTTTAGAGGCTGACCTAATTTCTTGTCAATTACATGTTTCCATTTATTGTTATTTTTCTCCAGGTGCATAGAATCTTGGAATTTGATCAAAAACCATGGCTGAAACCTTACATAGATTTTAATACAACAAAACGAATTAATGCCATAAATAATCTTGAAAAAGACTTTTTCAAACTGATGAACAATGCTATATATGGCAAATATTTAGAAAATAAGAGAAGGAGAATAAAATGCCACATTGTGAATACTGAAGAAAAGCTTAATAAAATGCCACATTGTGAATACTGAAGAAAAGCTTAAATTAATTGCGTTTCTTGTGTTAAACTTGCAGAAAATTTCGTAATTCTCCATATGAAAAAGAAAAATATTATATTAGATAAACCATATTACATTAGTAATTAACGATTAGTAAGTAATAGTAATTAACGTAGTTAGTAGTAGTAATTAACGATTTTGGAGTTGAGTAAATTACACATGTATAATTTTTTCTACATTTTCTGAAACCAAAATTTAATGCAGAATTTTTATTTAGCGATACTGATTCCTTCTGTGTCGATATCCAGACAGATAATGATATGAGATATATGATATATGAGAAATTTAACTCAGACTACTTTGATTTCTCAAATTACCCCACAAACCATGCATTATACAGTGAATCAAATAAAATGGTTCCAGGAAAATTTAAAGACGAATTAAAAAGTCTTCCAATCAATGAGGTGTTGCGTTACGTCAAAATTGCATTCAATTGATGCTCCAATTCCCAAAAAAGCAACTAATGGAGTTACAAATGAATTTAGTCACGAAGATTATCGGGAATGTCTATTTGATGGAAAAATCGTATATACGCAACAAACGGAATTTCGATCGGAACAATATGATATACATGTATACCAAATTAAAAAAATTCTTTATCTCAAGAATACACAAAACGACATATCAATGGAATTCAAACTTACGCTTTTGGAAATTACAGAATCTCAGATGTGTATGGTAAAGTAGGCAATACCATTTACAAAACTTTGAACTGAAAACAAATGCAAAAAAATTAAGTACAAATAAAACATTTTGAAAACTGTACCAATTTGTAATTCTTTAGAAATGCTAATAATCAGTGTTTATTATCTCGCTCAATTAGAAGAGGAGACATAGGGATTTAAATTTAAGTGGTCTCGACTCAATTTCTGTGAAATCCTATGGTCTGAAACCCTTTGTAATAAAATTAAGAATAATAAACTGCTTAGAACAACTTTGTACAAGCGACAAAGGATTAAATATCCCAGCAGTTTATTTAGCTAATGTCAAATATATTTTTTTATTCGGTCAACACTAATTATCTTTTCGTCAGATTAGAGAACTTGATAAATCATAACTATCAATGTTAAAACCGAGCTTTACCTCGATTAGAACAAAAGTTATTGTAACGCAAAATCTAAAAGTATCGAACCTGCAAATTTAAAATAACGTATAATATTTGCCGAATGGAACACAATGATATTAGTTTGAGTTCTGTAGCTCTATTAGAAGCTAAGAAGCCGCAAAGTTTAGAGGGGTTCGACCCATTTTGCCGACTAGAAAACGGTTTCAGACCGATCGTCAGATTATAGAACTAGGTAAACCCCAACTATTAAAATTGAAACCAAGATCCTAGCATAATTAGAATGGACGTTATAATTCGACAAAATCTTAAAGTTTCGAACCCAGGAAACAAAAACTAAGAGGTCGAGACTACTTCCAATACGTTAAACGTATAGTGCTTCCCGAATGTAATCTAAAGACATTAGTTTGAGATGTGTGGCTCAATTAGAAGCAGAGTTATAAGGATGCAAAATTAAGAGGGTTCGACCCAGTTTCTAGCTAGGAAACGGGTCCGACACCTTTTCCAGTTGAATTAACGAAATGAGTTCCAGTACTAGAACGTGATGTTGATGAAAAAACCGATAACATTTCGAAATCTTAAATAAGAATCAGCAATGTGTAGTGTGCAAAAGGTTTTGAACCCAGAAGTCCTTAAGTAACGGGGTCGAGACCAATACCCCCCCCCCCCCCATGTTCAAAGTGTAGTACACCCCGAATGAAATCCAGTAACATTAGTTTAAAATCTGTAGCTTGATTACAGGACAAGATATGAGATCATAAATTTGAAAGGGTTCGACCCACTTTCTCGGCTACGTAAGGGTCCGAACCCAATTCTGGTCAGTTAAGAAAATAGTGTCTGCTTAGTATTATTGAACAACACCAGAATGAGCTCTGTAGCATAATTAGATCAAAAGTTATTTCAACTTTTATATTGCAAAGAATTAACACTCACTCCTCCCCTCCAACCTCCTCCCCCACCTCTCCTATAGAATCAATGTTATTTAAAATACTGATCAATATTACAAAGTAATTTAATCGCAATGGTTTAATCTTATTGCAGCTAGATATTCAAAACACTGCTGCAAAAACTTATTATTTTAGATTTGAGTTAAAGTTCATAATACTATTTTATTTTTAATTTTGTTTCTTTACCCACCACTAGAATATGAGTTGCTGCCGAGTATCACGGACTCCGGTTCCAGTTGTGTCTTGTACACAGCTGGAACTGGAGGAATTTTTTTGCGCTCGATCGAGGCACAGAGAGAGGAAGAGAGGCAGAGGGGAGGAGGGGACAGGAGAGAGAGGAAGAGAGAACAGTGGGAAGAGGGGAGGAGGGGACAGAGAGAGGAAGAGAGAGCAGTGGGCAGAGGGGAGGAGGGGATAAGAGAGAGAGGAAGAGAGAGCAGTGGGCAGAAGGGAGGAGGGGACAAGAGAGAGAGGAAGAGAGAGCAGTGGGCAGAAGGGAGGAGGGGACAAGAGAGAGAGGAAGAGAGAGCAGTGGGCAGAGGGAATGAGGGGACAGAGAGAGGAAGAGAGGGCAGTGGGCAGGAGGGGACAGAGAGAGGAAGAGAGATGAGAGGGGAGGAGTGGACAGAGAAAGAGAGCAGAGGGGATGAGGGGACAGAGAGAGGAAGAGAGGACAGAGGGGAGGAGGGGACACAGAGAAAGGAAGAGAGGGGAGGGGACAGAGAGGAGGGCCGTCCATCGAACCGAACAACTTCCCGAACCGTAAGAGATTTAGTTCAAGCCCGTTGTTCTTTTGAGGAGACTGATTTCCGTTTAGCAAGATAACATAAAACTTTCCTCTCTTTACAAACTTAACATATTCTCAAAATTATTCTAACCTACATCACTTTTCACTTCAAATTTTTTCTAATTGTTTAAAAAATTAACCTAAATCGCTTTTTACTTTCAAAATATATTACTTTTTTTCATCTAGTACCCTCTCTTCATACATTCACAGATATTCAAAGTCTATCTTTTCATCAGAACCCCCGAAAACGTCATTTTACCTGTTGATTTTGTCATGTTTCAAACAAATTTCGCAAAACTGTCTGACTTTGTCAAATTCTCCGATGTACCTGGCATTTTACAACCAAATAATCCAGTGAAGTGTATGATAACTCAACAAACCACATCGTTTTTTTTATCGCTTTTCGCACCCACTTCATTTTTCTGAAAATTAGTTAAACTAATTAGTTTAAATCTCGTCTGCCCAAAAAATTTAAATTATTTTTTTCACATGAAACACCCGGTTTTTTTGCGATTTTCACACATATTTTCAGAAAAAACCACAAGAAACACCGATTTACATGGCTTTTACAACCGAATAATCCAGTAAGTGTACGATAACTGAACAAAACACATCATTTTTATCTCATATTGCACACACCTCATTTCAACCTAATTCATTTAAACTAATTCACAAATTAGTTTAAACCTCATCTTCCCAAAAAAAACTTAAATTAGTTTTCCACATGCTAAAAATCACCCCCGTTTTTTCTAATTTTCACACATATTTTCTCATAAAAACTACAAGAAACATACTTTTTACCTATCCCCCATAACTTTTCCCATGGATTTTCATAGAAGAGCCTGTCATTTATGCTACTACTTTGGGCATTAGGTGGTTCAACTTTGTAACTAATGGTTAGGCAAAGGAGTAGGCAACCTTCTTTAAGCAGCATATTGTGCAGAGAGAGACTCCGTTGGTTTGGCCATGTTGCCCATATGGATAATTATAGATTGGCGAAAGTGTGAACAGTGTGCCTGAAGGCTTCAGAAAGAGGGGGAGGACAAAGATGCGGTGGGCTGACAATGTCAAACAGGGTTGGGGTTGTTGTTTTACCTCTGAGCGGCACTTTTTTGCACACCATGGGCTAAATTGCCAGGTTGTTTTACCTCTGAGCGGCACTTTTTTGCACACCATGGGCTAAATGGCCAGGTCACATGGACCCCGAAGGCTCAGAGAAGGTTGGGGAGGGGACCCACTGGAACAGCTGTTGGGAGACAGATGGTAGCCTCCCGTCAAGGCCATCCAGGGTGTTCTTTAACGTGCACAGGGTATGGCTCTCCCGCACACGGGGCCACGGCTTAACGTCCCATCCGACGGACGGCGGCCTTTCCAAGCCCATCGGTGTCCCCTACTGACCGTGGGCAGGGCGGGGAATTTTGCGGAGATAAATCTCAACGCTGACCCAGCTGGGACTGGAACCTGGGAACTACAGATTACGAGCCTGGCGCGATGTCAAACAGGACTTTATTAGAATTGGTGGGCTGATAATGTCAAACAGGACCTTATTAGAATTGGTGTGCAGTGGCCAGTGCAGCAGATGTAGCTCAGGACAGACTTGCTTGGAGAACTAAATTGTACGGTTTGGTTGGACCTCCGTATTTTTCATCATGTTGAATATTTTCTCCTGAGGGTAAGTATGCTTTTATGATAGATTTTAACTGTAAAGCGGGGGAACACTACCGATGAAGGTTGCAGCAGCGTAAAGCGAGACAAACGGAGAATTCGCTTTATAGTGAGAGGCTTCCGACGCCATGCGACATTCCTGTCGCATGGCGTTGGAAGGTTGTGGCAGCGTAAAGCCGGCTACACATTAGCCGCGCGGCACCGCTCGCCGCTCTGCAAGAATGAGTTTTCGAAGACTGCGCATTTTATGGAGTCGTCAGTAAGGCGTCACTTCCTTTACGGTGGCCACCGCTAACACCACCTAGAGGAGAAGGCCATACCAGCGCTGAAGCGATGCTCATGACGTCACTTTTAGTCGACCCGTAGTCGACTTAGGCAACACAGCAGAACGTGGTATTCTAGTAGCGTCGCCTCCATCTTGTTTTGTTAGTGTTTAACTAGTTTTGCCGCGTTTGATTAGTTGTGTGCACAGAGTCAATAATTCTTCTAGCGAAATGCCATCGCGCTGCTGCATTCCTCGTGTTGGAGCAATTACGACGGGGAAAAGAAATTTCCAGAAGATATAGATTTGCGACAGAAATGGAATCGTTACATACCAAGACAAAACTATCCAAGGTAAGGAGAACTTTATTCTGTATTAATATCTGTTGTCATATTTATGAACTTCTAAAGTGAAAATTATCGTTTTAATTATTGTATGTTACGCTTGTATAATATACATATAATATCATTGATCTTGTATTGATTAATTTGACGTTATTTTTATTAGGTAAAAGTTTAAATGTCGAATTTATATATGTTAAAATGCTTAAATAGAAAAGAATATTTCACAGTGACCAGACTTTATTTAATTAATTAAACCCAACTCCCAACAATTTATTTAATTAAACCCAACTCCCAACAAATTGATACTATTTGTTGGGAGAGTTTCAGAGTCTAATGTTATATCACCATATTTATATACCATAGAGTTTAATTATATCTCTCGTATAAGCTAATATGATGATAACGTTAAACTTTAAATACATATATGAGCCAACGGCAAGATCATAGAAAAACCTACTTTTAAATACAAAATCTCTGCAGAAGTATTAGAAATTATTTTGGTGTTGTTGGTATACTTGGATACAAATTGGACCTAGGTTTAAAACTAGAGATGGCTTTGTGAATATGTATTGTTTTCCTGCTGAAGTCTTGCCATCCTCACACATCAGCTATATTATAATAAAGGTATGACAGACTTTAATGAAGAAATTAATATGCATAATTATATCTCTGAAATCAAGTCAAGGTGTAGTGGATATTAAAGAATGGTTGGGATACAGCTGATGTACATATGGATTAATAAATGAAAAGATATTTTGAAAAAGGATTTAATAGTAAAGAAAGAATTTTTCTACATTGAAAGGAGTAATTAAAAGTGCATGTATGTCCAATCGCACTCATTCTAAAATGAGATAAGTCAGGTGTATTATAATAAAACAATCTACTGCCACATCTTTATTGCATGTGGGCTACAGCTTTTGTTTCAATTTTATTAGAAATGTATTCTATAATCATATTAGAGAATATTTGAGGGGATATCTGTCATTTCATCTATTATGCAAATATAAATATATTAAACACCATAAATGCATAAAATATTGTTTTCAAGTTAACTTCAAAGTTTAACCTCTGTACTGACCACTGGTTTGGAATTTACAACTGAAGGAGTCAAAAAATTATCATAAAAATTTGAAGTATTTTAATTTTACTGATATGTAATGGTAAAAGTTTATTGTAGAAACTGTCGACAACAGTAAACTTCCTGACCAATCAATTCCTAATACCTTTCACATATAGTACCAGTGCTGTCTATATAAACAAATTTATGCCTAATAAATTGAAAATTACAATAAGAGGAAATTGTCTGAAACAATAAACTTATTACTGGAGTTGTTTTCACGCTCAATTCCTGGACTGGAATATTTCAAACCTTTAAATGTTCATTCATAAGAGTGTTGTTTTAAATGATTTTCAGCTCAGTATGATTTTTTGCATTTTATTTTACATTATCACCTTATAGTGGCATTACCAAAAGCACTTTATGGTTAGTACTAGCAGTGGAATGCTATTAGATAGTTAGCATTAGCTTTTAAGGTGAACTATATATGATAAAAGAAGTGCTAGAAATATTGAGAAAAACCAGCTTACTGGTTAGAATAAGTTCATTCCTTGGGAGAATTCATTCTTTTAACCATGGTTTTTTATTGAAATCTTAGAAATACACTGATTATAGAATTGTTTTGAATACAATTATAGCTTTTACTTTCGAAGGAAAAAAAGTCTTCAGTTCTGAATAAATTTTTTTAGTGTACGGTGAACAGTATTCCTGGTGTTTGGATTTTTGTTTTAATGTTTATCATTCATCAGAGGTTTTTTTGTACATATTCTCAATATTTCTTTTGCATACATAGGTGTGTGAATTCCACTTTGCACCACCTGATGTTGAAAGAGAAACCAGCATGTTTGACATGAAAACTGGGAGAAAGCATTCTGACCTCTAAAGTATCTATATACTGATGGAGAGGAAATGTTCAACTACTTTTAAAGCATCCACAAATACACTTTAAAAAAAACGGCAAAAATTGGCAAAAAACGTAGTATGAAAAAACTTATTTTATTTCACAAAGAAAACATGTTCTCCTTTTATAACACTGGCATCGAGTAACCCTACGTCTGGTGGTTATGTGTTTGGATCTCACCTGGCTCAAGGTAATTTTTCCACTATACTCATTATCATCATAATACTTAAGGAGTTTGATAGTGATTAAATGTTAGTAAATCAATGAGGTACTGCTGATTAATTTGTGTATGCTACTTTCACTTTGAAAAAAATTATATTCAGATTTTTATACAATTTCATATTGTGTTAAAGTCAAAATGCTGATTGTCTAAATTCACACCTTCAAAAATTACTCTTATGAGATTTAATATAATTCAAAAATTTATGTTTGGTAATCTCAATTATGTTACAAATTAGATATCAGTGGTTGATATTTTTAAGTAAATATTTTATTGAGTCCTGAATCCAATGTCTTAATTTCACCCAATGCAGATAATTTATTTTAAACTGTTAAATAAAGATAATTAAGTAAAGAAATTATTAATCTTCATTCATCTTTAATATCTTTTAATGTCTATAATAATTACAAACTGATATCAGGAAACTTTGTGTATTCTATTACAATGAGATTGATTAAATTGGATAGATTTAAAGACTATTTTCAGAGTCTTTGGAATTTTCATAATTATGAAACACGTCATAGAGAGGATCTGAGTATACCTATGTGTCGATTGTCAATTGGGCAGAGATCTATCAAATACAATGCAGTAAAAATTTGGTCTGAATTTCTTGCTGATGTTAAAAATGCAAAATCTTTAAAATTATTTAAAATCAAATGTAGAACGTTTCTTCTTACAAAGCAATGAAACCTTCTATGTATCAGTGTAATATGTCTCATTACCATTTGATCTTTTATACTATTGAATTATTGTACTATTTGAATTATTGTATACTTTACTGTTGTCATAACTGAACTAAAGGAAATAGGGAGCATTAACTAAAAATAAGCGTCAGCTTACTATGCTCTCCTTTTTTGTTTCGCCTTTCCTATTAAACACCAATATTTAATATGATTGTTATTTACCTTTTCTGATGCAATTGATATTTCTCAGCTATTTCACTTCTCAATTTTTCTCATGTATATATTAATTGTTATTAGATAATTATGCTATGTAAATGTATATTGTATTGACTGGCGGAATAAAATAAAGATTATTATTATTATATATCTGGAAAACAATTTCCACAGGTTTTTAGCCAGTAATTGAACATGGATCTTCTATAAAGCTATAAAAATCTATTATCTAATAATAATATATTATTAGATAATATACTATTATTAGATAATAGTATATTATTCTAATTTTAATTCTAATAATAGTATATTATTAGATAATAATAATAATATAAAAATCTATTCTATAAAAAAAATATAATTTTTGATTTTTCATATTACAGAAGTCTTTGGATTGTTCATCTGCTGGTGTACTTGTAGTCTCCAAGTACCTTTAAGTACCTAAAGTTAAAAAGGTTAAGAAATATCAAATTTGAAGGGGCGTAAAAATAGCTGGTTGTCATTGTCATCAGTTAACATGAAGCCTTTTCGAAAGTAATGATACACTGTAATGGAAAAGTCTCCACAACATCATAGACCCACCTTCAAATAATTATAGCCTAATAAGTACCATGGTGGAAAACCCTTTGGAATGGTGTGCTATTGTTTCAACCATTGTTTTTTAGACATAAAAACTGGTTAACTTTATTGTCAAATATTTTGCAATATTTTAGTGGAAATTTTATTGCATGCAAGCTGCAATAGCTATTTTCAGTTCCTTTAACTCTATTCTGCTGCTGTACAGGGTCTACTAGATTTATTTCATTTTTATTTTACTGATTTAACATGTCTTTTGTGGCTAAAATCTTATGATCAAAGGGAATCTCTACTTGCACTTGTCAGTAGTTTTTTCTTAATTTTGTGTTTAGTGTTACTTTTGAGTGATCTTTTGCCAATTCCACAACATTTTCACTTCCCACTATACTCTTATGGCTGGACCCCTGAAGGTAAATTATATTTTTGGTTGTCTTTAAATTTTTTTATCAATGTATCAAATACTTGTGGTGGATGCTTTTGTTTGGACAGCTATTCAGTACTGGATGCAGTATGTGACAGTATATGATATGATTTTCTTTCCAATCCATTTCATTGCTTCTGTTATACATGTACTTAGTGGGAGTTTGAAATTTATAATTTTCTGTAGGAACATATACTACCAGTTTCTGGATGAAATGATCAACTGAAACTCATTAAACTGCAAATAGAATTTTCTGAATATTATTTTCTTTCATTACTTTAAATAAATCTTTGGTTTTTGTAAGAGCCATTTGAGATTTAGGAAGTTAATATATTCCTTGATTTTCTTTAATATATATGCATATCTTGTGGCTTCTGCTGCCTTGCAAATGTAGGATTTTTTAAATTTCAAATAGTGATTGCCAATGGGTGTTTGATATGCCTATGAACTAGCCTGGTCAACAGATCAATAAGATTTTTCTGTATCATTAGGGGATATCAATTTCTGCTTGGAGGGAGATGATTGACTATGTTATTAGAAACCTTGTACTGGTTCTGATACTTATTTTCTTCTTCCAAGTTCTTTGTTAATAATTGGTTTTACACTGATAGTGAGTTCAAGTAATATTAAAATTTTAGTGTAAGAATATCTGTTTATAAAGGAAAAATACCCTGTTGTTCTTAGCATTCGAAAGTATCGTCACCAGATATGGCAGTTAAATATGCATAATAGTTAATGACTTAAATTTAAAAAACTCTGCAGAAGGTCAAGATTAGAATAATGTTTTTTTAATATGTTTCCATACATGTTAAGTATGCTTGCCTTTGGGAAGGAATCTTATTAAGAGCCTACTGGTGTAGTTTATTTTTGTGACATCAACCTTTATGTAAATAACATCCAGATATGTTTTTAATACTTCAATTTGATTTGCACATTTGGAGTATACTGAATCATTTGAAACAGCTTTACCTCTATAAAAATATAAGAAAATTTTAGATGCTAATTCTATCTATTCAATGTTAGTAAAATGTTCAATAGTTGATATATATATTGCTTGTAATACTTTATTTTTACTTAATTCAAGTTTTGCAATGTCATTTAATCTAAGTTGCTGGTGATGCTACAATTCTACTAATTTTATATATAGCTGCAAATTTTACAAGTTAAATCTTTTCTTATTACATGTATGTACAAATGTATTGTTTTCATTTCACAATTCAAACTATGGTTATCATAAAAATTTTAAATTCCATGTTATAAAAGTCTGTGTTTGCTGCCATGAAACTACCCCATATACACTCTGTTAAATATGACCACCCAATCCCATGTTATGTCAATGGAAAGATAATTTCAAAGCTCTGTAATTTCTAAAATAAACATTTCATGGGAAAATATGACTGAATATATATGTTAAAAATCTATCCTAATTTTCCATATTCCAATAATATTCATTTAGTATTTAAAGAGACTTCGCTTGGTTACTAACCTGAGTTCGAGTCCTAGGTAAGGCATGGTTGTTCATGTTGTTTTTCTGGGGGGTTTCTGCCATCCTCACAGACCTACTATGGCGTTTAAACTTACAGACTCATGTCAGACCTCTGTGGTAAACAGCTGTTTGAGAGGGTATTTTATTATATATCTGTTAAACAGTAATGTGCATTCTGCAGAGTTGGTGAAAATTAAAATAATTGTTACATATTCTGCTAAAACTATGCTAATAAAATTTAATATGGGGATATTGTTTTGAGATTAACTTATTTCAACTACTTCCCAGATCAATATTTTAAACAGCCATTGTTCATATTAAATATCCCAGTTTCCATAATTCTTTAATTTTTAATGAACATAGATTGAGATCTTTAATTGACCTTCATTTCACTTTTTTTTCATAAAAGCTCATTTTTAAAAGTTACACGGCTTTGAAATTAGCTTTCCATTGACATAACATGGAATTAGGTTTCATAATCACTGAGTGTATATGGATATTTCAATGTGACCTTTACATTGTATGATACTCATTGTATTTTATATTTCTGTTGTATTTTGAATCTATTCAAACCTTTTGACCACATGTATTTAGATGTTGCTTTTATGTTTCTTCAGAATTTGTTTTCTATTATTAAAGTTTATTATGATAGCAAAAAGGATAAAAATTTCTATGTTATGTGAAGAAATCAGTTTTAATATGCACCAGGGTGAAAAAGTTTGGGAAAGCAATTTTTCTTTTCTTTTTATTTAAAAGTCATAATTGACCTAGAAGCAGTTTTTATTAATGTGATGCATTTTAAAAACAGCTTTCATATGAAACTATTTAAAAAAATCAGCATTTGTTCAACTGGGATGAATTTTCCTTTTCAATTTAAATACTATTGCACAAGTACAATTTAAATACTTTGCACAGTTCCTTCATATTGCTTAAAATTTTCCCATATGATTGGTGAATTTTCCTGTTTTAATTGCACAGTTTTCTTAAAAATAAACAATGATATGAAATATTTGTTTCATTGTAATGTGTATCTTATATGTATTTGTTTTCTCAGATTGTAAATAAAAGTATTTTTTAATGTGGAATTTGTTGGTTGTTTTTCTTAACATATGCAATATTGAAACATACTGTTTTCATTAAATAATGTTTTAGACCTCTTATATAAACATACATAATTGTGAAAAAAAATAGATATCTGAGGTATTTTGTAACAAGTAGTTTTTTTTCTAAATATATTTCGCACTTCTAGAATCCTTTAAGAGTGAAAATTTAGTAGCTGTTCAATACATTATTCGATCGTTTGCAAAATTAGTTAAAAGTTTTGGAATTTCCGAACGTTTAAAGAGTGTTATTATCTAAACAATAATTTAAAGCTTTCTGTATAATCGGAAACGGTAATTAATGGTTTATCAATACTAATCAAAACAAAAAAAAAAAAGTTATCTCTAAAAAAATTAGAAAAAAAAAGTGGGAAGAAATTTTTATTTTTGAATTTTATGAAAACGTATTATTTTAATGATGACAATTTAGTAGCGAATATTCAAAATCTAAATGGGAAGTTCTATTAACAAGGATAAGCTATCTCTCAATCTATTCTGCCGGCAGTCCAGTCCAGTAATGCTGACGTCACAAATGAGTGGTACCGCCTTCTCCTCTAGGTGGTGTTGCCACCGCACGACCGCAGCTGGAGTCGGTTCCATTTCCACTTTCGCTGCGCGGTACGAAAGCGAATGCAAACAAGAGCCAATCAAATAGCCGCTGAGGAATGATGTAGTTAGAACAGCTGGGCGAGGGTGAGCATTTCTTTGCATTTGTTATTAGGTGCGTTGGCGAGATGGACGACCACAAACTTTTAAGGCACACTTACCGCTCGCCGCGTCGCAAAGGCGCTGTGACGTCACTCGCCGCTCCGCGCCTCTCTGCAGGCGACGGCTGTAGCCTTCACACTTAACACGCAGTCCTGCAACAAAGAACTAAGCTCATTGGTTCTTGCTGCAAACAACCTGGAACGTGTGCTTTGTTTTTTCTGCGAGGTCTATCACGTTTTCCGACATTCTTTTTCAATCTATAGTAAGCATTATGCCCAGCAAAAAACGTTTGCTCTTTCGTAAACGGTTACTATTACTTGCCTTGGCTAATCATAGGCGTAGAAATAAACAAATATCGCACTGAAAAGGTTCTAGAGATTTTTAATATTAGAAAAAGATCAGGCGATTTTCAAAATTTAATCCGTAATATTCAAGAGGCTGACACTATTGCAAAATCTTTTTTGTGCATGACACCTGACGAATTTAAAGAGATTTTAGCTATATTTTTTTGTTGTTTATTTAGAGAGGTTTTGGCGATTTAGAACAAAGGGCACGAAATTGCGGAAATCGATTTCTGCACTTGAAAGATTGGCGTTAACAATTCAGGCAAGATGCATTTAGAATTCTTTTTGCTCGTTTTCCGAAATAGCTAATGTTTTTACTTTGTGGTCTGTTTTTGTTTGTAGAGGTAAATTAAAAATTGCTTTTGGCTTTGAAAGATTCATGAACTATTACGATGATTCGCACTTATTCAAATCTCCCAAAAGTTTTAATAGTGCTTTCTAATAAACTATGGAAATTTTTGAAAACTGCAAAATTTTAAATGAATTTGAATATGGGATGGAAATTTTGGTGGTGGAATATGAATGCTATGAGGTTTGCATTGATAACAATGAGTTGATTATGGGGGGGGGGGATTTTTGCTCTAAAAGATGATTGGAAAAAATTGTTCGATAATTACTGATGAAATATTATGATTCACGTTTTCAAATCCTCAAGTTTTTTTATGTTTAGACAATGTTAAATCTGCAAAATGTGAAACTATAAATGAATATTTCAAGCGACCGATTTAGATAGAAATTCGAAATTTCGGCTGTAGAGTGTCGAGAGATATTGCACTAACAACAATGACTGACAACTTCTTTCGAAGTAAATAATCCATCAGATTGTATGGAAAAAATAATCAAATGGTAAAGATCAAACAAGAACAATTGTTCTATTTTCATAAAATTATTATCTAATACTTTCTCCTCTATATTATTTTTAATGGGATTTTAAATAAGATTACTGTAATATAATACAGGTAAATTATTTTGTATCAAAAGTTTTCTAAAGATACCCACCAATCCAGGTCCTAATATGTTGCATACTATTTGTTACACTAAAAATGTAGGTACCCCATCTCCCATATGTACATATGTAGGCAGCTCATCTCCCAAAACTTCTCCCATAGGTTAACATAGGTTTCCCTATACTTTAACATTGGCCCAAAACTCTCATTTATGCTACTACTAACCTATGACACTCACCGCATTACAAGATTTCATTTGAACATAGTGCTATGGAGATATAGAGGGACAATCGTTTTCATATTTCTTACCCTTTTCAGTTAGGTGTACGAAAGCAGGGCGAGTCAATATTTTTAATAGCATATGACATTCCCAGCGTCAGAAGCTTTTGTTTGACTCATAGTTTTTTACTTTCCGTACTCGCGTTCAGGAGCAAGAGTGGAACAATTATTTTCACATTTCCCCCTTTTTTAGGGGGGAGGTGGGAGAAAGCATGAGGTGTCAACTCCGCATCAGAAGCATTCTTTTGGCGTATAGCATGTTACTTTCGGCCCCTTCCTCCACTGAATGAAATTCTGGGTCGTCATTTACAGGAACGTAATTAAAGAAATGTAAAGTACTTATTTTCTCAGTTGGCAAAATTTGATTTCTGAGTTGTAAGTTTTTCGTCCCCCCACCAACTATAGGCCTTCGCTACGCCCCTGTCTCCAACCATCCACTAGATCGAATTTTCACTGGTAGAGAATGCTAATGCTGAAAATGAAAATCTCAATAGCACCCTCTAACGGTTGAAATATAAAATGCCAAAATTTAAACCAATGTAGCATACGATTGATTAATGCTGGAAATTCGAAATTTTGGTAGGAGGATATGATGGGCAAGAAGTTTATACCGATAGCAATGATTTTCTCCCTTACCTTTGTTTGACCTTTTGTTTAAAGAAATTTGTTAGGCTCGGTAAGAGTTTACGTAAATCCCCCTATTTTTCGGATTAACTATGGATGGAGAGAAAACCCTTACGTTGCTTACAGCCATCATGAAAAGAAGCTGTAGGTTAAATTCGGTGATCATAGCTTTTTACCGTTTAGGAAAATTTCTTTTCCCTATTTTATGCAGAGGGGCTCTTTTGCGAGGGAAAGTTTGGGGGTGGTGATGAAAACCTCATATTGCTTAATACAAGGCTGAGAGGAAGTTGTATACCAAATTCAGTGATCCTATCTTTTATCGTTTAGAAATTCCCGGGGGTATTTGCACATGTTAGTGTACAGGGTGGGTAGGTACAAATTCCTACGTTTCCTTAACCCATTATGAGGAAAAGTTTTATATAGAATTCTATAATCATAGCTATTACCGTTTAAGAGAAAGACTTCTACGTTTTTTCTAGAGAGAAAAAAAGAACTTCCAGGATGCATTTTTTGAAGGGGGAAGAAATATTGAGAGCCAAACTCTTTCACTTCTCTATGTTGCGGTTTCAGGAAACTGTATACTGAATTTAGTGGTCCAAGAATTTAGAATAATTTATTTTAGAATAATATCTAAGTTTAGAGAAAAATATATTAGAATATGTTCATATTATTTTTATAGGGGGGGGGGGGGAGAAAAATTTTAAGGGTCTTAACCCCCACATTGCTATAAGTTACAATTAGAAGAAGCTGAATATTGAATTTGGCGGTTCTAGCGTTTTAGCATTTAGAAACAGTTCCTACCACTTTTTTCAGGAAAGGGGGATAATTTTTTGGGGGAAAGAAATATTTTGGGATGTCCAAATTCTAACGTTGACCTAAGTTACGATTAGAGGAAACTGCATACTAAATTTGGAAATTCTACCTTTTGTCGTTTAGAAGTAGTTCAATCACTATTTCAAAGGGAGGGGGAGGGAAAATTTTTTGACGTCCGATTTACGCCAAATATTTGGACTAATTTACGATTAGAGGAAGTAGTATATTGAGTTTGGCGGTTTTGGCGTTTAGGAGCAATTCCTGCCTGTATTTAAAGAGGGGAGTAAGGAAATTTTTCGGGGTCTAAATCCTTACTTTGGTCCAAGTTACTATTAGAGACAGCAGCATACTGAGTTTGGTGGTACTAATTCTTATGGTTATGAAGCAGTTCTTATCGTTTTTTAAAGAGGTGGGGTAATTTTTCTGCAAGAGGAAAAGTTCGGATGTTCAAACACTTACATTGATCTAAGTTACGAGTTAGGAGGTTAGGAGGTTATAGCTTTTACAGTTTAGAAGCAGTTCCTACCAATATTTAAAAGGGCTGGGGCTTCGATTATCAAAGATACGATCACTCGTCGAAAGTTTTCAGAATTAAACAGAGATGTAAGAGATATGCTAACGAACATCATGAGATGAAATGTAAGATTCAGGATTTTTAATGTGCGAACTGTGGTGTCAGTCACCCGTCTACATTTTCGAGTTGCATAAATAAAATTTAGGGTAACTTTATTATGAAAACACAAATTAAAAACGGCCTCTCATGGCCTCTAATCATGTTGAAAAAAAAACCCAAATAAATAACAACTTACGCAGCTGCTTGCCACAGGTAAGTTTAAGATTCAGTTTAATACGCCGTAGAGATCTGCTAGGAAGGCGGGACCTCAGCAGAAAGAAAAACATCCATGCTTTACCCGGGCCGCGAACCCATAATAATTAATTATTGTTTTTATCCCTTTGAACAGTTGCCAAGCAACTTCCTAAACAATTTAGCCACCGGGACGGGCATAATAGGGCCAATAAATTGTCTTCTACTAATGAAACCTCACTTATGATCTGTGAGATTTCAACATAAACTTATAATCAGAACTTGAAATTCCCGTTTTTACTCATATGTCGGCAAGTTAATTTCCCAACATACCTAACAAATAACACAAATGGTATATACCAAGTTTTCCATCACAGTCCTCGAGGACTCTGATGGAATAGTGTGATATCTTGCACATAAAAGTGATTGCAAGGAAATAATAACTATTGTGGAGGATATGCAAACCAAAATAAGAGCAATCCTAAACTTTTTTCGAATCTTTTGCAGTCTCTTGTCCAAGTTTTGTATAATAATATTACACACAGGACAGTTGTAACTAAAAATATTTTGTATATATTGTATATATATATTGTGTATACTTTGCTAAGTAACAGATAATTGTAACTATAAAAATTTCCATTGATAATGGACAGCGCTAACTCAATTATCAAATCTTGCAGCGGAATGCTCGAGGACTTGGAAGCAAAATTCCAGCTGTCCATAAAATACACTGTGCTCAAAATTAAAGAATAACGTATAAATTCGTACATAAGTCGAAGTATTTTTATGGGAATGCAATGAAATTCTGTAAAGAGGTTTATTAGTGAATTAATGTAAATCAAGCAAAAGACATTCGTAACCGTATAATGTGTATGGGTTAAGATCATAATCGTGCAATTGCATGAAGCAGCAGTCCATAGAACAATTCTTAGTCTGTTACGTACGACTTGCAACATGGTAACATGGAGTATGATCACCCCTGACAGCCATGCAACTAAAGCAACGACTTCTCATGCTATTTTTGAGAGTATTGCTGAGGTCTTGAGGGATTAATGATCACTCCTTGACAAGTGCTATTGTGAGTTCGTGAAGTGTTCTGGGAGGGGGATGGAGAGCTACAATCGTCTTCCTAGAGCATCCCATACATGCTCAATGGGATTGAGGTTAGGAGATCTGGGTGGCCACTCCATTCGGCGAATATCTTCCGCTTCGAGAAAATCGTCGACCACATGAGCTCGATGAGGGTGGACGTTATCGTCCATATGAATAAAATGTGAACTGACGGCTCCCTGGAATGACTTTACATAGGAATTTGTTTCTGTACTGCAGAGCCACTCGGAAAGATGTGCAGGTCTGTAAGTCCGTTCGTCATGATTCCTACCCCAAACATCACGCCACGGACAACAGAATAGTCCCTTTCTCTGATGTTAGGGACTGTTATAAGTCCCTGTTTCTCTCCAGATGCAATACATCGCGAATCAGTACTTAAGCTGAATCATGATTCATCTGAGTTTGGTGGTTCTTGCTCTTATGCATCCGTTGTCATAGGTGTTAATTAGTCTCAATACCAAAATGTATACACTACAGGAAAAAATGCAACATCTGGAAGGATTAATGCAATTATATTGAAACGCGAGCAGCTGTTAGCATACACTGAGATGTGCGATTGATTACGTTATAAAAAAAATATAGAAATTATGAAGCAGTTCTTATCCTTTTTTAAAGAGGTGGGGAAATTTTTCTGGAAGAGGAAAAGTTCGGAGGTTCAAACATATATATATTAACCACTGTGGGGAGTGGGAAGGGACCTTCATTGACATCAGGGGAAAAGTTATTGAAGATCTCTGGATCAGTGACCTATTAATAATGTGAGATGTTGAGTAGGATGTTGGCGACTACACGTTAAACGAGCTCGCCGGACAGTGGGAGTTAGAGGGACACAAATAGCAGGTCTCCTGGCATAAAGGCTTTGCTCATGAAGTCTCCTGTAAAGAGTATGCCTTGAAACCCTGGTTCCTGTAGCTGCTGCACGCTCCAAAGGCAGTTGCCTGGCGGTCATCACTGTTTTTCGTCCGACAGTGACATATAGCGTTTGTCTGCAGCAGTTGTAGCTCTGGAACAGCCTTGTCCTGGTTGACGACGAACATCTCCTCTCTATTGAAACTATCTTCAGAGTCTTCACAGGACATTTTATGGAACATTAAATGATCTGGAAACTTCAGTCTGGGACTGATCTCTTTCCATCTTTCCAATCGCTCTCCACCGCTGAAAATCATCCATAGATGTCCTCGGGACATAATCAGCTCGACGTGCCACTGAAGCGAAAGCAAGAGTTGCTTAGAACAGCTACAAAGCTGCGAGTAGACTCGCGCATCTTTTTAACGCATTCCTAATTTACATATTTCGGTTTATGTACCGCAACTGTAACGTTACATTGCGTCTACGTGTTGCAATTGTAACGTTACGCAGACGTCGACAGCCGTTCCAACAGTTAACAGATTTTGAGTGTGGAAGAATCATTGGCCTTAGAGAAGCTGGTTGTCGTACAGAGATGTGGCCAACTTTGTTGGCCGCAATCCCAGCACCATCGTAAATAAATGGCGCCAGCAAGTTCAAGAAGGATCCAGTACACGTCGACAAGGATTAGGAAGTCGACGTATGACCACAGAGTGACAGGACCGCTATTTGCGACGCATAGCATTATGTGACAGATACAACACAACTGCAAAGAGACTGGCAAAAGGTAACACATCGAATACCTATCAGGTGAACGGTAAGCAGGCTTTTACAGTTTTCATTGCGAGTCTATCGTCCGCACTCCGTTTGCCCCTCACATCTGCCACATGTAAGCACATCTTCATTGGTGTCACCTCAGACAGAAGTAGAATGGAGAAGAGTGGAGTACCATGGTGTTTAGTGACGAATCTCGTTTTTTCCTAGGTCAGCACCACGGAAGACAACGTGTGTGCCGTCATCCAGGGGAAAGGAACGCCACCCAGTGCATGCAACATCGTCACACTCTAGCACTTGGTGTGAGGTGCCATTAGTCGGACATCTCGGTCAGAACTGGTCATCATAAGGGGATCTCTAACTGCTCAACGATATGTTACCAACATTTTATAGCCAGTGGCTGTCCCATTTGTTCAGCAGCATGGAATCTTTTACCAGCAAGTTAATGCCTGTCCCCACACAGCCCGCATTAATTTGCATTAATTTTGTTACGAGCAAAATGTTCAGGCACTACCATGGCCAGCAAGCTCGACGGACCTTTCACCTATTAAACACGTCTGGGACATTATGGGCCGACAGCTCCAACAACACCCAAGAGGTGCGCCAACCACTGTCAGTGAAATGGACCAGCGACTTCGCGCTATTTGGCTTTCTATCCCTCAAGAGGATTTATAGGGTTATACGATAGCCTTCCCCGCTTGTTCATGAATGCATTGCATTGCTCCGCTGGGCGGTTCAACATCATACTAATTTACCGATAGGTAAAGTGGAAAAATGGAAAATTACCACTTTTCCGATAGGTAAAATTGGTAATTTTCCATATTTTTTTTAATAATGTAATGAATCGCACATCTCAGTGTATGCTAACAGCTGCCCGCATTTCAATATAATTACATTAATCCTTCCAGATGTTGCATTTTTTCCCTGTAGTGTATACATTTTGGTATTGAGACTAATTAACACTTATGACAACGGATGCATAAGATGCATAAGAATCATATTCTTATGCATCCACGACAGATGACTTAGTCATTTTGACAATGATGTTTATTTACTGCTACAGTTGAGAAAGAATGGGATCAGTTTAAACAGGCTATTCTGAATCTAAGACTACCCTTTTGGATACAAATGAGCAGAGGAAAGCAATTGAGTGATAAGACACTGGAGCTTATTTTTGAAAGAAAGAACATGAGGAACAGTTTTAATCAACATCCTACTACCCTTCTGATTGCATTAAAAAGATTTTAATAAATGTATAAATGATAATTTGAAGGCTGATAAAAATTCTTTCGGTTGATAGCCAGCTGAGAAAACAGAGGAAGCAGCAAGACACCGTAGTATCAGAGAGCTATACCAGCAGTTAATGTTTTGTTTTTTTTATTAGGAGCATTTCAATTTTTTTCATATACTTGCAAACTTTACCGTAGGAGCAGGAGCGTAGGCAGGCAGGAACGCCCCCCCCCCTAGAATCTCTTAATGCAAATGCATATAATTCTTTTACATAGAAAGACACTGAGGCCATGTAGCTTTTTTATTCTTAATTTCTTTGTTGATATTCTTAGTTATATTGTTCATAGGCCGTAAAAACTTGATTTCAATGCTTATGCTAAGCATCAGCGTGTTATTCAAGTACAGTCACAGAGCAGTGTTACAAAAGTGCAGACAGATTAGGGTTTTAGATAAAACACAGTGTTTTTTTTCTTCTTTTTTTGTCCTTGAGGATTTTGCTTATGAAGTATTTTGTGCAGTTTTTGCAATAAAGTCAGACTAATTGTGGTGAACAACTGGACCAATTTGCGATTCTAAAACAGAGTCTAATTTCTGCCTTTTGATTCGATTAGATCAAAACCGAAACAAAATAAAATCATTGGATACCTTTCGTATAGTGTCAGTGGTATTTAGGTATCGAACGTACGGTTGGAACTGTTTGAGAGATCTCCTCAGATGTACAGTATGTAATTTTATCCCCTTTCATTCGTTCCGGGCCCATCTGATAGTTATCGATTATGCCAAAGAAGCCAGGGAAATATTTTTTGGGAACCACGAAGTGAATTTCCAAAGATTAAAGTGAAACGTAGTAAACTTCTCTTACCAAGAGAATTTTGCCGTGGCATATCTCTACAAGAATAGGAATATAACAGACTGAGGCCGTGTAGCTTTTTTATTCTTAATTTCTTTGTTGATATTCTTAGTTATATTGTTCATAGGCCTTAAAAACTTGATTTCAATGCTTATGCTAAGCATCAGGGTGGTATTCAAGTGATGATGAGCCCTGGCCCGATGGGTCGTACTTACAGACCCATCGGGCCAGGGCTCTTCAATAAACCTTTAGTGTAAATACATATTTTTATATATATAGATAAGTATAATAGACGGATAAGAAACTCGAATTATCACAGAAGAGTAACAGAACTTGTTACCAGAGTGTTTCCAGGGCAGGGGTTTTACCCATTAACCTGAGTTTTTTAACCCTTGTATAATTTACGGTGACATTTCATTTAAGGCCGTTTTGCGTAGTTCTTGTAGTAAAAGAAAATAATGTATGGTATCAAAATTAGCTAACAGCTAAAGATCAGTTGGGATTCTAAAACACTACACAATTTTAACTGTCTTTTTATGAAATCAAATTTGTTCTAAATCAAACCATTTTGTATCTTTGGCCCTGAGGAATCTGACGTACGGGGTAGTGGGAGAACAGATTTTTTCCCTAATTCTCGTTCCGGACCCGATAGTAACGGATGGATGAATGGAAAACTTCCCTCAAAAATGAATTTTCCAGAGTAGAAAAGTCTATTCTGACTCATTCAGGTCATGTTAGATTTTTAATTTTTAAGATGAAAAGAAAAAAGAAAAATGATAAAAATATAAAAATTGAAAAATGGAAAAATTTAAAATTAAAAAATTAAAAAAATATAAAAAAATTGAAAAATTGAAAATAAAAAAAATAAAAAAAATATGAAAAAATCAAAAATTAAAAAATTTAAAAAAATTGAAAAAAAAGTTTAAAAAAATAAAAAAATATAAATTAATAATTAATTAATAGTAGTATAGTTTAATAAAATGTGTGAATGTTATGAATTCTTCATGTTGTTTAGTGGTGATGTTGATATTTATATTTTGTTATTAAGATTTCATGTTGTTTGTGTTGTGTGTATAATAAAAATCTATTCTGATGTATTTTCTATTTTTATGTAGTGTAATCTTCATGTTGTAAATGTTGTTGATATTGAGAATATCATATATGTATTTAATTATCTATATTAGATTAAGTTAAAAAGTGCACTGTCTTTAAAAAATTTTATAAGAAGTTTGAGAATCTTTGCATTGATTTTTTGATTTTCATGGTGTAGGGTAGTAGAGAAATTATATGATGTAATATTAAATTTTGCTAGTTTTGAGAAGTTGCCCTTTGGATAGATAGATTTTGACGTTCAAAAATTATATGTTCTAAGGTTTGTGAAACATTACAGGAATAACAGTTAGGTGAAATTTTTTTATATATGTAAAAAGAGTAGAATTTGTAAAAGCCCAATTTATTCTAATTTTGGAAATTAAGCTAATTTCATCTTTTTTAAGACCATGATCTCTGAATTTTTGTATATTATGTTGATTGTGTATCTGTGTGTATGTGCTGCATTTGTTTGGAAATATTGTTGTGTTTCTTTAAATAGAAGTGTTTTATTGTGTTGCTTGTGAAAATGTATGAAAAAAGGTGTTAAAATAGAGATTGCGTTGTTTTGAGCATGTTTTGCTAAAATATCTGCCTCTTCATTTCCCGTAATACCAATATGTGAGGGTACCCATTGTATGTGTATAATATTTTTTGTGATATGTGTTTAAATATTAAGATATTAATGTCATTTGAAAAAATAGGATAATTGGATTTATATGGATTAGTGTAAAGTAATTCAATTGCAGATTTGCAGTCTGAGAAAATGACTATTGATGAATTATGAAAAAACAATGCCCATTGGATTGCAAGTATTATAGCTAATGTTGTAATAGGATTGTTGATTAAATTTGAAAGTATGGGATTTATTGGTATCTTGAACATGTGAATGCACCTGAAGAGATTTTTGTATTGTCATTGTGAAATTATAGGAGGACAGCCTATCCAAGGTAGAAAACGAGGTATGTAATCGTTATCGAGGTATGTTACGTTAGTTTGAATAATTTCCAATATTTTCTGGTTTTGATTTAAAGAAGAGATGGAAATGTTAGGGGTGTTGTTGATATTTTTTTCTAAAATTGGGTGTTTTTTATTTTTTAAAATGATTTAAAAATTAAGTTTGATAGTAGTTTTTTTTATTAATTATAATGGGGGGAATTGCTGTGTCTGCATAAAGGTCTATGGTTTTACTACCCTTAGGTATTCCAAGAATGTGTCTAATAATTTTAGTTTGGGTGGCTTCCAATAAATTAATGTTATGTTGTGAAATATTATTTAAAAGTTCAATACCATATTGATACTTTGGTGCTATGAGATTTTGGTATATCAGGAGTAGATTTTTAGTATTACAACTCCATGTAGAATCTCCATATATAATGTAGATATTGAAATAATTTATTTCCTGTATTTGTGGCTTGTCTGCTGTGCTTTGTCCATTTAAGTTTTGAGTCAAAATGGAGACCAAGAAATTTGATTTCTTTAACAATTTTGATTTTTTTGTTTTGTATATATATATTTAGTTTTTTCTGAGGAAATTTATTTTTATAGAAGTGGTAATGTTTTGGTGTGTTGTGTGTTTGTCTTGGTATGTTGAGGTGTAACCAGGGTAAGATCAATAGCAGCATGTGTATTTAGTTTATTTTTAATAGTTTTAAAATTTTCATTTAATATGAGTAAATTATGTTTATTGATAACATATTACATATATATATTATACATATTTATTAACAACCTTTATGATCTGACTTCCATGAGAACCAACTTGTATGATGTGAGTTGAAGTCCCCACAGATGAGAACTTCACCTGGTAGGTAGGATAAAATTTTTGAGTAGGTTGATTCCATAAATTGTTTTTCCTGAGTTATAACAGTTAAGTATATTTATTTGTTTTTTTTATTAAGAGTTGTTTTGATTGCTAAGCATTCTAGTGAATCTTGTAAAATAGGTATTGGAATTTGTGTTTGTGAAATGTTCTGTTTTATGTATGTAATGATACCCTTAGATTGTGGGGAATTTTTTTGATGGTAGGAGATGAAATTACTAAAATGTGGAATTTTATTTGTGAATGTTTCTTGTAATAATAAAATAGAAAAATTTTGAGTTTTAATTAAATGTTTAAATAAATATACCTTTGAGGTGATTCCTCTGGAGTTCCACTGAAGAAACTTGGGGTCACTGTTCATGGAACGTCATTAATTAAGGTCAGATGAGGACTTCTTGGCAATATTAGATTCAGAAGTTGTAGGATCAAACTGACTATCTGTCCTTTTGATTGAAGGTTGAATGCAATGCCATCAGCAGGAATGATTTGGGTAGTTCATTATTATCTAAGTTTGTAGTATTGGATGGTCCTGGAGGAGTAGGCTTTGTAGATTTTATTCCTGTGATATTCTTTTTTACTGCTGTGGCAAATGAAGATTCATTAGTTGAGAGGTTTGCTCGATGAGGATATTGGTTAGATATTTTTCCAGTTTGTGAATTTGTAGACATTATAGGGAATTCTCTTTGAGCCTCAATTTTGTATGTTTGATTAGAGTTAAGTTTGCTAGTTGAGATTTCATATAAATTCTGGCAGAGAGTTCTTTTTCATTCAAATTTTTGTCAGCATAATATTGTTTCTTTGCTTTTTGGAAGGCCTGATTCCAGTTGAGTGATTCTGTCATTTGAATGTGTTTGGCTTTGCAGGCAATTATTTTTACCTCACATCTGGCAAAAGTTGTGGGATGATTCCATGAACAGCTAGGGCATCTTAATTTGATACTGGTGCAGTCACTATGATGGTGATTTGCGCTGCATCTTTTACATGTGAGACGACCGTTGCAATTGGAGATGGAGTAACCAAAAACGTAAATTTTAAACAAAGACTAGGTGGGTAGGTGTAGGTTCTAACATTTTGTTTATAGAAGCCAAGGTATATTTCTTGTGGAAGGACATCCGATTCAAATTCTAAGATAACCCTATTTGATTGTGATTTTCCCTATTCTACAGATGACGTCATCTTTTCTACGATCACAGATTGAGTCAAAGTTAATCATACGACGAATACTTATCACCTTTTGGTCACTAAGAAGATACAGTATTGTGTCATCATCTAAATTATAATTCACTCCTGCTGTAGTGCCAAGGACTGTTATTTTTTTGTTTTTAATATTTCTGCCACGACATCAACTTTATGAATTTTTTGAACTTCAAAAATGTTTTCGAACTGATCCGTGGTCTTAGGGTGAAGTAGTAATTTATCTCCATTGTAAAAGCGCCCAGGGATGTGGTCATCCAATAAATTTAAAAAGAATTTAGATAATGTTTTGATACCAATAGGTTTAAGACTGCCATTTATACCTGAGATAACGATTGGAGTGCTACATTTAGTTACTGGCTGGGTAGTTGTAAATATAATTTCTTGTTCAGATAATTTAGAAATGTTTTTAATATTTTTAATGTTAGAGTTAATATTCAGATTTTTATTGAGTTTACATTTTTGCACACCTCTGCTCCTGTAGATTTTGGAGAAGCTTCTGAAGTATGGAGAGGTTGTCATCATTAGTTTTGGACGGTGAAATGTCCGAATCTGAAGATAATTTGAGGTCTTCTAGTAGAAAGGAGTTTTTTTGTGGGAGGCTCCTCTTCTTCATTTATTAGTGGAGTTGATCTTTTTCCCCTTTGTTGTTTGTTGGGCTTCACTTTAATCTTGAAATTAGAGTTGGTATTTTGTGACTTTTTATTTTTGCTAATAGCTGCACGCATGTTTGCTGTGCACCTTAAAAAGATAGATTCAGTTCCAGGCAGATATCCGGAACAGGAATCAAAGAAAACCTTTGCACAGATTAAGCTAAAACTTTCAGAAATCCAAATTTCGCAAAGAGAAGATCAGGAGAAGGCCAAAAGCACGTCAACACCATCCGGCGACGCACGCCAAAGTCCGCTTAATAGTAACGGTCTTTGAAAAGAAGGAACCAGAAGGGTCAGTTTGTTTGGTCCCAGACTCAAAAGAAAGCCTTAAATTTTGACACTTGGGAATTTTTTTATATTAAAATTAGGTTTGGTTGTTTTACCTCTGACTGGCACCTTTTTCCTTCGAGATGAATTCGTACGTTTCGGATGTGATACGACCCTGTAGAATAACTAATGTCACTAAGAAATGCCATGATATGGTACCCCTACTTACATGTTCAAAAGAATCTTTTTTGTTGGTTGAATGAACTAGACGAAAAAATTTCTCTTTTTAATTAAGCCATGTTGTCATTCACAGTTTTTGTTACTTATTTATAATTTGCATATCTGAAAACAAGTTTTCTTAGGCGGATATAGTACACTTATGACATGTAATGCTTTTTTTTATCAATCAAAATTATTATTATTCTTTAGAAGCCTCTGTTACTCTCAGGTGTTTGAGTTTGGACTTTTAGTAATAGGGCAGACAAGTGGAATGGACCAGGTTACACTTTTTTGGAAGTTTATTTATGCTGTTATCCTTGTCATGCCTTTCGATAATTTCTGTTTTAGTTTTCAATTCATTTCCTTTTCTACATTTCTTTGCACTTTTGGGAGCCATTGTAAAATAATATAGCTGAAAGTATTTAAAAAGTTATTACTAAATTCTCGAACAGCATCAAAACAACGATCAATGAAATCATAGTCCTAAGACTCCGCAAAATTTCCCGCCCTGCCCACGGTTAGTAGGGGACACCAATGGACTTTAAAAGGCCGTCGCCCGTTGGATGGGACGTTAAGCCGTGGTCCCCTGTGCGGGAGAGCTACACTCTGTGCACGTTAAAGAACACGCTGGATGGCCTTGACGGTAGGCTACGATCTGTCTCCCAACAGCTGTTCCAGTGGGTCCCCTCCCCCAACCTTCTCTGAGTCTTCGGGGTCCATGTCACCTGGCCATTTAGCCCATGGTGTGCAAAAGAGTGCAGCTCAGAGGTAAAACAACCTAACCTAGTCCTAAGACTCGTGAATGGGCGTCGCTGATTGTCCTACGGCTGTTGAGATCAGTTTCGAGGACTCCGTGGCTGAAATTGGCTAACACATCCATAATAAATACACATATTTCGTGTAGAAATTGACTTCAATAATTATTACAAACATCTGGAAAAAAAAAGTATCGCTGCCACGGTGGGAATCGAATCATCAACTCTCTAGATATATGCCAGAGCGCTCTACCATTAAACCACGAGGCCAGACACTGAAATCTTCCAGAATAAGACCTATAAATCTTTCACTGAGATGTGGCGGACATGGGATATACTTCAGATAGGCAAATTTTTCAATTGTTGCTAACGATTTAGATGTTAATGAGGAGGTCAATCATGCTTAAGCGTTTTTTATTGAAAATCCATCCATAATAAATGCACATATTACGTGTAGAAATTGACTTCAATAATTATTACAAACATCTGGAAAAGAAATTATCGCTGCCAGGGTGGGAATTACCAACTCTCTAGAAATATGCCAGAGCGCTCTACCGTTAAACCACGAGGCTGACGCTAAAAACTTCCAGAATAAGACCTATAAATCTTTCACTGAGATGTGGCGGACCTTGTGCCACCTATACTTAAGGAGAGGCAACTTTTATAAGAATTATAGGTCTTGTTCTGGAAGATTTTAGCGTCTGCCTCGTGGTTTAACTGTAGAGCTCTGACGTGTATCTTGAGAGTTGCGGGTTCGATTCGATCCTGAGAGTTGCGGGTTCGACTGCAACGATAATTTTTTCAGATGTTTAGCTACCGCATGTCTCTCTAAAATCCTTTGCTATGGGAGGTTGCAGTCGTTTCAAACACATGTGGGCGTACGGGGAACCATTCGTTATGCGAAATCACTCTATGCGGGGCCGGCCGTTATCCGATGGCCCACTGTATATTTAAATACTTTTGGGTATTGCAGGGAGGAAATGGGGATATGCTTCTTCTGCAAACCTAATTTTCAGCCGTCAACAAAAGTATTATACAAATTATTTTTGTAACATCCATAATTTTGCAAGGTTTCTTCAGTATCTTTCACCCAACCTGTTCTTATTTTTCTGTTCCCTCACACTATACACATCACATTGAAAAGACAAATAATGTAATGTGGCAAGCTGCATTTTTTTGAAACGCTTCTGAATAAATATCCAGTGCAAACTTTAAAAGCTCAGAATTTTTTCGCACATTAACACTATATCCTAAATCGAAATTATATTGATTTAGGAAAAAAGTCTTACTTTGAGTTCCACACCAGCTGGAACAACGATTGGCCTGAAGGAGAGTGAGTGAGGACAGATGGGTGTCACCATAATGGCTGGCACACTCGGGTGGATCATGGATGCACCTGCTGCAACTGCATAAGCTGTGCTGCCTGTTGGCGTTGACACTATCAACCCTGGAGAAAAAAGAACTGCATTAGGTGAAAGATCTGAAGATGTATATTTCTCTCAAAGCAAATATCCTTCTCTAATAAATTTAATGTAATATAATTTCCCTATCTTTCAACGAGTAACAAATGTTAATCGCAGTCATGAATCATTTTGCAGATAACTGTTCTCTCTGTGTTATGCATGACTCACTCTCGCCTCAGTGAACGATCGTTCATTTCGTCCAATTATTACTCTCTCAGAACACATTCAGTGACTCACCGATCAGTGCACACTCAGTGATTCATCACTCGATGTACATTCTGTAACTCACCGCTCAGACAACACTCAGCACTCAGTGCATACTAGTAATGAGCTGTTCACAAACCCAAAAGTGTTAAATGCCCAAAAGCAATGAATGACTTATCTCTGTGAACTGTGAGTGACTCACTCTTACTCCCCTGATGGATCATTCATTTTACCATTATCACTCCTCTTTCTTAAGTGCATTCACTGGCAAATCCGTTTTCTAACTCTCAACTAGGCTTCCATAAGCTGAAACGTTTTTTTCGGCAACGTGGCTTCCAATGTGTGTGGTGTCTATAAGCTGCCCTTAGGCGGTAAATGTAAAACTTTTTATCATATGAGTTGTATGGATCAAATCGGGAACTTTCCTAAGAATGACAGTTAATAGATGTAGTAAATGGAAAGTTAATATTGTAAGAGTAAATTACAATCGCCTGTGTTGGAAGAAAGAGGTGAAATGAACATCAATCCAGGTAATACATCAGAGTCGCCATCTGGTGAGAAAATGCTAATGATAAGTCTAGTAATATTTTAGATAAATTAGACTCTAATTATATAACTTCCATTGCTGACAGATTAATCAGAAACAAAAAATGAGTTTCTTTCGTATTACAACAATCAACAGAACAATATCAGAAACACACTAGTGAATTAGAGAAGTCAGTACATTATTGTTGTAACAAATTTGATTTTTTTAAAAGCATGAAAAATTAAAGAAGGATCATACTGAACAGAATAGAATGTTTATGAATTTAAGTGAGAAATGCAAGGAATATGAAGACACATATCAGAAATGAATAATAATATGATGGATATTCAACAAACTCATCATCATCATCCTCAAGCAGCCATGGGCTACGTATATCCAACCACACAGTGCAATTTAGTTCTCCAAACATATCTGTCCTGAGCTACATCTACTGCATCTAGCCACTCCACACCAATTCTAATAAGGTCCTGTTTGACATTGTCTGCCCACCCCATCCTAGGTCTCCCCCTCTTTCTGAGGCCTTTAGGCACTCTGTTCATAACCCTATTCGCCAATCTATAATTATCCATACGGGCAACATGGCCAAACCAGCGGAGTCTCTCTCTGCACAATATGCTGCTTAAAGGAGGTTGCAGACTCCTTTGCCTAACCTCATCATTAGTTACAAAGTTAAACCACCTAATGCCCAAGATACTAGGTATGCATCTAGAATCAAAAGCATCTAGATTCCTGTTATCTTGTTTACAGAGCGTCCAAGTTTCACTACCTTAGCCTTACTTACTTAGAAAGAACCAAACTATTATACAGTTTAATTTTAGTCTTTAGGTGTATATGCCTATTTCTCCAAACTCTTCATAGATTCTTAAAAGTCCCGACAGCAATCCCTATTCATCTGTTAATCTCAATCCGCACATCACTAGAATCTGTTACATAGCTCCCAAGATAATTAAACTGTGACACCTGCTCAATACTGCAACCATTGAGATTAACTAAATCACAGCCTGCCTGACCAATTTTCATCATTTTTGACATTTCTCATGAACAGCTCGAATGAAAGAATTCATCTCATCAACATCATTTGCCAAAAGGGCTAAATCATCAACATAACCTAAATCAGAAATTTTCGTATCTCCAGACCATTTAAGGCCAAAATCTTTCCCTTACACTGAATTTCGCTTAACATAATCAATAACCAAACTAAGGAGAAATGAAGTCAAAATGCACCCTTGTCGAATACCAAAAGCAATGCTAAACCAATTGCTACAAGCCTTACCAACTCTCACGCACGACTCAGTGTTATTATAGAGAGCTTTCATTATGTTAATAACTTGTCTGGTATACCATATGATTTCACAATCAACCACAAATTATGACGATCAATAGAGTCGAAAGCCTTTTTGAAATCAACAAAGCTAGCAACCAAAGGTTTCTGAAACTCTAAACATTTCTGAAGAATCTGCCTAAGTGAAAATATCTGATCCACACATCCCCTACCACTTCTGAATCCACATTGCTCATCACGCAATTGACTGTCAACCAGATTCTTAATTTTATTAAGCACAATCATGGAAAGAACTTTACCTGGAACAGAGAGTAGGCTGATACCCCTATAGTTATCACAAGAACTGCGATCACCTTTTTTGAAAATAGGGATAACAATAGCTCTGGTAAAATCCTTTAGAACCATGCCTTTATCATAAAAGATATTCAGAATTTCAGTCATCCAAGTGGTAACAAACATTTCCAGCTCTAAGCATTTCTGTAGTAATTTCATCTACACCTGGGGATTTATGAAGTTTAAGTTTAGAAACAGCCAAAATAACTTCAGAATGTGTTACAGGGTCAACATTAAAGCAAGTAATGCATCTATGATCATTAGAAACAATGGGAGTAGAACTAACCACATTGTTTAGAACATCACTGAAAAGCTCAGCCCACCTTGCCTTGATAGAATCCTCACTTTCAATAATCTTGTTTATCCTTCAATCCTTTTATACCTATCCGTTTTCTACTACACAAAACATTAATTATCTGGTACAACTCTCTGCTGTTGTGCTGTCTAACTGCTTCCTCGGCTTTGTTAGCCAAGCCATCAAGTCAAAGATTCTTATAAGCAACTTACAACTCTCTGCTGTTGTGCTGTCTAACTGCTTCCTCGGCTTTGTCAGCCAAGCCATCAAGTCAAAGATTCTTATAAGCAGCTAACTGATCCTTTACACGTTTATTAAGCTGTCTGTAATAAGCTTTCTATTAGGACTTGTAGGGTATTGATTAAGGACATTCCTATAATTCTTTCTTTTTGAAATTAGTTCAAGTGCCTTATCACTGAAATAATTCTACTCTCTTTTTCCTAAAAGAGTACTGTTTTAGTTTCCGAAAAAACCTGTTTAAAATGGTCCCATTCTTCCTCAACTTCAATAGTAAGCAAACCCTGACTATTATAATGACTAAGTAACTAGTTTAGCTGTAACTGGATCTTTCAGAGCTTTAGTATAAAAGGTAAATTTTTTAACCTGACCACAACACTTTGTAAGTTAAGTTGCAAGACACTTTTAACAAGGTAATGGTCAGATCCAATTTCAGCTTCCCTATATGCCCTGGTACTTCTAACAGAACTAGCCCATTTGCTGTTAATTAATATATAATCCATCATATTCTTATGCAGCCCATCAGGTGAAACCCATGTGTAGTTATATCGCGGTGTTTATAATAAGTGTTAAGTTTAACTTAACACGGTGCGGTCGCGGTGTTTATAATAAGTGTTAAGTTAACAAACTATTAAGTTTACCTCATTGTAGGAAACATTTCCAATTGCCATTCGAGCTCCTAATACTAAAAGGGCCTATCACCTCTCCCCAAAGGTCAGAGTTAGTATCAGTTTTGGCATTGAAGTCATCTAGAACAAGGATAATATCTCCTTTCTTGAGAGAATTCAAAATATTCTGTGTTTATCTGTAAAACCTATCTTTTTCATCCTCATCGGCTTCCTCGATGGGGGCATAACAGTAAATAACATCCAAGTTTTTAATGATTATCTAAAATTTTGCTGTACCTTTCATTAATGCACTCGATCCTAGAAGAGTATCACTAGGGTGTCTGCTGAGAAGCAAATCTACGCCTTGGAGATGCGTTTTATCTTCCCTCCCTGAAAAGAGAAATTTAAGATTATTTTTAAGAATCTGACCTTAATCTATCTATCTGGTCTCTTGCAAGCCAAGAATATGTAAATTATAATGGTGGAATTCTTGTGTGAGGATATCAAGAGAATTAGCTCCATGCAGAGTCCTCACTTTCCAACTACCTATGGAGAGAAAATGGTTAGTGGGATGTTACCAGTGTATTATATATATACTATATTACTATATATATAATACACTGGCTAGATAGAATACTTGGCTGTGAAGAATTATTCAGATAGATATGTAGTTAATATGTATGAAGTTAAGACAAGGAATACGAATAAATCAAACTCAATTATAGTTGAATTTGATAATGTTCGATGTAAGGAGTTGTGGATAGAGAAAAAAAAGGTATGAAAGATCTACTAATATCATACCAACAGCTGAGGGAAAGACAGTTTATATTACTGAAAATTTTACCAGGGGAAAAAATTCTGTACTTAGCAAGTGAAAGAAAATGGAAATATATATATGGTCAAAGAATGGTAGAATATATCTTAGGTAGCTGAGTAATTGAAAATGAGGGAAAGTTGCTTAAAATATAAAACTTTGCACATTTATGATTTGTATTATATTTTTATATTTATGAGTTGCAATGAAACAATATTATATGATTTGGATGATTTGTCTCGGCAGGGTTTTGGTGTATGTAGTAAACTTTCTGTTTTACATTTAAATATCAGAAGTATAAGGAAAAACTTTGACAGCTTTTTAATCCATTTGCAGTAATTACTTAATAAACCAACAATTATTATATTAACTGAAATATGGGTTAAACCAGAGGAAACAAATTTGTATTCTTTGGAAGGTTATACAAAATATTGGAAATGTAGACCAACTAATAAATCTGGTGGGTCGATTAAGCTTAATTTCCATTTTTCAGTTGTGATTGAGATAAATTTGGAAGATAACTCTAAACCACGAGTGTCCAACCTTTTGACTTCCCTGGGCCACGTTGAGTGAAGATTTGACTTCCCTGGGCCACATTGAGTGAAGATGAATTGTTTTGGGCCGTAGACAAATATATAATATAGTTAATGTATATGAATAATAAAACTTCATTTATTTCCTTATTTTTTTACTATAAAATTAAAAAAGGGAAACATAAAACTAGTGGGATATCAAAGCCTCGCTGAAAATCACATAATCATGTTGAAATCTTATGTCGTAAACACGTAAACTTTACGATTTTGTGGGCCGCATTACTAGCTGTCCAGGGCCGCGAGTTGGACACGCCTGCTATAAACGGTCAGTTTCATCTATATGTAGGTCACTAGATTCTAAGGTACGAGATGTTGTTGAAACTTTGATGCAATGCATTGTTACTGGTACTGGTAAGAATATGATTGTTGTTGGTGACATAAATATTGACATTTTAAAAAGGACCATACAATCCTGAAATATATACTGATTTACTTGAAAGTTTTGATTTTGCATCTTTTAACGTGGCCGAGTGGTAATCGCGCTTTGCCACTGATCTAAGGGACCTGGGTTCGAGCCCCGGGTAAGACATGTATATTCGTGTTTTTTTTCTGCTAAGGTTCTGCTATCCTCACAGACCTTCTACTGTAGCATATGAACTGACAGGCTCCTGTCAGACCTCTGTGGCAAGCAGCTTACTTTCTGCAACTAAAGAGAGAAAAACCATGAATATTAAATTAAATAAAGGTGAATGAAATATTAATGAGTATAAGAAATTTAGGAATTTTTTAACAGATCAAATTAAAAAAACTAAACAAGAGTATTATCATGGCAGACTTTTAATAGCAGATAATGATAGGAGGAAAAAATGGAATATATTAAACGAATTGACAAATAACAGCAAACTAAATTAACCACACTCGAGTGTGGTGACAAAACAATAGATTCTGAGGCTACTCCAAAATTATTTGTTAACTTTTTGAATAAATACTTCTCTACTTGTGCAATTGACTTGTTGAAAGATATAGATAGTGCACCCATACAAAATAATGATTTTTCTATTTATATTCAAAATAGTATGGTTCATTTTAAGTATCATACCATTTTTGTACCTACAACTACATTAGTAGCATATAACTGCACAAGAGATACATACACAAATATTATCAATGAGGAACACTAGTGTTAGTGGTCTTGATACTATGAATGCTATCACTTTGAAAGCCATTTTGTCCTTATATATTCAATAGTTACACCAATATATTAAAATGGAAGCAAAAATAAAGTGGATAGTTAGAGACCAATATCAAACTTCTCAGTTTTTACTAAGGTAATTGAAAAATTATTTAAAAACAGACTTGTTGATTTTCTGATATAGATATAAAATCATAAATAAAACACAGTTTGGATTTCAAGCACAAAAAAGAACCTTGGATTCTCTTGTCAATTTGAGTGATAAGTTGCATAATGCTCTGAAACAGGCAAGAAAGAAAATGCTTTTTTTTGGATTTAAAAAAGGCAATTTGATTTAGTAAATCACAAGATTTTATTGAATAAACTTTTTAATATGGAAATCAGCGGTATTTGTTATTCATGGATCAGACAGCAGGAAATCTTATCTATCAGACAGCAGGAAAATGGTTCAATTAAATAATGAATTAAGTGATATTTTATCCATTGATATTGGTGTGCCTCAGGGGTTAGTATCGGACCCAATTTTGTTTAACTGTTTTATCAATGATATTTTTATATTAAAATTCATGGTGAAATAATCGTATTTGCAGATGATATTGTCTAATTATATGTTACTGATAATGTTTTACAGATGTCTCAATATAAGAAATTAGTGATATTGCATCTACTTTATAAATGGTTATGAAATAATAAACTGCTTTTAAATTTAAATAAGACAAATATATGAATTTTTCGCTTAGTAATAGGTTATGTGAAAATTATGAAATTAAATTCCATTTTTATGGATCAATGGATGAATTAAATTGTATTTGTCCATCAATTTAAAAGGTTTCTGAAATTAAATATCTTGATGTACTTTTTGACAGTCAGCTAACATGGGAAAGTCATATAAATTATATTATAAAGAAGCTAAAATTTGCAACAAATAGATTCTATATATTACGAGATGTTTTAAATAGGCAAACTTTAGTACTGTATTACTTTTCATCTGTACAGTCTCACTTAAATTTTGCCTTTCCAATATGGGGAGGTATAAGTAAAAAGCAACTGAGGAGATTGGAAGTATTACAGACACTTCCAATCTCCTTAGTTGCTACACTGGCGGAAATTGGAAAAAGAACACCAAGGAGGAATTCCTTTAGGAACGTCATATTAGAATAGGTTAATAGTTAAGGGCAGCAGAAACCATGATCCAAGATTGAAAGTCATTGGATGAAATAATGACGTCACTGAGGACGACAACATGCAAATGTACACAGCGCGTATTTAAGAACTAGAGCGTGAGAAAGAAGTTATTCGCCTTGTGTCATGTTGTTCAGTGCTCTTTTAAGAAACTATCATGCCTGGACGATGCAGGAGCGCAACATTTGTTCAGTTAGCGGAGTTTAAGCGAGGTCATATAATGAGTCTGCAGGAAGCAGGTTGGTCTTTTCGTCAAATTGCACACTGCGTTGGAAGAGAAGTATTGGCAATGGTACGATGGTGGCGTCGATGGTCAGAAGAACATTCGCACACTCGCAGATGTGGTTCTGGGCAACACAGAGTTACGGACACACGAGAGGATCAGCGTATCAGAAGGGTGGCGGTGGTAGAGCGGACTGCTACGGTATCACAAATTCGATCCTCTGTCGTACCAAGAATGTCTACAAGAATGATACACAATCGTCTTATGGAAGCAGAACTACGGACACGCGGGCCGCTGGCACGGTTACCACTGTCACCTCGACATTGTCGAGCACGTTTGCAGTGGTGTCAAGAAATCATTGGAGGGAAAAATGGTAGTCTGTGGTCTTTAGTGATTAAAGCCGATTCCGCTTAGGAGCGTGTGATGGTCGTTTACGCGTCCGAAAGCAACAAGGTGAGCGGCTTCTTCCATCGTGACACACAGGACCCACGCCGGGCATCATGGTGTGGGGAGCGATTGGCTATCACTCTCGTACATGTCTGATGTTTGTACAGGATACACTAAATAGCAATACGTACATCAGCGACATCGTACAGTCGGTAGTCCTGCCATATTTGCGTGTAATCCCAAATGCGATATTCCAGTAAGTTAACGCCCGCCCACATTCTGCCCGGGCAACTCAATATGCACTTCAGGCAGTACACTAACTACCTTGGCCAGCACGCTCTCCGGACTTGTCTCCAATCAAGCATGTCTAGGACTAGATCGGACAAAGACTCTTCCGCGGACCGCGGCAGGCAACGACCATCGCTGAATTACTCGTCCAAGTTGAAAGCGTATGGAATGGTATCATCCCCCAGCGTGATATTCAGCCATTGTACGACCGATTGTATGCCAGATTGGAAGCTTGTATTGCTGCTCGAGGAGGTTCAACACCTTAATATATGTGCCTTCTGTAAAATGTAATACGCATTAAAAGGTAAAATAAATATTGATTCACTTCACACGTGTGATCACAGTCCTTTTTCAACAAGTTGCTTCTACTAAATAAATCTCAGATTACTCTTCAATTGTTAATGGTGCTCTGTTTTCAATTTTCGCCAGTATATTATAAGAGTGATGTTAAAAAAAACAAAATTGACTTGTTCTGCACATTTATTTCAAGAATTAGGAATATTACCTTTGAATAAATTATAGATATACAGGCTATTAATTTATATTTATAAAAATCTGTCAAATGTGCAAAGGAAAGCATCTGAATACTGGATCAGAGATTCATTTCAAAATCAATATTCAATTCATTTCAAATTCCAATAACGAAAATAAATTATTAATTCCAAGATTACATAAAGCAAAGTTTAAACAAAATGTTCTGTATAAATAAATAAAAATAAATACCCCCTCAAGCAGCTGCTTGCCACAGAGGTCTGACAGGAGCTTGTCGGTTTATATGCCACAGTAGGAGATCTGAGAGGATGGCAGGACCTCAGACCGACACACACATCCATGCTAATACCGGGGCTCGAACCCAGGTCCCTTAGATCAGTAGCCAAGCGTGCTAACCACTCGGCCACGGGACGGCTCTGTTCTGTATACTGGTCGCAAATTATTAATAAATTAAATAGTGATATCAGTTCTTTAAATAGTGAAGTACTGTTTAAAAAAAAAACACATATCTGAATGGCTTATGAAGTTGGAAGTTATTGATTATTTGTTTGAGTGAGCTATGTTGTCAGTCATTTTTGTTTTAAAATTTTGTATAAAAATTGCAACCTTAAACAAATTTCCTTAAGAGGTTGCAGTGTTTAAATATATTAAGAATGGCATTATACGGTTGAAATAAATTTGAATTTGAATTTGTCGTTTGTGAGTGATAAGCGTGTTGTGATGAACATTAAGTCAAAATAACGAAAGTAAAAGATACAAGATGAGTGAATCTGTGGATATACTTAAAAAGTTTCAGACAGGAGCAAAGCTAGTAAATCTGCTAGTTTTCTATAAGTGGCATGCATGCGTGCATACATACATGCAAATAAACAAACAAACAAACAAAATCCTCATGCAGCAATGGACTAGGGAAAGTCTACTAGGTTGTGTAATTTTGTTCTCCAGACATGTCTGTCCTAAGCTATAGCTTCCACATTTTACTACTGAAGACCAATTCTAGCAAAGTCCTGTTTGACATTGTCTGTCCATGGCATTTTAGTTCTACCCCTTTTCATGAGGTCTTTAGGAACACTGTCAATAACCCTATTAGGCAATTTGCAGCTATGCATGCAAGCAACATGGCCAAACCAATACAGTTTTACTTTATTCCATATGCTGATCAAAGGAGTTTTCTGACTCCTTCCATCAACCTCATAATTACCTACAAAGTCAAACCACCTAATGCTCAAGATACTGTGTAAGCATCTAAAATCAAAGGCATCAAGCGTCCTGCTATCCTACTTACAAATGGTCCATTTTTCGCTACCATAACTGATTGTAAAAAGAAACACACTATTATACAGCCTAAATTTAGTCTTTAGATGCATATGCCAATTTTTCCACACTCTCCATAGATTCTTAAATGTCCCAGCAGCAATCCTATTTTACTGTTTATCTCATATAACTCCCTAGATAATTAAACTGAGACACTTTCTCAAGAGTGCAGCCGTTCAAAGCATCTGAAACACCATCTGCCTGGCTAATTTTCATCACTTTAGGTTTTTCTCTGTTAAGTCTCATCAACAGCTCTAAATGAAATAGTTCATCTCATCAACATCGTTTGCGAAAAGGGCCAAATCACCACTACAATCTAAACCAGAAATATTTAGATCTCCAGACCATTTGAGGCCAAAACTTTCCTCTTGCAAAATCCCCATAACATAATCAATAACCAAAGAGAAAAGGAGACAGAATGCACCCTTGTCTAACTCCAGTAACAATATTAAACCAATCTCTTTTACAAGGCTCGCCAGCTTTCACACACCACTCAGTGTTAATATGGAGAAATTTTTTTTATGTTAACAAACTTGCCAGATATTCCATATGATTTAATAATTATCCACAAATTATGATGATCAAAAGAGTCAAAGGCCTTTTTGAAATCTATGAAATTAGCAACTACAAATTTCTGAAACTAAACATTTTTCAAGAATCTGCCAAAGCGAAAATATGTGACCTACGCATTCTCTATCACTTCCGAATCTACAATGTTCATCACGCAGTTGTCTATGTACCAAATTCTTAATTTCATTAAGCATAATCATGCAAAGCACGTTACCTGGCATAGAAAGCAGACTAATTAATTTGCAATTATCAGTATAACTAGAAGAACGCTTATCGCCTCTGGGGCATATGAGAATCTCGTTTTCAAAGAGAATAAAGTTTTTCTTTCACCCACTGTTTCATCCTTGCATGCCAGTCCGTTTTCTACCACACAAAACATTAATTATCTGGTACAGCTCTATGCTGTTGTGCTGTCTAACTGCTTCCTCGGCTTTGTCAGCCTAACCATCAAGCCAAAGATTCTTATCAGCAGCTAACTGATCCTTTACAAGTTCATTAAGGTCTCTGTAATGCTTTATATTAGGACTAGTAGGGTATTGATTAAGGGCATTCCTGCAGTTCTTTCTTTCCGAAATAAGCTCAAGTGCCTTATCACTCAGATAATTTTGCCTCTTCTGCTCCTTTTTTCCTAAAAGAGTACTGTTAGTATCCAAAAAAGCCTGTTTAAAATGATCCCATTCTTCCTCAACTTCAGTAGTCAGCAAACCATGACTGTCATAATGACTAAGTAACCTATCATGGTAAGCTTTGGCTATAACTGGATCTTTCAGAGCTTTAGTATTAAAAGTAAATTTTTTAACCCTAGCACAACGCTTTTTAAGTTTAAGTTGCAAGACACTTTTAACAAGGTAATGGTCAGATCCAATTTCAGCTCCCCTATATGCCCTGGTATTCCTAACAGAACTAGTCCATTTGCTGTTAATTAATATGTAATCAATCATATTCTTATGCAGCCCATCAGGTGAAACCCATGTATACTTATGTATGTCACGGTGTTTGTAATAAGTGTTAGTGATTCTGAATCCATTGAGTTTACTTACCTGTAGGAGACGTTGCCCATTGCCATTGCAGCTACCAATACCAAAAGGGCCTATTACTCCTCCCCAAAGGTCAGAGTCAGTACCAGCTTTGGCATTGAAGTCACCAAGAACAAGGGTAATATCTCCTTTCTTGACAGAATTCAAAATATCCTGAAGTTGTTCATAAAACCTATCCTTCTCATCCTCATTGGCATCCTCAGTGGGGGCATAACAGTAGACAACATTCAAGTCTTTAACGCTTGTCTGAAATTTTGCTGTAAGAAACCTTTCATTAATGCACTCATATCCTAGAAGAGCATCGCTAGCGTGTCTGCTGAGAAGCAGACCCACGCCTTGGTGATGCTTATTGTCGTCCCTCCCTGAAAAGAGAAATTTAAGATTATTTTTAAGAATCTGACCTTTATCTGTCCATCTGGTCTCTTGCAAGCCGAGAATATCTAAATTATAACGGTGGAATTCTTGTGTGAGGACATCAAGAGAAAAAGCTCTGTGCAGAGTCCTCACATTCCATCTACCTATGGAGAGAAAATGGTTAGTGGGATGTTTAAAGAAACTATGTTTATTGAGAGAGGGAATGCCGACAATATCAAACAGCCCCCTAATCGCAGACATGGGGCAAAGACCCGTTCCCCCACTACTAAAAGCTGAATCCATCTACACTGGAAGACTTCCTCCAATGTAGAATATGACGATGCCAATAGAAGCAAAGAGTTCAGGTGCCTGCGATGACTTCTGCTCAGGATTATCCACTAGCTGATAAACATATCCTGTGAATCTATTCACTTGGGGCTGTCAATCCACAAACAAACAGAAAACACAGCGGAAGATTTTCCCTCCACAGAAGCCCACCAGTGCAGCAAAATCAGGATCCATAATCAAGCTCAGAGCCATATATCTGTCCAGTCCAGAAGGTTTATATGGTCGGCACCAGGATCCTGTGTGGTTGACCACTCCTCAGCAGGGTAGAAAAAAAAGAAAAGTAGCCATAGTTGTCCAGATCAGTAGGCCACACTAATCTGGCAACCCTCCCCTTCCGTTCACTTCCACAAGAGAGTATCTCTTTTGAAAGTTACTAACGGTCCGCACCACGAGAAGGCGGGGTCGGACATTAGGTGCTAGGCCTGGCCGGTTCTATGCATCATCACAGGGGATTGGTGCATAGCTCTCCTTCCAGTGACTACCCTAGCTACCATTTACAGACCAACGTACAAGGATTACGAGGCATACAAGGATTGAAGGATAAACAAGGTAAGGTTATAGAAGGGGAGGATTCTGTCATGGCTAGGTGGGCTGAGCATTTCAGTGATGTTCTAAACAATGTAGTTAGTTCTACTCCCATTGTTTGCAATGATGATAGATGCATTGGTGGCTTTAATGTTGGCCCTATAACACAATCTGAAGTTATTTTGGCTGTTTCTAAACTTAAACTTCATAAATCCCCAGGGGTAGATGAAATTACTACGGAAATGCTTAGAGCTGGGAATGTTTCGGTTACCACTTGGATAACTGAAATTATGATAAAGGCATGGTTCCTAAGGATTTTACCAGAGCTATTGTTATCCCTATTTTCAAAAAAGGTGATCGCAGTTCTTGTGATAACTATAGGGGTATCAGCCTACTCTCTGTTCCAGGTAAAGTTCTTTCCATGATTGTGCTTAATCGAATTCAGAATCTGGTTGACAGTCAATTGCCTGATGAGCAATGTGGATTCAGAAGTGGTAGGGGATGTGTGGATCAGATATTTTCACTTAGGCAGATTCTTGAGAAATGTTTAGAGTTTCAGAAACCTTTGGTTGCTAGCTTTGTTGATTTCAAAAAGGCTTTCGACTCTGTTGATCGTCATAATTTGTGGTTGATTGTGAAATCATATGGTATACCATACAAGTTAGTTAACATAATGAAAGCTCTCTATAATAACACTGAGTCGTGTGTGAGAGTTGGTAAGGCTTGTAGCAATTGGTTTAGCATTACTTCTGGTGTTCGACAAGGGTGCATTTTGTCTCCTTTTCTCTTTAGTTTGGTTATTGATTATGTTATGCGAAATTCACTTCAAGGGAAAGATTTTGGTCTTAAATGGGCTGGAGATACGAAAATTTCTGATTTAGATTATGCTGATGATTTAGCCCTTTGGGCAAATGATGTTGATGAGATGAACTCTTTCATTCGAGCTGTTGATGAGACTGGTAGTAGAGTAGGTTTGGTTATAAACAGAGAGAAAACTAAAGTGATGAAAATTGGTCAGGCAGGTTGTGATTCAGTTAATCTTAATGGTTGCAGTCTTGAGCAGGTGTCACAGTTTAATTATCTTGGGAGCTATGTAACAGATAATGGTGATGTGCGGCATGAGATTAACAGACGAATAGGGATTGCTGCCGGGACTTTTAAGAACCTATGGAGAATGTGGAGAAATAGGCGTATGCACCTAAAGACTAAAATTAGACTGTAAAATAGTTTGGTTCTTTCTAGGGTTAGTTATGGTAGTGAAACTTGGACACTTTGTAAACAAAATAACAGGGCACCATATGCTTTTGATTCCAGATGCTACGCAGTATCTTGGGCATTAGGTGGTTCAACTTTGTAACTGATGATGAGATTAGGGAAAGGAGTTTGCAACCTCCTTTAAGCAGCATATTGTGCAGAGAGAGACTCCGTTGGTTTGGCCATGTTGTCCGTATGAGTAATTATAGATTGGCGAATAGGTTATGAACAGTGTGCCTAAAGGCCTCAGAAGGAGGCGGAGACCTAGGATGCGGTGGGCAGACAATGTCAAACAGGACCTTGTTAGAATTTGTGTTGAGTAGCCTGATGCAGTAGATGTAGCTCAGGATAGACTTGCTTGGAGAACTAAATTGCACGGTCTGGTTGGACCTCCGTAGCCCATGGCTGCTTGATGATGATGATGATGACTGTTTCATTCCTTAAAAGTTTTAATTTGATCTAGTGGATTATAGGAAAAGTGCAAATAGTATTTTATTAGTAATTATACAAGATAAAATTATTCGTCTTTTAATTCTTAAATCTACAAAGTTGCATTTCCCACACCTCTCTCAGAAAACCGAGTAACCTGTTGCTGTCAGTAGAATGTCTTAGAAACTACCACTAATTTTTCAAATTTCTACTATATACATGTTATTTGTAAAAGCCAATAACAGCTGCAGAGAGGTGAGTTGATGCTTTGACGTCGAAAAGTGCAGATGTGTATGCATATGCTGTTATGTAAATTTACACGTGGCAGACGATAGCGGTGGAAAGACGCCAAGGTAAGCAGCGTAAGAAGAAGACAAAGTTTTTTGAAGACTATTTTAAGAAGATAAGTTTCTCTTTCGTAATTTAGTTCCGTTATATTTATACTAGCTGAACTTACCCGGCGTTGCCCGGGTGTCACTTTTAACCTATATATTCTTATTTTCACTGCATTAAAGGTAAATTTTGTACAGATTTTCAACAGGAAGAAATTTGCGAGGATTGTTGTTGACGTCAGAGAGCACTCCTCATAGTCCGTGGTTTAGTTTCTGCGTAAGTTATCGAGATTTTATTTCTGTCACCACAGGTTTTGCTACCCTATGGCTCCAGTGATATTCGTTTGCACGGTCAAAATTTCCTGTACAGCATCTCCCATGTTGCCCGGTGATTGGTTTAAAAACCAGTTTCTCACTTGGCCCGAGGCTTCATTTCTACACAAATTGTGACAGCTCGTATCTCACTTTTAATCTGCATATTCTATTGTTTCCTGCACTAAAGGTTAGTGAAGTTTCCTGCACTAAAGGTCAGCCCCCCCCCCCCCGCGAAATTTTATCACAGTTTGAACACGAAGAATTTCCCAGTGTTGCAAAGTCATTGCTGGCTCGACGCGCGCTCTGAGCCCGTGGCAAACAATTGAGTTACTTATTTCGTCAGATTTTTGGCATTCTGTAATTCCCGACGTACTTCACCGAAAGGTCCCAAATTGCGTAAGCGGGTTCCCCGTGTCCGACCCCATCTTTAGTTATAAAAAAAAACATAGCTGCAATGGAACGCCTAAACAATGCTTTTGGAAATGTTGGGAATCTGGCAACGGCATCAGATTTGCAGCAGAACATTTAAATGCTATTTTAAATCTTTACTTTCATAGTTAGAGAGCAGAAAATGGCAACAGTAAATTTGATAGCGTTTCTCGTTTCTCGTAGGAATATCATGGTAAATATTTTTGGTTCTAGGAAACGACTCTTGGACTTTCGACCTGAAATTTGGCACTGCAATCCGGACCACAACCAGAAACATTCTCTGAAAATTTGGAGGGTGTACATTGATTTCCCGATGGCTTATGGCTGCCACAGACAGATATCTTCTTTTATTATATAGATTACGGAATGTAGAACTTTATTTTTCATTACCTCAACCTGCGAAGTGCAGGTTGCTGTCCCTTTTAGTCAAGAGTGTCTAAAGACATTATTTTTTGACACTTTTCTAATTTTTTTGTTCAAAGAATTTTTCAGTTCAGACAGCTTTCAAGAACAGCAAATGGCTGAACAAAATGATTTACTATCATTTTTGTTCAGCCATTTGCTGCCATTTTTTTTATTAAAAGCAAATTCTTTTATTAAGAAAACGTAGCATGGAAGAACATGACCCCTTACCATTAAAGCTACCTCCAGCAGGGACCAAATTTTTAAAAGATAATGAAATAGTGGAAGTAGCTAACAACATTGGCCTTCAGAAATTCGGTATAATGATTAAGGGAAAAACCCATCCTATCCCAACTGCAAAACCACAAGCACTTAAACGAGCTTTATCAGTATACATTTCCAATCCTAATGAAGTTAAAGATGTACATGCAGTATTACCAAGACAAAAAATATCTTAATATACACTTTTTCTATGACATGTGCTCAAGATATTTTAGGCATCTCAGAATGCTTTCTGTTGCTGTTACAACTACTTTATTAACAGAGACACTTACCACTCAGTTTGTCTTAAGAGATATAGAGCACACTATTACAATGGAAGAATTGCAAAAATAGCTCATATTAGATAATCTGACAATTGTAGAATTACGTCGCTTTTATCAATAAATCTTCATGTGTTCAATCAGTAATCAGTAACTCTTCAAATAAATTCGTCAGGAAATAAAAACAACTTAACCCAACAAAAGAAAAGCATCTCAAAACCTCTAGAAACGGAGGTTACACGTAAGGAATATAACAACAATATTCCATCAACTTCAAACAGTAAAATACATAACAAAATTTCTTCCGAAGGTGTAAAATCTCAAAATGCTCGAAAATCAAAAGCTTCAGCCACAAATATGTTTACCACTTCTAATTAATTTTCCCCTTCGATATATTACAATGGAACTTTCGTAGCATATCTGCAAACTCTCATTTTCTGCAAATTCTTATGGCTACTGAAACTCTTTCAATCATTTGCATTCAAGTAACTTGGCTAAAGCCTTCTCTCCGATTCCGCCTTTCGGGATATACAATATTCCGCTCCGATCGACAAGACGGCCACGGAAGTGGTTTACTTACTGCTGTTCACAAAGATTTTTCATGTGAACTGTTAACTCCTAATGCTATTCCTAATTTAAATACAGGGCAACTTCAAGTAGTTTCTATTTCCCTACCTACAGGGAATTTAATTGTGGCGAACTGCTATGCACCTAAAGGAGAGGATGCTATCAAAATTCTATGTTATCTATCTACTGCTTATCACAACTTGAACATTATTTTAGTTTCCCATCTAAAAATTCCGTTATTTTATTTCCCTTTAATGCTCATCATCCAATGTGGGGATCTGTAACTTTTTCCCGCTTAGGAGAGATGGTAACAGATTGGATACTTCAAAATAACTGGTGTTTGCTCAATGATGGATCCCTTACCTGTTTTAGTATCGCAACGGGATCTGCTATCGATTTAATTTTATGCACACCAAACTGGCATAGTCGGTGCTAATGGAAAACTACTGCTCCCATCTGGGGAAGCGACCATTCCCCCTATTCTAATCAAATTACAGCTTACCACAAATAAATTCTTACCACCTGGAGAATCTACTTACCAACTACTTTTCCAACATCCTTCTACAACAAGACAGCAATCTCACCGAAAATTCATGCGACGATCTAATTTCAACACCACAATCAGCTTTGCAACTTTCTACTCAAGTTCAACAATTGCTACAACTTGATCTCCAGAGTGGGGGACGCCAGTTTGCCGCAAATCTTTACAGAAAAAAAAGCGAGCCTTTAACACTGCAAGACGCTCTCTCAGTAGAGATGACTGGATTGCTTATAGAGAAGCAGGCGCAGTTCTCCGCCACACCATTCGCACTGAAAAATCTCATTATTGGGCAAGAAGGAGTGAAAAAATTTCTTCTCCATCTGATTTATATGGTATTTACCAAAATTTTCGGACGCGATTAACCAAGAGCATAATATTCAGTTTTATAAAATAATGATCTGTTCTACCCCATGCACTGACGCACGAGAACAGGCAGAAATGTTTCTTAATCACTTCACAAGAAGACTTCCTCAAGAAACAGCAGGTTTAATCTCTACATCAAAGACTTTGCAGAATGACCTTTGTAGAATTATTAAAAGCAAATTCTTTGCACAACCAGTTTCTACAAAAGTAAAACCTTTGCAGAATTAAAAATAGCACTCAACCGCCAAAGAAACACTGCACGTGGAATAGACCACGTTTCAGGAGAAATACTAAAACATCTTCCTGAACATTACCAGATCCAATTTCTTAAGTTGCTTAATTATTCATGGGACACTGGAAACATTCCACCTTCTTGGAAAACAGCTATTATCATTCCAATCCCGAAGCCGGGACTTAAGCATGACACAGGGTCTGCTTTCAGGCCAATTGCTCTTTTGTCTTATGCAGCAAAGATTCTAGAATGACTTATTTGGCATCGACTTGAGCGAATAGTTTTAAAGTATAAAATTTTTCCTCAAGAAGTGCATGGATTTTTACCACTGAAGAGCACAATGCATGTTTTGGCCCCTTTACATATTTTGATTAATGAAATTTTGAAACGACGACATTTTTGCAATATTATTAAAACTGGATATTTCACAAGCATATGATTCAGTTGATTTAGAAGCTCTTTCAGGAAACTCCAAGCAATAGATTTTCAAGGAAAAATCATTACATGGTTCAGAGCATTCTTCGTAATCGAACAATCATGGTCACATGGAAAACACTCAATCTTCCGTTAAAAATCAACCGCTTGGTTTACCTCAAGGTAGTGTTTTGCCACCATTTTTATTCAATATCTATATACAGGATCTTCCAAGTCTCATAAAGTCATCTTTCAAAATTGCTATATACGCAGATGACATCACATTATTTTGCAGTGGATCTCACATTTAATATCTAATAAAAATAAGTGCTAACACTCTCTTAATGTCATCTCCCAATGGTCTACAGACTGGGGCCTAACATTGTCAGCCACAAAGAGTTCAACCCTTTTAATCAGCCGTCGTCGACATTTAAAACTTAGGACGTTAAAGATTGGAACAGAACAGATTCCTTGGACTAGCAACATAAAAATACTTGGTATAAATTTCCAGAGCAATGGCTCACTTCAAACTCACTTTCAACAACTCCGGAATACAGGCTTTCGACTATTAAACATAATTCGCAGTATAACTTCACCACGTACAGGTCTTCATCGCCGCCCTTTACTGCAGCTTGTCAATGCAACAATCAAAACAGCTTTTACCTATGGTGCTCTACTTCTAATATCTGTTCCAACCAGTTACTGGAATTCCATTTCTCCTCTACACCATGCGGCGCTTCGAGCAGCTACAGGTTTACCTAAAGCTACTCCTCTTCCTTTACTTTATGCTGAAACTGGAACAGTTAGACTTCAAACGTTTGCTAAACAACTGGCCATCAAAACTTCAATAAAAGAAATGCACCTTCAATGTACAGAAACATTTTTTTGGATTTTTTTTGGAAAACATTTTATTTTGGAAAACATTTTTCAGTAAATGATCTGCTTCTATCCATTCTTCTCTCTGCCCTTCTTCGAATAGCTATTAGTTTATTTATAAAAATTGATTCAATATGATTTTTTGAGCATTTTTTGGTAATTGTTTCTGTGTATTGGTATCTGTATATGGTGTTTGGTAATTGTTTCTATGTTATCTGTCTGGGATTCTTGTAAACATAAAATTTGAATATCTTTAGTTAAAATTAAGTGTTTAATATAAGGCTTTTTATGTAACAAACCTCTGCAATTCCATTGCATCAAAATCAGGTTTCTGTCCATGGACCACCCAATGAGATTGATAGAAGAATGTCCTTAATGAGATTTTACTCGGGACAATTAGATATCAGAAACTCTAATAATCTGATAAAAATGCTCATAATATGGCTTTTTGTCTCATCATTCCAATAAGTTCTATTTGTGCCAGTTTGCACATGATATTCTTTTTGTACTTGAAGTGACTGCTTATTTGTAGCAGTATTCTTAGATTTTTTAGTTCCAATCACATGTTTTTTTACGGTTCCGGCAAAATCCATCGAGTATGGAGGAATCACACTGTTTTTAACCAGTTTCGGAAAGTCATTCGATGTTGACGGTGTCACAATGAAAGTTTCGCTCATGACGTCATAGTCTTCGTCTTGGGAGGTCACACACAGGTCCGCATGAAACGCACTTTGAATCCGTTTGGTTGGTGGTGTATTTCCTTGATGCATTTCGTTATTCCTGTCCGGTAAAACTGCATTTAATCCATTTCTGAAGTTCTGTATCATTGATTTTGCCTTTATTAACGCTTGTTGCCAAGATAAATTCTCTTCTAGTTGTAAGGTTTTCGCCTTACAGGCAATAAATTCTCGCTTGGCATCCGACCCAAGTTGCGGGATGATGCCCGAATCAGTTCGGACATTTGAATCCCTTGGCCTTACACTGTTTGTAGTGGTGTCTTCCCCCATATTTCTTACATGTAATCTTGCCTCGACAAGTTGAAATAGCATGTCCGAAGACATAACATCTTAAGCAGAGGTTAGGGGGCATATTATATTTCTTAACTCTAAATCTTCGAAAGCATACAAACACAAATTCCGATAATTCCACACCTTCAAATTCTAAAATGATTTTATGTGTAGGCGTGCACCCAGTTTCTGAGTTAGCTTAAATTTTTTTGTCGTAGTGAAGCATGCGTCTTAAACTTAAGACCTTCTGGTCCTCTAGTAAATCCATAATTTCATCATCGTCCATGAAAATGCATGTCCCGAGTGGTTAGCGCGCTTGGCTACTGATCTATGGGATCTTTGTGTCGTTTTTCTGATGAGGTCCTGCCATCTTCAGAGACCTTGTACTATGGCATATAAACTGACAGGCTCCTGTCAGACCTGTGTGGCAAGTAGCTGCTTGAGGGGGTATTTATTTTATTTATTTTATGATTGAGACCAGAACAGTCTTCCGAAAGTCCGGAATGTCAACAACAGCCTTCCGAAAGTCCGGAATGTCAACAACAGTCTTCCGAAAGTCCGGAATGTCAACATATACCGGAATGTCCAAAACTGTTTCCAATTTCATAAATATATCATATTGAGATTGGTTTTTTGGAAATAATAACTATCTACCATATGATATAAATCGCTCAGGAATATGTTCACCAAGTAAATTATTAAAGAAAGCTGTGACTTTCCTTATGTCTAAGCCACTAACTCTTTACTCCTGTAATTACCAGTGCTAACTCATCACCCTTACTGGTTTTCTCCGATATTAATTCTGTGTCTTTATAGTTAGCTAAATCTAATGATGTCATTTTTACATATTTCTTTTCATTTGACTTTTCTTTCGGTAGTATTATCTTAGAATCTACTGTTTGTTTGTTAGATAATTTTATATCATTTTTAGTGTTATTTTTCTCACTAGTAACATCAACATTTATAGTATTATCTGAACGTACCTTTTTAGATGTTGTATCCGTTTGAGTTAATCATCGTTTATTTTGATTGGTGTTATCTGGGAATTTTCTGTGTTATCTTCTGTTGATTTTGCTGATGAAGCCTCCGACTCCGATGATAGTTTGAGGTCTTCGTCCAGCACAGAAAAATCTTTGTTGGTAGCTGTAGTTTCTTTCTTCTTGACTTGTGAAGCACTATAGACTTTAGATTTTTATCTTGATTTTAATAGGTGTAGGTGAGGAACTTTTCTTTTTTTTACCGTTTGCCATGTTGAAGCACCAAGTTACTTCTGGTCAAAATTCACAACAACCAAATTAATTGGAAGTCAGTAACACATCAGAAGTCCTCGCAATGGGTCTTGGAAGAAGAATATTTAGACCCTCCAGTTTTCGACATCGAAGCTGCCGATTCTGCTGCCATTCCCAAGAATAATGGCAAGAAAATTCCACCAATCATTTTAAGATCGCCCAAACACTGGATCAGTATCAACAAGGACTTTGTTAATATTGCTTTGTTAATATTGCTGTTACAGCAAAGTCCTCTGGAGACGTACGTCTCTAGATGAAATGCACTGATGGCTATCGGTCCTTCGTTAAATATTTCGACACGTCTAAGCTTCAGTTCCATATATACAAGCTCAAAGAAGAGAAAAAACTTGCGGAAAACTTAGCGAATGGCCTTGGTCGATCTGGGCTTTACAATTATAAAGATTTCCCAAATGAAGAAAGGGAAAGATAGAACCCCAATCCCTGTATTTTTGTCTGAATTGCCCAAAGATGCAGCTAACAAAAAGATTTACAATTTAACAGATCTTTTCCATATAAAAATCCACGTGGAAAGCTATAGGACAAAGAAAAGTCCAACGCAATGCCACCAGTGTGAGAGGTATGGGCACGCACAAAGTGGCTGTTTTAACTTGTCTCGATGTATGAAATGTGCATTAAGCCATTTCACGAAGGACTGTCTCCGTAAAAAGGGCGACAGCCCTCCCAAATGCGCTAACTGTGGACTTGGGCACACTGCCAATTATAAAGAGTGTGTCCATTTCCCCAAAAAAGAAGCGGTGTCAGACATTGGAGTCCAGCCAGTTGTTGTACCTCCTAAGAAAGTTGCAAGTCCCACTTTAACACCAAATGTATCATATGCGGCTGCTGCATCAAAGAAGACAAATACAGCAACGCCAAAAAACAAAGCTAAACCTGCCCATAGTGCAGCTAGACCTTCAGATAAACAAACTTCAGACGGCAGCCAATTCGACGCCATATTTTAAAACCATTTGAAAGACATCTTCTTGCTTTTCAAGAGCTTTAATATATCGAAGATTCTTTCTACAATAAAATCTCTGATGGCAGATTATCAAAAGGCCAATGGCCTGATGGCCAAACTTACTATTGGCTTGAAAGCTTTCAATGCTCTTATCTCAACCTTTACCTAGATGGCAGTAAGACGTATGAAAGACCATCTTTAGATTTACTACTGGAACTGCCACGGAATTTTGAATGATCTGCCTATATTTCTGCTCGTTTTTGACAGAATCTCAGGCGGATGTCGTTTTACTAGGCGAAACTCATCTGCGTGTCTCAGATGTTTTTAAGATCCCAAATTACGAGGTTTATCGCACTGACAGCTTACATAATAGAGGAGGCACAGCCATCTTGATTGAGCGATCTCTTCATCATCATTCATTGCCAACTTTAAACCTCGTTGACACGATGGAGGCCACTGCCGTGGCGGTTCTTGATTCCAACTTGGGTACTTTACACCTTGTTGCTGCATATAAGTTTTACTCCTTCAATACTTTACATAGACTTGACATCCTAGATCTGGCCATATTTGGGAACTTTTTGCCAACATATGATCTCAGCGTCGTCAACCAGCTCAGTTCTGATCATCTGCCGGTGTGTCTGACTTTACGCCTTTTGTGACTGGTACGTTCAGTCGGACAGACTGGCAGCTACATAAAATTTTTGTCAATGACAAGATCTCTGGTTCCTGCCAACCTTTAAGCGACAGAACCATCAACGATGTCATCATTGATCTCACAAATCTTTTACTGACCTCCAAATGTGAAGCTAGCGAAGATTTTACTCCCAAATCCGTCTTCTATGTACTGCCATCGCATCTCACTCGTCTTATCAAAGAGAAGAACAGGGAGAGGGCATGTATGGCAAAGACTTAGACTCACTTCTGACAAGAAGCTTTATAATCTTTTGAGGTTTGAGGTGAGATCTCAACTCAGGGTTTTCAAAAATGACCAGTGGAACAAGAAGGTTCAGTCACTTTCGACTACTGATTACTCCATCTGGAAGATGAGCAAGGCTCTCAAGAATTCAATGACCAGTTTCTCCCCTATACATAGAGAAACTGGTCTAAAATACAGTGACGAGGACAAATCCGAGGCTTTTGCAGATGCCCTCGAAGTGTAATTTTCTGAAAACCACAATTTTTCTGATCGCCCAATCTGTGATATGGTGGAGAATGCTCTTTACCACTTCGATCAGGTTGATCGATCCAGGGTGAACTTTACAACACCGCTGGAGATCCAACAGGCTATTAAACGCCTTAAACTAAATAAAGCCTCAGGTCAAGATAAGATTTCGAAAAGGATGCTCAAACATCTACCTATGAAAGCCATTGTGTATCTTTGTTCAGTCTTCAATTATTTACTTCGACATCACTTGTTTCCTGACACCTGGAAGAATGCCATCGTCAAATTTCTACACAAGCCAGGCAAGGATTCTACTTTTCCATCCAGCTATCGTCCCATCAGCTTACTGTCCTCTTTGAGTAAGCTTTTTGAGAGGATTCTCATCATCCGTTTAGACGACTTTCTTATTCACCACCCTGTTTTGCCTGAGACCCAGTTTGGTTTCAGGGGAAAGAGATTTACTGAACACCAGGTCCTCAGGGTGGTGGAGAAGGTCGCCGAATTCCTCAATAAGAAGGAGTGTGTTGCAGACGTTTTTCTGGACGTGGCCAAAGCCTTTGACCACGTCTGGTTGGACGGTCTGATATACAAGCTTATTCAAGCTTGTATATCAGACGAATCAATCGAAGTGGTAAAGAGCATTCTCCACCATATCACAGGTTGGGTGATCAGAATCTGTACTGATAAGTCTGTTTCAATCCTATCTCTCTAATAGGACCTTTCAGGTTCAAATCAAATCTACTATTTCTACTAGAAGAGTTGTCTCTGCTGGCGTACCACAGGGATCCCTTTTGATCCAATACTCTTCTCTTTATATCTACATGGTTTACCTTCATTTGATCGTATCTATCTGGCACTATACGCAGATGATTTTGCGCTTCTTTCTCACTCCCTGGGTACTGCAATTGCTGTCATGTGATTGCAACACTGCTTTACGAAGATGGGAGTTTGGTACGACAAATGGAAGATCAAAATTAACTCGGATAACAGTTCTGCCATCCTCTTTACTGGCAAGCGTCTGATAAATCCCACTTGCCTTCAACCTTATGACGAACCCATCAACTGGCAAGATTTGGTCAAATACCTTGGAATGTTTCTACTCCGAAGGTTAAAATGGGATTCTCACATCAACCATATTGTCCCCAAGGTCAACATGCTTAGAGGCCAATTAGGTCCTCTCCATAGGAGAAACTCCATTCTTTTGTTGGATCACAAGCTTTTGCTTTATGATGCTGTTATTAGACCGGTGATCTTATATGCTTCACCCATATGGGCGAACACCACTGCCACTAATATACGTAAGATTCAGGTCTTACAGAACAAAATCTTGAGAGATGCGGTCGATGCCCCCTGGTTTGTTACTAACAGACTACTTCATACTGACTTGGGCATTGACCAAATATTTATACATATCAAGCGCACCTCGAAAAGTTTCTACGATGGTGTAAGCAATAATCCAAATGAGATTATTTCTTCTTTGTTACTTTATGATCATACTGTGTTGAAATAAGTACAAGAGGCCTAAAACGGTGGCCTTCTCTGAGGAGTACTTCCCGTTTTTGGACTCTTGTGCATTTATATTTGCTTTTTTAGCATCTCTTACTGCTAGCCCTTCGGGGCACACCCACGGGTGGTTTACTTTTGTTTCACTCATGCCAATTAGGCATATCTTCAGATGGAGATGGTCAAGGGTAAAGTTTTACCCGGTAAATCGCATATCCTTTAACGATCTACGATCTACAATAACTGTTACCGTCCTATCAGCTTGCTGTCTACAATTAGTAAACTTTTTGAAAAGATTTTGCTCAATCGTATTAACGACTTTCTTCGTTGCCACCCTATTCTGTCTGAGATCCAGTTTGGTTTCAGGCGGAATCGATCTACCGAACACCAGATCCTTAGGGTGGTGGAGAAAGTCGCTGAATCCCTTAACAAAAAGGAGTCCGTTGCAGCTGTCTTCCTGGACGTGGCCAAATCCTTTGAACGTGTCTCGTTGGACGGCCTTTTGCACAAGCCTATACAAGCCGAAGTCCATATGGACTCATCTGTTTCACACAATCATATTTCTCTAATAGGACATTTCAAGTCCAAATTAAATCTGCCATGTCTACAAAAAGAGTCATCTCTGCAGGTGTGCCTCAGGGTTTCCTTTTGGGTCCTACACTCTTCTCTTTATACTTAACCGATTTGCATTCCTTTGATCGTATTCATCTTGCACTTTACGCAGATGACCTTGCCTTACTATCTCCTTCCCTCGGTCCTGCTATCGCTGTGAAGAGTCTGCAGCATAGCTTGACCAAGCTGGGCACATGGTATGAAAAATGGAAGATAAAAATCAACTCTGACAAGAGTTCTGCCATCTTTTTTACTGGAAAGCGTATTACGAATTCCACTTGCCTCCATTTACAAGATATTCCCATTGATTGGAATGATTCAGTCAAATATCTTGGGTTTGTTATATATAAGAGGTTAAAGTGGGAATATCACAAAAATTATATAATCTCCAAAGTCAATTCATTGAGGGGCCAGCTAGGCCCACTCCTTAGGAGAAATTCCATTTTAATGATTGATCATAAACTTTAACTCTATGATATGATCATCAGACCGGTGATTCTCTATCCTTCACCCGTATTGGCGAATACTCATCATCATCATCATTATCCTCAAGCAGCCATGGGCTACGGAGGTCCAACCAGACAATGCAATTTAGTTCCCCGAGTTTAGTTCTCCAAGTAAGGATATTGGCTTGTACTTATACTAATTGAAGGATGTATTGAATATCCAAAGGTGTCTAAACGTTATTAGAACTGAATTGTGAAATTTAATCTGAAAACCTCTAACTGAAAACTTATCAGTTTAAGGTATAAAATTAACTAGACCTAACTAACCTTCCCGCCAAAGGCTACACCGGAGTTTTCACACGATCTCGCCTAAGGCTAATGGGAAATTTAAGTAAAATAATAGATAATCATCATCATCATAATCCTAAAGCAGCCATGGGCTACAGAGATCCAACCAGACCGTGCAGTTTAATTCTCCAAGTATATCTGTCCTGAGCTACATCAATTGCATCTGGCCACTGCACACCAATTCTAATAAGGTCCTGTTTGACATTGTCAGCCCATCGCATCCTAGGTATCCCCCCTCTTTCTGAGGCCTTTGGGCACACTATTCATAACCCTATTCGCCAATTTATAATTATCCATACGGGAACCATGGCAAACCAAAGGGGTCTCTCTCTGCACAATATGCTGCTTAAAGGAGGTTGCAGACTCCTTTGTCTAACCTCATCATTAGTTACAAAGTTGCCCAAGATACTGCGTAGGCATCTAGAATCAAAAGCATCTATAGTCCTGTTATCTTGTTTACACAGTGACCAAGTTTCAGTATCACAACTAACCCTAAAAAGAACCAAACTATTATACAGTCTAATTTTCGTCTTTAGGTGTATAGGCCTATTTCTCCACACTCTCCATAGATTTTAAAAGTCCCGGCAGCAATCCCTATTCGTCTGTTAATCTCATGCCGCATATCACCATTATCTGTTACATAGCTCCCAAGATAATTAAACTATGACACCTGCTCAAGACTGCAACCATTCAGATTAACTGAATCATAGCCTGCCTAACCAATTTTCATCACTTTAGTTTTCTCTCTGTTTATAACCAAACCTACTCTACTACCAGTTTCATCAACAGCTCGAATGAAAGGGTTCATCTCATCAACATCATTTGCCAAAAGGGTTAAATCATCAGCATAATCTAAATCTGAAATTTTCGTATCTCCAGCCCATTTAAGGCCAATTCCCTTGAAGTGAATTTCGCATAACATAATCAATAACCAAACTAAAGAGAAAAGGAGAGAAAATGCTCCTTTTTCTAACACCAGAAGTAATGCTAAACCAATTGCTACAGGCCTTACCAACTCTCACACACGACTGTGTTATTATAAAGAGCTTTCATTATGTTAATTAACTTATCTGGTATACCATATGATTTCACAATCAACCACAAATTATGACGATCAACAGAGTCGAAAGCCTTTTTGAAATCAACAAAGCTAGCAACCAAAGGTTTCTGAAACTCTAAACATTTCTCAAGAATCTGCCTAAGTGAAAATATCTGATCCACACATCCCCTACCACTTCTGAATCCACATTGCTCATCAGGCAATTGACTGTCAACCAGATTCTGAATTCGATTAAGCACAATCATGGAAAGAACTTTACCTGGAACAGAGAGTAGGCTGATACCCCTATAGTTATCACAAGAACTGCGATCACCTTTTTTGAAAATAGGGATAACAATAGCTCTGGTAAAATCCTTAGGAACCATGCCTTTATCATAAAAGATATTCAATATTTCAGTCATTCATGTGCTAACCGAAATATTCCCAGCTCTAAGCGTTTTCGTAGTAATTTCATCTACCCCTGGGGATTTATGAAGTTTAAGTTCAGAAATAGCCGAAATAACTTCAGATTGTGTTATAGGGCCAACATTAAAGCCACCAATGCATCTATCATCATTGCAAACAATGGGAGTAGAACTAACCACATTGTTTAGAACATCACTGAAATGCTCAGCCCACCTAGCCATAACAGAATCCTCCCCTTCTATAACTTTACCTTGTTTATCCTTCAATCCTTGTATGCCAGTCCGTTTTCTACCACACAAAACATTAACTATCTGGTACAGCTCTCTGCTGTTGTGCTGTGTAACTGCTTCCTGGGCTTTGTCAGCCAAACTATCAAGCCAAAGATTCTTATCAGCAGCTAACTGATCTTTTACACGTTTATTAAGTTCTCTGCAATGCTTTCTATTAGGACTAGTAGGGTATTGATTAAGAACATTCCTGCAGTTCTTTCTTTCTGAAATAAGCTCAAGTGCCTTATCACTCAAATAATTTTGCCTTCTCTGCTCCTTTTTCCTAAAAGAGTACTGTTAGTTTCCCAAAATGCCTGTTTAAAATGGTTCCGATTCTGTCATGGCTAGGTGGGCTGAGCATTTCAGTGATGTTCTAAACAATGTGGTTAATTCTATTCCCATTGTTTGCAATGATGATAGATGCATTGGTGGCTTTAATGTTGGCCCTATAACACAATCTGAAGTTAGTTTGGCTATTTCTAAACTTAAACTTCATAAATCCCCAGGTGTAGATGAAATTACTACAGAAATGCTTAGAGCTGGGAATGTGTCAGTTACCATTTGGATGACTGAAATTTTGAATAACTTTTATGATAAAGGCATGGTTCCTAAAGATTTTACCAGAGCCATTATTATCCCTATTTTCAAAAAAGGTGATCGCAGTTCTTGTGATAACTATAGGGGTATCAGCCTACTCTCTGTTCCAGGTAAAGTTCTTTCCATGATTGTGCTTAATAGAATTAAGAATCTGGTTGACAGTCAATTGCGTGATGAGCAATGTGTATTCAGAAGTGGTAGGGGATGTGTGGATCAGATATTTTCACTTAGGCAGATTCTTGAGAAATGTTTAGAGTTTCAGAAACCTTTGGTTGCTAGCTTTGTTGATTTCAAAAAGGCTTTCGACTCTGTTGATCGTCATAATTTGTGGTTGATTGTAAAATCATATGGTATACCAGACAAGTTAGTTAACATAATGAAAGCTCTCTATAATAACACAGTCGTGTGTGAAAGTTGGTAAGGCCTGTAGCAATTGGTTTAGCATTACTTCTGGTGTTAGAAAAAGGAGCATTTTCTCTCCTTTTCTCTTTAGTTTGGTTATTGATTATGTTATGCGAAATTCACTTCAAGGGAATTGGCCTTAAATGGGCTGGAGATACGAAAATTTCAGATTTAGATTATGCTGATGATTTAACCCTTTTGGCAAATGATGTTGATGAGATGAACCCTTTCATTCGAGCTGTTGATGAAACTGGTAATAGAGTAGGTTTGGTTATAAACAGAGAGAAAACTAAAGTGATGAAAATTGGTTAGGCAGGCTATGATTCAGTTAATCTGAATGGTTGCAGTCTTGAGCAGGTGTCATAGTTTAATTATCTTGGGAGCTATGTAACAGATAATGGTGATATGCGGCATGAGATTAACAGACGAATAGGGATTGCTGCCGGGACTTTTAAGAATCTATGGAGAGTGTGGAGAAATAGCCTATACACCTAAAGACTAAAATTAGACTGTATAATAGTTTGGTTCTTTTTAGGGTTAGTTATGATACTGAAACTTGGACACTGTGTAAACAAGATAACAGGACTATAGATGCTTTTGATTCTAGATGCCTACGCAGTATCTTGGGCAACTTTGTAACTAATGATGAGGTTAGGCAAAGGAGTCTGCAACCTCCTTTAAGCAGCATATTGTGCAGAGAGAGACTCCGTTGGTTTGTCATGTTGCCCGTATGGATAATTATAAATTGGCGAATAGGGTTATGAATAGTGTGCCCAAAGGCCTCAGAAAGAGGGGGATGCGATGGGCTGACAATGTCAAACAGGACCTTATTAGAATTGGTGTGCAGTGGTCAGATGCAATTGATGTAGCTCAGGACAGATATACTTGGAGAATTAAACTGCACGGTTTGGTTGGATCTTTGTAGCCCATGGCTGCTTGAGGATTATGATGATGATTATTAGCTATTATTTTAGTTAAATTTCCCATTAGCCTTAGGCGAGATCGTGTGAAAACTCCGGTGTAGCCTTTGGCGGGAAGGTTAGTTAGGTCTAGTTAATTTTATACCTTAAACTGATAAGTTTTCAGTTAGAGTTTTTTCAGATTAAATTTCACAATTCAGTTCTAATAATGATTATGCACTTTTGGATATTCAATACCTTCAGTTAGTATAAGTACAAGCCAATAGCTGACCTAGAGTTAGCCGTTATTGGTTTGGAAATATACATATAATTTCTACTGTCTAAGTAAGCTCAAAATCCTCCGTTGAGGTATTCTAATTTATAAGTTTACTATTTCCTTCCAGTCCTTACTGGAATTTTTTTTACTAGTTTATCGCTATTCTTACTGTTTTTACTCTTATTAAATTTGTATCCTTTACATATTTAATTCGTTTACTTTACTCTTAGTTTTCTATTTCTAGTTGTTTTTGATTGATTTCTGGTACTTTATAGGAATTAATATTTTTCAAATCCGGATTGAACCGGTTTCCCCCCCCATATTAACTGCGCACTTCAATTTTTCAAATTTTGAAATTTTGAATAATTCGCTTAATATTCATATGATTCTAGTCTTTTCACTTTCATTATCTGTCTTTGGAATTTAAAACTTCACCTTGAAAATAGATGAAACAGATCACACATTGAAAATTCTGGAAACTGTTTAGAATCCGACTCATTCAAAATTAATGGATAGATGGATAACTTCCCTCAAAATGAATATTCTGGAGACTCCAACTCATTCAGGTCCTTGTAGGTGTGGAAAAAAAAGAGAATGGAAAATATATTAGTGTTTTATTGGTGGTGTTGAGAATTGAGTGGTTGTTGTAAAATCTTCGTGTTGTTTAGTGTAGTTATAACTTCATGTTGTCTGTGTGGTATGTGTGAGAAATTTAAAAGTTTGAAAATAGGGTATATTATCAGTATTTTTGGGTAAGCTTCATGTTGTTGGTGTTGTAGCTGGAATATGGAGGATTGAATCAATGTTATTTTAAAGCCCCTTTTTGTTTTTTATATGTTGATTTATTGATTTCTTTTTTTTTCCTTTTTTTAATGCATTTTTTTTTTCATTTTTTTATGTAGATCTACCTCCCTTGGGAAAGAGGAGAGAGAGAAAAAAGTGTATGTGTATTTTTTTTATTTTATAAACTTTTTTTTTTTGAAAAACTCATTCTCTGGCGAGGAGAGGAAAGCTCTTGTTTTTTTTTAGTTTTTTTTTAAAGATTTAACTATAATTAGGTAAGCATTTTTTTATTACTCTTTTTTTCTCTCGTTCTTTTGTGTTTTTTATTATTTAAATTTAAAATTTTTTTTATATATATATTTTTTTTAGGTTTCGTTTTTGGTAAGTTTTAGACAATATTGAAGAGGTCACAGTCTCTAAAGAATTTTATTAGTAGTTTGAGTATTTTTTGTTGATTGTTTGATTTCTGTGCTCTAGTATATTTGAAAAGTTAAATGCTGTAATATTATGTTTTGTTAGGTTTGAGTAGTAGATTTCTCTTTGGGCATTGAAATGTTGGCATTCAAAGATTATGTGTTCTATGGTGTATGGGGAATTGCAGAATTTGCAGTTGGGGGATGAGATTTTATTGTATGTATAAAGTGTGGTATTTGTTAGTGCCCAATTGGTTCTGATTTTAGCTATTAAACTCCTTTCATCTTTGGTTAAACCATAATCTTTAAATTTTTGTATGTTGTGATTAATTATGAATCTGGCTGCATTTGTCTGAAAATATTGTTGTATATCATTGAATAAAAGTGTTTTATTTTGTTGTTTGTGAATTTGTATGTTTTTTTGGGCTTGTTTTGCTAATGAGTCTGCTTCTTCATTTCCAGTGATGCTAATGTGTGAGGGTACCCATTGTATGTGTATGATGTTTTTTTGTGAGAGATGTTTAGAAATTAAAATATTGCAGTCATTAGAGAAGATGGGGTAGTTAGATTTGTAAGGGTTGGTGTAAAGTAATTCTAAAGCAGATTTGCAGTCAGAGAAGATGACAATTTTTGAGTTGTGAAATGTGAGTGCCCATTGTATTGCTGGAATGATGGCATTTGTTTCAGCTAGTATGATTGGAGAAGCTTGATTAAATTTAAAGGAATAAGATTTTTTTAATTCTGGACATGTGAAGGCTCCTAAGGAAATTTTTGTGTTGTCATTGTGTGAGCCGTCTGTGAAAAGTTTCATGTGATTTTTGTATGTTATGTCAATATGTAGGTTTGATAGGGCTAGCAGTTGATTTGGATCTAGTGATTGTTTTTGTGTGATTCCTGGAATGTCCAAGGAGATTATGGGGGGGGGGGGGCAGCTTATCCAGGGTGGGAAATTAGGTATGTAGTTTCCACTTGTGTTGGAATGAATAATTTCTAGTATTTTCTGATTTTGGTTTAAGGTGGAGATGGTATTGGAAGGATTATTGCTAGTGATTTTTTTGTAGAATGGGGTGTTTTCTGTTTTTTGAAATGATTCTGAAAATTAAGTTTGATAGGAGATGTTTTTTGTTGATATCAATGGGGGGGATAGCTGTGTCTGCATAGAGATCTATGGATTTACTGCCTTTTGGGATACCCAGTATGTGTCTGATAATTTTAGTTTGTATGGTTTCTAATAAGTTTCTGTTGTGTTGTGAAATATTGTTTAGTAGTTCAATGTCATATTGGTATTTTGGTGCTATGAGGTTTTGGTATATCAAGGGTAGATATTTAGAGTTACAGCCCCATGTAGAGTGTCCGAGATATTTGAGATATTGAAATAATTTATTTCCTGTAGTTGTAGCATGTTTGATGTGCTTAGTCCATTTGAGTTTGGAGTCAAAGTGGAGACCTAGAAATTTTATGTCTTTAACAATTGTGATTTTTTTGTTGTGTATGAATATATTTAGTTTTTTGTGGGGAATTTATTTTTATAAAAAGGGATTATTGATGTTTTATCGATTGATATGTTAAGGTTCCAATCTTTGCAGAATGTTGTCAATTTATCAATGTTAATTTGCAAGTTATGTTTGATAATGTCTAGATTATTATGATGTGTCCAGATTATGATGTCATCAGCATAGATGCCATATTTTATATCAGGTGTAAAATATTCTGGGAGGTCATGTAAGAATAAATTGAAGAGGTTTGGTGACATAATGTCACCTTGTATAATACCTGTGTTAATAGGGTAAGTAAAAGATAGATAGTTGTGAATTTTTATTTTGAATGTTTTTTTTGTAATAATGTTGAATAGGAATTTGTATATATTGCCACTAAGGTTTAGTTTTTTTAGTTTAAAGAGTAGTGCATTATGGTTGACAGAGTCAAAGGCATGTTTGATGTCTACAGTGATGGCTATTAAATACTGGTTGTTGGAGAATGCATATTCTATGTCTGTAGTTAGATGAAGTAAGAGGTCTTTGGTAGATCTGCCTGGCTTGAATCCATAAAAGTGTTCACAGAGGATGTTTTGGCTTTCTATGTACCAGGTCAGTCTGTTGTTTACCATTCTCTCGAATAGTTTTAGCATGTTAGATGAGAGACAAATTGGTCTGTATGAAGTCAGTTCTTTAAGGTCTTTTTTTATTTTTAAGTAGAAATATTAGGTGATTGTCATACCACTGAGGGGGTAGGGTGCCTGATTTCCAAATTTGGTTAAAGTTATAAAGTAGGAGGATTAGCCAATTTAGAGGAAGATGTTTTAATAATCTGTTTGAAATTTTATCAGGTCCATTTGCAGTTCTATTTTTGAGTTGTTGATTGCAGTGGTAAGCTCATGTAGGGTAAATAGTAGGTTTAGGATATGGTCTTTTTCTTTGAAAAGTCTGTGTAGGAATGTTATGTTGTCAAATTTTTTGCTTAATGTGTGAGAATCATTGACTTTGTTGATGTGGTGTGTGGCAAATTTGTTTGCTATACTTGAAATGCTTTCATTATTGTGTAGGGCCAGAGATTCTATTTGTGTGGAGATTGTTTTTGGGCATTGGTTGTTGTGAATTTTTTGTATATTTTTCCATAAGTTACTGGTAGATGAGTTGGGGGAGAGTGAATCAGTAAGTGGATGACAGTTTGATTTTTGTATATTTTTAATTTTTTTGTTGATAGCAGTTGAAAGTCTGCTAAAGTTTTCCACATCTCTGAAGGTGTTATTTCTGAGCATAGTTCTCTCTGCTTTCCTTCTGATTGCTATAAGTTTATTTACAAATATTGTATGTGAGTTATTATGTGTTAGTTTTTTGCTGTGTTGTGTTGTGTGTTTGTCCTGGCATGTTGATATGTTTTGTATAATGTCATTATAAGAAGGGTAAGAATTTTTTTGTATTTTATTATTGTGTAGGTCTGTTTTAAAGTTGGGCCAGTTGGTGAGAGATATAGTTGGTTTTTTAGCTTTATTATTATCAGGAGTTATAAATATTGGGAAATGGTCACTATTATAAGAGTCAGGTGAGATTGACCATTTTAAAAAGTTTGCCAGGCCAGGTGTCACTAGTGTGAGGTAAATGACTGCATGTGTGTTGAGTTTATTTTTAATGGTTTTGGAGTTTTCATTTAGTATTAATAAGTTGTGCATATTAATAAATTTAAGGAGGTGTTTTCCTTTGTGGTCTGATTTCCATGAGAACCAGCTTGTGTGGTGTGAGTTGAAATCCCCACAGATACCTTATCTGTGGTGTCTTACTTCACCAGGTAAATAAGATAAAATTTTTGAGTAGGTTGATTAATAAATGGTTTTTCCTGAGTTGTAGCAATTGAGTATGTAAATTTGTTTCTTGTTGATGGTTATTTTGATTGCAAAGCATTCTAGGGAGTCCTGTAAAATAGGGATTGGTATTTGTGTTCGTGGAATGTTCTGTTTTATGTATATGATGATGCCTTTGGAGTGTGGGGAGTTTTTTGTTGGTATGAGATGAAATTATTAAGTTGTGGGATTGATTTTTTGAATGTTTCTTGGAGAAGGATAATAGATAGATTTTGAGTTTTTATCAAGTGTTTGAGTAGGTGTACTTTTGAGGTGATTCCTCTAGAGTTCCATTGGAGAATCTTTGGGTCACTATTCATGGAAGGCAATTTAGGGTGGATAGTAATATGTCATTAATTAGGTTTAGGTGGGGGCTGCTTGGTAATATTAAATTTAAAAGTTTCAGGATTAAACTTACGATTTGTCCTTTTGATTGTAGATTGAAAGAGATGCCATCAGTGGGAATAATCTGAGGTATCCTTTGGTTTGCTGTGTTTGTGGCATTATAGATGATCCTGGGGTGGTGGGCTTTGTAGACTTTGTTCCAGTAATGTGTTTTTTCACTGTTGCAGCAAAGGAGACATCTTTTGTTGAACAGTTCACCTGGTGAGAGTGGTTGTAGGATGTTGTTCCATTTGTCAGAGTTGTAGACATAGATGGGAATTCTGTTTGGTCTTCTATCTGGTATATTTGCTTGGCCATGGAGTTGCTTGTAGGTTTCATCTCTTGGAGATTCCTGTATATGTTGGCGGACAGTTCATTTTCTTTTAGATTTTTGTTGGCATGGTGTTGTTTTTTAGCCTTTTGAAAGGCCTGATTCCAATTTAGGTCTTCAGTTATTTGGATGTGTTTGGCCTTGCATGCTATTAATTTTATTTCGCATTTTGCGTAGGTTGCTGAGTGACTTCCAGAACAGTTAGGGCATTTCAATATGGTGCTGGTGCAGTCACTGTGGTGGTGGTTGGCGCTGCATCTTTTGCATCGAAGACGACCCTTGCAGTTTGCCACTGAGTGGCAGAAGACATAACATTTTAGGCATAGGCTCGGGGGCAAGGTGTAAGTTCTTACATTGTGCTTGTAGAATCCTAGGTAAACTTCCTGTGGAAGGATGTCAGCTTCGAATTCTAAAATTATTTTATTTGTGGGGTTGCAGTTGACATTGTCCTTTTTGCGATCATGTATAGCGTCGAAATTGATCATTCTACGGATACTGATCACATTTTGGTCATTTAATAAGTCCAGAATTGTGTCGTCATCCAGGTTGGAGTTGACACCTGCTATAGAGCCGAGGAGTGATTTTTTTGTTTTCAGAATTTCCGCAGTTACTTCGATTTTATCAATTTTTTGGATTTTCATAATTTTGTCGAATTGGTTCATATATTTAGGATGCAGGAGTAGTTTTTCTGACTTGTAGAACCGGCCAGAGATGTGGTCTTCTAGTAGGTTAAAAAAGAATTTTGATAGGTATTTAATACCCATCGGTTTGAGGCTAGCATTTATGCCAGAGATGATTATTGGGGTGTTACATTTCATTGCTGGCTCGGTGGTTGTGGCAATATTTTCGAGCACAGGCATTTTAGGAGTACTTTTGATATTTTTCATGTTGTTGTCAGTATTTAGATTTTGATTGGTATTCATTTTTTTTCCTGCCTCTGGCTTTGTAGGTATTGGCGATGCTTCCGCAGTTAAGATTCAGAGGTTGTTTTCGTTGTATTTGGTTGGAGAGCACTCCGACTCTGATGAGATGTGGAGGTCTTCCATCAGAAAAGATTCCTCTAAGGGATGTTCTTCCTCTTCTTCGTTTTTGGTCGGGCTTGAGTTTTTTCCTTTTTGTTTCTTGTTCGGTTTTACTTTTACTTTGAAGAAGGAATCGGTGTATTGAGTCTTTTTCTTTTTATGGCTGGAGGAAGGGTTGGGTTGTTTTACCTCTGAGCGGCACTTTTTTGTACACCATGGGCTAAATGGCCAGGTCACATGGATCCCGAAGGCTCAGAGAAGGTTGGGGGAGGGGACCCACTGGAACAGCTGTTGGGAGACAGGTGGTAGCCTCCCGTAAAGGCCATCCAGCGTGTTCTTTAACGTGCACAGGGTATGACTCTCCCGCACACGGGGCCACGGTTAACGTCCCATCCGACGGACGGCGGCCTTTCCAAGCCCATCGGTGTCCCCTACTGACCGTGGGCAGGGCGGAGAATTTTTGCGGAAATAAATCGCAACGCTGACCCAGCTGGGACTCGAACCTGGGAACTACAGATTACGAGCCTGGCGCGCTACCGACTGAGCCACCCCCGCCCCAGGCTGGAGGAAGGCATAATTGTTTGGCATTATGGATATTGACCTTTGATCCATACACTGATGTTGAGCAAAAGTTCCAGAGAAATGTAGTTGCACAGTTAAATAAAAAAGAGTCCGCAGTCGAGGAAAAAAAAATCGAGAATGGGTGCACACTAATAACTTTAGCACCTAAAGGTCCACTCAACCGAGCTCCGAGTCAGAATCCGAAAGAACAAAGAAAGAACAAATAAACAACAAAAACGTGAGGTCACGTAAGCGAACGCTCTTTACAGTACTTACGCGAAATCGATGCCGTCGAGGGCTGTATCCGATGCCGTTGCGGGAATCGAGGTCTGCCGCAACGGCATCCTGAAGTTCCTGAAGTCTGGAAAAATGCTATCGTCAAGCTTTTACATAAACTAGGCAAGGATACCGCTATTCCATCCAACTACCGTCCTATCAGCTTGCTGTCTACAATTAGTAAGCTTTTTGAAAAGATTTTGCTCAATCGTATTGACGACTTTCTTCGCTGCCACCCTATTCTGTCTGAGATCCAGTTTGGCTTCAGGCGGGATCGATCTACCGAACACCAGATCCTTAGGGTGGTAGAGAAAGTCGCTGAATCCCTTAACGAAAAGGAGTCTATTGCAGCTGTCTTCGTGGACGTGGCCAAAGCCTTTGACCTCGTCTGGTTGGACGGCCTTTTGCACAAGCTTATACACGCCGAAGTGCCATATGGACTCATCTGTTTGATCCAATAATATCTCTCCAATAGGACATTTCAAGTCTAAATTAAATCTGCTATGTCTACAAGAAGAGTCATCTCTGCAGGTGTGTCTCAGGGCTGCTCCCTTTTGGGTCCTACACTCTTCTCTTTATACTTATACGATTTGCATTCCTTTGATCGTATTCATCTTGCACTTTACGCAGATGACCTACCTTACTATCTCCCTCCCTCGGTCCTGCTATCGCTGTGAAGAGGCTGCAGCATAGCTTGACCGAAGTACGAAAAATGGAACGAGAAATGGTAAGGCACATGGTACGAAAAATGGAAGATAAAGATCAATTCTGACAAGAGTTCTGCCATCTTTTTTACTGGAAAGCGTATTACGAATTCCACTTGCCTCCATTTACAAGATATTCCCATTGATTGGAGTGATTCAGTCAAATATCTTGGGGTTGTTATACATAAGAGGTTAAAGTGGGACTATCACAAAAATTATATAATCTCCAAAGTCAATTCATTGAGGGGCCAGCTAGGCTTGGCCTAGCCCTTTGGAGGGCATAGTTATTGTTTTAGGAAGATTTAAAAAGTGTGAATGATAATATTTTATCAATTCCTATCTAACCCAAAAAGAATTTCTCAATTATCTCTGAAAACAAACAATCATCTGCTAAAACGAAAAAGGTGTGATTTTCTCATCCCCTCTGGGTCTAAGAACTTAACTCATTCTTGGCATGATCTTCACATTCCACCACCAAAATTTCAGATTTCTAGCATAAATACATCGTTTGCAATATTCGTTTGATATTTTGAAATTTTTCAATTTTTCCACCGCTAGAGGGCGTAATTATAGCTTTATAGAGATTCGGAAAGCGCATATTGTAATATTTCATCAATACCTATCCAACACAAAAATAATTTTTAATTTACCTCTGTAAACAATAAAGTTCGATGTCTACAGACAGAGAGACAGATGACAAAGCGAAACTACTACTCATTTTCTTTGAAAACCAGATAAAAATATGAACTACGATCATATATTTTAAGAACTATAACCTTTTTTTAAAAATAGGGATAAAGGGATAAGAATAGCTCTAGTGAAATCCTTGGGAACAAAATCTTTATCGTAAAAAGTTTTAAAATTTCAATCAGACATGTCGCAACACAAACGTTACCAGATCTCAGCATTTCAGCGGTAATTTCTTCCACCCCAGGGGATTTCAGCAGATTTCATTCTGAGATAGCCAAAGTGACTCCAGAATGTGATATAGGGTCAATTTTAAAGACAATAATGGGAGTAGAAATATCCACATTGTACAGAATATCTCTGGAATGCTCAGCCTACCTAGCCATGACAGAATCCTCACTTTCAACAACCTTACCATGTTTATCCCTCAATCTCTGTTTCTTCCCACACTGGTACAAATCTCTGCTTTTTGCTTTCTAAGCCAAGCTCTCTAACTCACTCTATGTGCAGTTCAAATGATCATTATGAGCTGCTAAGTGATCCATTAAACGTTTATTAAGCTCTTTATAATGCATTCTGTTAGGACTATTATAGTATTGATTATAGATTATTCCTAAAGTTCTTTGTTTGAAAAATAAGTTTCAGTGCCTTATCGCTCAAATAGCTTTGCTTCCTCTACTCCTTTTTCCCAAAAGAGTAATCTTAGTTTTAAGAAAAGCAGGTTTAAAATGATTCCATTCTTTCTGAACTTTGTAGTAAGGTACTACGATTGTAATGGTGACTGGTATGTTTTGGTTGACATGGTATGTTTTGGTTATATCTGGATCTTTCAGACTTTCAGTGTTAAAGTAAATCTCATAACCTTAGCACAACATTTCTTAAGCTTCAGTTGTAAGTCACTTTTGACCAGGTAATCATCAGACCCAATTTCAGCTGCCCAATATAATCTACTATTTCTAACCGAACTAGCCCATTTGATGTTAATTAAAATATAATAGGTAATGTATAATAATAAATCTGTTGATTAATATATAATCGATCTACACTGAAGTGCCATTGAATTAGGGATAGCAACCTAGTAATGTGTTGGACCCCCTCTGGCCATGATAACGGCCGTCACACGACGCAAGGACTCCGCTTCCGTAAATTTCCACAGGTATGGCGACCCATGCATCTTCCAGAGCTATCCACAATTCTCTCAAGGTCGTCGCTGATGGGACACTGGCCCGAACACTCTGCTCGACGGTATCCTAAAGATTTTCGATGGGATTTAAATCTCTGCTTCTAGGTAGCCAATTCATTATTTCAAAGTCGGCAGAATGCTCCTGCAACCATGCAGTAGCCAACCTGGACCGGTGAGATGAACAGTTGTCTTACTGGTAAACGCCATCTCCATTGGGATACATGATGGCCAAAAATAGGTGTAAGTGGTCAGCCATGAGTTCTACATACCGGGATGCATTGAGAGTCGTCGGTACAGTACCAAAGGTCCCACAGATGTCCAACTGAAAACACCCCAGGCCATCACTGAACCACCACCAGCTTGTACTGTTCTGACCTGACATGCAGGATCCATAGCTTCATAGGGTTGGCGCCATACTCTCAGTCTCCCATCGGCGTGATGAAGTTCAAATCGAGATTCATCACTCCAGGTTATCCGTTGCCAATTTTCGATAGTCCAGTTTCGATTTCCTTTAGCTCAGGCAAGGCGTTAGTGCCGTTAGAAGTGGGACTCTCGTAGGCTGGCGGTTCCCGAAGCTGAGACAATGAAGTCAGCGTTGCACGATCCGTGCACTGACTTCCCGGCTGGAATCCGCGTTCAGATGGGAGGTGATTTTGGATAGTGTCTGACCCCTATCAGTCCATACGATGCGGGTCAGACAGCGAAGCCCACGATCATTCAAGTCCTTTGCAGTTTATCCGGGAGCTTGTTTTTTTGCCGGAATTTTCATATTCTCGGAACACTCTTGAAACTGTCATACGAGAAAATCCAAGTTCGTTGCCAATTTCGGAGATTGAATATCCCATGCGTCGGGCACCTACGATCTGCACTCTGTCAAATGCATCTAAATCCCGCGCCTTTCCTATTACGCTTCTTACGACGAATGCTTGGGGAAGCCAAAGCTGACAGTTATATATGAACAGTTTCAGCCACGCATGCGCGCAAATGCGGGACTTGCGGTATTGAATTTGGATAACGTCTCCTATCCTTTATGCAATGGCACTGCAGTGTATTTACAAGTGACATTCGATGGTTTATGCATTACGTTCATGACATGAAGTTTTTCGTATAGTAATTGCATTGGGAAGGGATATTTTAAACACAAGACTAACCGTTATTTTCCATTCCTGTTGGAACCTAAAATTTCGTTTACGCCGATCTTAAATCGTTAAAATTTTCCTTCCATGATGTTATCACATAGCTGAACTGGATTTCAATGTTTTCTAATATTAAACGGAAGGTCTTACCCTTTTCCTGAGGCTTTAGGAATACTTACTGTTCACATCCCTTTAGTCAAGTATATTTAAGTGGTGCTCTGTATTGCTTAATCTTTTACATCTACTTCACCATTAAACCCTGTTACAGGTTGGCTCCCTATCTTTGCAGATTTTTTCTCTTATGCTTATCATTTTAATTTGAAAAATACTTTTTTTGTATTGCTGATATATTTCTTACTACTTTTGCACAATTTAAAATGCCCATGAAACCAAAACTAAGCACCACAACTTTTAGCCTTAATCACAGCATTAAAAAAATACACTATGGCTTCTTTTTTCGTCATTACCATGTTATGATTTATTTTATATTTCTCTCGTTCTACAGGCGGCAAATGTAGCTGTAATGGAATTACTAACGGAAAATTATTGGAACTAAAAAAGAGCAATTTTGAAATTTGCAAAAGGAAAATATATTGGAACAAAAGTCAAAAATTGACCTTTTGCGAATCAAACAAATTACCTATGATATTGAATCTAAATGTTCAATGAATTAGGGAATCTGCTAATTTTATTTCATTTAATTAACTGAAACTTATTTTTTACTGCTATCTATGGGTGACTGAAAAATTTAATTTTTTCTTTCAAAAGCCCTATTTTGAAGATTAATTTTAATATTTTTATTTCCAAATTTGCAACTATTTCTAAAGATTTTGAATGTATCTACGGTAACATAAAGCAGAATACTATTTTTGGAGGAAACGTTTTTGGAATGTTTTCGTGATATAGTAAAAAACGATAGCATCTCACGAAGAAGCGAAATAAAAGAAAAAAAAAACCCGCTAGTTACAACTTTGAGATAATTATCGGACTATTTGTCATATTGTAACCTTTGAAAGTTGCAATAGTATGTGCAAGATATCGTTCACTGCTATTAGCAGTGAACGATATCAGTTGCTGTAAGATAATTTACATAGATAATAAAGAGAAGGCTGTTTTGCAAACTGTAGACAACTTCTTTTTTAGTCCACCACCTGAACTACTATTGAGCTGTCAGCTGAGCCTTTGAAATTGTCTTCAGAATAGCCACCTAAACTATGCAGAGCGAAACCACCTTCTCTAACCATAAGAAACAAACATTTTTTTTTAATATTATTTTGATACACATTTTTCGCAAGTATTTTACGCTATAAATATGTACTACTATGTGTTTTCAGTTCTATTCTGTATTGCTTTCCATTAATATTTACTGTTATTACTGCTTAAATATTTTATTTTTGTAATAGATTTGGATTCATTAAGAGTTTATTTAAATAGAAAGCATTTTACTGCCAGAAGTTTCTAAAATATTTTAATTAATTCTTATAGAACATTGATTTGCGTAGCTCCAGTGTGAGTCGTGATTTTCAGGAACCAGTCACGACGCAAAATGAGGTCTTGGTATACCTAGTAAAAAATATTACGCTTTATAACTTACCATCTCCTTGTACTGTAGTAACATGCTTTCCATCAAGGTATAAATCAATATTCGATAAATATGGAGATGGCCCTCTGTCAACCACAACTTCATTAAGAACCTGTAAGAGATCAGTATTCTTTGTCATCTTTTTCGAATAAATTATGAATGATCAATGATCAATAGTTTTATAGTTATTTGAGTGCCAAGAAGAGGAAATTGTATACGTAAAGTTCGTGGACAACATAGGAGATATCTAAAAGCTCGCAGACCACATTTGGCAATTGTTGACAGGCTTGAAGGCCAAATTTCATAAAATCATTTTTCGTTTTAAAGACTATTTTTTAGGAAGAGTACATAACATTTCCATGAAAAGGATTAGATGCTGCATTAAAATTCGCCAAGAAAATCAAACAAAAATGCCAATATGAAAATTCCCAAAATATTTATTGACAAAAAAAATTAGAACACAGATTATTTAAAAGTAAAAAGGGAATGAAAATTATTTTCATTATTCCATTGTTATTCCATTGCCATTCCTTATATATTGCAATGATTTTTGGAACATGAATTTAAATGGAAAAATTATTGCATTACAGATGGCACTGTAATGATTTATTCAGGATATGAGTTAGAGATTATAAATAATATAAAACTGATATGATTTGTATTCAGAACTGGCTTAGTTTCAATAAGTTAGTTTTAAATATTAAAAAAACGAAATCTATATATATTTCAGATTAAGAGAAAATCAGAAAGATTTTTTTCAAAGTAAAATTGTCCTCCATTCTTAAAATAATACGAAAGATAATTGTTCATGAAAAAAATTGAGGTAGTAAATAAATATAAATATTTAGTTATTTACATCATCATCATCATCCTCAAGCAGCCATGGGCTACGGAAGTCCAACCAGACCGTGCAATTTGGTTCTCCAAGCAAGTCTATCCTGAGCTACATCTACTGCATCAGGCCACTCAACACAAATTTTAACAAGGTCCTGTTTGACATTGTCTGCCCACCGCATCCTAGGTCTCCGCCTCCTTCTGAGGCCTTTAGGCGCACTGTTCATAACCCTATTCGCCAATCTATAATTATCCATACGGGCAACATGGCCAAACCAGCGGAGTCTCTCTCTGCACAATATGCTGCTTAAAGGAGGTTGCCGACTCCTTTGCTTAACCTCATCATTAGTTACAAAGTTGAACCACCTAATGCCCAAGATACTACGTAAGCATCTGGAATCAAAAGCATCAAGTTTCCTGTTATCTTGTTTACAAAGTGTCCAAGTTTCACTACCATAATTAACCCTAGAAAGAACCAAACTATTATACAGTCTAATTTTAGTCTTTAGGTGTATACGCCTATTTCTCCACACTCTCCATAGATTCTTAAAAGTCCCGGCAGCAATCCCTATTCGTCTGTTAATCTCATGCCGCACATCACCATTATCTGTTACATAGCTCCCAAGATAATTAAACTGTGACACCTGCTCAAGACTGCAACCATTCAGATTAACTGAATCACAGCCTGCCTGACCAATTTTCATCACTTTAGTTTTCTCTCTGTTTATAACCAAACCTACTCTACTACCAGTCTCATCAACAGCTCGAATGAAAGAGTTCATCTCATCAACATCATTTGCCAAAAGGGTTAAATCATCAGCATAATCTAAATCAGAAATTTTCGATCTCCAGTCCATTTAAGGCCAAAATCTTCCCCTTGAAGTGAATTTCGCATAACATAATCAATAACCAAGCTAAAGAGAAAAGGAGTCAAAATGCACCCTTGTCGAACACCAGAAGTAATGCTAAACCATTTGCTACAAGCCTTACTAACTCTCACACACGACTCAGTGTTATTATACAGAGCTTTCATTATGTTAACTAACTTGTCTGGTATACCATACGATTTCACAATCAACCACAAATTAGACGATCAACAGAGTCGAAAGCCTTTTTGAAATCAACAAAGCTAGCAACCAAAGGTTTCTGAAATTCTAAACATTTATCAGGAATCTGCCTAAGTGAAAATATCTGATCCACACATCCCCTACCACTTCTGAATCCACATTGCTCATCACGCAATTGACTGTCAACCAGATTCTTAATTCTATTAAGCACAATCATGGAAAGAACTTTACCTGGAACAGAGAGTAGGCTGATACCCCTATAGTTATCACAAGAACTGCAATCACCTTTTTTGAAAATAGAGATAACAATAGCTCTGGTAAAATCCTTAGGAACCATGCCTTTATCATAACAGATATTCAATATTTCAGTCATTCATGTGCTAACCGAAATATTCCCAGCTCTAAGCCTTTTCGTAGTAATTTCATCTACCCCTGGGGATTTATGAAGTTTAAGTTTAGAAATAGCCAAAATAACTTCAGATTGTGTTATAGGGCCAACATTAAAGCGACCAATGCATCTATCATCATTGCAAATAATGGGAGTAGAACTAACCACATTGTTTAGAACATCACTGAAATGCTCAGCCCACCTAGCCATGGCAGAATCCTCACCTTCTATAACCTTACCGTGTTTATCCTTCAATCCCTGTATACCTGTACGTTCCCTACCACACAAAACATTAACTATCTGGTACAGCTCTCTGCTGTTGTGCTGTCTAACTGCTTCCTCAGCTTTGTTAGCCAAGCCATCGATTCTTATCAGTAGCTAACTGATCCTTTACATGTTTATTAAGCTCTCTGTAATGCTTTCTATTAGGACTAGTAGGGTATTGATTAAGAACATTCCTGCAGTTCTTTCTTTCCGAAATAAGCTCAAGTGCCTTATCACTCAGATAAGTCTGTCTCTTCTGCTCCTAAAAGAGTACTGTTAGTTTCCGAAAAAGCCTGTTTAAAATGATCCCATTCTTCCTCAACTTCAGTAGTAAGCATACCATGACTGTCATAATGACTAAGTAACCTATCATGGTGAGCTTTGGCTATAACTGGGTCTTTCAGAGCTTCAGTATTAAAAGCAAATTTTTTAACCCTAGCACAACACTTTTTAAGTTTAAGTTGCAAGACACTTTTAACAAGATAATGGTCAGATCCAATTTCAGCTCCCCTATACGACCTGGTATTCCTAACAGAACTAGCCCATTTGCTGTTAATTAATATATAATCAATCATATTCTTATGCAGCCCATCGGGTGAAACCCATGTGTACTTATGTATGTCGCGGTGTTTGTAATAAGTGTTAGTTATTCTGAATCCATTGAGTTTACTTACCTGTAGGAGACGTTGCCCATTGCCATTGCAGATACCAATACCAAAAGGGCCTATTGCTCCTCCCCAAAGGTCAGAGTCAGTACCAACTTTGGCATTGAAGCAACCTAGAACAAGGGTAATATCTCCTTTCTTGACAGAATTCAAAATATCCTGAAGTTGTCCATAAAACCTATCCTTCTCATCCTCATCGGCATCCTCAGTGGGGGCATAACAGCAGATAACATTCAAGTCTTTAACGCTTGTCTGAAATTTTGCTGTAAGAAACCTTTCATTAATACACTCATATCCTAGAAGAGCATCACTAGCGTGTCTGCTAAGAAGCAGACCCACGCCTTGGTGATGCTTGTTGTCGTCCCTCCCTGAAAAGAGAAATTTAAGATTATTTTTAAGAATCTGACCTTTATCTGTTCATCTGGTCTCTTGCAAGCCGAGAATATCTAAATTATAATGGTGGAATTCTTTTGTGAGGACATCAAGAGAAAAAGCTCTGTGCAGAGTCCTCACATTCCAACTACCTATGGAGAGAAAATGGTTAGTAGGATGTTTAAAGAAACTATGTTTATTGAGAGAAGGAATGCCAACAATATCAAACAGCCCCCTAATCGCAGACATGGGGCAAAGACCCGTTCTCCCACCACTAAAAGCTGAATCCATCTACACTGGAAGACTTCCTCCAATGTAGAATTTGACGATGCCAATAGAAGCAAAGAGTTCAGGTGCCTGCGATGACCCCTGCTCAGGATTATCCACCAGCTGATAAGCATATCCTGTGAATCTATTCACTTGGGGCTGTCAACCCACAAACAAACAGAAAACACAGCGGAAGATTTTTCCTCCACAGAAGCCCACCAGTGCAGCAAAATCAGGATCCATAATCAAGCTCAGAGCCATATATCTGTCCAGTCCAGTGGGTTTATATGGTCAGCACCAGCACCCTGTGTGGTTGACCACTCCTCAACAGGTTAGAAAAAAAAGAAAAGTAGCCATAGTTTTCCAGATCAGTAGGCCACACTAACCTGGCAGCCCTCCCCTTCCGTTCACTTCCTCAAGAGAGTATCTCTTTTGAAAGGTACTAACGGTCTGCACCACGAGAAGGCGGGGTCGGACATTAGGTGCTAGGCCTGGCCGGTTCTATGCATCATCACAGGGGATTGGTGCATAGCTCTCCTTCCAGTGACTACCTAGCTACCATTTACTGCCTCAAGAAAAATGTCTTGGACGATTCAGATAGAAAATGTTTTGAAGAGAGTTGATTCTATTATAAATAAAAAATAAATATCCCCTCAAGCAGCTGCTTGCCACAGAAGTCTTAGAGGAGCCTGTAAGACTTTATATGCCATAGTAGAAGATCTGAGAGGATTGCAGGACCTCAGCAGAAAAACGACTCATACATCCATGTCTTACTCGGGGCTCGAACCCATGTCCTGTAGATCAGCAGCCAAGCGCACTAACCACTCGGTCACGGGACGAACCCAGGTTCTTTAGATCAGCAAGGCAATCGCATTAACCACTTGGCCACGGGATGACTAATTCTATTATACGAAATATTGTAAATATTTCTGATTAGAAAATATATTTTTTAAGGTCAAATCACATCTACTTTATGGGATATGAGGATACTTTTTGGTTTAAAATTCAAAAACTCAGAATCGTATTGAAATGAAGAGACAGGATAGTCTGGTTGATGCTTATTCTAAACTACAAAGTTAAAAAACTTTCTTTCTTCCACACCTAGCAATATTTAAAAAAACATTGGATTATACACCTCATTAGGATATTTAAGAAAGATATTCGCCTTTAAACAGGTCCTAATTTAATTAATATTCTTGCACATAAGACATTAGTACAGAAACATTACATATATTTAGCAAGCAGATTCTTTACGCTCTAACAGGAAAAAAATGATGAAAAATGAAAGGGAATTTATCAAGAATATAACAGATTATTTAAAAGAAACAAGGGAATGCACTATAAATATTCACACTTTAAGAAATGGGCAATATGTTATAACTCTCATACAAACTTTGTGTACACCGCTCTTTTGACTATGTTTAATCACAATGACCTGAAAATGAATTGTATTCAAATCACTATAATTGAACAAGTGATCCTTTGGTAGGGCCCTGCGCATTATTTCGAAATTTTAACCGATGACAACGTGAAACCTACTGAAATTCTTACCAGATTCAGACATGGCTTTTAAACATAGTAAATATTAATATATTATTTTAAACATATAAGGCTCGTTTCCTATTATCAACTTTCAAAATCTATTAAATTAGTATGACAAAATATCAAATTTTAATAGTTTTAGAATATAATTACTATTTTACAAATAATGTTCTGTTTGTGTTTAAATTATTATATGTTGATAACAGTTTTTATGTTCCAAAATGAAATTTACTATTATTTAGCTAAAAATACTCCAAAAATACGAGCTTTTACTCTATTGGAATAACTAATTATTTTCTCAATTGATTGCTACCGAGTTTGAGATTTTTAGTCTGGAAATACTTTTTTAATAAATATAATGCATTAATATATAGATTGATTAATATCATGATATTTATATATTTTAATATCATGTCATTATACATTGTACAAATTGGGTAACTAATAATGCTTTGTTATTAAATGTAATGCATTAATATATAAATCGAATGATATTGAAACGGAATATATACGTGCAACAATGAAAATGAGACCGTGGTACTATGTGACACTCAAGATATAGCACGGAATGTGTATTGCGTCACTTACGAGTTCTAACACAATGAACATAAAAAAAGAAGAGTATAGCAGTTCGGAGAAATGTGTGTGAGGGAGAAAGAAATGTTTCGTGGTTTGTGTACCTTAGTATAAAGAAGAAAAGTTTTCATTCGTGTGTTTGCGGAAGTGCTAAAAATAATCATTGAGTTAAAAGTAATTACAGGAAAAGTAGTAGGAGTTTTTAACGTGCGTAAAATGTGACAATTTAGTTTGTGTTGGAAGCTGTGATATGTTCTCATATTGTAGTGGTAAGTTGTCCTATTTCGAAGTCAAACAGCAGTGTATCTCTATCGCAGATTATTTTATTACTTTAAGCACTGCTATTTAAACATTGAAATGCGATTAGGAAGATTTCTGCTTATACTTTGGCTTGTGAATCAGTTTCCAAATGTGCTTGGTTTAAGGGAGAGCACACACCTCAACAATTTACTACTGCGATCCAACCTGATTCGACAGCAATCACAACGCAACTGTTGATATTTTTATGTTGCAAACCAATTGCTTTGAGTCCTTCGCACACTGCAGCAACTTTACTTGAAACACGACTTTACTTGAAACTTGAAATCGTGTTTTCATGATTTCATATTTGGATTTTGATGTAATTAGTGATGACACCTTTTTATAACTTGTAAGTACATTGGATTGCGCGCAATAATGGAGAGAACTACAGTATATAATAACAAAAATAAATAATCCCTCAAGCAGTTGCTTGCCACAGAGGTCTGACAAGAAGCCTGTCAGTTTATACGCAACAGTAGAAGGTCTATGAGGATGGCAGGCCCTCAGCAGAAAAACAACAGAAACATCCATGCCTTAGCCAAGTCCCTTAGACCAGTAGCCAAGTGCGCTAACCACTCGACCACGGATAAGAAATTGTGATAATCAGAGAAGCTATGGAAATTTTATTTGAAGTTTTGTTTCCGAATTTAAGTCGTAACAAATTCCGTTTAATGCAAATTTTAATGTATATTTTATTAATATATATATTATTTTTATGTAAGCAATTTTTTTGGAAACAAAATATGATAAAATTTACTGCACATTTTCCACCAGTTTTCAATAATCTTGTTTTTTTATAATTGAAATTTGCGGATAAAATTTCACTAGTTCTACCTTAATACATATTTCAGAATCAGAGCTGCACCAATCAGAATACAAAAATATTCGAACACATAAGATGATCAACATGACATAATGATTTTGTTGATAAAAAATATTGATGGTTCTAAACGACACATGAGTTATGCACTCGATGATTATCGAAAATTCCTGTAAATGAAATCCACTCTTCCAATCACTAGTGTCCTCGTAATATTGCAATTTAAGTTTCGGGAACTTTTGTCATGCTAGGAACTCCAGTTTCAGAGATTTTCTTATGCACTATAAATATTCACACTTTAAGAAAGGGGCAGGATGTTATAGCTGTCACACAAACTAAGCGTAAACCGCTGCTTTTGATTATGTTTAATCACAATGATACTGAAAATGAATTGTGTTCAAATCACTATAATTGAACAAATGGTCCTTTGGTATGACCCTGCGCATTATTTTGAAATTTTTATTGATGACAACCTGAAACCTATGGAAATTCTTACCAGATTCAGAGCACAGTTAGGTTATGAAATGCTTTCAAGGGACTAGCTGTTTAAATGGAGTAAGTCGTTTAAAGAAGGCGGACAGAAGTTGAAAACATGCAACAATGCGAAGCTCCTCCAATACAATGAGTCTTCTCACCTCCGCTGTGGTAACAAAAAAATTAGAGAAAATGCATTAGGAAGTACTGCCACATCTCGTCTATAATATATACTTGTTAGATCCTCTCAAAATAGCTGTAGGAAGGAAAACATTTATTGCTGACGACGAAGTTAAATTTTTATGCAACGATGACTGAATGAGCAACCACAAACTTTCTTTAAAAAGGTTATAATGAAGTTATCTGAGCTATGGAGACAGTATAGAGATGAAGGAAAATATGCAAAAAAATCCCATCCATCCCCCTCCTCAAGCAGCCATTGGGCTACGGAGGTCCAACCAGACTGTGCAATTTAGTTCTTCAAGCAAGTCTGTCCTGAGCTACATCTACTGCATCTGGCCACTGCACACCGATTCTAACAAGGTCCTGTTTGATATTGTCAGCCCACCGCATCCTAGGTCTCCCCTTCTTTCTGAGGCCTTTAGGCACACTGTTCATAATCCTATTCGCCAATCTATAATTATTCATACGGAAAACATGGCCAAACCAACGGAGTCCCTCTCTGCACAATATGCTGCTTGAAGGAGGTTGCAAACTTCTTTGCCTAACCTCATCATTAGTTACAAAGTTGAACAAGATACTGCGTAAGCATCTGGAATCAAAAGCATCTAGTTTCCTGTTATCTTGTTTACCAAGTGTTCAAGTTTCACTACCATAACTAACCCTAGAAAGAACCAAACTATTATACAGTCTAATTTTAAGTGTATACGCCTATTTCTCCACACTCTCCATAGATTCTTAAAAGTAACGGCAGCAATCCCTATTCGTCTGTTAATCTCATGCCGCACACCACCAGTATCTGTTACATAGCTCCCAAGATAATTAAACTGTGACACCTACTCAAGATTGCAACCACTCAGATTAATTGAATCACAGCCTGCCTGACCAATTTCTATCACTTTACTTTTCTCTCTCTTTATAACCACACCTATTCTACTACCAGTCTCATGAATTCGAGCTGAATGAAAGAGTTCATCTCATCAGCATCATTTGACAAAAGGACTAAATCATCAGTATAATCTAAATCATATATTTTTGTATCTCCATACTATTTAAGGCCAAAATCTTTCCCTTGCAATGAATTTCGCATAACATAATCAATAAACAAAGAGAAAAGGAGAGAAAATGCTCCTTTTTCTAACACCAGAAGTAATGCTAAACCAATTGCTACAGGCCTTACCAACTTTCACACACGACTGTGTTATTATAGAGAGCTTTCATTATGTTAACTAACTTGTCTGGTATACCATATGATTTTACAATCAACCACAAATTATGACGATCAACAGAGTCGAAAGCCTTTTTGAAATCAACAAAGCTAGCAACCAAAGGTTTCTGAAACTCTAAACATTTCTCAAGAATCTGCCTAAGTGAAAATATCTGATACACACATCCCCTACCACTTCTGAATCCACATTGCTCATCACGCAATTGACTATCAACCAGATTCTTAATTCTATTAAACACAAACATGCAAAGAACTTTCTCTGGAACAGAGAGTAGGCTGATACCCCTATAGTTATCACAAGAACTGCAATCACATTTTTAAAAAATAGGGATAATAATAGCTCTGGTAAAATCCTTAGGAACCATGCCTTTATCATAAAAGATAGGTATTGTTTTTGACGAAAAAAAATTGATGAAATTTTTTTTTAGATAAAATCGGTTTATGCTAGAATTATCTCTAAATATCCATTTCATAGTCGAAATATAAAAATAATAGAATTTCCCACTCAAGCAGATGCTTGCCACAGAGGTCTGACAGGGTTGTGTTGTTTGAATTCTGAGCGGTAGTTTTTGCATACAATGGACTAAACGGCCAGGTCACAAGAATCCAGAGGCTCAGAGAAGGCTGGGGGAAAGGGACCCACTGGGCAGCTGTTGGTAGACAGATGGTAACTACCAGTCAAGGCCATCCAGTGTGTTCTTTAATGTGCACAGGGTATGGTTCTCCCACACATGGAGCCCCTGTTTAATGTCCAGTGCTTTCCCCCTATGACGTCACTGACCAAGCCCCCTTATGACGTCACTCCCCTATGACGTAACCGACTACGCCCTTTATTAATATTCATAATTAATAATTCATAATTAATAATTACTCCCGCCCTTATTAAAAAAACCCAATCGAAATCCTGTTGTTTCGCACAAGGGTGCGAAGGGTGATAAAACGTAATACTCCTGAAAAAATCCTTGTACCATAAAAGGTCCTCTTTTTTGAAAAAACTGGATTTCCCTTTTCAGATTATTACATGTTTTACATCCTTCGCCCCTCTTGCGCGAAACAACAGGATTTCGATCATTTCAGGTCATGATGGTTCAGCTGTTAGTATCCCTCCGCTTCGTTCTTAACACATCAGGATGTTGTGTTATTCTAAGTTTGAAATATTCTCGGTTATATGTCCTCTTCTGTATTAGCAAAAAACACACACGTTTTGCTCGTTACGAGACATCTGACAAGAAACGTGACAGTCATGCTCAAAAAAAAATTCGAACGTGTTGAAGAAAAATCCTTACACCTCCTGAAATATGAGTATTCAAGTTAAGATCTGTGATGAAATATTTTGCATAACCACTAGTCTCGTTTTAAATTGTTAGCTTCTTCTGTAACAAGCAAGTGTCCGTAAGACAATATGTTTATTCTTGCAAATTAAACATACAGACATACGCGCTAGACAGTGTGTTTTACGGTAATGTGGTGCCCTGTGAACTAAAGAATCTTTCTCAAACCCAAACAGTATAACTTTCATGTAGGTTCTGATATCAAACATGGTGTGCTTTCCTGCAGTGCAACACCCCCATGGGCTAAAAATCTTTCTCAGACCCGATCAGAGCGTGTTTTTTCACAAATGTGTTCCAGGGGTAGTGATCGTTATCTATTATCATAGAGCGCGTATCTCTTTGTATGAAATCTCTTATAATTTCCTTTAAAAGTTGGAAGTTATTAGTATGAACTAAAAAGTGATAATATATACACTATCTGATCGTTAAAATCAGACTTTAGCAGGTTAATATATCGTTCTCTAGCTAGCGAGTCCGAAATTAGTGTGTCTTTGCTTTAAAAATAAAAACGACTTCACGCAGCTAATTGCCGTAACAGTTACAGGATCCTCTCATGCGACCCCGTAGAAGGGGTGAGAGGCTGTCGGGATCTTGGTAGGTAAACAACACAAACGTTCATGTCTTACTATGGATCAAATATCCGAACACTATGACTGATTACATAATTCTGAAAAAAAAAATATCTGTCAACGATTGCAACCTTCGTCCCTCAGAATCGAGAAGTAATTAATACTAGTAATGCTACTTTCTATAGACAGTGTTCTTTCAGATTTCCAAACAAGATACATAACATTATCAAAAAAACGTGTGGTTGCCCGAACCACTTTCACACTAACATAGTACCATTTGTTCTAAGAATTCCACACTAGTATAGAAATAGGGAAAAATAACTAAACAGACATCTCCATGTTAGATTGTAGTGAAACACCCCATCTTTGACGTAAAACTTGTGTCTGCAGCTAGCCACCGTCACCCGCGCTTATTCAAACGTACCGAGGGGGGCCAGGAACTCTGAAAAGAGATAGTGTCTTGGAATAACCGCCGAGAGAGCTTATGTTACGTTTTATCGGCGGTTGAAGTAAGTGAATGCAGAGCTAGGTCTCGATTCTGGGACCCAAATTTTCATGGAAATATTATTGTTTTCCAGTGAGTTTTCAGATTTTTTAATTTACAAACAAAAGCACCTATTCAGATTGTCTTCCGTTCGAATCATATTTAATGCAGTCAACATTGACTTATTGTGAAAGAATGACTGTTCGCGCTTTCCTTTTCATACATTAGGAAATGGAAGGTTCGTGCATGTAAGAGTGAGTTCGGTGTATCTTTTAAAAAAAATATGCAACTATCTGTCTTAACAGCTAGCTTTCACACGACCCTGTAGAAGGGATGAGAGGATGTCGGGATCTTGCCAGGTAAACAACGTTCATGTCTTACTATGGATCTCAAACCTTGACTTTGTTAGAATTACCTAACCTATTCTCTATGGGATAGATGTTGGCTATCGTAACTTGTGGCTGTATCTGTTGTGGTAAAGTACTGAATAGGCTATTGCGAGATTTTCAATGTAAGCAGTAATAATCTGATGATGCTTGCGATTTACCTACTTGGTTGTTAAAGTTGATTTATTAGAAAGTAAATATACCGATAAGGAAGATGAATCAGTGATTGAACTTTAATTATCTTGTGAGATGTGTGTGAGGAAATGCATACATAATGAGAGTTTTACGAATCTGTGGAGAGACGTGCATCTGAAAATGAAGTTATGAGATTGTATGACAGTGAAGCAAACTCAATTTTTCATTCTAAATGCTTACTCAGCCTATGGATAGGTAGTTTGTCGGTGTAATGATAAGTCTGATGCTTAGATAGACACTTTGATTAACGAATGTCAGAAAAAGTCCTTGAATGTGTAAAACATTCCTTGTGATCCTGCCAAAATTAGACATCTACAGCAGAATGAACTCAGAAGATTGTGTGGTCAGAACTTTACAGAGCTCTATACATCTTAGATAATTTCTCAAGTATCGAGAGTTATGATAGTATAGAGAAAACAAGCGAGGATCCCTATCTATATTAATGTTGTCAAGCTCAGTACATTACGTTTCACATAAGTCCATTCACGGTTTTAATGACTTTTTAGTTCTTTATTGTCTATGGGATTCCAGGTTTGTTTTTTAGTGCACGGTCGTATCGTTAGTGTGAGAAAGATCGTCCTTTACATCGAAGTCACCAGTGTTCCACAGAAACTAGGCTTTATTGCTGTTGGAAAAAATAAAAGTTGAAACTTAAGTGATAACTCCCGAATGTCATATGAAAATTTGAAGTGAGGGCGTATAAGAATGTTAATAATATCACCTAACAAAGGACGCCGGGGATAATGCTAAAGATATCGTAATTTTTCCACGGAATTATACGCCACACAATTGTTCCCTTTTCTAATGTACGAGGTCAAATCCTATTCTCCCTGTAACCGCTACATACTTTAATTGTGTTGTCGACCTTGTAAAATCAGCTGAGCTCTTGGAGAACGTGATAATTTAAGATCCGAAGGCACCCCACATGGAGTTCTGATAAAGTGTAGCATTCGACAGGAAACAGTAATTATTTAACTTTCTCATTAGGTTTTAGGACGGAGCGACTGCTCTTCTCAAAGTGAGTCGAACCATACTCCTTTAACTCATGTTGGAACTAAAGTTTTTTATGGAAACGTATGAATTCTACTTTTAGCATTCTTACTTTCTATAGCATTCTGCCGCACAGTCTTTACCCTGTAAAAGCATGTAACTGGCGCTGCATCGAGTAGCGTTACTTCCTAGGAAAGAGTTTGCATCATGTACTGAGGATACAACCGTAATAAGTATTTTTAAACCATGTCGCGTAACGGGGGAGTTTTTAATTTAGTAGGACTTTTGTTAAAAACCATCCGGCAGTAAAACATGGTCTGGGGTGAGGACCCGAACACGGGTCTTTTAGGCCAACCCTATTACCTCCAATATTTTTCATCATGACGAATAAAATCAGATTTTTTTTTCCTTTTATTAATTTTAATTTTTTTACCCAATAGAATTTTTTATTTTCTGCGGGGCAGTTACTGCTGGGGTAGTTCTTCTTCTAGTAAAAATGCGACAACCAGTAGTCGCGGGGATTAAAAGAAATAAGTGTTGATTAAAACGGCCTTTACAACGGTTATAAAAATACGTATATTAATATGAAAAGACTGTCGGGTTTTGCAAGAATGTGTAAGATCTAAATTTTAAAAGTGGAGAGGGATCCTAGCAACAAAAACTACTTATATGCTATAAGAGTTGTTAATCCTAAAATAGTGTGTAAAATTATACTGAAGGTTAAACACACTCTAAAATTTACTCTGTTAACCGGAAGATATAGAAGATACATGTAGAGAGAGAAGTAAGAGTTGTGAACAGAAATTGTACGAACGGTAATCCTTTTGACACAAATGAAGTGATTCTGAAAAGAACCTTTTCTTTTTTCTCCGGTTATGCTACAACTTCAACGATGTTAGCTATCTCTATTAAGGTCATAGCATCCTCCACCACAGCTCTATAATCCACGTTTTCAGCGTGTTTTAATGCCGCTTCTTCGGCAAAACACACCCTATATAAATATTCAAATATTCGTGAGCCACTTCGAACGGTTCTATGGTGATAGTCTCATCATCACACACAATGCTCAGAGCTTGTAAGATTTTTTCAGTCAAAACATTCATCACAGTCTGCAGGCATTCTTCGTATGATATGGCTTTCTGGTATGAGGGGATACCGACACTCACGAATATAGAGCGAACGACTTCGCTGAATGACAGGGTGGTGTTCTCCATAGGGACCAAAGAGAGACTTCAAAACTTTCTAACAAGCAGCAAAACTTCTGACAGTAGAATGACAGCTAGTGAGGCTGTAGTGTTTATACACACCACCCACTATCTGATACATCTTGCGCCATGACCACAGTCGGGTGGTCTTACATCTGCTGATCTCTCACGCGAGCTAGAGCACAACAAGGGCTATTGACCCTATCTTAAAACTTCTATTTTAAAACCTTATCAGTGACAAATGCAAACACTGTGGAGCGCTCTGCACTCGTCCTCTTGACCCCCAGACCGATAAGTGCTTTCACCATGACCGTGTGTCGCATGATGTGTTGAAAGTCCGGTTGCACCCATCAGTAAGAAACCCCATCGTATGATTTGAAGGAAGGCCAATTCGCAGTGCGCGATTGTTGACACAGATGAAAGATTAGCGACTTCGAAAATTTTTTCACTGTCGAGAGTAATCCGTCAATAAAGTGTGGTCCGGTCGTATGTTCTAAAGCGGGTCTTATACGCCACCCCTACAGGCTCTATTACGAATAATTTATTTTTAAATCAGATTTTATTAATTTTTTTTTACCCTATGGTATTTTCTGTGGAACAGTTACTGCGGGATAATCCTTCTTCTAGTGAAGGTCGAACTCGCAAAATACGGGGACCTTGTTCAAGGATTGCATCAACCATTCAGCGAGGGTTTTTTAGCTGGACTTGGCAAAACGAACGTGGACACCGAGGTAGCGAGTTCAAATCACTGCGTCGGGAAGGATTTTTTTTTCTGATTAAATGCATCTAGACAAAACTGATTTACCACGTTTTATTGCGACTGTGGGGTTTATAATGATGAGGAACAGAGTTTTTGATAAGTGTTTAATGACTAGGGAATTGATTAACGGACTTGGAAAATTTCAGAGGAATGTGAATACCAAAGGAGTGTGTGAAGTTTAATAGAGGGGAGTTTAATAAAGGGAAGGGAATTTTGATAAGTATTTAATTACTAGGGAGTTGATTAGCGGACTTGGCGAAATGAACGTGAAGAGCAAATGAGCTTGGTGAACTTTTTAATAAAGGGGAGGGGGGTTTTAATGAGTGTTTCATTACTAGGGAATTGATTAACGGACTTGGAAAATTTCAGATGAACGTGAATACTGAAGGAGTTTAATAGAGGTGAGTTTTGATTTTTAATAAAGGTGAGGGAGGTTTTTAACGAGTGTTTAATTAATAAGGAGTAAAAATGGGTAATAGAAATTTGGGTGTTGATTTTCATTAGAGTGACTGTTAATGAAAGTTTTGCAATTATTTAGAGACTTGTATCATCCCTTTCTGTGTGAGGTTGCCAACCATGCAATTATTCCGAGGCTTGCATCAGCCCATCGTTGCCATCGCAAAGTTGGTAAGGGACTTATTCGGAGATTAAGGGGGCTTAAAATATAGGTGGGTCAACCAGGGGGTCTGAAATAAAGAAAAATCGAGAAGGGGCTTAAAATATAGGTGGGTCAACCAGGGGGGCCTTTAATGATGGGTTGGTTGAAAAATTAGAGTTAAAATAGGGGTTTTTCCGAAAATAGTACTCCTCATAGTCACCAGATGGCGCCAGGGTATTTTTTTAATAAGGGGGAGGAATTTTTAATAAAGGGGGAGTCAAAAATCCGGAAATTAGAGTTAAAATAGGGGTTTTTCCGAAAATAGTACTCCTTATAGTCACCAGATTGCGGCACGGTTAAAAAAGGGGCAAGGGGTTTTACTAACGAGGGGAATTATTAATTATGAATTATTAATTATGGATATTAATAAAGGGCATGGTCGGTTACTTACGTGACGTCATAAGGGGACGTTGTCAGTGACGTCATAGGGGGAAAGCACTCTGCGTGGGGGGTTGGCTGGGTTGTGAGGATACTACTTGCATGTAGTGTTTCCAGGTGGGCATCGTCCTAAATACCTTTGTAAGTACTGACCACACCCGAGGCTGCAACTTTGGTGATCAGACAAGCACCAGTGTTAGAGTGATCGAAAAGACATGCAATCCATTTAGAAATAAAAGTTCCAATCATTACACTATGACAAAACAAGATAAATTTCCTAAGTATGTTGAATGAGAGTATACCTTCTACTGGCTGCATTTTTTCAGAATATTTCAAGACACAACACGAAATGTGAGGTTTACAAATTCGAAAGAAGGAATTTGGCGTATGATTGTATATATGCATTCTGCTAGTCTTTATTTCATAAATAAATAAATAAATTCCCCCTCAAGCTGCTGTTTGCCACAGAGGTCTGACATGAGCCTGTCAGTTTATATGCCATAGTAGAAGGTCTGAGAGGATGGCAGGACCTCAGCAGAAAACAACACGAACATCCAATGCCTTAACCCGGGGCTCGAACCCAGATCCCTTAGATCAATAGCCAAGCATGCTAACCACTCGGCCATGGGAATGCCACGAGGCATTAAAGAATGTTCAACAATAAAAAGGCATTGCACTTCTAAAAACACTTGACTTGATTGTTCTGAAATAACAGACGTTAGTAGGAGCAAGTAAAGGTTAAATCGATTATGTGCTGTGGTGTAGTATTGAAATATTTTGCGCCTAACTGGGAAATGACCTCTTTATGAGCTCTGTGACATTTTGGTCACCTAGTATATATTTTGGACTTTACAGTATGAGTTTAATATTCTGGATCAAAGTTAAAATTAGTTGAAATGCGTAGGAATATGACACTCATTTGCCAATTTATTATGAACAGATTCATGATTCAGAGTTCCAGGAATTTTTAGCTCGATTTTTAAAAATAGGTGAAAAACATTTAAAATTACAAAAATAAAAATAAAAATTGAACAATTTACACCTACCTAGTAACCTTATGCTCCACCTTTTGCTCTCACAACAGCAGCCAGACGTCCTGGTAAGGACTCAATGTGGTATTGAAAACACGGAGGTGGTGAAACAGGGTGGTGAAGTGAGGATCGCCTGTCCTATAGCATCCACTGTTGCCGGTGGGGGTTGGCGGGCTCGAACAGATCTTTCCAATTCGTCCCACAAATTCTCAATGGGGTTGAGGTCTGGTGATCGAGTTTGGTAAATTCACTTGAATGCTCCTTGGACCAAATTGATTGGCACTCGGGAAGAATGCGGTGTGGCATTGTCCTGTTGAAAGATGGCATCATGGTGTGGAAAGAGAATCATTACAACATCATCGCCGACCAGATGGTCGGCGAGGATGTTCACATACTTTGTGCCAGTGATGGAGGTCTCGCCCAAGGGAGCCCATACAAATGCACCACAAACTGATACACCGCTTCACCTGCTTGTATGACCCAAACTTGGCAAGCTGGGTCATCTCTTCCTGTGGTTTACGCCACATATAATATCGGCTTTATAGAGTTGAAACAGTGATTCGTCAGACCAGATGACGTGTTTCCAATCCTCTGTACTCCTGTTGCGATATGCCTTTGCAAACTGCAGCCTAATCTTTCGGTGCCTTGCGGTCAACAAGTGGACATGATGTGGACATCGACTGCCATAGCCCATTTTTTCACGGTATGATGGATAGTCTGTGAGCATAAGCTTGTGTACGTACCCTCATTCAATTCCGATGTTATCTTCTCCAAAGTAGCCATGCGATTCCTTGTAATGATGCAGGATAGTCTGTGCTCATCATGAGAGTCAATTGCACATTTACGTACCCATTTCTCCCGCTAGTTGGACGTGGCATACACGTGCAACCGTCTGACGTGGAAATCCCAACATTTCAGCAGTTGCAATGATTGAACAACCGGCCTTCCTCACACCTATTATCTGGCCACTGTGAAACTAATTTACGTCACTGCCTTTATCTAGGGGGCGGGAGTGGCTCAGTCTGTAGCGTGCCAGGCTCGTAATCTGTAGTTCCCAGGTTCGAGTCCCAGCTGGGTCAGTGTTGAGATTTAATTCCACAAAATTTCCCGCCCTGCCCATGGTCAGTAGGGGACACCGATGGGCTTGAAAAGGCCGCCGTCCGTCGGATGGGACGTTAAGCCGTGGCTCCGTGTGTGGAGAGCCATACCCTGTGCACGTTAAAGAACACGCTGGATGGCCTTGACGGGAGGCTACCATCTGTCTCCCAACAGCTGTTCCAGTGGGTCCCCTCCCCCAACCTTCTCTGAGCCTTCGGAGTCCATGTGACCTGGCCATTTAGCCCATGGTGTGCAAAAAAGTGCCGCTCAGAGGTAAAACAACCAAAACAACAACTGCCTTTATCTATGATTACTTTTCCGTGACTGGTTTCCAATGCAAAAAGACCTACTCTGTTTATATGCATTTTCAGTTTCAGCATCCCACATCTCCTGCTTTGCATATTGTTATCGGGGTGTAGACTGGAGCGGGATTTTAAATTTTCAAGGGGGGAGGCTCACATACAATAACAGGATATCAGACATACTTATTTTACATGTTAGATATATAAAAGAAAATTTTCAGGGGGGAGGGGCGAGCCCCTCAGTCCCCCCCCGGACTTGGCGCCAATGGGTGTGTATATAATAATTTGTCCATTCAATGTATATACCACTGCAAATTAATATACTTAATGCTATATGTGTTTTAATCCGTTTGTTTTAATTTTCCAGGTCAATTTAGCTGACATCACCGATAGTAAATATTCTAGTTTTATTTGAGTGATAAGGCACTTGAGCATATTTCAGAAAGAAAGGACTGCAGGAATATCCTTAATCAATACCCTACTAGTCCTAATAGAAAGCATTACAGAGAGCTTAATAAACATGTAAAGGATCAGTTTGCTGCTGATAAGAATATTTGTCTTGATGGCTTGGCTGACAAAGCTGAGGAAGCAGTTTAGACAGCACAACAGCAGAGAGCTGTACCAGATAGTTAATGTTTTGTGTGGTAGAAAACGGACAGGTATACAGGGATTGAAGGATAAACACGGTAAGGTTATAGAAGGTGAGGATTCTGTCATGGCTAGGTGGGCTGAGCATTTCAGTGATGTTCTAAACAATGTGGTTAGTTTTAGTACCATTGTTTGCAATAATGTTAGATGCATTGGTGGCTTTAATGTTGGCCCTATAACACAATCTGAAGTTATTTTGGCTATTTCTAAACTTAAACTTCATAAATCTCCAGGGGTAGATGAAATTACTAATGAAATGTTTAGAGCTAGGAATGTTTCGGTTACCAATTGGATGACTGAAATTTTGAATATCTTTTATGATAAAGTCATGGTTCCTAAGGATTTTACCAGAGCTATTATTATTCCTATTTTCAAAAATAGGTGATCGCAGTTCTTATTATAACTATAGGGGTATCAGCCTACTCACTGTTCCAGGGAAAGTTCTTTGCATAATTGTGCTTAATAGAATTAAGAATCTGGTTGACAGGCAATTGCGTGATGAGCAATGTGGATTCAGAAGTGGAGGGGATGTGTGGATCAGAAATTTTGACTTAGGCAGATTCTTGAGAAATGTTTAGAGTTTCATAAACCTTTGTTTGCTAGCTTTGTTGATTTCAAAAAGGCTTTCGACTCTGTTGATCGTCATAATTTGTTGTTGATTGTGAGATCATATGGTATACCAGACAAGTTAGTTAACATAATGAAAGCTCTCTATAATAACACTGAGTCGTGTGTGAGAGTTGGTAAGGCTTGTAGCAATTGGTTTAACATTACTTCTGGTGTTCGACAAGGGTGCATTTTTTCTCCTTTTCTCTTTGGTTATTGATTATGTTATGCGAAATTCACTGCAAGGGAAAGATTTTGGCTTTAAATGGTATGGAGATACAAAAATATATGATTTAGATTATAGTGATGATATAGTCCGTTTGTCAAATGATGTTGATGAGATGAACTGTTCATTCGAGCTATTGATGAGACTGGTAGTAGAGTAGGTGTGGTTATAAACAGAGAGAAAAGTAAAGTGATGGAAATTGGTCAGGCAGGCTGTGATTCAGTTAGCTGAGTAGTTGCAATCTTGAGTAGGTGTCACAGTTTAATTATCTTGGGAGCTATGTAACAGATACTGGTGGTGTGCGGCATGAGATTAACAGACGAATAGGGAGTGCTGCCGTTACTTTTAAGAATCTATGGAGAGTGTGGAGAAATAGGTGTATACACTTAAAGACTAAAATTAGACTGTATAATAGTTTGGTTCTTTCTAGGGTTAGTCTGTCTGACAGACAATGTCAAACAGGACTTACTAGAATTGGTGTGCAGTGGCCAGATGCAGTAGATATAACTCAGGACAGACTTGCTTGGAGAACTAAACTGCACGGTCTGGTTGGACCTCTAGCCCATGGTTGCTTGAGTATGATGATGATGATATCTCTAAACAGCGAATGAATATTGTTCATATTCGAGACAGACGACAGAGATTTAGATATTTAATTTCCTTGAGCCTCAATTTTATTTAAAAAAAATCTGATTTAGGAAGGGCCTCCGATTCTTAACTGAGATGACGAATTTCTATTAAAATAAGATGGATCTATTCCAAATTAAATGACCACCGAATAGTCGTCCAACTTATTTAGTAGTATTAATAGAGTCATATTTTTGGAAAGGGACGGTTAATTCTTAACATTTTAGTAAGTTTAAATTTACGAAATCATTATTATATCAAAAATCTTTCAATTAAAGGCTGGAGGGATGCTTAAAATACATTATTCAAGCCCTGAAGTTAGGCTTGAACAATTATAGACGAAATCTGGTGAGTAGCTGCTATGTGTTTAGGCGGTGAAAAAGAATATTAACTCAAAACTACAGTACTCTACATACTTTAAACTCTGTCGTCGCGTAGCTGAGTGGTTAACGCTTGGCTACTGATCAAAAGGACCTGGGTTCGAGCCCTGGGTTATGCATTGATGCTTGTGTTTTTTTTCTGCTGAGGTCCCATAATCCTTACAGACTTTCTACTATGGCGTATAAACTGGCAGTCGCCTGTAAGACCTCTGTGGTAAGCAGCTGCTTGAGGGAATATTTATTTATTGATTTATATGTGATAAAATTAAAAATCTTTTAAATAGGCGCTCTATTTGTAAATTGATACACGATTTTATATACGGCAGTGGTTAGCACGCTTGGCTACTGATCTAAGGGACCTGGGTTCGAGCCCCGGAATTAGGCATGGATGTGTGTGTCGTTTTTCTGCTGAGGTCCTGCCATCCTCTCAGATCTCCTACTGTGGCATATAAACTGACAGGCTCCTGTCAGACCTCTGTGGCAAGCAGCTGCTTGAGGGGGTATTTATATTTTTTTATTTTTATAATTAAAGAATATTCGGAAAAGCTTTCGATTATAAGCAGTGCATTCCAAAATACGTAAAATCAACTGTACGCAAGGAGTTAGAAAATAAGCCAACAGTTAAACTACTTAATAAAAATAATTATATACTTTTTATAAGACAGCAGAAGCTGATTTCTAATTAATGTCATTTTATCTGCATTGGAATTACTCGTCTATTCGCTAAAGAAAAATAATTTATTTGAATCCCAAATGAATAGGGGACAAAGTAATTTTTACAGCAAAATAAAGACCGATTTAAAACAAAAATAACATTTAATATACTCTTCGAAATTTCCATGCATTACCTGAATATATAAATAGGAAGGAATTTTGCCTATCGGTAAGTTTGAAGTAATAAATAAAGTCTATTATGAACATTTCCGAGATCGTAATGAAAAATCAAATGTAAACACATGAGAAGATTGGCAAAGGGATCATCTTATTTCTTAAATTTAACTATTGAAATATTTTACACTCATCTAATATTCAGCGTTTATTTTATTAATGGCAAATTACTTTAAATTCGTATCAGAATCGTATGTTTTCTAATAAATAGCTGTATGCCCTACTGAAAGTAAACTTTGTAGTCAAAAAGAAAGTGATACTACCTCCATATTCTTCTCACGCCAGTAATAAATAGCTGCATGATAGTTTTATTAGTAGCTGTTATATGACAGCCATCATTGCAAATTTCAAATCTTTTAACTGTGTAGTAGTAATAACTTATATAATTTGAGCAGAAATATACGCCGTGGTATATTGTCCATTAGTAAGCTAGTGCTATTCTATCGCATATCAATCACTGTATAATAAATGATTGCTTACCAGAGTTCCTAAGAAACCCCGTATTTATAAAATTTTTGTGTTCTTTTTTTTCTTACCACGTTCATTTCTATTTCTGCATAATTTGTTTTAACTGTGGTATGCAGTTTCATTACCAAATAATTTCAATTGTTCTATTTCTATATATGAGATACCGTCAAAATATTATATATATATATACTAATGTCGGCCATCCCGTGGCCGAGTGGTTAGCACGCTTGGCTACTGATCTAAGGGACCTGGGTTCGAGCCCCGGATTTAGGCTATGGATGTGTGTGTCGTTTTTCTGCTGAGGTCCTGCCATCCTCTCAGATCTCCTACTGTGGCATATAAACTGACAGACTCCTGTCAGACCTCTGTGGCAAGCAGCTGCTTGAGGGGGTATTTATTTATTTATTTTTTTATACTAATGTCATAACATTTTATGCATGAAAAATAATGCTCATCTATATTTACTGTAGATAAGCTATCAGCTTTGTGAATAAAATGCAAAAAAACTCTATATCTGAGTTTTGTGAGATGGAATAAATATGTCTACTACTATTGAGTTAAATTTAATACAAATGGAATCCATATTGAACGTTCCGCAAGGCAAGTTTCATCTCAAAGTCAAGATTCTATGCTTTATAAATAAACAAAATTTATATTCTAGATAATCCTTGAAGATTCACAAAATTTTTTTGTTGACTACGAGTAATAGGGCACTAAACGATTAAACAAAATACGCAGAATAATCTAAGACCAAAAACAAAATCGGTGAATGAGACATGACCATATCGTTTCACAAACACGTATCGCTCTAATTGTTTGCAACTACACTCCGAAGAAGTTGCCAGTGCAAATCGCATGAAAGTTGCAGTTTTCGAGTCACTAACCAGTTGCATTGTAGCTGAGTTGAATACCTCAGCTTTGTACATGCATTTTTAAGAGGCAACTGCAATTATCGTCGAATTGCAGTTGAAATTGCTGTGTTCTTCCTCACAGATATTCTAGTTATTATCATCATCAGGATCATTTAATACTGATAGATAGCATTTTGGTATTTAGAGGGCAGAATTTTGTTTAATGATTTATTTAATTTATTGCCTTATTTATTAAATCAGTTCATTTATAGTCTATTTATTTATTTCGAACTAGCAGATTTATCTGGCGTTACTCGGGTCTGAAACACTCTAAAATATAGAGTAGATGGTACACCCCACGTCGCAGGTTTCCATTTTGCATAAAAATCATTACGATCGATCCCTTCCTATTTAATTTTTCCTCCTGCTCTTTTTGGGCGGAAAGAAATGGACATATTTCGAGGTACTGTATGAACATTCCCACAACAGAAGTTTCTAAATAAAAAAAGAAATGCCTCCTTCAGATAATCAAACTTTTCAAATCATTTCGTACCCACCGGAGCATCTTGGATACAATTTACCAGGCATATGTAACTTTATAGAAAAAGAAAATTAAATATGGTCCGAGCTGCCCAAAAAATGCATAGGTACTACGAAAAAATTGCTATTATTATTGGAAAACATTATTTATTATTTAGCATATTAAAACTTTTATTAATTAACATATGAGATACAGGTTTATTAATTTTTGCATATTTTTCAAATTAAGTTAATGATTTTAACTTCCGATACGATTTTTTAGTTTTTGAAGCTTTCATTTCAACATAGAATCTCGTGTTCCGCTCGTGCTTAAGGACTTCAATATCCATGGACGCTCATGCTCTTGATCTAATTAACCGAAAAATTACTTTTCATGTGAATTCAAAAAGAAATTGGTTTGATGCCTTCCTTCTTCCAACTTTATTGGTGGCAACACTTATTTTGAATAACTTTCAATCGTTATAAGTTTTAACTGTCTGTAGGGATTTCGAGAAATTCAAACCTGCCCACTCGAATTCGCACAGAGTCTATATTCTTCCTCTGGGTGAGAGGAACGTTCATGCAAAATTTGAAGCCTCTAGTTCATCTGGGGCCACGTGCATAAAAAGACAGACAAACACACAAACACCTAAACAAACTTTCTTCTTTATACATTAGATTCACGCTCGGTTGACAAATATTCAAATACAACTAAAAATCTGTAACAATTGGTGTCAGAAGTATATATAATTAATGCCTTTCACTAGAAATGTGGAGGAATTGGTAAGACTTATAACAGATATGAGGGTTGAGTATTTCATAATAAATGTATGATAGCTGAAATCGTAGCTCAAAGCAGTAAAATAAGTGATATATGTCCTCAAAATGATAATTTGACTGCTAACAATAATGATTTGAAAGCCGAAATGGCTACTCAATGTAACGAGATAAAGAATGAATTCAGTAGACAGTATGTTTGTTTAAAGGATGAAATTGGTGGAGTAAAAAATGAAACTGATGGTATAAAGTATAATATTAATGAAATCACTTGTGACTTTATATTAGATTTGATAGTGTTAAGTTAGATTATGAGCATCAGATTGATAGTGTTAAAACTTATTGTGAATGTCATTTTCAAGTTCTAAGAACTGAATTGTTATCTTCTTCTTTGTTATTAATAGTAATGCTAGTGATAATAATGTGTTTACACATATTACAAGAAGTACAACCAAACCTTCCACATAGACTGGTCAATCGTCTTGGACAGTGTTTCAAACCCAATTCGAAGTTATCGCTGGAGCCGATGGGCGCGATGAACTTCACAAGGCCTTGCAGCTTCTATATGAAAACTGCAGCAGAGATTTTAGAGTCTATCCCAGAAGAGAAACGACTTGATTCTCACATTTTAGTATCTGCTTTAGAATTAAAATTTGTTGGTAGTTATTTGAAACAATACTATGCAATGCAGTTCAACTATCGGATAAAGAAAAGTGGTGAGACTCTACAAGAACTAGCCAGTGATATTGAACGCCTGGCTAGATAAATTTATAGTAACTGTCTGTCAGATATCCAGGATAGTTTAGCACAGCAGCAGTTTATTGATGCTATTGCCGACCCTGAAATTCAACAATCCCTGAGAATGTTGGACTGTGAATCTTTGAAGTCAACTGTGATACATGGAATGAAATATCAGTGCTCCAGGTTCACTTCCCGAAGGAACAAACGTTATTAGTGAAATACAAGAATTAACCAAAGCTATACTATCTGTTTTAAAGGAGGGTGGAAGTTCCTTCCCAAGGACTTCCACAGAACTTCATTGTTGGAACTGCGGCAAAACTGAACATATTCAAGCCGACTGTAGTAAGAAACGAATGAGGAGTCAAAGTCCATCTATGGACAACATGAACAGGGAAACGGAAATTAGTCAGTATTGACGGAAAAAGGCTGGCTGTTGATTGGTTGTCCCCAGAGGAAGTCGCCCACGTTTAAGCACTGCGTGGTGGAGACAATGAATTGGTAGCTGATGGTAAAGTGAACGAAGCGCTTTGTCACATGATAGTAGATACTAATGCGAAAGTGACCTCACTGAGACCTGATATAGTAAAGAAAATATATCCTCAACCTAATTGGTATTTCAGAGAGTCAAATATTTCTCTGCAAACAGTCACTGGAGATAGCGCTAAAGTCTATGGAAGGATAGAACTCAACATCAGAGTTCGTAGCTGCCTTATGGGCTATCCTGTTTACATTGCTGATATCTATAATGAATGCATTTTATGACTTGACTTTTTAAAGAGACAATGGATTCAGTATTAGACCCAATGACAGTCTACTGATCTGTAAGACAAAAGTGATTCTTCTGCTTAGGCAAATATCTGACTCTTTATCAACTGTGACCACAATATTAGTGACCGAAGACTGAGATTCCAGAACAAAGTAGAGTTGTAGTCTGTGGACATCGGGCGGAGATTTCTGATTGGTGGTCACTGATACCCCTGGAAATGGAGCTTTGGCTCATGACAACATGGTTACAAGGACTCTAGTCAAAGTAGATCAAGAACGGATTCTAGTTAGAGTGACGAATTGCAACAAAGCCAACAGATCATTGAAAAGAGATGAATAATTAGCAATATGGTAACTTGTGCAAATGCAATAGAAGTTATTGACATAGATCAACATCAAACATACATCCCATCCCCTCTTGATGAATTGTGGAAACATGAAAGTTATTAACCTTAGAATTTAGCTGCTAAGGCCAGGAACCTATTTTCAGAATATTCCGACATTTTCTCAGCTACATTAAACGATTATGGTTGGACTAACCTGACAAAGTATAAGATCAATACTGGTGATTCTTCTCCCGTTCACCTATCAGCAAAAAAGCTTTCATTACCAAACTGGGAGGACACAGAAGAGCTAATAAGGAATTTGGAAGCCCAAGACATTATAAAACCATCATGCAGTCCCTGGACATCACCATTGGCAAAAGAAAGTGGCAAGTTAAGAAAAAGGACGAATCCACTAAATTTTGTGTGGGATATCGAAGGTTAAATGATATAACGAAGAAGGACTGCTTTCTCTTACCTAGAATTCATGACACACTTGATACTCTATTTGGGTCAGAATTGTTCTCGACTTTAGACTTGAAGCAAGTTGGTATACATCCTGAAGATTGTGAGAAGACAGCTGTTATTACTAGAAATGGATTTTGGGCTTTGCAATGAAGTCAGTGCTCAAAGGTTTTGTTTTGGGAGGTCTGCCTAGTGCACTTGGACGACATCATCATCATTGGAAAGACTTTTGAGTGGCATTTGGAGAATCTTCATCAAGTGTTTGAGAAACTTAGGGTAGCCAAGCTAAAACTGGAATGGACTAATTTGTATGTTGTTCCAACAAGAAGTCCATTTACTTGGTCATGTCATTACTACATCAGAGATCAAGAATGATCGTAGTAAAATTGAAGCTGTGAGAGATTGCCTTCACCCCAGGATGTTCATCAACTTCGAAGCTTCACTGGACTTTGCACATACTGTAGAAGATTTATCAAGGGCTTCTCCAACATCACAAAGTCATTACATCGACTAACAGAGGAAGGCTGCTGGTCACGTGGATCACAGAATGTGAAACTGACTCACAGAAATTCAACAACTGAAGGCAATCAAGGCATCTTTCCACGGCATCAATCACATATCCACAAGCTGATAAACAATAAGTTAAATACTGACGCAAGTAGCATAAGAGTTAGAACCATCCTTTCACAACAAGACAGATAAGAAAGAGTCATTGCATACTTCAGTAAAACCTTATCCAAATCTGAACGAAATTATTGTGTGACACGAAAAGATTAACAATAGTGGAAGCCATAGGTTATTTCCATCATTACCTTTGCGGCCAAAAATTCTTATTAACACTGACCGTGCTGCTTTCAGGTGGCTACTAAACTTTAAAAATTCTGAAAGACAGATTGCCAGGTGGATATAAGACTACGATTTTTCCATTGACCATCGTAGTGGCAAGCTACACAATAATGCAGATGCACTTTCTAAGACGCCCATGCATTGATGAATGCAAGCATTGCTGCAATGCAGAGTTGAGATATGGCATTCACGGGAAAATCCCTATTAGAGAGTTAACGTCAACATAAGAAAATAGTGTTACACCTAACATCTGGAGGGCGAAAGAAATTAGAATGGCCAAATTAGATGAAGATATAAGACCAATATTAGATTTCATTGAAACATATGCTACAAGATTTATTTGGGAGAAAATATCCTGATATAGCCCAACTACCAAAAGCTATTGGGCACAGTGGGTCTCCTTACAAGTGAGAGAAGGTGTATTACAGATGATTGATTCGCTGACAGATTATCCTTCCTCGCTCACGAGTGCAATTAGTGATGAAAGATGTAAGTGCCACTGGAGGAACGTCGGCGTTAATGAAACATTAGCGAAAGCCAGAAAACGATTTTATTGGCTGAAAAGTTGGGCAGACGTTGAAAGATGATGTAGGCATTGTGAGGGCTGGCAGAAAAGAAAGGCTTTAGACAAGGATAAAAATTTTTTTAATTTAAAAATTTTTTAATCAAAAATTTTAAAATTTTTTGATTTAGAAGAATAGCTCTTAGACATAATGCTAGCTGCAAACATATAACGTTGTTGCCTCTTTTGAGAGAATAGCCATAGATGTCATGGATCCCTTCCCTAGGACTGATGATGGAAATCACTATTTATTGGTAGCAATGGATTATTTCACGAAGTGGCCTGAAATTTATCCCATCCAGGATCAGGAGCAAACAACAGTTGCAGAGATGACAGTGAATAATTTGATCAGTAGGTATGTAGTACCTTTACAACTCCCCTCAGACCGAGGATGGAGTTTCGAGTCCAATGTATTTCAAGGCATGTGACGACTGCCCTATACCTTCAGTCGGATGCCATGGCTGAGAGATTAAACAGGATGATTGCTCAACATCTAGCATTGTTGTCGACTACCATCAATGTGACTGTGGTTGCCATATACTAATCTTTTTGTTGACATACAGGATAGCAGTGCATTAAGCAACTGGACAGATACCTTCCATGATGCTCTTGGAACACCGAAGGGCCAAAACATTATGACCAGCGCGTCTTTATGCAAATCGAAGCAACTGCAGGGAAACGACGGCGCATGTGAAGATCATGAAAAGGTATAAATAACACCTGATGCTGAACTCTGTTAATCAATGTTTTTCTTGTTTTTCAGATGAGAAAGGCAGCGGACTCAAGTGAGCTTTACAAAGGCCAAATTGTAATGGCCAGAGGACTGGGTCAGAGAATTTCCGAGACGGCAAGACTTGTGGGGTGCTCATGGTCAGCCGTGATTAGTACCTTCAAAAAGTGGTCCGAAGAGGGAAATTCCACGAACTACCGGCAAGGTGTGGGCCGATCACGGCTCATTGATGTTAGAGGTGAGCGAAGGCTATCCTGTATGGTACGAGCCAACAGAAGGAATACTGTGGCGCAACTCGCCCATAACTTGAATACTGTTGATGGGAGTAATGTGTCACAACATACAGTACATAGAACCCTGCTGAAAATAGGGCTGCATAATTGCAGGCTGCTCTGGGTGCCCATGCTAACCTAGGTTCACCGTCGAAAGCGTCTACGAAGGGCATGCGAGCATCAAAACTGAACCTTGAATGATTGGAAGAAGGTCGTCTGTCTGATGAATCTCGTTTCCTGTTGCACCATGTTGTTGTACCCAGTTGGGTACGTGTGTGTCGTTTACCTGGGGAAGTATTGGCACCAGAATTCACCATGGGACGAAAACAAGCCGGTGGAGGAAGTGTAATGCTTTGGGCAATGTTCTGCTGGGAAACCCTGGGTTCAGTCATTCATGTGCTTGAATATGATTGAATGATGCCATTCGACGTTCCACTATACAGGACAATGGATGGTCCAAAACATCTTATGGATCCGCACCAAAAGCCACCTTCGTGTGCTGTTTTAGGCCTATCAAAACATTGACATTAAGGCTGCGAAGCAGTGGAGAGTTACCTATCGTCTGCATTACTTATATATTATCGAAATCTTCTGTTCATTCATATCTCCGATTTCGATACTTTCGAAATTTGAGCCTTGTGTGCTGGTTGATGCCTATCAGAATCCTGACATTAAGGCTACAGAGCAGCTGGGAGAGTACCTATCGTCTACATTAGTTTAATATTATCGAAATCAGTCAGTTCATTCATATCTCTAATTATGGAACTTTCGAATTTTGAACCGTGACGATGATTTATTGCCAATATGGTTAGGTAGCATCATGGTCTAATTTTTACTGCAACTCTGTACATGAATTGTGCCGAAAGTCTACCATTTCTAAGGGGTAAATTCGAGTTCTTTTAATTTTCGCTACTTAAATATCAGTTATTTGGGACAGATGTCCAAGTGTGAAGCTCTCGTAGTTTCGTGGATGATTGGGTGAGGGGACCCACTGGACAGCTGTCAGCTTCCCGTCAAGGCCATCCAGCGTATTCTTTAACGTGCGTGGGTATGTCTCTCACACACACACGGAACCACGGCTTAACGTCCCATCCGGCGGACGGCGGCCTTCCGACTTCCTTTTAACGTCCCATCCGAGGACGACGTTCCCTATTCAGAAAACTGTGACGTCTGCCACCTATCTGTATATCTAATATCATTGAAGACCAGGTACATCCTTTCATGGCAATGGTATATCCCTCTAGTAGTGCCTTCTTTCAGCAGGATAATGTGCCATGCCACACTGTCCGGACTGTTCGAGAATGGTTCGCGGAATATGAGAGAGACCTCCAGGTATTGCCCTGGCCTCCAAATTCCACAGAATTGGAGGAATATCCAGAATAGAAATTCCTCCATTCCAATCGAGAATCTGTGATTTGTGTTGGAGCAACATATCCGATCTGCTGCGGCTCAACCACGTAACTTATAAGAATTAAAGGATCTGCTGGTAATGTGTTGATACCAGATACCACAAGACACCTTTGGAAATCTTATAGCGTCCATGCCTCGCCGGGTAAGAGCTGTTTTGGCGGCACATGGAGGACCAACATCATATTAGGCAGGTGGTTATAATGTTTTGGTTCTTCGGTGTATATCTTTCCTGTGACCTTTTATATGGTCTGCTTGAAGCAATGCCTGTATCCACACCATCTGCAACAACGACTAGAAGAAATCCATCACTCCGTCAGACATAACATCATCCTGGCGAGCGACAGAACGAAAACGAGGTACGACAGTAAAGCAAATGGAACTGTCTTCAATCAAGGATGTCGTCTGGCTATACAATCGACACAGAAGGAAGAGACTTTCGCCAAAACTTCAGAATCCTTGGGAAGTTCCATAAATAGTAATTACCAGTTTTAACGCGTAGTTGACTAGATGGTAACATCAGTGTGGAGGACAGATTAATTGGCTGTCACTAACTCAGCAGTCAGAGCACCTGATATATCATCAGGATGATGTGGGTTTAGATCACTCCCGGCACAAGACAATTTTTCTTCTATACCCATCTTTATCCTGCTGACTAGAAACTGCTTGATATTTGGTTAAAATAGTTAGTGAAATCAATGATGAGCTATGAATTTCTTTGTTCTATATACCGGTACTACTGACTACACCAGAAGTGATGCAGATCCTGATTTGCTCACAAAAAACATCAGCCAGGAGGTTCTTATGGCGTGTCGTCATGTGCCTATGGCTGGGAAGGCTAGGGGAAGATCGAGTCCCCAAATGAATTTAAACTTACAGTAATTGACTAGATGACATGCAGCATAACGTCAGTGTGGGGAAGAGATTGATCGGCGGCCGGTAGCTCAGCAGTCAGAGCACCTGAGATTTCATCAAGAGGACGTGGGTTCAGATCCCACCCAGCCCAAGACAATTTTTCCTCGGCACCCTCTTTATCCTTCTGATTAAAAACAGCTTGATAGTGTTTAAAATACTTAGTGAAATTAACGATGCAGTGTATAGCATTCGTTGACGTCCGACTACAAAGTGTAAGGTATTTCACGTGGATCGTTAGGCCCCGTTTTATGGAGGATGTCAAGAACCTTAGGATTCCAGTACTGTTCGGGACGAACAAAACCTAAGGAGGGAACAGGGAAACGGAATATACACGAGCAACAATGAAAACGAGCCTAGGAGACACTCGAGATATAGCACGCAGTGTGTGTGAAGGAGAAAGAAATTTTTGTGGATTTCCAACTTAAATAAAGCGTCAGTATGAAGAAGAAAAGTTTGCATTGGCGTGTATGCGGAAGTTCTAAAACAATTGAGGAGTTAAAAGAAATTACAGAAAAAGTTGTAGAGCGTTTTAAGCGTGTGTAAAATGTAACAATTTAGTTTGTATTGTGCGCTTTGATAAGTTCTCGTATTGTAGTGGTAAGTTGTCTTATTTCGAAGTCAAACAGCAATGTATCTCTATCGCAGATTATGTTATTATTTTAAACATTGCAATTTAAACATTGAAAAGTGATTAGCAAAATTTTTGCTCATACTTTGGTTTGTGAATCAATTTCAAATGTGTTTGGTTTAAGAGCTAGTCTAGTAATTATGATCATCAGGATCATTCAATACTGATATTGGTGTTTAGTGTGACTAGTTCAGAAATTTTTGTTTACGATTTATGTATTTTTTTTGCCCTATTATTAAATCAGTTCATTTATAGTCTGTTTATTTCGAATTCATGCTAGTTTGCCAAATATTCAAATACAACTAAAAATTTGTAACAATATCATGTTAATATCATGCCATTTATACATTGTACAAATTCAGAAACTAATATCTTGTTATAAAATATAATTCATTAATATATAAATTAAATAGTATCATGTTAATGTCATGTCATTTATATATTGTAGAAATTGAGAAAGTAATAAAACTATCTAGCTAGCTATCTTATTGTTGAAAGGAAAGCAATATCACATAAATCCAACAATATATTTGTTACAATATTAATTTGAATTTTCTAGCTCGTCATTTAATTTTCGGACGGTAGTTTGGATACCTTTGGTTTAGAGCAAGCCTGGGTAAACTTTTCAGTTCAAGGGTCGCATAGAAAACTGAAATGGAAGGGCGGGCCGCCATAGAAATATATAGTCATTAACGTACGCATAACCAACGCCAAAAACAAAAGAAAAAAAAATGAAAAGCGAAACATAACAATATCATTTTATTAAAATTAATCATTTTAATGAGAATTTGCTCTGCTGAAATTGGACATCTTGTCCTCTATACGTTCTTTTTCCTTTGAAATAATTTGCTGAAAAAATTTTGTTTTCTTCCTGAGTGGTATTCGAACCAACACTTGCCAGAAGGTACACAACCTCTAGACTATCAGAGACTAGATACTTAGACTAGATCTCTAATGATCTAGCAGTTATGACGTCTTGGATAGGTTTCTGGGAGACGTGGGTTCAAATCCCAATCAGGAGGAAACGAAATTTTTTTCTTCAAACATTTTTTGTTTACAAGACATTTTGCTGTGATACTTTATTGCTGAATTTTTATGTCTTTTACAAATTTAATATTATTTGTCATCAATAGCTTGCGGGCCGGACAAAAATAGGAGGCGGGCCTTAGTTTACCCTGGACTGGTTTAGAACGTCAGGAAGAACTTCTATTAACTATTTTTATTCCTTAAAATATTGTTGAATTTTTGTTCAACTTTAAGAAAGTGTAGATCATTTCGAATGTAATGATATCTTGCATTTTGCTGCGACGAATAACTCATAATATGAACTGATGTGTTCTTTGAAGAGATTTCAACAAAAAAGGACCTTATTAAGATATATTAACATTAAGAAATTTAGTCATTTAGTTTCGAAGTTTTCATCTCTTCCTAACAGCAGCTACGTTTTGAATTTGATAGTAAGCAGTTTTATAAACGCAAAAGGGATGTTGCAATGGAATGGCAACTTCTACCTGTGCACACTGCCTGGCCAAATTATTATGAATCTTATGTACCATGTAACAATGCCAATGTATGCAAACATTTTTTACTGACCTAAACATTCTAGTTCACCACGAAGTCCTATTAAAACGTAAAGACTTGGTGTAATGCAAAGTGAAGTGCAGCCTGAGTAAAAAGACTGAGCTGGTTGAGTCTGACTTCGAAAAGGGGTTCGTAATTGGAGCACGATGGGCAGGAGCATCCATAACGGTACTTAATAAAATTAATTATAAATCGTAACGGTACATAATAAAATTAATAATACTAATTTATTAAGTGGATTTCCAACCTCAGCGGAAAATTACGGAGCAAAATATACCAAGTGTATGAAGAATGGTAACTGCCTAAAAAACGTCCGCCAATCATGGCAAATGTGGGAAGAATAATGCTCTGATGGATTGGGACAGGCTTTTCTGGCACGAAGTGTACCACAAAACAGAGCAGGAGGGATTAAATTAACGGAAAAAATCTGGCAGTATAACGTTCTGTTGACGAAGAAAAAAGAACTTTTCGAAAGCATTAGATGAGAACCAGCCGAATGCAGTAGGTTTCGAACCTGGAGTTTCATCAGCTGAGAGAAATGACGCCTAACAGTACTTCAAAATCCAGAGAACTGAAAACTTTGAAATTTGGAAATCTACCACGATATAAAAATCTTTAATTTTCCGAAACCAACAGGATTCGAAGACTCCGTTGATGCAGGGCCGGACTTACGCATAAACTAACTAACTCACGATTGTGAGGGGCCTGAAAAATTTAAGTTTGAAGTTTTCTGTGCTGCAAAATGTTTTTTATATTGAAATTAATTTATTGTGCAAACTCTGTTGATCTAGGATTTACGCAGTATTTATTGTATACCAATGCTAATATAATGTTTTCACCATATCAATTTCATATTTGTTTTTTAATATTCCCTTCAATCAGAATAATAAATATATAACTTATTCGACTTTCAAAATTTTGGGGCCTCTTAAACTTGTCGTAACTAGGGCCTCAGCAGGTTAAAGTCCGACATTGCGTTGTTGCATGGAGCGACAAACCTAGTCAGTGGATGACTGGAAACGTATCGATAGTCAGACGAACCATGTTATACACTCTTTTCAGCAGATCGCCGACGTAGTGGGACTAACAATCCCATGAAACATGGTTGTCAGCGCATCATGTGTAGCTCTTACTAGGGACGTACCCAGAAGCGGGGGGACCCCTCCCTAAAATCCTGTCGTCTTATACTAAATCTCAAACTTGTCTACCTGCTTTGAAATTCAAAACAGTTGTCTTTGCATAATGTTATTTCAGCCCCATATTTTATGTTCGACACTAAAAAATAGATGAAAAAATCTATAAAATCTCATTCCTTATTCTTATTCTCACCTCCCCCCCCACCTCCCGAAGCAAAATTTTCGGAGACTCCCCGAAACTGAATTCTCGGGCCCCCCAAAACAAAAATCTCGGACTCCTCCGAAACTAAATCCTGGGTATGTGCTTGGCTCTTACGGTTGAAGGTGCTCGGATCAGTGTGATGGTATGGAGAGCATATTCTTGTCATTGATTGGGTTTCTATGTAGGATCAACTACTGAGTCGATGAGAGTTCAAGCAGAGGCAATGAGTTCAAAAGACAGCAATGAGAGTTCTGAAGCAATGCTAATAATGGCGAATCACATATTAACCTATCGGATAGGTGTTAGAAGATCAGCTTTTAAACTAATTTGTCAGAAAAATGTGTTCTGGATGGATATTGAGTTTTGCAGAGAAAATATTGCTGTTATTGTACACTTCACTGGATTATTAAGCTGTTGGGTTGAAAAAAAACGCAGTAAATTAGGGTAATGAAGAAAGGGAAATTAATTTAAAATAGTAGTGAGGAAAAAAAATCATCATATTACACTGAACTCTAGAATAATGAAATATTTCTCATAATGAATTTCTTTTTCGACCCCGACCAATTTGTTATGCAAAAATGTTTCTTTTTAGCGAATACCGGTGTAAAGAAAATATTAGTTTAATGAAATAAAATTTATCCCGATGCAAAAAATATCATCGGTATTAAGAAATTTATAAAAAGGAAATTTGTAAAAAAGAAATTTTTGAACGATATGTATAGCGTACATTTTTCGTTTTTTTAAACATTCGATTTTTAGCTCCTGTAATGATTTAAACCATGGAGGTAGGATGATTTAAATGTTGTGAAATATATTATGTAACCAATCACAGCGCTATGAATCACGTGCTATTGCACATTGACCGTGTGCATTTTTGCCGATCATACTGCGCGGCATAGATGCCCTTATATGCGAGAGCATAATACTTTAAAGCGGCGTTGCCTTATTTTCCTATCATAAAAGGATTCTCAAGCTTATATCTGTGCAATTTTGGTTGTATTGTATTGCAAGTAACGGTAGCATAAGCGGAAAGTTTTTTCAAAGCAGTTACAATGCATGCATTTTATTATTCGTTGAATTTAAGTTATTGTTATATTTGTTCGCAGCAAATCTGAAACTAACTGTTCTTTCATTGCTTTAATAGCAGCCAACATGGCACAAAATCTTCACCACTTCAAAATGACACGGAAAGATGTTCTGGCCAATGTGTTGCAGAGTTTCGACATTATTTAAGAATTCACAGAGCGATGCTTATTGGAACTGAAATTAAAAAAAAATACTACATTTTTTAAAGAGTAAACTCTGACACACGGTAAATTTCTTTCATAATGATTATTTTGCAGTATGCAACCATCATAGCACTTCTTTTATTGCATTTAAGTATAATGAATATATTTTAGTGACGCACTCGATTTCGTTATACTGACATTTCACTGTATATAACGGGCATAATTCCTGGGAGGACGGGACAGTGGAAACGTGTTCCGCGGCTGTTTGAACGATCACTCCCAAATTTGATGGAGTTGCTCATGTAGTATTAGCCCCTGCTGGGATAACTGATTGGATTCCAGCTGCAGTTTATCCCTCGATTGATGATTAATCAGTTTGAGCTGATGATTAATGCGATCAATTAATCGACTGATGATCATCAAAAAGTATCCGAACTTTCTATCGGTGCTGCCGTCGCCTACCTTGTGAATAGAGTAGTACGTTATCGACGACAGTTGTGACTGGAGTAGCACGTTAACGGTGAAGTTTTGAATGAACTTAATCGATCGGAAGAGTTATCAATGGATTACGTTTCGCGCCAAACTTTTGGCGTGGGTTTAACTAGTATGACAACTAAAATCAACAGATAAAATGTACTTGTTGGGGTTGGGAGAGAGTAATAGACGTTGGAAAGTCAGATTTTGAAGCAATATTTGTAAAGAAATACTTTACTTCAGTTAAGCGAAAAATGAGTAGTTTGAAGATGAAAAATTCAAACGATTTTGGAAAAAAATTCTTTTAGTACAGAAAAAAGTACAGAAAAAAGTAAACAGAAGTTTTTTTTCGGCAAAATCATGTGTAGAAGATTTTTCGGTAAAAATGTGCTCGACTTACATTGTTTCCAATTTTCACTGAATGTATTTTATATTACATCCAAACGGTGAAAACCCGACAACGGAAACACTTTTCGTAAGGGTGAACATATATAAAGTTGCATATTTATATAAAATTTGGAATGTTGCTCCTAATTCTTGTTGGTGCTGTTAAGATCAAGAACTCATTCTTCTAATTGAACATCAATACTAGGAAGCAGATTCCACCTGCTTGCAATTTTCAGGCAGCGGACTGCGAAATGTTTTCAACTGTCATCCATAACATGTTCACCAGTTGTTCATCCTCCAACTATGATGATATTATCAGTGGATACCACTCAAACATGCAATCTTGCATGTCATCTGTTCCACTTCAAAAAATAAGAGTAAAATGCAACAATTTTATCAAAAAAGCAAAAATTAATGTATGGCGGAAATGTCGCGATGATCCTAGTAGTAGTAGTGCTAACAAAACAGGCTACGGCATAGCTTCTAAAGCGTATAACAAAGTCGTAAAAAATGTCGAATCAAATAGACTTAACAGTTTATGCGATGAGCAGAATAGAAATTCCTTCTATAAAGATGCACGATCCAGGTTATGAGGTACAATCGCAATCCCCCATTAAAAACTCTCGACGGATCATATGCAACCTCTGATGCTGAGAAAACTACACAGTTGTCAAATACATTTGACTCTGCCTATGTTAGAGATTACGAATTCCAGTGTACCCCGAATTCAGCATTTGATGACTTCTCCGATGTGTTTGATTCTGCATTTGTATTGATCCTGAAGCGATTGCAAATATACCTGCAAGCTATTTTCCAGGGCCTAATAGATTTATCCCTTACTTTTCAAGTATCTTAATGGTAGAAACTTAGAATTGTTCTGCCAAGAATTTGTTGCAATTTGCCTGCCAAGAATTTGTAGGAATTAATATGTTCTCAATTTGATGAGAATTAGTCTGTCAAGAATTTTAAGAATTAAACTGACTTCAAATCAATGAGAATTAGTCTGCTAACAACTTATTCTGAATTAGTCAGCCAACATTTTAGTTTGCCAGTAATTTGTAAGAATTAAACTGTCATCAAATTAGTGAGAATTAGTTTGCCAACAGCCGTAATTAGTTGGCCAACATTTTAGTGTGCCAAGAGTTTGTAGATATTGGCCTGAAAGAAATGATAAAAATTAGTCTTCCAAGTATTTGTCGGAATTAGTCTCCAAGAATTCGTATGAATTAATCTTCCATCAACTTAAAACTTAAGAATTCTTCTGCCAACAACTGCTATGAAATTGGCAAGTGCGTGACATAAGTCACAATATATATATATATGGAAATTATATTACACGTACATATATACATAAGTTCTTTTCCAATCCGATCGATGTTCCTTTTTTTTCACCGAGGACAGAAGTAGGAAATGATAAAAATCGTGGACTTTCTAACTCGAGCTATGAGGAACGATCGAAAGTTCTCAATATTCACTCCTTGGAATGGAGAAGGTTGGTTCACGATCTAAACAATCTGTTATAAAATCATTAACAACTTTCTTTATTCAAATCCGGTTGAGCCTTTAATTCATGTCTTGTACTCTAGCAGAAGAAGGAGGCATCCTCAGTGTTCACATATTCTTCATACTAGAACAAGCTGTAAATATCACTCCTTCATATGCCGAGTTGGTAGTATTTGGAACTCTCTACCTCCTGATGTCCCAACTTTGCGTATTTTCGAAGAGCGACTAAATACAGTCGACATAGGCAAATTTCTAAAATGTTTTAAGTTTTAACCTTCTTTATGTATGCAATTATATGTTCTCAAAGTATTAACCATAGTGTAACCACATTGTAAACATCTTTTGTTGTAACATTTCTCTATTTTTGATGTATTGAGCGGTGTTAGCGTATATTTTTGTACCTTCCTCTTAATAAATAAATAAATCACCGCCCTTGTCCAGTTGGTTTCTTTGTATACAATATATGCTGTCTCTACATATTTAGAAATTCACGAGTCGGTACTGAAGGTAACTATTCGGTTAACGACTGTCAAAATTTTGAGATATTAAAACAACAGAATTTTTTCTCGCACAACGCGTTTTTTAAAAAAGCGTTATGCGCGATAATCTAGCTTACGAGGAATTCGGCAGTTGTGAGCAGCAAATACTACTTTCCAACAAGCTAAAAAAATAATTCCGAAAAGTGACTAACGTGTGGAGTCGTAATGAGCGAAATGTGAGTCACACATAATAAAAAACTAAACTGATTAAAAATTTAAATTATAAATAAATTAAAAATTTTTAAAATGCATATTTTCCTGTAGGGGGTTTCCTAAAAAGTAGCAAATAAACCAAAAAGCATATTGATGCAATCAGTCATTGAGTTCATATACACTTAAAAGGAACATAGGGCGCCGTTTTACCTACACAACAAAATTGCCAGAGCCCTATCTTCCTTTAAAGCGAATGCGAACGCAATGACTGATTGCATTTCCCGTGCTTCAAGGGGAAAGAAAGCATGGAAAGAAAGCAAGTGTCATAGGCTAAAACCGTTTTATAGCCTATGACACTCCCCGCATCCATAGCTTGTTACTTTCCGCACTCACCTTCAAGGGATATAGAGGAACAATCATTTTCATATTTCTCCCCTTTTCTAGGGGGGAAATATGAATATTTTCGGAGCTTATGACATTCTTTACGTCTGAAGCATTCATTTGACGTATTGCTTGTTACATTCGGCATTCACATTCAGGAGATATAGCGGAAGAATAGTTTTCATATTTCCCCATTTTTCAGGGTGGAAGAAAGTATATAGCCTATGACACTCCACGCGTCATAAGCTTTCATTTGACACATAACTTGTTGCTTTTCACATTCGCGTTCAAGAGATATAGGGAAACAATCTTGGGGGTCAGTTTTTCGTAGCCTATAACACTTCCCACGTCAAAAGCTTTCATTTGACGTATCGCTTGTTACTTTCGGCATTCGCATTCTGGAGATACAGCTTAAGAATAGTTTTCATATTTTCCCTTCTTTAGGGGGAAAAAGCGTGAGAGGTCAATTTTTTTTATAGCCTATGACACTCCTGGCGTCATAAGCTTTCATTTGGCACATAAATGATTAAGTTTCTCAATCGCGTCGAAAGATATGGTAGAACAACGTTTTGTCAAATCCACTAACCGACTAACTGACAAATTGTCAAAGCCAAAAGCAATACGATGATAGTTAAAAACAATCGAGTATCACAATATGTGATATAGCTAACTGTCAAATATATTTTTTTTAATTGGGTCATAGAACTCGCTAACTTTGATCATTGTTTTTGTTGAAATCTAGCTTGTATCTTAATAAGGAAAAATGTTATTGGACTGAAGAGATTCGAACCCGTAAAATCGAAGGTAATGAGTCGGGACCACTTTCAATACATTTAAAGTGTAGTACTTATGGTGTTATTATTTAAAGTGTAGTCCTAATGGAATGCTACGAAATTTGTTTGAGTTTTCTAGCTCGATTACTAGATGAGTTTTAAAGTATTAATTGTAATACAGTTCGACCCGGTTTCCCTCCTATGTAATGGGTTTGAAACCGGGTTTAATTTCGCCAGAGTATAGAACTCTATGAAATTTAACTATGAAAATAAAAGCCAAGCCTGTAGTTTCGTTGGGAAAAAAAGTTATTGCACTTAAAAAATTAAAAGACTCATCATAATCCTCAAGCAGCAATACCCTACGGAGGTCCAACAAGATCAGGCAATTTAGTTCTCCAGACATATTTGTCCTGAGCTACATCTACTGCATCTGGCCACTGCACACCAATTCTAACAAGGCCCTGTTTGACATTGTCTGCCCACCGCATCCTAGGTCTCCCCTCTCTTCTGAGACATTTAGGCACACTGTTCATAACCCTATTTGCCAATCTATAATTATTCATACGGGCAAATGGCCAAACCAACGAAGTCTCTCTCTGCACAATATGCTGCTTAAAGGAAATTGCCGACTCCTTTGCCTAACCTCATCATTAGTTACAAAGTTGAACCATCTAAAATTGATATTGAATGCCCAAGATACTGCGTAAGCATTTAGAATCAAAAGCATCTAGTTTCCTGTTATCTTGTTTACAAAGCATCCGAGTTTCACTACCATAACTGAACCTAGAAAGAACCAAACAATTACAGTGTCTAATTTTAGTTTTTAGGTGTATACGGCTATGTCTCCACACTTTCCATAGATTCTTAAAAGTCCCGGCAGCAATCCCTATTCGTCTATTAATCTCGTGCGCACATCACCAGTATCTGTTACATAGCACCCAAGTTAATTAAACTGTGACACCTGCTCAAGACTGCAACCATTCAGATTAACTGAATCACAATTGCCTGATAAATTTTCATCACTTTAGTTTTCTCTCTGTTTATAACCATAAGTATTCTAGTACCAGTCTCATCAACAGCTCGAAGGAAAGAGTTCATCTCATCAACATCATTTGCCAAAAGAACTAAATCATCAGCATAATTTAAATGAGACATTTTTGTATCTTCATACCATTTAAGGCCAAAATCTTTTCCTTGCAGTGAATTTCGCATAACATAATCAATAACCAAACTGAAGAGAAAAGGAGACAAAATGCACTCTTGTCGAACACCAGCAGTAATGCTAAACCAATTTGTACAAGCCTTATCAACTCTCACACTCGACTCATTGTTATTATAGAGAGCTTTCATTATGTTAACCAACTTGTCTGGTATACCATATGATTTTACAATCAACCACAAATTATGACGATCAACAGAGTCGAAAGCCTTTCTGAAATCAACCAAAGGTTTCTGAAATTCTAAATATTTCTCAAGAATCAGCCTGAGTGAAAATATCTGATCTACACATCCTCTACCACTTCTCAATCCATATTGCTCATCACGCCTGTCAACCAGAATTCCTAATCCTATTAAGCAAAATTATGCAAAGAACTTTAGCTGGAACAGAAAGTAGGCTGATACCCCTATAGTTATCAAAAGAACTGCGATCGCCTTTTTTGAAAATAGGGATGATAACAATAGCTCTGGGAAAATCCTTAGGAACCATGCCTTTATCATAAAAGATATTCAACATTTCAGTCTTCCGAGTGGTAACCAAAACATTCCCATCTGTAAGCATTTCCGTAGTAATTTCATTTACCACTGGGGAGTTATGAAGTTTAAGTTTACAAATAGCCAAAATAACTTTAGTTGTGTATTAAAGTCAACATTACAAATAATGGGTTGGGTTGTTTTACCTCTGAGCGGTACTTTTTTGCACCCCATTGGGCTAAATGGCCAGGTCACAAGAACCCAGAAACTCAGAGAAAGTTATGGAAGGGGATCCACTGGAACAGCTATTGGGAGACAGATGGTAGCCTCCCATCATCCAGCGTGTTCTTTAACGTGCCCAGGAGGTTTGGCTCTCCCACACACGGGCCACGGCTTAATGTTCCATCCGACGGATGTCGGTCTTTCCAAGCCCATCGCTACAAACAATGGAAGTGGAACTAACCACATTGTTTAGAACATCACTAAAATTCTCAGCCCACGTTGTCAGGACAGAATCCTCACCTTCTAAAACCTTACCTTGTTTATCCTTCAATCCTTGTAGACCTGTCCGTTTTCTACAACAGAAAACATTAATTATCTGGCACAGCTCTCTGCTGATGTGTTGTCTAACTGCTTCCTCGGCTTTGTCAGCGACACCATCAGGCCAAAGATTCTTATCAGCACCTAAATGATTCTTTACACGTTTACTAAGCTCTCAATAATGCTTTCTATTAGGACTGGTAGGGTATTAATTAAGGACATTCCTGTCGTTCTTTCTTTCTGAAATCAGCTCAAGTGCCTTATCACTCAAATAATTCTGTCTCCTCTGCTCCTTTTTTCCCTAAAAGAGTACTGTTAATTTCCAAAAAAGCCTGCTTAAATGGTTCCATTCTTCCTCAACTTCAATAGTAAGCAAACCCTGACTCTCATGATGACTAAGTAACCTATCATGGTAACCTCTCATGATGACTAAGTAACCTATCTGGGTCTTTCAGAGCTTCAGTATTAAAGCTAAATTTTTTAACCTGAGCACAACACTTTGTAAGTTTAAGATGAAAAGCACTTTTAACAAGGAAATGGTCAGATCCAATTTTTGCTCCCCTATATGGCCTGATTTTCCTAACAGAAATAGCCCATTTGCTCTTACTTAACATATAATCAATCATATTCTTATGCAGCCCATCAGGTGAAACCCATGTATGTTATGGTGTATGTTATGGTGTTTGTAATAAGTGTTAGTTATTCTGAAACCGTTGAGTTTACTTACCTGTAGGAGACGTTGCCCATTGCCATTGCAGTGAACTACCAATACTAAGAGGGCCTATCACCCCTCCCCAAAGGTCAGAAACAGCACCAATTGAAGCCACTTAGAACAACGGTAATATCTCCTTTCTTGACAGAATTCCAAATATCCTGAAGTGGTCCATAAAACCTATCCTTCTTATCGTCATCGGCATCCTCAGTGGGGGCATAACAGCAGATAACATTCAAGTCTTTAACGCTTGTCATATTTTGCTGTAAGAAATCTTTCATTAATGCACACATATACTAGCGTGTCTGCTGAGAAGCATACCTACGTCTTGGTGATGCTTATTATCGTTCCTCCCTGAAAAGTGAAATTGAAGATTATTTTTATGAATCTGACCTTTATCTGTCTATCTGGTCACTCGCAAGCCGAGAATATCTAAATGATAATGGTGGAATTCTTGTGTGAGAACATCAAGAGAAAAAGCTCTGTGCAGAGTCCTCACATTCCAACTACCTAAGGAGAGAAAATGGTTAGTAGGATGTTTAAAGAAACTATGTTTATTGAGAGAGGGAATGCCAACAATATCAAACAGCCCCCTAATAGCAGGCATGGGGCAAAGACCTGTTCCCCCACCACTAAAGGCTCCAATGTAGAATTTGACGATGCCAGTGGAAGCAAAGAGTTCAGTGCCTGTGATGACCTCTGCTCAGGATTATCCACCAGCTGATAAACATATCCTGTGAATCTTTTCACTTGGGGCTGTCAACCCACAAACAAACAAAAACACAGAAGTCCACCAGTGCAGCAAATTCAGGATCTATAATCAAGCTCAGAGCCTTATATCAGTCCAGTCGGTTTAAATTGTCAGCACCAGGATCCTGTGTGGTTGACCATTCCTCAGCAGGGTAAAAAAAAACAACAAAGTAGCCATAATTGTCCAGATCAGTAAGCCATGCTAATCTGGCAGCTCACCCTTTCCGTTCACTTCCACAAGAGAGTATCTCTTTTGAAAGGTACTAACGGTCTGCACCACGAGAAGGCGGGGTCGGACATTAGGTGCTAGGCCTGGCTGGTTCTATGCATCATCACAGGGGATTGGTGCATATCTCTCCTTACAGTACCTAGCTACCATTTACAGACCATTACAAGAGTCAAGTCCGTAAAATGAAAAGTAACGAGTTGAGACAGCTTCCGATACATTCAACATGTAATACTCACTGAATGCAATCTAATGACGTTAGTTTGAGATCTGCGGCTCAATTAGAAGACAAGTTATGAAGCTGCAAAGTGAAGAGGGTTCGACCCACTTTCTCGATTACGTAACGGGTTCGAAACCTTCTGTGATTAATTTAACTGAATTAAGTCCAATAGTATAGCGTTCTGTTGACGAAAACAGGAACTAACTTTTCAAAATTTCAGATGGTAACAATCCGAATGCAGTGTGGAATAGGTTTCGAATCCGTAAAACCAAAAGTGATGGATCAAAACCTCTTCCGATACATTGAACATGTAGAGCTCGGCAAATGCAATTAGAGAACGTTGGTTTGAGATCTGTATCCCAGTTAGAAAACGAGTTATGTAGCTTCAAAGATAAGAAGACGGTCAGGCCCACTTGCACCACTAGACATGTGGTACGAGGCCGATTCTAATGGTCGCAAAATATTGATCGTATATAAATATTATTTACACTGATTTCATTTGGGAGAATTAACAAACATATATGGCATTAGAAACATAAAATAAAATAAATGTTTACGTACAATATCACATGTAAGTAAAATGGAGTACAGGTAAATGATTGCTTTGAGATGAAAGCAAATGAAACATTTGTAACTTATAGCATTTAAGATATTTACACAGGTCCATGCTTCGTGAATGCTTTTTAAAAACGGCTGTGGCCGAGTGGTTAGCGCGCTTGGTTACTGGTCTAGAGACCCCGGTAAGGCATGGATATTTTTGGTGTTTTTCTGCTGAGGTCACGCAATCCTCACAGACGTTCTACTATGGCATATAAACTGACAGGTTCCTGTCAGACCTCTGTGGCAAGCAGCTGCTTGAGGGGATATTTATTGTTTTTATTTATTTATGGTAGAAGAGATGACAACGAACATCCGAATGATCATTCCGTATTCTTCCTATTCTACAAACAAAGAAGTGGTATATGGAATCTCTTCTTGCAATTGGTATGTTTTTGAGCTGTCACAGCAGGTGTCTAGTCCTGCTACTGACTATGGGAAAGAAAGGTTGTTCGGGATTAAAGTACAAAAGTCCATGAATGATTTTGTAGCATGTGATTAAAACATAGTCAAGTCGTCTCCACTCCAGAGAGTGCTGGAATAGTTCCCTCAATATCTATTGATACGATTTGTTGCGAAAGCCCAATAGTTTTTTGTAAAAGATATCTAGACTTTTTCAACAATTTCAATATCATACACACGGTAAGAGGACCATACTGGAGCTGTGTATTCTAGAATGGGCCGAACATACAGTATATGATCAAAAGTATCCAGACACTCGTGTAAACTTCCTATCCCGTGTCGCCGAATGAACTACTGTGGATAGGAGTATAAATTGGTATGTTTTTTTTCTTGTCAAGATGAGGAATACTCCTGGTGGCATTAATATCACACTACACTTCTATATATACACGAATTTATTGACATATGTACAGCACAAGATCTCAAGTCCTACACCGACGGAACAAGGCTAAACTCAGTCTGGGGTGGCAATCTCACTTCCTGCTACACCTCCAAGATAGCTTCCTTCATCTTCAATGCCAGCGAGAGAGTGATCCTCTCCGCTCGGTCACGTGACAGGGGTCAGGGTCACGCGTAAGAGTCTCCAATACCCGGCAGGCCTTCAGCTGACCATCAACTCCTAGAACTGCTGGCCGAACCCAGGACTTACTTTGCACGAAACAAGAATGTTTCGCCTGGCTCTCATGGCTGCAATGGCCACCCTATTGCTGTTAGGAGAGGGGAAGCTATGGGATGGAGCAATGGCCACGTCAACCAGTTCTCTCCCTCTTCCTAGCTGCTAGTGAGACTTACAACTCGCGCATCCGCAATCTCCCCCTAATAGGAAAGGAATTAATATCGCATTGGTCTACCGTTTGCTGCTATCACAGCCTGCGCTCTTTGGAGAAGGCTTTCCACTAGATTTTGGTACGTTGCTGAGGGAATTGTCTTCCATTCTCTCACAAGAACATTAGTGAGGCTGGTCACTGATTACAGTCGGTTCGGCCTGACTTGCAATTGGCGTTCCAATTCATCCCAAAGATGTTTTCCATAGGGTTGAGATCAGGCTCTGTGCAGGCCAGTCAAGTTCTTCCACACCCATCTCATCAAACCATTGCTGCACGGTCCTCACTTTATGGATGGGGACGTTGTCATGTTGGTGCAGGAAAGTGTCTTCATCGAACTGTTGCCATAAAATTGGGAGCACAGAATTTTCGACAATGTCTTTCCAGGCCATGGCGTTCAGAGTCCCGTTCATTGGAACTTGGGGACCCAGCCCGAACCATGGAAAACATCTGCAGAGCATGATGCCTTCTCCACCAAACTTCACAGTTGGCACAACACAGTCAGGCAGGTAGCCTCTACCTGGCATACTCCACACCCAGATTCATCCGTCCGACTGCCAGAAGGCAAGGCGTGATTTATCACTCCAGAGAGTTTCCATTGCTCAAGAATCTACTGGCACCGTGCTTTACACTACTCCACTTGGCATTGTTCTTGTTGGAAATGGTCTTTATGGAAACCCATTTCCTGCACCTCGCAATGAATTGTTCAAACACGTCAAAGCGGGCGGTGCTGGCGTTGCTTCCAGAGGCATTTTGGAACAGTTGTTTGGAACAATGAACCAACCGTTCATTGGAACTTGGGACCCAGCCCGAACCATGGAAAACATCTGCAGAGCATGATGCCTTCTCCACCAAACATCACAGTTGGCACAACACAGTCAGGCAGGTAGCCTCTACCTGGCATACTCCACACCCAGATTCATCCGTCCGACTGCCAGAAGGCAAGGCGTGATTTATCACTCCAGAGAGTTTCCATTGCTCAAGAATCTACTGGCACCGTGCTTTACACTACTCCACTTGGCATTGTTCTTGTTGGAAATGGTCTTTATGGAAACCCATTTCCTGCACCTCGCAATGAATTGTTCAAACACGTCAAAGCGGGCGGTGCTGGCGTTGCTTCCAGAGGCATTTTGGAACTCAGTGTTGAGTTGGAACCGAGGACAGGCGATTTTGTTGCATCACCCGCTTCAGTACTCGACGGTCCAGCACTCACCACCGAGTTCCATAAAATTTTGGAATTTTACTTCGCCTACCCGTTTGCGATTGCGTCCTGTAAGTCATGTAATGACTACAGGGTCATGGCTGTGTTGCTCCTAGGCATTTCCACTTCACAATAACATCGCTTACAGTTGATCAGTGTAGCTGCAGCACACTGAAATGTCCCGAATTGACTTGTTGCTAAGGTGGCATCCTATGACCTTGCAACATTGAAAGTCACTGAGCTCTGCCGTGTATGACCCATTCTTCTGTTCATGTGTGTCTATGAGGTTTGCCAGGCCCGTGCGTTCTTTTATAACTATTTGGGCCATGGCTGTGGCGTATGTGAGCGAATTCACTACTCAGAAGAGGTTGTCCGGACACTTTTGATCAGATAGTGTATGTGATGAATGCTTTTACAAGGGTGCTTGTGCTACTGCTGTAGCATTTCAAAATCATATGCACGACACGGTTGGCCTTCATAGCAATGGAATTGCAGTGTTGTGAAAAGGATAAGATGGGAGTTACGATGATGCCCAAATCTGTGTGTCTTTCACTTTTTTCCGTAACCTAGGAATCAAGAAAGTAGGTGTGTTGTATGCTATTGTGGCCTGTATTAAAGACTGTAGTTTTACCATTCGAGATAGGAAGAGCATTAAGTATGCTCCACTGTGTAATTTTATCGCACGCTTTCTGAAGTCAATGATGGTCGTCAGAGTTCGAAAGAGTAGTGTAGAATTTGACGTCATCAGCGCAGACAAAACTGGCAACAGGTTTTAAAACAGAAGGAATTTAACTGGTGACAATGACGAAAAACATTGTATTTAAAACAGAGCCTTGTACGATACCACTAGTAATTTCTTTAACTGGTGACAATCTGTTTGCCGACGTAAATCTGTTGAGTGCGAGTCGAAAATAAGGCGTGCAATAATTGAAGCATTTTGCTGGGATTACCGTAATTTGCTAGTTTTTCAAACAAGATTGATCTTGTAAGCTTGTCAAAGGCTTTTTCAAAGTCAAAGAAGATGATGTCAATTGATTTGCCATGTATTTAGGCAATCAAAGATCTGTATTGTTATTCATCGACCAGGTCGGAAATTATGTTATTGCATAATAGAAAAGAAAGCAATTTAGATAAAATACAACGCCCCATAATTTTAAATGTGATGCTGGTAAGAGAGATGGTCGATAATTTTTTGAATCAGTAGGATCGCCCTTTCTTTTGAAGATAGGAGAAACAATAGTATGACGTCAGTCTTTAGGTATATTGTCAGCTTCATAACAAGTATTAAAGAGAGAAAACAGAGTTTGGTAGAGATGCTACCATTTAGATACTTGAAAAGTAAAGGAGAAATTCCATGAGGCCCTGTACAACATCTTGCAGGCGAACTGTACAATATCTTACAATCGTTGCAGGATAAAATCTTGCCATCAAATGTAGGATAAAATACATCGAAGAAGTCATCAAATGCTGAATTCAGGGCACATTGGAATTCGTGATCTCTAACATAGGCAGAGTCAAATGTATTTGACAACTGAGTAGTTTTCTCAGCATCAGAGGTTGCATATGATCCGTCGAGAGTTTTTAATGGGGGATTGGGATTGTACCTCATAACCTGGATCGTGCATCTTTATAGAAGGAATTTCTATTCTGCTCATCGCATAAACTGTTAAGTCTATTTGATTCGATATCTTGCACGATTTTGTTTATACGCTTTAGAAGCTATGCCGTAGCCTGTTTTATTAGCACTACTACTACTACTAGGATCATCGCGATAATCTTGCTTTCCTGATAAAATTGTTGCATTTTGCTCTTATCTTTTGAAGTGAAACAGATGACATGCAAGATTGCATGTTTGAGTGGTATTCACTGATAATATCATCATAGTTGTAGGGTGAACAACTGATGAACATATTATGGATGACAGTTGAAAACGTTTCGTAGTCCGCTGCATGAAAATTGTGTCTAGCAAGTAGAATCTGGTTTGTAGTATTGATGTTCAATTAGAAGAATGAGGTCTTGAGCTTAGTTACATCAATCAAGTATCAGAAGTAAAATTCCATATTTTATATAAATATGCAAATTTATATACACCAAAGAGCCAAAACATTATGATCACCTGCCTAATATGATATTGGTTCTCCACATTCCGCCAAAACAGCTCTTACCTGGTGAAGCATGACGCTACAAGATTTGCAAAGGTGTCGTGTGGTATCTGGTACCAACTGTATTACCAGCAGATCCTTTTACTCTTGTAAGTTACGTGGTTGAGCAGCCACAGACCGGATATGCTGTTCCAACACAAACCACAGATGCTCGATTGGATTGGTGTCTGGGGAATTTGGAGGCCAGGGTAATACCTGAAAGTCTTCCTCATGTTCCGCAAACATTTTCGAATACTCCGGGCAGCGAAGCATGGCGCAATATCCATCTGAAAGAAGGCACTACTAGAGGGATATATTGTTGCCAAGAAAGGATGTACCTGGTTTGCAATGATGTTTAGGTTGGTGGTAGACGTCATAGTTTCCTGCACATGAATGACTGTATCCTGGATTTCCCAGCAGAACATTACTCAAAGCATTACATTTCCTCCACCAGCTGGTTTTCGTCCACTGTGCATCCTGGTGCCAACACTTTCCCAGGCACATGACGCACACGTTCCCGGCCGTCCACATGGTGCAACAAGAAGCGAGATTCATCAGACCAGACGACCTTCTTCCAATCATTCAAGGTTCAATTTCGATGTTTGCATGCCCATTATAGGCGCTTTCGCGGTGAACCGTGATAAGCATGGGCACTCGCAGCAGCCTGTGGCTATGCAGCCTCATTTTCAACAGGGTTCAATATACCTTTGCAACTCCACTCAGACCTAGGTGGAATTTTGAATCCAATGTGTTTGAAAGCATTTGTCAACTATTAGGCATTCAGAAAACCAGACAACTTTCCTATACCCTCAGTCGGATGGTACGGTTGAGAAATTCAATAGGACAATTGCCCAACATCTAGCATTGTTTGTCGACGACCATCAACGTGACTGGGATCGCCTGCACCACTCCTTTTTGTTCGCATACAGAACAGCAGTGCACGAGACAACTGGACAGATACCTTCCACGATGCTCTTTTGGAAGAGAATTACGTCTTCCCTGTGACCTTTTACATGGTGGGCTCGAAGTAATGCCTGTGTCCACTCCACAATACGTACAAGAATTGCAAAAACGACTAGAAGAAATCCACCACTCCGTCAGACATATCATCAACTTGGCAAGCGAGAGAACCAAAACGAGGTACCACAGTAAAACAAATGGAACTGTTTTCAATCAAGGAGATATTGTCTGGCTGTACAATCCACATAGAAAGAAGAGACTTTCTCCAAAATTTTAGAAACCTTGGGAAGGTCCACATACAGTAGTTAACAGGATTAACGACGTATCGCATTCGTCGACGTCCTTCTACAAGCGCAAGAGGTTCACATGGATCGTTTGGACATTTCATCGAAGAACTGAAGAAACGTCGGAATCCGGAATTGTTCGGGACGAATAAGCCTTAAGGAGGGGGGCAATGTTACGACAGATGAACATGTTACAACGAACTTGTGATATGATATATCGTCTTGATGCTCGCGTGAACTACAGCGTGAGAATTACGCCACTAACTACTTCGAACGAACTTAAAAAATAGTATAGGAGAATTGTAATTAGGAAGATTTTGTGTGAAGGTCAACGTAGTTTCTTTAAGTCTGTTCAGTAGGGTATAAAGAAGAAATGTTTTCATTTGGTGTGTTGTTCGCGGGAGGTTAAATAAGTTTATTAGTGTTGATCCTGTTAGCGGACTGGAAGAAAAAGAAGGATGCTTAGAACAATTAAAGATGTGGCTGAGGAGAATATATTTTAGTCGAACAAGCAGAAACGATCCCAACTTTTCTGTAGAAAGAGTTCAATTGATATATAGCTATATTTAGTTTATGTACAAATTGGTAAGGTTATTCTTTATAGATTGCAGGTTTGTTCACAGATATGATTGTGCGACTTATCGACTGTTGTAAAAGCCTTATTTTCTCTTTGTAGGAATAGCAAAAAAGTGCTTTTTTCTTGTGAATGTTGTTTTTTATACTGATTAAGATTTGTGTTGGTTGACTTTAGTTTATATAAATGTTTTTATTCACACTTTTGTAAAAATATTTAATTATTCTAGAATTTTAATTGTTAAACAATATTTTTGAACTCACGTTCAGTTTCCATCCGTTTAATTCATAACATTATATTCAGCAAAAATTGCAAACAATGTAAGTCGAGCACCTTTTTACGAATAATTTTCTTTTAAGCACGATTTTGCCGAAAATACCTTTTTTTACTTGTTTTTCTACTAAAAGAATTTTTTCCAAAATAGTTTGAATTTTTCATCTTCTCAACTGAAGTAAAGCATTCATTTACAAATTCTGACTTTCCAACGTCTATATTAGTCTCTCCCAGCTCCCAACAACTACATTTTATCTGTTGATTTTAGTTGTCATATATTTTATCAACTAATGTTTTTAAACAAATCTTTTTCTATTACTCTACTGCATTTTTTTCAACCCAACATCTTAATAATTCAATGGAGATGTGTGGTAGCAGCAACATTTTCTCAGCAAAACCCAGCATATCAGAACTTTTTCTCACAAATTAGCTTAAAAGCTCATCTTCCAAAACCATGGGCTTCGCCACAATTAACAATGCGTCAGAACTCACATTGTGTCCACTAGACGCGTCACTTCCCAGATGTATAAAGGCACCTTGGACAATCAGGTGCTGCCGATGATGCATCATTTTTACCCTAGCAGATGAGGAAAATTCAAAGTAGGTGGAAAACATTCCACCTCAGGTACAAAATGTCATCTGTATCTGCAATGGCCCGTCGAATCATTAGGTATGTGTTCATAATAATTTAGCCAGAGAGAGTGCATATTTGGGGTGTCAGTTAAAGGTTTTAACGAAGGTATAGTAACCCCCATTGCATGCAAACAGCATAAATTCAATGTTAAGTTTTCAGAACGGAAACTATTGGGTTTGTGTATGTATTAAAAACTGTTCTTATCTATTCCATTATTTACATTGCTTAATTATAGTTTGGATGCTGAAGTTCATACGTATATCTTAATACAATTTTCATTAATGCACAAGAGTGGCAACAGTAGTGGCCAGTAGTGCAAATTTTGTCTTCTATTTATAGATTAAATTTTAATGTAAGTTCTAACTAATACGTTTCAAGATTTTCTGTCCTAGATCAGGAATATATATATCAGAAAAAGAAGAAATATCAAAAGTTATTCAAATATGGAATTTTGAGGATTTAGAAAGAATAAAGAAATAAGTTGTCGCCATGTAAAAATTTCATTATGTTTTGTTTTATTCGAACTATGTTAATGAGTAATGTAGATGACCTACTAGAGTGTAGAGTTTTTCAAAATCTGGAATTTTGACAAATTATTGAATATTTAATTATTAATAATTATTTCAGATAAAAATAATGCTAAAATGCAAATTATTCCTGGAGAAAATGTATATGATAAAGTATACTATAAATGGGGACAGGATTTAAAAGTAATTGCAGGAAATATCAGGAGTGTAAGGAAAAATTCAAATCCAGCCAATACAATTCCGCCAGGCATATTTGTATTGACCGAAACTTGGGTAAATGAAAATGAGTTATATTTACATACACATGGATACAATTTATATGAAAACTGCAAATCAAAAAGTAGAGCTGGTGGAATCATTGTTTATGTAAAAATAATATTGTAATAAATAATTATTGTACTGAATTTTCAAATGCTGATATGGTTCAAATCCAATTAAAAATGCAATATTAAAATGTAATATTATATTTGTATAATATGCACTTTATTGGCATTTTACAGGCCTCATATTTATACAAAAGGAATTTTCTAGATGAATTAAAAAATGAATTTCAAATAAATATTTTTTGTTATAATGGGAGATTTGAATTTTGACATTAGATCTAGAGATAATTTAAATGCATGATATTTGCGATTGATGCAAGAAACAGGTTTCTATATGGGTCTTATATATATATGGCATTTTACAGGCCTGATATTTATACAAAAGGAATTTTCTAGATGAATTAAAAAATAAATAGATATTATCCTATCCAAATAAATATATAATACAACGATATATGTAATTTTATCTTATTACCAGAGAGGAATCGCAAACTTGCTTGGATCATGTGTTTGCATGTGTTCCAAATTCGCACTATAGACCATTACTTTGTAGGTTTAATTTTCCGAACTAATTTAAATCAAAATCTAAAATGTGTCAAAAATGTTAAAAAACTTGATATAGAACAATTGAGGGAATTAACAAAGGAGAATAATTGGTGTGATATTGCAAACAATGACAATTTAAGCGTGTATAATTTGAATCTTTAACAAGAGAGTTGCAGCAAATGTTTAAAGCCTCTAGTAAAGTTGAAAGTTTAAGGGATGATAAAAAGAGAATTAAACCCTGGATTAGTCTAGGGCTGATACAATGCGTGAAAGTCCTACGATAAATACAACGATATATATAATTTTTGCAGCAACAATCAAGTTCGAAAGTTACAGAAATGCTCTGCTTAATATAATCAGACAAACGAAATGCAATTATTATAGAGATAAAATTTCAATTTATGGAAATGTGAAAAAAACAATAACAGATAATAAATGAGTTATGAGGTAATAGAAAAAGTAAGATTTTTCCAACAGAAATGTTATATAATGATAAGATGCATCATTTTGAAGAAAATTCTTTAGTCTTTGCAAATAGATTTAATGGTTATTTCACTGGGGTAATTAGAGATTTAATTAGTCAGATACCTGAAATACGAACTGATATTCATTCAAAGATTAATACAATTGTACGAACTTTTTTCCTTGGTACAATTTTATTGGTTATACAGAAAATGATGTAATGGATGAAATAAGATCTTTAAGGAATGGGAAAAGCATGAGGAAAAAACAATTGTCTTACACCATATATTTTAAAACTGCTATGCTCACATATTAAAGGAATTTTATGTACGTTAATAAACAATTCATTTCAAAAATGATGATTTTCAAAAAGCTTCAAAGTCGCAACTGTCGTTTTAGTGCATAAAGGGGGAGGTAGAAATAATCCTGGAAATTGCAGGCCAATTTTCATTTTATAGAATATTTTAAAGATTATTGAAAAACTCTTGAAGAAAAGAATTGTGAAATTTTCATATGACAACAAATTCTTTTCTATAAATCAATATGGATTTAGAGAGCAAGTAGGTACTGAGGATGCGATTTTGAGATTGACATCAATAGTATATAAAAGAATAAACGAAAATTTGAAAGTGACTGTATTTTTTCTTGATATATATAAGGCATTAGTAGACCACGACTTACAACTGATCACTCTCACATGATTCACTGATCTTCTTCTGATTCACTCTCACATGATCTTCTTCTTAAACTGTATAGTTGTGGTCTAAGAGGTCTAATTTTTGATTGGTGTAAAAGCTACTTAAGTGACAGATTATATAAGTAATGAAAATTTTCGGTGTTCACCAAAGTTCAGTTCTAGGACCTATTCTATTTTTAATTTATATAAATGATCTATGTAATCTGGAGTTAAATGGGAACATAATTATTTTCGCTGATGATTATTTTCGCTAATTACCCCACTGCATAAGTGATTACTGCTCCGGATGTGGAGTCTTTCATTACAGCAGTAAATTCCGATTTGAATAAAATTAGAGGTTGGTTTCTGAAAAATAAATTACTTTTAAACAAAGACAAAACAAAATATTTATTCCTGCGCTTTAAGGGAAAAATATTTATTGCAAAGTAAAATTATTCATCATGATACGTGTTGTAATATTCTGGATTGTAAATGCCTTCCAACAGATGGAGTTGAAAGTTTTATATATTTAGAAGTCTGTTTGGATTATAAATTGAAACGAACGTATCATATATCATATTTAAAACGAAACAAATTAATGTTCTAATACCAACACTATGTTATGTTTGAAACCTTCTCGACATTTCATTATTAAAATTTTGGGACAACTGTTGGGTAATGTCCTACTTGAAACATGGAATTATGTCATGGGGAGGTGTGTAATTTACTAATGTAAAAAGCCTTATAATAACACAGAATCGTGTAATACGATGAATTATGAAAAAAAGGAAATTTGGTAGCGTCGAAATATATTGTATATTAGTAAACATTCTTCCGCTAAGAAAAATGATATGGTTTTAGTATTTTGATGAATGCTAGTAAAAAGTGCTCTCATCAAATTTTGTCAATAACAAATTCTAATACAAGACAGAGTGAAAGTCCTAATATTTATGCTATAATAGCTAGAAAAACTACAATCGAAAAACACTATATTTATTTGGAACCAAAAATTTTCAACTCATTACCAATTACTATTAAAAATGAAACGAGTATTTACAAATATTCAAAAAATCATCACAAATATTTTGATGAAATAGAAAATATTGAAACCATGTTATGACGAAGTAATCATTATAAAAACTACTATTTTTAACTATAAATCATTGTATCATAATTATTATCGGGTTCACATTACTCTTGCTAATGTTTTAACCAACGTATAATTTAAATTTTTAGTTTACTAACACCACGGGCGACGCCATGGTCTTTAGTCGTGTAGTGTAGTTATTTTTCTAAAAAAGTTTGTATGTTCATATATCAGGAGTATATGTAACTGCATACCATGTATTCATATCTATGGAAATAAATGATTGATTGATTGATTCATTGATAATGTAAGAGACGATTTGTACTCAGCAATGAAAATAAAATCAGAAAAATCAAGCAAAAAAGGACAGAAATAAGAAGTTTCCACATGGATAGGGCAGGATATAGGGGGAGAATCTAGAAAGGGTAATGGAGGAAAAACATGATAAAACATACGCATATTTCACGCATTTTTAAAGACCTCTAAACGGAGGGTAAAATATTATATTGCAATACAGTCATCAAATGAATCAGCAATTGAATATAAGTAAGGTTAACATACCAGAAAACTCGTATGGGGCTTATTGTTCTTTTCACCATTTTCATTTTTCCTCACTATGATGCATCTTAAACGACTTCGTAAAGTTAAAGCAGCATGACCTAAACAGGAATATTAAATTGTGCACATTAATTGTATAAAATCATTTCAAATATATTAATACACACACACACACACAAGCATGGTCAAGGTGTCCATGCCCCCCACTTTTTGAGAATGTTATTAAGGGTCAAAGTGAGTATAGATAGGGTGGGTCCAAAACGTTCTGTTTTATCAAGCTTATTCTAGAGCCACTGAGAAGACTCTCTCTCTGTGACGTCATGTCGGGAAGAGCTGAGCCAAAGGATTTACAGATTCGACCGTTCTTTCGCATCTTTTTTGTTTTGATGAAATTTTTCTTTGAGAAGACTTTCAGGCAATTTGTTTTTTGATCATGCCCAACTGTGCAGTAGCAAAGTTTATGAATTATATTTCGAAAAATAAGAAAAACAATGTTTCTTATTCATTCCCATCAGAAGAAAACTTAGTAAGAAATGGGAGACAGTGTTGACGTCAAAAGAAATTCGATGTGCAGCATGCTAAGATATGGCGTAAGCATTTTTGAGATGCCTGTTATGATCGTGATCTATGGTGAGAACTTTTAGGATTTCCTGTTAAAGATAAACTTAAAAGGTAATACCATTCCAGATAAAATTTACTGCAACAGGAAAATGCAGTCTTGGTTACGACGACTGACTCTACTCAGACCAAACGATTGTTGTCTTGGGAAAAATGGAAAAGTGTTTGAAAAAATAAATCCCTAACCCAAAAAACTACGACAAAGTGCCCAATAAAAAAAGTACACTGATATTCAAAAGTTAAGCATAGTTGACAAAGTAAGCTATAGTGAACAAACAATCGACGAAAACAACAACAAAAGGTACGTGAAGATAACGGCGGGTGCAAACGTGGGAGTTATGATGCAATAGCATGTGACTACATAAAATTTGTATAATAGACAAGAACTTCAAATCTGTAATTTTATAAATAACGGAAGAGAAGTAGAAACCTCATTTCTTGTTGCCAGCGCATTCTGTTTGTGCTTGAGCTGACTTGTTGCATTAACGATATGTCACACATAGCATACAGGGATATCATAAAGATGTATATAGATGTCCTTACACGTTGTTGGGCTATCGGGCCGTTGGAATCAGGCCGAACATAGAGTGATATTGCCAGGGTAATAGGCCGTGGTGTCAAGGCTGTGGAGAAGATATCAAGAGACAGGAGACATTAGTATACCACGACTTACAACTGATCAGGATAACAAGTATGTGGCACTAAAAGAGAGACATAACAGACACATGTCAGAGAGAGAGCTCTCTCGAAAGCTGTCTGCGGCTCGTGGATGAACAGTGTTGATGCAAACGATATACAGAAGGTTTCGTGAACAAGGACTCTGTGCCAGACCACCTACAGTTTCATTCCACTCATTCCGTTAGGGAGAAGAGGTAAGTTGTTTTAGTACAGGTAATACCGGGACTGGACTACAAGCCAATGTTTTCTTCCGTGATGAATTCAGATTTAGTTTACAGAGTGCAAATCATCGTGTTGTCATCTAGTGAGATCCAGGAGTCCGTTATCACCCCTGAAAAATCGGTGAAATGCACCATTACACAGATGGTGGTTTACAGATCTGTGTCAAATGGCCGCACAGGATTCCATGTTTTTTCTGGAGGAACTTTGACAAGCCTCAGATATAGAGGTAAAATCCTCGAACCGTACGTGGCGCTTTTTCAGGATGCTGTTGATCCACAAAGCGCATAGATGATTGTGCGCTTCCGCATAGGGTTGCTATAGTGTATGATTTCCTTGAATATAAAGACATGCAGCATATGCCATGGGTCAGTATATTCACTGGACCTCAACCCTTATAGAGCATTGAAGGAATATGAAAGTTAGTTCTTCGCTATTGAGATCTTTGTTGAAGAAATCAGCTGAATTTTACTGTTTTATGACATCACACTGATCAAAAATAACAATGTTTAAATAAATAATCAATGTTTAAGTAAATAAGGAAGAAAGTGATGGTGCTCTGCCCTATGATGACGAGGATGAACTTCATGATGAACTTCCCTCATTAATAACATAACGTTGTTCTTTCCCGGAAAGGAAGAGGTTGAGAACCTAGTTCTCCTTTTCCACATGGAGATATTATGTCATTAAATGCCCCCGATTTTTCCAATTGTAATAATACACAGTCGAATCAGAATAATATGGCCACCTACTTAATAATGGGAATAACCACCCTTGGCCCGGATGACAGCGGCGAGATGGCGTGGCATGGACGCAATCAGGCCCTGGAAGGTTGCCAGAGGCACACCTGCCCATTCAGACTCCAGCAGAGCACGGAGGTTCCGGAGATGACGTGATTGTGGGTCCTCACGCCGAACCTGTTGATCCAAATGTGCTCTATGGGATTGAGGTCGGGCGATTTCGCCGGCTTAGGGATAACGGAGACATCACTGTCGTGTTCCTGGAATCAGTCATGCATAACCTTAGCGACATGGCAGGGCGCATTGTCCTGTTGGTAGATACCATCACTACCAGCGTAAACGTCCAACATGAAGGGATGCATATGGTCAGTGAGGATGGACAGGTAGCCATTGGCGTTCAGGGACCCATCCAGTGCTACCAGCGGTCCCAGGCCACACCAGGAAAACATTCCCCAGACATGCATACTGCCACAGCCGGACTGTACTTGACTGACAAGCATGTCCGGGTGTTGGTTCTCGTGTGTCTGACGCCGTATCCGCCTCCGTCCGTCACTTCTGTGGAGCAGAAACCTCGATTCGTTGGAGAAGGCAACCTTTTTCCACTCTTCCACTGTCCAATGACAGTAGTCCCGTGCAAACTGCAGGCATCGTTGCCAATGGACCTTGGTTAACATAGGCGCCTTTACACAGCGTCGACTCAGAGACCCATGTGAAACAGGATTCGCTCTACTGTTATTGGGGATACATACCTGGGTGCCCCAGCGTTCATTTCAGTGGTCAATTGCTGCACTGTTGAGCGTCGATTGTCCTTTACCAGTCTCCTCTGGAGTTTTATGTTCTCCTCTGGAGTCGATGGCCTTTGGGGGTCCACAATTATGACGTCTAGAGGTACTCGGTGTGCCAGTGGTAAATTCTTGGTACACCACTACTACAGCATCTCGCGAACAGCCCATGAAGTCTGCTGTTTCCGAGATGCTTCCACCCTTGGCGCAGTAGCCGATGATCATTCCATTTTGAACCTCCGTCAAATCAATATCTCTGCCCATTGTGCTCACGTTACGCACTATGGATCATCTGTCCTGGCCGTCGCTTATATCTCCGTGTGGTAGACCTTGTCTTGTGCACTCTGTGACGCACCTGGGCAGATACACTATGATTCCGTGGGTGGTCATATTATTTTGATACGACTGTGTATACTCTTTTACTTTATATTACTGCATTTGCAGTAAAAATATGCAGAAGTTTTTACTGCAGAAAAAAAATGATTTCAGTCACGATGTTCTTATTCTGTTCTAATCAGTATAGTTAATTTTATTTCGGTTGTTTAAATGTACTGTATTCAATATTTTTTAATATTAAGTAATTTTTTCAAATTGCTATTATGCTTTATATTAAAATATGTACATGGTAAAGATTTCTCTTTTTGCGCGTGTCTTATTTATGCGGCATTTCCAGTAACCACCTATCGCATAAATACGAGAGCTAGGTGTACTTGCAAATGCCAATACATTAATACTACTTAACTAATTTGCATTTTAATAAAATTGTTGAATGAAACTGAAGTAGTTTCCTTACAATGCAAATATAATAGTAGTAGCACAAACCTTTGGTGTAACTACATCCATTAACTTCGAGAATTTTTAACAGGAAAATATTTTTGGTATGAAGCTGCCTTAGTGACGTATTTGTTTTTCAAATTTATAATTCTCTTGATTACCAATGAAATAAATATCTTATATAATTTCTGAACCCAGAAAATGCATAACAAAGGGAAAAAAATTCAATTAATATGCTTATTTCAAACGAAAACTGTACTTTATTTTTGGCATATGTTTACCCAGAGAAAGTAGTAATTAGTGTATTCAGCTACTAAATAATGAGTACAGGCAATTGATTGATAAACTATTGGAGCTTTGCCCAACCTCAAACTTTGCTCCAACCAGCATACTATTGTAATAGAGAAGCAAACCAATAGGCGAATACCCTCTTTCGACTCTGGACGAAATTAATTTTTTTTTTCAGAAAAAAATATTTCTTGACTTCGACTCTGTTTTAACAACAGAGCAACGACAGAGTTCTGGGCAACACTTAAGGGCGATTCCTGAAAAGAAAGCACTGAACGTATTGCTTCACTGAATACTTGAATGGAAATGACACGGGCAAAACACTTTAGAGAGCAATTTTTCATGTGAATTGCGGTTTATTATTCCTTTATTTTAATTACGGTTATTATTTAAATATTTTAGCGTACATTACAGATATGATGGTGGATTCCAGGGCCGGAATTTGTCCTTCTGAGGCCCTAAGCTATGGGATATTTCAGAGGCACTAAACTATCTCAAGTTTAAAAGGCCCCAAAAATTCGAAAGTGGAAATATATATTTTTGTTTTTTATTGAAGTGAACATTGAAAAAGAAACATGAAACTGATATGGTGAAACATAATTCTGGTATCGGTCTACAATGATGAGTATGTAGCATTAAAATGAACAGTGTTTGCATAACAAATTATACACTAAAAGATTTTTCGAGACACAGTAAAATTTGACATACATCTCTTTGAGGTCCCTCCTATTGCGCCCTAAGCTTAGTTAGCTTATGCGTAGGTCCGGCCCTGGTGGGCCCCATCACTGTTGTTCCTAATGACGAATCGCTCCTGTTATAACGTGTGCCGAGTGACTTTAAGTTACGCGATACGAGCTCAGAGCAAGCAACTCGTACAACGAGACGCTAAACCACTTAGCCTTGTTATTTGCATTACGAGCCAGACGAAGAGAGTACACGATCCGCTTTGATGGCAACTATTCCTAACTACTGATTGATTACATTCACCATCAACAACCGACGTGTGCGAGCTCCATCGTCGCCTACCTAAACAACATATGTGAGCCGCCGCTACTCTGGATTCGCGAGTCGGACAGTGAAAATATCGAGCTAAAGATGAAAATCAAAATCGGGTAAGAAGTTACGATTTTGATAACACGAGAAAACTGTAGAGAAAAAATTGGTGTTTGTAAATATTGATTTTGCATGAAATGATAGCGAGGCCCCTGGCAACCCGAGGCCCCCGCTGAACCGTTCAGATGGCACTGCTGCCCACTGATACAGTTGCTTGGTTGTAATGTTTCTAATGGAATATTAATTTGTGTTCGTTGTCTGTAATGACAAAACCATTTATTCGTTAAGACTGTTTATTGCAGAAAATCCTTAATACGGCTGAGTGATTGAATTATTAGTTTCGCTTATTTTCTTAACTACGAAAAGGAAGTATCTTGTTAATGAATTTGCATTCTTTTGGTGAGGCCGGATCTAGGGGGAAGCAAGGGGCCATGCCCCTCTCCTCTTTCAGAATGCCAGTAAGGGTAATAGAGGTAAAAAATATTAAACATTTTCCTTACATTTGTCAAGAACTTCATTAAAGGCCTATAAAACGAAGGGCAAAATGTTACATTGCATTGGAAATCCAGTCTTTTGGCCACTGCTTTTAGAATTTTCCGGCTCGATTGTGTTTTTTGCCTCCCCACCTGCTCCGTTGTTTTCTAGTTTTGGTAAGCTTTGAACTAATTCCCTCTGATTGGATTTTTCTGATACGATGTTGTTCGAAAGCACTTTAAAAAACTACAGAGACTAAATAATTCAATCTCTAGGGTTCATTATTTATTGGAATAAACTATAGCAACGACTAAATGCTCTTTAAGTTATTACAGATACAATCTATCATTAGCAATATTACTAATGTCACCAATTGTATAACTACACGCAATACTGTACGAATCATATACATCCGCTTACATCAACTTAAATTCCAAGCAGCAGCAGTTATTTGCTTTTGATTTCTTTAAATTTCAGCCTTATATTTAAAACAGGTTGGTTTTCAAAACAATAAAATTTATTTTGGGCGAAAATCGAGTTGGTTGGTGCAACAAATACCTGCAAAAGCGGACGTCCAAATATATTGACCCCTTTGTGCACAAGCTCACTAGTCTAGTATTAACCCATTTCTTCCCAAGTGCGCAACACTTGGGAACACTTGGGTTAATAGCAAATTTCCCCTTCAAAATTCAATAGGTCCCTTGAATATCCCGCTCACCCCAAAGATGCATGTGTAAAAATGTTTTTAAACTCGAATACTGTTTTGTTACAGGTAGAGACTTGAATTTTTAACGCAACGTGGGATACGCAGAAATCCTATGTGAGAAATTTATAAGCCATACAATCAGAGCCTTGCTAAAGCAGATAAAGTGGGTCATACGCCTGGGTGCAAATTAAACCTAGGGTGCAATAAATAGTTTTGTGGGAAAAATGAGTTTTGCCGAAGTGCGGCATTCAAACCTACGTCTCTCCAGATTAATGCCAGACTGTTCTAAGACTACTAAACTAACGCTGGCTTCTAACTCCGTGATTGTTGCTGCTGGCGACATTTCTGATTGGGGAAGGCAACTCTTCCTTTTTAAATGTTTCACTTTTGTAAGATGTAAATAAATAAGTAAGTAACTCATGTTAAAGCGTTATTAATGAACTGATAATTTAATAGGGAATCCACAGCGTTATCTGTTGACTTTAAAGTCAATAAATCAATAAATGTGTGTTCAAATTCCACACGTCGGGAAAACTTATTTTTTCCCTACAAAACTATTTATTGATTTATTGACTTCAAACGCAAAAAGGAACTTTGTGGATTTACTATTTATTGATTAATTCATTAATAGCGCTTTAGCGTGAGTGATTTATTTATTTATATCTTACAAAAGAGCAACATTAAAGAGTTACCTTCCCCGATCACAGATGGTACCAGCAGCAAAACTGATGGGAGATTGATGGGTCAAATTAGTGGGAAAAAGATGGAACCAGCGTTAGTTTAGTGTTATGTCTCTGGCATGAATCTGGAGAAAAGTGATTTCATTAGAAACAAAAAAGTTTAAAAACAGCAACCAACTGGGTTTAACACATGTTCACATAAGGATGCTTAAGAAACACTGGAATACCTTAAATGTAAATATAGCAGATTTCGTACAGTACTTGGACATAATAATATTAACCGAAACTAACATTACTAATATTGAAAACCATTTCTATAATTTAAACAACTTTGCAAAAAAATTCTGAGGGAAACGGAAAATTCTCTTAAGGGAAATGGAAAATAATCGTTTACTATAGAAACAGAATATCAATTGAAAAAAAAGAGTGTTAATATTCTGTCTGCAGAACGGCTATATCTGAGAGTCTTAAAAGGTAAACAGTTTATTATATATTAGCTTTATACAGGCTACCAAATACAGATATAAACCATTTCTTAATTAATTTACATGAATGGTTAGATCATACTATTAAAACACGTAAACAAATATTAGTAGGATATTTTAATTTTGATGTACAGAATGCTAAAAAACATGGTGTCGAAATGAATGTAAATCTGTTGACTGAGATGAGATATGATATGTTAATTACTGACATAACTAGAGAAGAAGTGGTAAGAAATCATTTAGCCGCACATCACACCATCCTCAAGCAGACATGGGCTACGGAGATCTAACCTCACCGTGCAATTTAGTTCTCCAAGCATATCTATCCTGAGATACATCTGCTGCATCTGGCCACTGTACACCAATTCTAACAAGGTCCTGTTTGACGTTGTCTGCCCACCGCATCCTAGGTCTCTACCTCTTTCTGAAGCCTTTAGGCACACTGTTCATAACTCTATTCGCTAAAATGTAATTATCCATATGGGCAACATGGCCAAACCATCGGAGTCTCTCTCGGCACAACATGCTGCTTAGAGGAGGTTGCCGACTCCTTTGCCTCACCTCATCATTACTTACAAAGTTGAACCACCTAATGCTCAAGATACTGAGTAAACATCTAGAATAAAAAGCATCAAGTTTCCTGTTATCTTGTTTACAAAGTGTCCAAGTTTCACTACCATAACAAATACTAGAAAGAACCAAACTATTATAGAGTATAATTTTAGTCTTTAGGTGTATAACCCTATTTCTCCACACTCTCCATAGATTTTTAAAAGTCCTGGCAGCAATCCCTATCCGTCTGTTAATCTTATGCGGGACATCATCAGTATCTCTTACATAGCTCCCAAGATAATTAAACTGTGACACCTGCTAAAGACTGCAACCTTTCAGATTAACTGAATCACAACCTGCCTGACCAATTTTTATTCTTTTAGTTTTCTCCCTGTTTATAACCATACCTACTCTACTACCCGTCTCATCAACAGCTCGAATGACAGAGATCATCTCATGAACATCACTTGCCAAAAGGGCTAAATCATCAGCATAATCTAAATCAGAAATTTTCGTATCTCCAGAACATTTAAGGCCAAAATCTTTCCCTTGAAGTGAATTTCGCATAACATAATCAATAACCAAACTAAAGAGAAAAGGAGACAAAATGCGCCTTGTCGAACACCAGAAGCAAAGCTAAACCAATTGCTACAAGCCTTACCAACTCTCACACACGACTCAGTGTTATTATAGAGAGCTTTCATCATGTTAAGTAACATGTCTGGTATGCCATACGATCTCACAATCAACCACAAATTATGACGATCAACAGAGTCAAAAGCCATTTTGAAATCAACAAAGTTAATAACTAAGTTAGTTTCTGAAACTCTAAACATTCTCTGGACTCCCCGAAAAACAACAACAATGAGTCATCCCAGCACAAATATTTCCAAGAACACATAAAATATATACAATACAACAAAAATATATCAATAAATAAATAAACATAAAATTCAAGGGACATGATAGGGGGAGCAAAGCTTGGAGACAAATAATTACATAATATATTTTTATTTAATTATTTAATTATTTTGGTTTTTTTTCACAAGTAGATTATAGAATACAGTATTGCATCAGTACAAAAACTCGTACATAATGTTTATAAATTTACAATATAAAGTAAGTAAGAATTAATTGAAACAAGAATTTTTACTCAATCCCAGGGGGAGGGGGATAAATGCCCCGTTTGCCCACTTCTGCGGACGCCCATGCCTAATTCACAACAATGAGTCATCCCAGCACAAACATTTCCAAGATCACATAAAAATATATACAATAACAAAATAACAAAGTTCTTTGCACAATTATGCAAAGAACTTTAGCTGGAACAGAAAGTAGGCTGATACCCCTATAGTTATCACAAGAACTGCGATTACCTTTTTTTAAAAATAGGGATAATAACTGCTCTTTAACCATGCCTTTAGCCGTTCCGTAGTCAAGTGGTTAGGGCGCTTGGCTACTGATCTAAGGGACCTGGGTTCGAGCCTCGGGTAAGGCATGGATGTATGTGTCGTTTTTCTGCTGAGGTCCTACCATCCTCTCAGTCCTTCTACTATGGCATATAAACTGACAGGCTCCTGTCAGACCTCTGTGGGAATCGGCTGCTTGAGGAGGTATTTATAATATTATTTTTATTAACCATGCCTTTATTATAAAAGATATTCAAAATTTCAGTCATCCATGTGGTAACCGAAACATTTCCAGCTCTAAGCATTTCCATAATAATTTCATATACCCCTGAGGATTTCTCCTTGCCAAAAGGGCTAAATCATTAGCATAATCTAAATCAGGAATTTTCGTATCTCCAGACCATTTAAGGCCAAAATCTTTCCCTTGCAGTGAATTTCGCATAACATAATCAAGAACTAAACTAAAGAGAAAAGGAGACAAAATGCGGACAGAAATCGGTTGCAGTCTTTTAGTAGGTTACAAAATGCACCCATTTTAGCTCTTTCTAAACTATAAGTTTAGGAATAGCTAAAATAAATTCAGACTGTATTATAGGGCCAACATTAAAGCCATAAATGCATCTATCATCATAACAAACAATGGGAGTGGAACTAACCACATTGTTTAGAACATCACTGAAATGCTCCGCCCACCCAGCCATGACAAAATCCTCACCTTCTATAATCTTAATTTGTTTATCCTTGAATCACCGTATACCTGTCCGTTTTCTACCATACAGAACATTAACTATCTGGTACAGCTCTCTGCTGTTGTGCTGGCTATCTGCTTTCTAGGCTTTGTCAGCTAAGCCATCAAGCCAAAGATTCTTATCAGCAGCTAACTGATCCTTTTACACGTTTATTAAGCTCTCTGTAATGCTTTCTATTAGGACTAGTAGGGTATTGATTAAGGACATTCTTGCAGTTCATTCTTTCTGAAATAAGCTCAAGTGCCTTATCACTCAAATAATTTTGCCTCCTCTACTCCTTTTTTCCTAAAGGAGTACTGTTAGTTTCCAAAAAACCTGTTTAAAATGGTCCCATTCTTCCTCGACTTCAGTAGTAAGGAAATCATGACTATCATAATGACTAAGCAACCTATCATGGTAAGCTTTAGCTGTAACTGGGTCTTTAAGAGATTCCGTATTAAAGGGAAATTTTTTAACCATAGTACAACACTTCTAACGTTTAAGTTGCAATATAGTTTTAAGAAGGTAATGGTCAGATCCAATTTCAGTTCTCCCATAAGAACTGGTATTCCTAACAGAACTAGCCCATTTGCTGTTAATTGATATATAATCTATCATATTCTTATGCAGACCATCAGGTGAATCCCATGTGTACTTATGTATGTCGCAGCGTTTGTAATAAGTGTTAGTTATTTTGAAACCATCAAGTGATCTGCACCTGTAGGAGATATTGCCATCGCAGCTAACAATACCAAAGGGGCATATCACCCCTCCCAAAAAGTCAGTCAGTATCAACTTTAGCACTGAAGCAACCTAGAACAAGGGAAATATCTCCTTTTTTGACAGAATTCAAAATAACCTCAAGTTGTCCGTAAAAACTATTCCTCAAGTTGTCCCGTAAAAACTATTCCCCAAGTTGCCCGTAAAAACCATTCCTCAAGTTGTCCATAAAAACTATTCCTCAAGTTGTCCGTAAAAACCAATTCTTCTCATCGTCAGTGGGGGCATAACAGCAGATAACATTCACGTCTTTAATGTTTGTCTGAAACTTTGCTGTAAGAAACCTTTCGTTAATTCACTCGTATCCAAGAAGAGCATCACTAGCGTGTCTGCTGAGAAGCAGCGCCTTGGTGATGCTTATTGTCGTCCTTCCCTGAAAAGAGAAATTTAAGATTATTTTTAAGAATCTGACCTTTATCTGTCCATCTGGTCTTTTGCAAGCCGAGAATATCTAAATTATAATGGTGGAATTCTTGTGTGAGGACATCAAGAGAAAAAGCTCTGTGCAGAGTCCTCACATTCCAACTACCTATGGAGAGAAAATGGTTAGTGGGATGTTTAAAGAAACTATGTTTATTGAGAGAGGGAATGCCGACAATATCAAACATCCCCCTAATCGCAGGCATGGGGAAAAACCCGTTCCTCCACCACTAAAGGCTGAAGCCATCTACATTGGAAGACTAACTCCAATGTAGAATTTGACGATGCCAATAGAAGCAAAGAGTTCAGGTGCCTGTGATGACCTCTGCTCAGGGATTATCCACCAGCTGATAAACATATCCTGTGAATTTATTCACTTTGGGCTCCAACCCACAAACAAACAGAAAACACAGAAGAAAATTTTCCCTCCACAGAAGCCACCAATGCAGCAAATTCAGGATCCATAATCAAGCTCATACCCTTAATCCTGTCCAGTCCTTAGGACCCTTTGTGATTTATCACTCCTCAGCAGGGTGGAAACAAAAGTAGCCATAGTTGTCCAGATCAGTAGGACACAATAATATGGCAGCCCTTCTCTTCCTTTAACTTCCACAATCTCTTGTGTTGTCGGCCTGCACTACGAGAAGGCAGGGTCGGACATTAGGTCCTAGCCCTGGACGGTTCTATGCGTTATCACAGGGGATTGGTGCATAGCTCTCCTTCCAGTGATTACCTTGCTACCGTTTAAAGACCACAAGTATCTACCATACAAATGTAAAACTTGCTGGAAAATTTCTGTCTAAATGTATATATTTCACTGAGTGAAATCGCTGATCATTATTTCACTGCATCTATATTTAGATCAAAAGACGAGAAAATGCATAGAAAATCTAAACCAATATCAAAACAACCAAAATTAACTGGTAATATGAGTATAAAAATATCGAAATGGAAATAATTTTAACGGACTGGTCTAAATATAAAAAAAAACTCATCGAACACAAACAAAAACACCGATTTTTACAATATCTTTTAAAATAAATAAAACAAAAATTTAGAGAAAAATAAAAAAAGCATAAAAATTACGTTATTTAAATAACCATAATGTTACAAAACAGTGGATCACAATGGATATTATCAATTTAATGGAGCGTTGAAATAAGGTTTGGATTCAACATAAAAATAACACAAAAAGTGATAGATATGAAAATGAGTATAAACCCCTGCGCAACTCAGTTACCAGCGCAAATCAGAAATCAGACGCAAAAATTTAATAAAGAACAAGTAACGTTAAAAAGAAATGATATGAGAGAAACGTGGGAATTAATACATTAAGCACTAGAGGAAAAAAAAAATCTATTATCATTAAGAATATGTCTAAAAGTTTAATAATTTACAACCCTTTACAACAAGTTTACCCTTTACAAATTGCAAAGAAATTTAATAATGAATTTTACTCGTTAATTTTGCATATAAAAAAAGTCAACCACGAACCTGATGTTGAATTTGAAAGAAACAATAACATTACAAACAAAAACTCAATTTATATGCCTCCTGCAAATAGCACAGATATTGTGACTACTCAAAACACAATACTCAAAACTTTAAATAATAAATCACCGGGATATTGACAATATACACACATTAAACACATTAAAAATAATATCGAGATATTAGAGGATGTCATAAAAACAGTTAACGAAAGCATTTCATCTGGTACAATACCAATTGAGCTTAAACCGGCAATTTTACAATTCTACGAACATTATTCAAAGGAGGAACAAAGCCAATAATAACTAATTACAGGCTCATTGCTACTTTACCTTCTGTATATAAAATATCGGAAAAATATATTTACAATACCTTATACAAATTTGTTATTAAACATAACATTCTCAGTGAAATTCAAATGGGTTGCGAAAGAGGATAAGCAGAGTGAACTTGCTTACAAAATTTACTGATTTAGTCTACATGGCACTAAATCGAAGACACAGGGCAGTTGCAGTGTCTTTAGACTTACAGAACTTCTTTACACTTTGGATCATGACATTCTTTTACATAAATGAGAAATAGATTTACAGTAACTAAAAGTAACTAATAGATTTACAGTAACTAAAAGTTAATCAAGTTAAATTCGGTGTTCTTCAAGGATATATTTAAGGTCCGCTTTCATTTTTGATTCAAATAAATGACTTAACGAAATTAAAACTAAATATACCATGTTTTTATATGCCGATGACATAGTTTTAGTTAATATCAACAAATCGGAAGATACATTTAAACATATACAAAAAGACTATAATATTATTAAACAATGGATAAACTCCAATAAACTTTATCTAAATGGCAATAAAACCAAATGGATGACTTTTCATTCACATGGTTCTAAGAGTAACAATTAACGTAATAATTAAAAACACATAAACTGCACAAAAAAGAAACTATATCTGAGCTAGAAAACTGCAGCTGCATCAAAATTGACAGAGTATATACAATAAAATATTGTTACAACAGATGAACGTGCGAAAATGGCATGTGACAGGTGTATCATGAACGCTACTCTATACTTAGCGTGACGATTTACGTTATAAACTATTTAGAACGAGAATGCTTTGAAAATAGTAAGAAGTGTGAAAGAAAGCAAAGAGATAGTGGAGTAGTAAAAGGAAGAAGGAGATAATGTATTAAATTAGTGTTGTATAATGCTATGTAAAAGGACTGCTGTTATTTGATTTAAGATGAAACCTGGTTCCGGTGGAGAAGATGAATCAACGGTAAAGTTTTTTATTGGGTCCCCTATTAGGGGATATCAATGTTAAACGTTTCACATGTATAAGGTATAATTAAGTTTTATTAAGGTTATTTAATGTCGCAAATGAGATTCAATACAAAGTGGTTTGTTTTTATGCTAAGAGAAATAGAAGTACTTATGTTTAGACAAAATTGATTAATTTGCAATAATATTATGTCATTGTAATAAATTACATCATTGTAATAAATTACATCATTGTAATAAATCACATCATTCATACTCACGCTAAACTTTCATCTCTTTGAAAGGATGACTTTTCATTCAGAGCTAGAAAACATTGGTGTCAGGAGTACGGATATTATTATTATTTTGAATGCCTTTGACTAGAAGTATGGATGAGTTAGTGAAATTAATAGCCGACATTAAAGGTGAAATTGCTGCCCAAAAGAAAAGAAATAGCTGCCAAAAGAAGTGAAATGGCTACACAAAACTATAACCTAAACATAAAATTGCTGACCTTGCTAGTCAAAATAGTGACATAAACAACAAAATAGTTGAACTTGCTAGACAAAGTGACAGCTTGAAAGCCGACATGACTACACAAAATAATAACTTCAGAACTGAGAGAGTTTCTCAAAAAAAAATGACTTGAGCCGAAATGGCCGCATAAAATAATGAGTTGAGATCTGAAGTGGCTTCTCAAATTGGTAAGATTACTGATCAATGTAAGGACGTTATGACCGAACTAAACAGTATAAAAGTTGATCTTGATAGTGTTAAGTTAGATTACAAACTTCAAATTAAAACTAAAAACTGACTATGAACGCCAGTTTCTGATTTTAAGAAACGAAATGTTACCTTCTTCTTGTGATAATAGTAATTTTAGTGAAAATAATGTTATTACATATTTCGTTAGAAATGCAACTAAACCTTTTACATAATGGTAAATCATCTTGGACAGTATTTAAAAGTTTGAAGTTATCGCTAGAGCCAATGAGTGGAATGAATTCCAAAATGCCAGTTTTCTTGTAGCTTCCTTAAGAAACTTTGCTGCAGACGTTTTGCAGTCTGTTCCAGAAGAAAAACGACTTGATTATCAAAGTCTGGTTTCTGCATTAGAATTCAGGTTTGGCGATAGCTATTTAAAATAATACTATGTGACTCAATTTAAACATCGCATGCAGAAGAGTGGTGAAACTTTCCAAGAACTTGCTAGTGATATCGTGTGTCTAGCTAGATTGGCTTAGAGTAACTGTCCACCAGAAATCCGATATAACTTAGCTCAATTACAATTTATTGATGCTATTGCTGACTCTGACAGTCAATAATCTCTGAGAATGTTGGAAGGTGAATCCTTAAAGTCAGCTGTGGTACATGCTATGAAGTAGGAGTGATCCAGGCTTTCCTCCCAAGCGAACAAACGTACAGTGAGATTTGTGAGTGCAGAAGAAACTGTAGAAAAGGATAATGAAATGAAAGAACTAACCAAAGCCATACTATGCGTTTTGAAAGGCATAAAAGGTTCTTCTTCAAAAACTACCACAGACCTTCAGTGTTGGAATTGTGACAAGACCGGACACATTCGTACCAACTGTAATAAGAAACTAATGAGGAGTCCAAGTCCATCTACTAGATAACAGGATCAGGGAAAGAGAAATTAGTGTCTTGCGGGGCAAAGGCTGGCTGTTGATTGGTTGGCCCCAGGGGAGGCCGCCCACGTTTCAACACTACATGATGATAATAATGGATTAGTAGCTGATGGAACCATAAATGGAATACCTTGCCTTATGATAGTCGACACTGGTGCAAATGTAACTTTACTCAGAACGGATATAATAAAGAAAATAATACCTCATTCGAACTTGAATACTACACAGTTTAAAATAAGCCTACAAACAGCCACTGGAGATCGTGCTAAAGTCCGTGGAAAGATAGAACTCAACATCCGAGTTGGTAGCTGTCTGGTACACCATCCTGTTTACATCGCTGATATCTACGATGAATGCATATTAGGCCTTGATTTCCTTATGAAACATGGATTCACTATTAGACCCAGTGACAACCTACTCATCTATAAGACAGAAGAGATCCCTTTGCTTACCCGGACATCTGATTCTTTATTAAGCGTGACTCCAATATTAGTGACGGAAGACAATCTGTGGCACATTAAGGATTTGTGCTTTGAAGTTAAATAAACTGCGATCAGAGGCATAGCTAGGGATGAGATAATCCAGGTGAGATCGGGGAGGGGGAAGCTCCCCTCAAAGTTAATCGTAGTTGGCAAAATTCGAAGTGACTTTGTAAAATCCAGCTGAATTCTGAAAATTGGGATATTTTTTGGAAAATTAAGAGGAGCTAGCAAAATGTATACAACTTGGCAAAATCTTGAGTCGTTTTCAAAATCGAGGCAACTTGCCAAAATCTAGGGCATTTGGCAAAATTCGAAGCCACTTGGTAAAATACAGGTGAGTTGTAAAAATTGGGATTGATTTTGAGAAATTAAGGAGAGTTGACAAAATCGAGACAACTTGTCAAAATCTTGAGAGTTGGCAAAATTCAGATGAGATGTAAAAATTGGGATTATTTTGTAAAATTATGGCGAGTTGACAAAATCTAGAGGAGTTGGCAAACTCGAGGTAACGACAAAATCTAGGGCAGTTGGCAAAATTCGAATCCACTTGATAAAATACAAGCGAGTTGTGAAAATTGGGATTGATTTTGTGAAATTAAGGAGAGTTGACAAAATCAACAGAACTTGGCAAAATCTAGGGAAGTTGGAAAAATTCGAAGTGTCTTGGTAAAATCCAGGTGAGATATAAAAAAAAATTTCTGTAATATTATGCAAGTTGGAAAAATCTAGAGGAGTTGGCAAAATTCGAAACCACTTGGTAAAATATAGGCAATTTGTGAAATTGGGATTCTTTTTGTGCAATCAAGGAGAGTTGGCAAATTTCGAAGTGACTTTCTCCTGTAAAATTATGTCGAGTTGGAAAAATGGAGGCAACTTGGCAAAATCTAGGGCAGTTGGCAGAATTCGAAGCGACTTTGTAAAATGCAAGTGAGTTGTGAAAATTGCGACTCGTTTTGCGAAATTAAGGAGAGTTGGCAAAATCGGTACTACTTATGAAAATCTTGGGGAGTTGGCAAGATCGAGGCAACTTGGTAAAATACAGGGCAGTTTGGAAGAATTGGAAGCCACTTGGTAAAATGCAGGTTAGTTGTGAAAAGTGGGATTGGTTTTGTGAAATTAGGGAGAGTTGGCAAAATCGAGACTATTTTGGAAAATCTCGGGTAGTTGGGTGGGGCGGGGGTGGCTCAGTCGGTAGCACGTCAGGCTCGTAATCTGTAGTTCCCAGGTTCGAGTCCCAGCTGGGTCAGCGTTGAGATTTATCTCTGCAAACTTCCCCGCCCTGCCTACGGTCAGTAGGGGACACCGATGGGCTTGGAAAGGCCGCCGTTCGTCGGATGGGACGTTAAGCCGTGGACCCTTGTACGGGAGAGCCATACTCTGTGCACGTTAAAGAACACGCTGGATGGCCTTGACGAGAGGCTACCATCTGTCTCCCAACAGCTGTTCCAGTGGGTCCCCTCCCCCAACCTTCTCTGAGCCTTCGGGGTCCATGTGACCTGGCCATTTAGCCCATGGTGTGCAAAAAAGTGCCGCTCAGAGGTAAAACAACAACAACAACTCGGGTAGTTGGCAAAATCAGGACAACTTGGGAAAATCTTGGAGATTTCGCAAAATCTAGGCAAGTTGCCAAAATGCGAAATAATTTGTGAAAAATGTGATTGAGGTTAAAATTAGGAATTTGTTTTATCAGAGGCGATGTTGCAAAACCGAGACAATTGGAAACTTTTGGGTAGCTGCCGCCCCCCGCCACCACCACCATTGAACGAAATTGTGGTACGATCCTGAAAGAGACATAATGTTTGTAAAGGTCTGAATTTCTCAGTTTGGCAAAATCTGAATACCGAGTTGGCAAATTTTCGTTCACTCCCCCTGCAACCACAGTCCTTCGTTACGCCCCTGAGTCTGTTCCTCCTGTCTCCTCCCGAATTGCCTCGTTAGCACGTACAAATGCTGAGTTTGTAGCCTCAGATAAAGCCAATTGAAATGATTGTCACACTGAATTTTTTGGTGTAGAAAATTGGCCAGAATTGAGTCCCTGCTAGGCTCCTTCTGTATGCACGAATGTGGGCCCAACGAGGTGAATAAATGAGTGTTATGTTACCCAAAAAAAGTCCATGTCTATCCACTCAATTGAGTTTTACTTGTTGTGGGTACATTCGAGTAAAGAAACCTGTTGAAAAGTCACTAAATCGCTGCCAACAATGAGCATTTCTCATTTTTCAATACACAATGCACACCTCTGAAGAATTTCTCTCTTTTTAGTGGGGTAAGCCTGTAGAGGGAATACCCAGATGGTTGTAATGTAGAAGAAGAATTTTCCCCCTTTGTGCGCCGCTCTCGGCATCGCTTAGAGCAGAGCTGCATACAACATTACCATGACATTCACTTGCAAAGTAATCATCGCGAAACAAGTGAACTTCCATACAAAAAGAAAAATGTTATATAATGGGGGAAGGGGAATGCCTGTCAAGCATTACGCAACGTTATGTAGGGGTGAGATGAGATTTTCCTAAGAGCTTACGCAATTGATGGACGACTGCAGGATAACTCTCATTATTTTTCTCATGACACTCGAAGGGAAATAGAAAAGACAATAACAAAAGGTAACAGCAATAGAGGCAAAAGCTTTTTATCTAAACCGTTCATTAAAAATACTTTCTTAGCATAATTCTACATAACTCCTAAGTTGTTTACTTGCTTTGTAATCGCGGATGTGCGTTATCGCATTCATTTCTACCAAATACACTGAGAGGCTAAAAGTCATGGGATACGTGACAAATAACGGGTTGGTCTCCTAGAGCCCTCAATAGGGTAATGGATGTCGAGTAGGCATGGATGTCGACTCGACATCCATGCCTACTGGCATGGATGCATACATGCTATACAAGGCATCGAGGCATGGATGTCGGTAGAATAGAGTCAACGTTGATTGCGGTTGAATAGAGTCAACGCCGGTTGAATAGAGTCAACGTCTATTCTACCGGCAACGATTCGTTGCCGGTAGAATAGAGTCAACAAGTTGCCGGTAGTGCAGGGATGGCAACCCACACATCCTGCAGTGTAGACCATAATTCTGTTGCATTGGATGCTGCTGGATTCATGGATCGTAAGCTTATTTCCATTGTGTCCCATAGATGCTCCAAGGGGTTCATATCGGGGGACCGTGTGGGCCAACTCATGGTGGTAAAGTCCGTAAAACGTTCCTCGATCCACCTCCTAGCAACCAGACACTGGTGACACGTTATCTTGTTAGAATACTCCTTCTCCATAAGGGTGTTCGAGAGTCATAAAGGGGTGCAGGTTATCTGCGCGAATGTCCACGTAACTCATACCTGTCAGCGATTGCTCCAAACGGATGAGAGAGCCCAATGTAGACCACGTGAAGACGCCCCACACCACCACACCATCACACCTCCAGCCTGAACAGTACCTTGCAGACAGGAAGGGTCCATGGCTTCATGGGGCATACGCCACACTCTAACGCGCCCGTCAGCATGAAACAACTAGAACCTTGATTCATCGGACTATGCTACCCGATGCCACTGTTCTACTGTCCAATTTCGATGTCTTCAGGCCCATTCCAGTCGTTGAGCTCTATGACGACGTACAAGCAATGGACATGAGTGGGTCTTCGGCTACCAAATCCGATGAAGTGCAGGTGGCGACGGACAGTTTTTTCAGAAACGTTTTGTGTTTGGCCTGCATTCAAATTCGAAGTGATTTCATGCACTGTAGCCCATCTGTTGGTCGTTACCATTCGTGACAGCCAACACAAGTTCCCTTTTTTCAATTGCACGTGGCCATCCCGTTCGCTAGTTTGCGAGTGTGGAAGTGCCATCAATAGAATACTGACGAAAAACTCTTGACACCGTAGACCTGGAAAAACCGAATTCCTGCACGATCTCCGATACTGCATGACCCATTCTTCTGGCACCGACGATCAAGCCACGTTCAAAGTCAGACAACTCACGGCATGCAGCCATGCTGAATTAACAACTACTCTGAAATGAATGTTGGGTTTATAGGCTACTGTAGGGCCATTCTGCGGTTGATGTCCAATGCATCGGTTACGATAACAGCGTGCTAGTTCTACTTTAACTGCTATTCCCATATCCCCCTTCTCAGTGTATGTAGTTCTCAGGCCATTGCTGAGAATAGCTCAGATATTATTTCTTCGTTCATTTTTGTTTTTAATACAGTGAGGAAAACGTCATTTTGTTTAAGGCACTGATTAAACATCAGTGCCTTAAACACAGCAGTTCGACTTCACATTCAATATAATTTTGATTGAAATAAGAACTTGCAAAGTGAGCAATTTTGGCAATGCTTATATGGGCATTGCACAATGTATTGACTATACTCCTTTATATATGTATATCATATAGTGTGTTCGATAATACGTTGCAAATAGAAGAAAATCTTTGCATGCTTGTATCAGAATTTCCATTAATGCATTTAGGATTGGGTTGTTTTACCTCTGAGCGGCACTTTTTTGCACACCATGGGCTAAATGGCCAGGTCACATGGACCCCGAAGGCTCAGAGAAGGTTGGGGGAGGGGACCCACTGGAACAGCTGTTGGGAGACAGATGGTAGCCCCCGTCAAGGCCATCCAGCGTGTTCTTTAACGTGCACAGGGTATGGCTCTCCCACACACGGGGCCACGGCTTAACGTCCCATCCGACGGATGGCGGCCTTTCCAAGCCCATCGGTGTCCTCTACTGACCGTGGGCGGGGCGGGGAATTTTGCGGAGATAAATCTCAACGCTGATCCAGCTGGGATTCGAACCTGGGAACTACAGATTACGAGCCTGGCGCGCTACCGACTGAGCCACCCCTGCCCCTATGCATTTAGGGTAGGTATGAAATGTTAAATTACTAGCCTGTAGCAGGTCGCTTCGAAGAAATGTTGAAAGGAACAATGTTATATAGAAGAGACAATAATTAGTATTGCAGACTAACCAGGATCTTACAAGCTCAGGAATTTACTCGCCCAAAGGATTTAAAAGATCAACCAAGATTGCTGCACGTTCATGACTTACAAAATGATTCAGGTATGCTGCAATGGATGTTGCTTGAAACAAGTTAATGCTTAACATTACTTTGTACACAGCTGTTATTAATATATATTTGCTTATTTAAGAGAGACTATAGCATACCTTCTAAGACATTTGTTACTTGTTCCTCAAAATTATCAAACTCAAACGGCGTTAAAAATCCGAGAGATCCAAGATGAAATGCCATAACTGGAGGAACGCTTTGCTGATAAGTAGAAAAAACAAGAAGAAACATTATTAGCATAAAAATGTTCAAATATCATTCAGTATTTTACTTTTACAAACAGTAATTTTTCCGTAATACTCAATGTATACTTCATTAAAAGTTTTCACTTTTAGAAATGATATGAAAGTTTCATACCTCCATGGAATGACGTAGCCAGTATTAGCAATATTTTTTGAAAGGTAAGAGGTGAATGTTTTAAAATATTTTTGTCAAACCTATGATTTTTCAAGATTAAAATTTCCCAAAACTTGGCCACTCTCTCCATTTAAATAGAAATAAATGTGAGAAAAAATATTCCTATCAAGAATTGTTTGAAGCATTTTGAAATAAAATATCTGACAAAAAATGTAACTAGAGGATGAGAATAAAGTTGTAGATAGGGGGTCTTGTCGACCTGTCTGGGCTGGGTTGTTTTTCTACTGACCGTGTTTTAGAGTGTATGCAGAAGGGTATCTATCTCTGTCCTGTCAGGATGTTGATCTACCTAAGGTCTGATGAGCACAAAACTCAGGTGTACTATGGATATGTACATTTTATTTATATAATTCTACAGTTTATATTATATATGCAACAGTGACTGCCCACCCGGTACGGTCACTCACTATGTACAGGCTGCAAGGAGCCTCAGCGGTCCTACCGCTGGATGACAGAACGAAAGGCTTAATCAAGCCACAGACAATCCGCCTGACATACAGAATGCTTGATTGTCACGCAAGTCCCAATTCGAATGAATCGTCAGACGAGGTCACGTGATGTTTCTTGGGGACATTAGGGAGTCTTTGCCAATGGGACATGGACATCATTCATTGTGCCACGTCCACTCTCGTTCCCATGTAAGGAGGAGCAGGGGCTTTAACCCAATGCGCACGTGGCATTTCTTCACCCAGCCCCCCAAATCCAAAGCGTTCTGTCTCTAGGCAGAAAGGGCCCTGCTGACAAAATGGCGATTCCGAGTCTCACTCTTTCCGCCTTGGCTGACCAAGTCCCTACAAATGTGTTATGAGCATGGTAGTCTGCTGATTTTATTCTAAGTGGTGTAAAGGAGGGAAGTGGTGTGGAATAAAGTTGTCATAACCATGGGCTTTTGATGATAGATTGGCAGAAAGAACAAAATGTGGGGGTGGGGGAGATTCTCTGCAAACAAAATTTGCGCGGTTATTACCATTTTTCATAATATGATGTTTATAAAGGTGGGAGTAGAAAAAGATTTCAGAAGAATAGGTGCTATCTCCCGTCTCCCTGCCATCACAGGACACTCTGCGGTTATAATGAAAATGTACATTTTTGGTGGTAGCGGTTTTGAAATGTCGCCAACGAAATTCGCTAACTTTTATCTACATATAAAATTTAATTAAACGCTCGTGGTAAAAATATAGGTCTCTCTCTATATATTGTTTATTGAACCTGATATTTAATACCTGATATAAAGAATAAAATTTCACCTAACTAATTACATTTCATAAACATTTTATTTCATTAATACAAACCTTATTAAATGCAATCAGAGCCGCTGCTTGCTGAAACCTATGGTTTACTAGAAGGATTTCATATAATGTAGTAGCTTTGCCTTCTATCCCAACGATTTATATATGGTTAAAAATAAGTTCCTCCAAAAGTACAATTATAAGTAGATAAGAAATCACTTGATTACAATAACAGTTTTTAAAAATGACTGAAATAAAGCTGAATTTCTTTCTGAGTGTTGGAAACCTCTTGTGTGTCCTCATCCACGACCTCTTGAAAACATTTCAGGTGTTCAGAATGTCGTGGGTTCAATTCCTGCCTCCGACCGAAATTCTCTAACTCTTCAAACGTGACAAGGCTACAGATCACTCTGCTTGACACTTATAGAGCAACAGCAGTAGCAACAAAACTTATATTCCACAAAGACGGTTCCATGATAATTTATCTGGTTGGTACCAGTAGGGAAAACAACAGTTCTTGTAACCAACTGTTTCTAGATTCCTGCGCAGACGATTTATTTTTCGGACACATTTTCTAAGATCAACTTTCAATTGGAGTATGTCATTTGACATTCTCTCTTGAAACGTAATAACTCAGTGATGGAAACCGAAAATTACGAAAGGATGTAGATAGGTTGAAATTCTAGCAATCAGGTAAAAATAAATTCACTATGCCAACTTTTTCACTGAGGTGTACATCAAATTTGGAAATCATGAAATTGCTACCATTGCTTTGTGAGCGTTGCCAGAAAGCAAAACAGAATAGTCTAAACCAGTGGTTCTCAACGTATGCTTCACATACCTCTCTATTATATCTCAAGGTATGCTTCACATACCTCCTGGAAATGTGTATGTAACTGGCGTACCCCTTGTCATCATCATCATCCTCAAGCAGCCATGGGCTACGGAGGTCCAACCAGACCGTGCAGTTTAGTTCTCCAAGCAAGTCTATCCTGAGCTACATCTACTGCATCTGGCCACTGCACACCAATTCTAATAAGGTCCTGTTTGACATTGTCTGCCCACCGCATCCTAGGTCTCCCCTTTTTTCTGAGGCCTTTAGGCACACTGTTCATAACCCTATTAGCCAATCTATAATTATTCATACGGGCAACATGGCCAAACCAACGGAGTCTCTCTCTGCATAATAGGCTGCTTAAAGGAGGTTGCAAACTCCTTTGCCTAACCTCATCATTAGTTACAAAGTTGAACCACCTAATGCAAAAGATACTGCGTAAGCATCTGGAATCAAAAGCATCTAGTTTCCTGTTATCTTGTTTACAAAGTGTCCAAGTTTCACTACCATAACTAACCCTAGAAAGAACCAAACTATTATACAGCCTAATTTTAGTCTTTAGGTGTATACGCCTATTTCTCCACACTCTCCATAGATTCTTAAAAGTCCCGGCAGCAATCCCTATTCGTCTGTTAATCTCATGCCGCACATCACCAGTATCTGTTACATAGCTCCCAAGATAATTAAACTGTGACACCTGCTCAAGACTGCAACCATTCAGATTAACTGAATCACAGCCTGCCAGACCAATTTTCATCACTATAGTTTTCTCTCTGTTTATAACCAAACCTACTCTACTACCAGTCTCATCAACAGCTCGAATGAAAGAGTTCATCTCATCAACATCATTTGCCAAAAGGGCTAAATCATCAGCATAATCTAAATCAGACATTTTCGTATCTCCAGCCCATTTAAGGCCAAAAACTTTCCCTTGAAGTGAATTTCGCATAACATAATCAATAACCAAACTAAAGAGAAAAGGAGACAAAATACACCCTTGTCGAACACCAGAAGTAATGCTAAACCATTTGCTACAAGCCTTACCAACTCTCATACACGACTCAGTGTTATTATAGAGAGCTTTCATTATGTTAACTAACTTGTCTGGTATACCATATGATTTCACAATCAACCACAAATTATGACAATCAACAGAGTCGAGAGCCTTTTTGAAATCAACAAAGCTAGCAACCAAAGGTTTCTGAAACTCTAAACATTTCTCAAGAATCTGCCTAAGTGAAAATATCTGATCCACACATCCCCTACCACTTCTGAATCCACATTGCTCATCACGCAATTGCCTGTCAACCAGATTCTTAATTCTATTAAGCACAATCATGGAAAGAACTTTAGCTGGAACAGAGAGTAAGCTGATACCCCTATAGTTATCACAAGAACTGCGATCACCTTTCTTGAAAATAGGGATAACAATAGCTCTGGTAAAATCCTTAGGAACCATGCCTTTATCTTAAAAGATATTCAGAATTTCAGTCATCCAAGTGGTAACCGAAACATTTCCAGCTCTAAGCATTTCTGTAGTAATTTCATCTATCCCTGGGGATTTATGAAGTTTAAGTTTAGAAACAGCCAAAATAACTTCAGATTGTGTTATAGGGCCAACATTAAATCCACCAATGCATCTATCATCATTGCAAACAATGGGAATAGAACTAACCGCATTGTTTAGAATATCACTGAAATGCTCAGCCCACCTAGCCATGACAGAATCCTCACCTTCTATAACCTTACCTTGTTTATCCTTCAATCCCTGTATACCTGTCCGCTTTCTACCGTTACAAAACATTAACTATCTGGTACAGCTCTCTGCTGTTATGCTGTCTAACTGCTTCCTCGGCTTTGTCAGCCAGACCATCAAGCCAAAGATTCTTATCAGCAGCTAACTGATCTTTTACACGTTTATTAAGTTCTCTGTAGTGCTTTCTATTAGTACTAGTAGGGTATTTATGAAGGACATTCCTGCAGTTCTTTCTTTCCGAAATAAGCTCAAATGCTTATCACTCAAGTAATTCTGTCTCTTCTGCTCCTTTTTTCCTAAAAGAGTACTGTTAGTGTCCAAAAAAGCCTGTTTAAAATGATCCCATCCTTCCTCAACTTCAGTAGGAAGCATACCATGACTGTCATAATGACTAAGTAACCTATCATAGTAAGCTTTGGTTATAACTGGGTCTTTCAGAGCTTCAGTATTAAAAGCAAATTTTTTAACCCTAGAACAACACTTTTTAAGTTTAAGTTGCAAGACACTTTTAACAAGGTAATGGTCAGATCCAATTTCGGCTCCCCTATATGCCCTGGTATTTTTAACAGAACTAGCCCATTTGCTGTTAATTAATATATAATCAATCATATTCTTATGCAGCCCATCGGGTGAAACCCATGTGTATTTATGTATGTCGCGGTGTTTGTAATAAGTGTTATTATTCTGAATCCATTGAGTTTACTTACCTGTAGGAGATGTTGCCCATTGCCATTGCAGCTACCAATACCAAAAGGGCCTATTATACTCCTCCCCAAAGGTCAGAGTCAGTACCAACTTTGGCATTGAAGTCACCAAGAACAAGGGTAATATCTCCTTTCTTGACAGAATTCAAAATATTCTGAAGTTGTTCATAAAACCTATCCTTCTCATCCTCATCGGCATCCTCAGTGGGGGGCATAACAGCAGATAACATTCAGGTCTTTAACGCTTGTCTGAAGTTTTGCTGTAAGAAACCTTTCATTAATGCACTCATATCCTAGAAGAGCATCACTAGCGTGTCTGCTGAGAAGCAGACCCACGCCTTGGTGATGCTTATTGTCGTCCCTCCCTGAAAAGAGAAATTTAAGATTATTTTTAAGAATCTGACCTTTATCTGTCCATCTGGTTTCTTGCAAGCCAAGAATATCTAAATTATAATGGTGGAATTCTTGTGTGAGGACATCAAGAGAAAAATCTCTGTGCAGAGTCCTCACATTCCAACTACCTATGGAGAAAAAACGGTTAGTAGGATATTTAAAGAAACTATGTTTATTGAGAGAGGGAATGCCGACAATATCAAACAGCCCCCTAATCGCAGACATGGGGAAAAGACACGTTCCCCCACCACCAAAGACCCGTTCCCCCACCACTAAAGGCTGAAGCCATCTATACTGGAAGACTTCCTCCAATGTAGAATTTGACGATGCCAATAGAAGCAAAGAGTTCAGGTGCCTGCGATGACCTCTGCTCAGGATTATCCACCAGCTGATAAACATATCCTGCGAATCTATTCACTTGGGGCTTTCAACCCACAAACAAACAGAAAACACAGCGGAAGATTTTCCCTCCACAGAAGCCCACCAGTGCAGCAAATGGGAATAAAATATAAACACTGAAACACTGACTTTGTTACTAGACCTAGCGACGTTTAAGCTCTCACGGCGTACACCCAAAAAATTTTACCTTGTACCCCATGTTGAGAAACCCTAGTCTAAGCTTACAAATTTCTTGCTGGTTTTTTTGTAGTTTTTCGCTGGACATTAGATAAAAGTTAAAAAGAATTACTAGAGTGTTGCTTTCAAAACTGGAATTAAAAATGGAAATATTTCACTCGTAGAGCTCACAAAGTTTACAGAGGGCAAAGCAGAAGAGAAGTACTGCGAAATAGAAAGAAGTGTTTTCCGATAATCGCGGCAAATTGTATTTAAACTTTTTCTTCATATTTTTGTCGCTAAGTGCTACCATTATCTTGTTAAAAGTGTCTTGCAACTTAAACTTAAAAAGTGTTGTGCTATAGGGTTAAAAATTATACCTTTAATACTGAAGCTCTGACAGACCCAGTCATAGCTAAAGCTTACCATGAGAGGTTACTTAGTCATTTGATAGTCATGGTTTTCTTACTACTGAAGTTGAGGAAGAATGTACCCATTTTAAACAGGCATTTTTGGAAAATAACAGTACTCTTTTAGGGAAAAAGGAGCAGAGGAGACAGAATTACTTGAGTGATAAGGCACTTGAGCTTATTTCAGAAAGAAAGAACTGCAGGAATGTCCTTAATCAATACCCAACTAGTCCTAATAGAAAGCACTACAGAGAACTTAATAAACGTGTAAAGGATCAGTTAGCTGCTGATAAGAATCTTTGGCTTCATGGCTTGGCTGACAAAGCCGAGGAAGCAGTTAGACAGCACAACAGCAGAGAGCTGTACCAGATAGTTAATGTTTTATGTGGTAGAAAACGGACAGGCATACAAGGATTGAAGGATAAACAAGGACTAACCGCATCATAACCAAGGGGAGGATTCTGTCATGGCTAGGTGGGTTGAGCATTTCAGTGATATTCTAAACAGTGCGGTTAGTTCTAGTCCCATTGTTTGCAATGATGATAGATGCATTGGTGGATTAAATGTTGGCCCTATAACACAATCTGAAGATATTTTGGCTGTTTCTAAACTTAAACTTCATAAATCCCCAGGGATAGATGAAATTACTACAGAAATGCTTAGAGCTGGAAATGTTTTGGTTACCACGCGGATGACTGAAATATTGAATATCTTTTATGATAAAGGCATGGTTCCTAAGGATTTCACCAGAGCTATTGTTATCCCTATTTTCAAAAAAGGTGATCGCAAGTTCTTGTGATAACTATAGGGGTATCGACCTTCTCTCTGTTCCAGGGAAAATTCTTTGCATGATTTTGCTTAAGAGAATTAAGAATCTGGTTGACAGGCAATTGCGTGACGAGCAATGTGGATTCAGAAGTGGTAGGGGATGTGTAGATCAGATATTTTCACTTAGGCAGTTTTTTGAGAAATGTTTAGAGTTTCAGAAACATTTGGTTGCTAGCTTTGTTGATTTCAAAAAGGCTTTCGACTCTGTTGATTGTCATAATTTGTGGTTGATTCTGAGATCATATGGTATACCAGACAAGTTAATTAACATAATGAAAGTTCTCTATAATAACACTGAGTCGTGTGTGAGAGTTGGTAAGGCTTGTAGCAATTGATTTAGCATTACTTCTGGTGTTCGACAAGGGTGTATTTGTCTCCTTTTCTCTTTAGTTTGGTTATTGATTACGTTATGCGATATTCACTTCAAGGGAAAGATTTTGGCTTTAAATGGGCTGGAGATAAGAAAATTTCTGATTTAGATTATGCTGATGATTTAGCCCTTTTGGCAAATGATGTTGATGAGATGAATCCTTTCATTCGAGCTGTTGATGAACCTGGTAGTAGAGTAGGTTTGGTTATAAACAGAGAGAAAACTAAAGTGATGAAAATTGGTCAGGCAGACTGTAATTCAATTAATCTGAATGGTTGCAATCCTGAACAGGTGTCACAGTTTAATTATCTTTGGAGCTATGTAACAGATACTGGTGATGTGCGGCATGAGATTAACAGACGGATAGGGATTGCTGCCTGGACTTTTAAGAATCTATGGAGAGTGTGAAGAAATAGGCGCATACACCAAAGGACTAAAATTGGACTCTATAATATTTGGTTCTTTCTAGGGTTAGTTATGACAGTGAAACTTGGACACTTTGTAAACAAGATAACAGGAAACTAGATGCTTACACAGTATTTGGGCATTAGGTGGTTTAACTTTGTAACTAATGATAAAGTAGGCAAAGGAGTCGGCAAACTCCTTTAAGCAGCATATTGTGCAGAAAGAGACTCCGTTGGTTTGGCCATGTTGCCCGTATGGATAATTATAAATTGGCGAATAGGGTTATGAACAGTGTGCCTAAAGGCTTCAGAAAGAGGGGGAGACCAAGGATGCGGTGGGCAGACAATGTCAAACAGGACCTTATTAGAATTGGTGTGTAGTTGCCAGATGCAGAAGATGCAGCTCAGGACAGACTTGCTTGGAGAACTAAATTGCACTGTCTAGTTGGACCTCCGTAGCCAATGGCTGCTTGAGGATGATAATGATGAGTGCTACCAAAATCCGCCATATCTAGTGACAAATTCACCGAAACGCAACACTCAATGTGCGTCATCTTTAGAAATATAATCTGACAACATGTCTGCCTTTCATTTTAGATCACATAATTTTAAATTCGTATCAGCAATGGATATTAACCCTTTTTATCCTAGTCAAGTACTAATATTTTACAAATCATAAGTAAAATTATTACATTGATTAATAATGAGTGTATTGAAATAATTGAAATGATTTCACGTATGGGCCTTTATGAGCTAATGCGACCAAGATATAAAAATTAACTCAGTTGTAGAGCAACTTGGTGTGGTGTCTTCCGATTGAAATTAGCACTTTTGATAGTCCTGAAATGAGGTGTTCCACTCAAATTGAACCCATGAGAAGTTGCCACTCGATCCAAAATTCAACAAAGGAACTTTGTGGCTATGATGAAAGGTTCGAGAAAGAAAACATGTCACAATCTTCTATAGTCAGTTTTTCGCAAAAGTCCTATGATTGGCTATATCTTAAATTCTAATATTATGTATTAACAAAGACCTTGAATGAAATTGTATTCACACTATTACGTTAATGTAAATGAAACAATTTTTAACGATTCATACTTTGTAACGCATTAAGAATGTCACTTTGGGGTGTAAATGTAACTTGCTGTATGTAAGGGTTGCAAAGGTTGACTAGTGTCGGCCAGGGCGGATCCAGAAAATGTCTTTACGGGGGACGATATAGAAGGTAAGGCGCCTTTTCTAATTAAGATGTCCGCTGACGAAAAAAATGGATTTCGCAACTTTACTAGGTCTTTTAGCCAAAAAACAGCCTCTTCGTTTTCTAAATTCTTTTTCTTTTGGACACCGAAGCAATTCAAAAAAAATAGTACTTATCCCTCGATTTACACAGTAGATAGGTTCCGTGATATCAGCGTATGAAATCGAAACCATTATAAAACGTGACAAAGTTATGGAAAAAATTGGGATTGGTTCCGAAAAAAAATCCTTGTTTTGAATAAAACGTACATTGAAAGTTTCATTTATACATTATTTATTTCAAATCTATTTCTGATTATCAATCTCACATCTGAATTTGCTATCAATAGAAGAAATTCAATCATTATATTTACCTTTATTATTCCAATCAGATACATTATTGAAGACAAACGTTTTTCATGTATTTCATGTTTTAGTTCACTCTGATGTTCCTCGCAGCTAATACATCATCAACTGCTTTGCTAATTGCTGTTCCTTCTGTTGTACCGCTCACATAACATTAATTCTTCAATTTCCATTGCTGCGTGCGTATCAAAAGCGATGGTAGAAGGGCAATAAGTACTCCTTAAACAAAGGAAGGGTGATGCAGGCTGCTACACATTGAAGTGATTTGGGCTTGGCGTCATTAGCAAGCAGAGAAATGCAGTCTGGGATTCTCCCTTTTCAAACTGTAAATGACATTTCTGGGAACCGTTGCTGACCAGTGGAACTTACCATTGCCGTCTGTGGGCCAGACACATGATCCCAAGGGAACAACCCGCCCCAATTGCCTTTATTGGCTTGGGAGGGTTTGACCATTTGAGGGGTGAACAGGTTGTAGAGTTTCATACTGCTCTGTGGGTGGACTTTCGGTGGTGTCTTAGGTGGACACTTATTGTTGACCCATCCAGGCTCCACAATAGATATTTTGCCCTCCCCCCGGAGCGAACTTGGATATCTGTTGTCCTCTTCTTTGGATCTGCCATTAGCTTGATCAGTTTTAGAGCAGCTGTGGTTAGCTTATTGGCAAATTTGCAGCACAGTGCGGTAGCGCTGGTCCTGAATCCTCGGGTTTCAACTTCTTCCGGTATGACTCAGATGTTTCCATAAACGAAAACGAAGAGGTCAACCCAGGTCTTCGACAAGACTATAACATATGCATTTTGCATTTATTTTTATTTTTTAGAGTATTTTTGGGAATTGAAACTTCTGCAGCTGTTAAAATTCCCTGGTATAATTTTGTAGTTGAGTTAAATTTTTATATATGTTATATTTTTATTTGTTGTTTGAGATGGTTATCCGTAAACGGAAAATGTTTGAAGGAGGAAGAAATTATGAACACGTTATTTGTCATTCAAAATTTACAAAATGGAGTTCAGATTATCTGAAGAAGAGGAGGAGGTTTCGATAGCAATCGACCAAGAATGTCCATTTGCACTATATGGCGAACAGGATTTTTCAACCGTACAAAGTGATGATAGAGGAAGTGATTTTAGTGACATTTCATGGTCCAACCAAATCACTAAAGAATCAATGACCTGGAATGCTTATGAAAATAGAGATGGACCAGTTCATAATTTTTCTGTAGGATCTGAAACCTTTGCAATTTTAAAATTACTGTTCAGTAACACTATGCGTGAAGTGATTATGAACTATACGACGATGTACTAACCATCTAAAGCAGGCCCACTGAATCTGCGATTCATAAAACACACAAAAAATCTGAATCTGGCTCATTTCTTCAATTATTCGACCAAACATATTTAGGTGCATAAATAGATTATTTCATTAATATTATCGATAGGGTTCCAATTTAGATTCGTATTTATTTTGTTTCAATTTAGATCAGGACTGTCCAATCCAAACTTATTGAAGAGGTAGTAAATAAAACTATATTCTGGGAGAGCAGCAGGGGAAAATTCTTAACTTAAAAACGAAAACATACATTTCAAATGAATTCGAAAAAAAAAAGTCTTTTAGGAATCATTTTAAGGCCTAATAATAATTCAAAATGCATATTTTTGTTTATAATCGAGATATTTCCTTGATTCCTTAAAAGACTTTCTTTTCGAATTCATTTGAAATGTATGTTTTTGTTTTTAAGTTAAGAATTTTCCCCTGCTGCTCTCCCAGAATATAGTTTTATTTACTACCTCTTCAATAAGTTTCGATTGGACAGTCCTGATCTAAATTGAAACAAAATAAATACGAATCTAAATTGGAACCCTATCGATAATATTAATGAAATATGGGAATTCTTTAGCATTCTTTAATTATGAGAATTTCAAAACTACCCCACTATAAGATTATTGTTCTGATAATCCCATTTTGGGAAATCAAATGATAAAATGCAACATACCTCTTGATCGGTTTTTGATGATCTTGAGGTATTTTAACTTGTCTGATCGAAGTGTTGTGCACCCACGAGCGTATATATAACGCATTCAATAGATTCGTAAATGCAAATCAAATTTTCCCCCGTTCTTCTTCGGGCTCTAGGGAGGGGGCGACAGCCCCAATTGCTAACTAGAGCCCGAAGAAGAACGGGGAAAAAGAGAGAGCCGGGGTGCTAATTGAGGACTTTTGCGGAAGAGAGATTTTTAAGGTTTCACCATAAATGAGAAAAAGAAAATTTTTTACACCCATATTACAGATAACGAGTAAACCAGTACGAGTACAGCAAAGAAGAGCACAGAGCTCTGTAATTTATATTTCTACGATATTGCAAAGCAAAATTAGGCTAAATATATAGCATTCGGAAATTCGGCTGCTCTCTTACAAATCAAATTACTCAATACTTTATATTAATTTAACGAAAATTAATGTTTTCCCAACTACGGCCGCAGTATTTTTAAGAGGGTTGCTGAAACGAATTATTTTCAATGGCCTTGACACAACACTTGGCACTATGGGCGGTCACCAGAACCCCATATTAGGGATGCGGTCCATATTAAGAGTCCATGTTTCGCTACGATAACTAACCTTAGAACCAAATACAGCCTAAAGTTAGTCTTCAGGTGTATATGCCTATTTTTCCACACTCTCCATAGATTACCACTTAGCCATCAGAGAATCCTCATCTTCAACCACCTTACCAAGTTTATCCCCCAAATTCCTGCGTACCTGTCTGTTTCTTTCCACACAAAAGATTAATTATCTGGTACAACACCCTGCTATTGTGCTCTCTAACTGCTTCCTCTGCTTTGTCAGCCAAGCTAAGCCAAACATTCTTATCAGCTGTTAACTGATCCTTTACACGTTTATTAAGCTCTTTGTAATGCTGTCTGTTAGGACTAGTAGGTTGTAGGGTGTTGATTCATATTATTCCTGCACTTCCTCCTTTCAGAAATAAGTCTCATAGCTTTATCACTCAAATAATTTTATTTCTTATGCTCTTTTTTACCTAAAAGAGTAAAAAAAAGGGATCAGTTTAAACTGGTTTGAAGAAAAACCTGTTTAAACTGATCCCATTCTTTCTCAACTTCGGTAGTAAGCGACCCACGATTGTCATAATGACTAAGTAGACATCATGGTAGGCTTCGGCTATAACTGGTTCTTTCAGGACTTTAGTGTTAAAGGCAACACAACATTTCGTAAGCTTCGGTTCTAAGACACTTTTGACCAGGTAATGGTGAGACTCAATTTCGGCTCCCCTATACTATCTGGTATTCTTGTCCAAACTAGCCCATTTATGCTAATTGATATATAATACAGTAGATCATATTCCTATGCAACCCATCAGGTGAAATCCATGTGTATTTATAAATGTCCCAGTGTTTGTAGTACGTGTTAGTTATTTACAAACTGTTAAGTTTACTTAACTTTGCCATTGGAACTACCAATGCCAAAGGGATTTAAAACTCCTAGCCAAAGGTCAGAGTCAGTATCAACTTAAACATTGAAGTCACCTAGCAAAAGAAAAATATCTCCTTTTTTCTCAGAATTCAGAATATCCTGAAGCTGTCTGTAAAACTTATCCTTCTCGTTCTCATCAGAGTCTCCTCTGGGGGCTTGACAACAGATGACATTCAAGTCTTTAATTTTTGTTTTAAATTTAGCTGTAAGAAATCTTTTATTTATTCAATCACATCCTACAAAAGCATCATTGGTGTGTGTGCTGAGAAGCAAACCTACACCTTGGAGATGCTTCTCAGCCTCCCATTTATCTTTACCTTATCTTTATCTTACCCTTATCTTTGCATCTGGTCTCGTGGAAGCCTAGAATAACTACTTTATAACACTGGAATTCCTGTGTGAAGACGTCACGAAAATAATCTCTGTGTAACGTCCTCACGTTACTGTACCTGCAGAGAAAAAATAATCAGTAGGATTGTTAGGGAAACTAGGTTTATTGAGAGATATATGGGCCACAATATCAAACAGTCTCCTAATCGCAGGAATGGGCCATATACTCGTTCCCTCAAGGAGTATAAAAGAACAAGAGGTGCCCTTTGAACGAATTCGTGTAACATTTAACCATGATCGACGACCATACATTGCCTCACCAACGAGTTTATATGGAAGTAGGTAAGGAAATTTAATTTTCTAAGAAAAATTAATCGTGTGTCTAACAAATCCATCTGCAGATCATCCAGAGAGATACAAGGAAAATCATTCAATGCGTGAATAAACGTTTAATTTGTTTCATTTACTTAAAATGTCGGCCCTAGTGGCCGAGTGGTTAGCGTGCTTGGCTATTGATCTAAGGGACCTGGGTTCGAACCCCGGGTAAGGCATGGATGTTCCTGTTGTTTTTGCGCTGAGTACCTGCCATCCTCACAGATCCTCTACTGTGGCATATAAACAACAAGGCTCGTGTCAGACCTCTGTGGCAAGCAGTTGCTTGAGGGAGTATTTATTTGTTTTTTATTTATTTAAAATACTCGATCATTTGCATAAATTAACGCGTTACTGTGAAATCAATTTCGAATCATTAAAGGTGATTTTCAGTGTTGCTAAGTTTAATTTTAATACTATGAAAAGTAAAGAATCATGTAGCTACATTTGCTCGTATTTCACCTAACATGATATTTCATTAAACGAAGCTTAGACAATTCTAAGTACGATTTACTGATGTCCATATCGCGTAAGAAATTCAGCCCCTTCAGCTACAAAATGTCGTGTTGAAGAGACACGGTAGGGTCGGTTATAGACGGTCTTTACTGTAGATTGCTCTGCTTCATGTGCGGCACCGTGAAGCGATGGATACCAGCAAGATACTGGCCACCCGAACAGTAATAAAAGTTTTTTTTGAATAAAACAACTCTTTTTTTTAGAGTTATAACGAAAATTTGTAAGAATAATATTAGAATTTAAGATTCTACTCAAATACAGTCTAATTTTATTTCTATATTTAAAACCATTCATCAAATATGCACTCCTGGCGCGGGGAGGCCGATTTTGGTTCCTATCAACTACGTGACCCATACTTCCGTACACCGGTAGCATAAGGGGGTGGTATTGGGCACTCGAAGCGATAGTTGCGGTAGCATAACTGAAGGCTACAGGATATTTTATATCTGGTTAAGCAATAAGCTCAGAATCATTCTAAACTAGCGTTAAATAAATTAAAGAAACCTTGTTAAATAAGTTCTTTCCAATCTATTTATCCAACATTTTATGCTGCAGAATTTTTTAAAATCCTTTTCTACTGTAGCTTTCAAAAATTTTGTTTTTTTTCTGCAGTGAAATATTTTATACTTTCTAAATGTATTTTATGTATCTATATCATTTTTACGTATTATTTACTTTGACCATTATCATAATCAGTTAATAATATTTAAACAAGAGTATTTTTTTCATCACATAAAGTAAAAAAATAAACTAACTTGATATCTAACACATATTTGGCATAATGTTTATGGGCACAAACATACGGCTGTCGTACGCTTCGCCGTCCCATGGCCGGCTCAGATCTAAGGGACCTGAGTTCGAGCCCCAGATAAGGCATGGATGCTCGTGTTGTTTTTCTGCTGAGGTCCTGCCATCTTCACAGACCTTCTATTGTGGCATATAAACTGACAGACTTCTGTGGCAAGCAGCTGCTTGAGGGGGGATTTATTTTTTTATTTTTTTATGCTTCACCTCTTATTACAGCGAAATTCGTTTAGGGCCTCTTTTCTCTACTCCTTGGTACCGTCCCATGGCCGAGTGGTTAGTGCACTTGGCTACTGATCTAAGGGACCTGGGTTCAAGCCCCGGGTAAGGCATGGTTGTTTGTGTCTTTTTTCTGCTGAGATCCTGCCATCCTCACAGACCTTCTACTATGGCATATAAACTGACAGGCTCCTGTCAGATCTATGTGGCAAGCAGCTGCTTGAGGGGATATTTATTATATTTATTTTGGTTCCCCCACTGCTAAAGGCTGAATCCAGCCATGCTAGTAGGAATTTCAGGCACCATGTGGTCTTTTCAGGAAATCAGAAATTTCATGTGGCCTTTTCCAAGAAGCAGAAACTGATCTGCCTGAAATTATTTTTTTTTACCTACTCTCCTACATTGTGCATATTGCTTATTTGTGATGTTTCATGCTAATTAGATTGTTGTTGTTATACTGATCTTTGTAATCATTAACTAATTGCTTTATCTGTTTAATTAATTATCATTATTGTCTTTTAACTAATTACCTTTTTTTCATTCTTAAAACTAATATTTAATTCACTTATTGTATTATCAAATGAAATATGTACTACATTAACCTAGTCAAGCTTTTGGGTTGTTTATATGTTGATTGATTTTAATGTAGAATTTCTATGATAATAAATTTAAACTTGAACTTGAGACACATTACTCCAGTAAATAATTGGCGATGCCCAACTAGCTAAGTAAGGGTTCAGGTCCCTGCGATGGCCTCTGATCAGGAATAGCCACCAGCTGATATAAAGTATCCTGTGCCTCTGTTCACCTAGGACTGTCAGCCCACAGGCAAACAGAAAACACAGTGGCAGATTTTCCCTCAACCACCACCACCACCACCATCATCGTCGTCGTCGTCGTCGTCGTCGTCATCATCATCATCATCATCGTCGTCGCCGTCGTCGTCATCATCGTCATCATCATCATCGTCGTCGTCGTCGTCGTCGTCGTCATCATCATCATCATCATCATCATCATCATCATCATCATCATCATCATCATCATCATCATCATCATCATCATCATCATCAAGCAGTCATGGGCTACGGAGGTCCAACCAGACCGTGCAATTTAGTCTCCAAGCAAGTCTATCCTGAGCTACATCTACTGCATCTGGTCACTGCACACCAATTCTAACAACCTCCTGTTTGATATTGTCTGCCCATCGCATCCTAGGTCTCCCCTTCTTTCTGAGGCCTTTAGGCACACTATTCATAACCCTATTCGCCAGTCTATAATTATTCATACGGGCAACATGGCCAAACCAACGGAGTCTCTCTCTGCACAATATGCTGCTTAAAGGAGGTTGCAAACTCTTTTGCCTAACCTCATCATTAGTTACAAAGTTGAACCATCTAATGCCCAAGATACTGTGTAAGCATCTGGAATCAAAAGCATCTAGTTTCCTGTTATCTTGTTTACAAAGTGTCCAAGTTTCACTACCATAACTAACCCTAGAAAGAACCAAACTATTATACAGTCTAATTTTAGTCTTTAGGTGTAGACGCCTATTTCTCCACACTCTCCATAGATTCTTAAAAGTCCCGGCAGCAATCCCTATTCGTCTGTTAATCTCATGCCGCACACCACCATTATCTGTTATATAGCTCCCAAGATATTTAAACTGTGACACCTGCTCAAGACTGCAACCATTCAGATTAACTGAATCACAGCCTGCCTGACCAATTTTCATCACTTTAGTTTTCTCTCTGTTTATAACCAAACCTACTCTACTACCAGTTTCATCAACGGCTCGAATGAAAGAGTTCATCTCATCAACATCATTTGCCAAAAGGGCTAAATCATCAGCATAATCTAAATCAGAAATATTCGTATCTCTAGCCCATTTAAGGCCAAAATCTTTCCCTTGAAGTGAATTTCGCATAACATAATCAATAACCAAGCTAAAGAGAAAAGGAGACAAAATGCACCCTTGTCGAACACCAGAAGTAATGCTAAACCAATTGCTACAAGCCTTACCAACTCTCACACACGACTCAGTGTTATTATAGAGAGCTTTCATTATGTTAACTAACTTGTCTGGTATACCATATGATTTCACAATCAACCACAAATTATGACGATCAACAGAGTCGAAAGCCTTTTCGAAATCAACAAAGCTAGCAACCAAAGGTTTCTGAAACTCTAAACATTTCTCAAGAATCTACCTAAGTGAAAATATCTGATCCACACATCCCCTACCACTTCTGAATCCACATTGCTCATCACGCAATTGACTGTCAACCAGATTCTTAATTCTATTAAGCACAATCATGGAAAGAACTTTACCTGGAACAGAGAGTAGGCTGATACCCCTATAGTTATCACAAGAACTGCGATCACCTTTTTTGAAAATAGGGATAACAATAGCTCTGGTAAAATCCTTAGGAACCATGCCTTTATCATAAAAGATATTCAGAATTTCAGTCATCCAAGTGGTAACCGAAACATTCCCAGCTCTAAGCATTTCGGTAGTAATTTCATCTACCCCTTGGGATTTATGTAGTTTAAGTTTAGAAACAGCCAAAATAACTTCAGTTTGTGTTATAGGGCCAACATTAAAGCCACCAATGCATCCATCATCACTGCAAACAATGGGAGCAGAAACAACTACATTGTTTAGAACATCACTGAAATGCTCAGCCCACCTAGCCATGACAGAATCCTCATCTTCTATAACCTTACCTTGTTTATCCTTCAATCCCTGTATACCTGTCCGTTTTCTACCACACAAAACATTAACTATCTGGTACAGCTCTCTGCTGTTGTGCTGTCTAACTGCTTCCTCGGCTTTGTCAGCTAAACCATCAAGCCAAAGATTCTTATCAGCAGCTAACTGATCTTTTACACGTTTATTAAGTTCTCTGTAATGCTTTCTATTAGGACTAGTAGGGTATTGATTAAGACATTCCTGCAGTTCTTTCTTTCCGAAATAAGCTTAAGTGCCTTATCACTCAGATAATTCTGTCTCTTCTGCTCCTTTTTTCCTAAAACAGTACTGTTAGTGTCCAAAAAAGCCTGTTTAAAATGATCCCATTCTTCCTCAACTTCAGTAGTAAACAAACCATGACTGTCATAATGACTAAGTAACCTATCATGGTAAGCTTTGGCCATAACTGGATCTTTCAGAGCTTCAGTATTAAAAGTAAATTTTTTAACCCTAGCACAACACTTTTTAAGTTTAAGTTGCAACACACTTTTAACAAGGTAATGGTCAGATCCAATTTCAGCTCCCCTATATGCCCTGGTATTCCTAATAGAACTGGCCCATTTGCTGTTAATTAATATGTAATCAATCATATCCTTCTCATCCTCATCGGCATCCTCAGTGGGGGCATAACAGCAGATAACATTCAAGTCTTTAACGCTTGTCTGAAATTTTGCTGTAAGAAACCTTTCATTAATGCACTCATATCCTAGAAGAGCATCGCTAGCGTGTCTGCTGAGAAGCAGACCCACGCCTTGGTGATTCTTATTGTCGTCCCTCCCTGAAAGGGAAATTTAAGATTATTTTTAAGAATCTGACCTTTATCTGTCCATCTGGTCTCTTGCAAGCCAAGAATATCCAAATTATAATGGTGGAATTCTTGTGTGAGGACATCAAGAGAAAAAGCTCTTTTCAGAGTCCTCACATTCCAACTACCTATGGAGAGAAAATGGTTAGTGGGATGTTTAAAGAAACTATGTTTAAAGAAACTATGTCCAATTTAGTGGGTATAAATCCCTGTAAAGTTGATCACTCTTCAGCAGGGGCAGAAAAAAAAAGAAAAAAGTGACTATACATGACCAGATCAGTAGGTCACACTGATCTGGTAGCCCTCCATTCCATTTCTTTCAAAAGAGAACATCTCTTTTGAAAGGTACTAACTGTCTGCATCACGAGAAAGCGGGATAGGGCATTAAGTGCTAGGCCTGGCCGGTTCTGTGCATCATCATTGGGGATCCCTGACTGGGGATTGGTACACACCTCTCCTTCCAGTTTATGCCCAGCTTCCATTTACAGAGCGGATCGTGTTTATGAAAGCTTAACATCTGTAAGTAAATTGTACTCACACACCGGAAAAATATCTTTGTACTTGTATGCGAAGTTTAAAAAATAATATGAATATTGACATATCGAAGTGAACTGTAAATTGAACTGACGGCGCAGCGAATATGCAAGGTCCATACAAAGATTTTAATGCATGGTTATATAAAGTTTCACCAGATCACGTACATATCTGGTGCTGTGCACATGTATTAAATTTAACAATTATAACAACAATTTAGTAATTAGTGATATAACCCAAAAAAATCCACTGAAGCAATTTCTCTCTTTATGGTTTTAAATACTTGTACAGTTTTCTTAAAAGAATCCTATAAACGACTACACGTATGGCCCGAATTGAGCAAATTAAATTTATTTCAGTTGGAGAAACTCGTTGGTGTCCCATAGATAAAATATTATAAAAAGTTTTTGGTAAATATAAAAGTACAATTAACATAATATTTATGTTAATGTTATACAAACGTTTCAAGAAACATCATTATCAGATAAATTTTCTAAAGAAATTCGGCACAGAGCAAAAACAATATTGGATGCCTTATTAAAGTTCGATAATATTCGCATTGCCGAAGTATTTTAAAGAACGTTTGTAGACACATCACCACTACTGCTGTATTTACAACTTAACGTATATATTGTGGTAGTTTTTCGCATGATAAAAAAGTACTGCAAATAATTTTTTTAAATATCAAAAAATTTTGACGGAGTACTAAAAGCAGCGATTAATTTTGCATCAGCTGCAAATGAAGAATTCGGCAAGGCAGAAATTGACTTTTTTGTTGTAACAGATTTAGACAAGAAGCAAAGAAATGCAAACATAAGTGTCAACAATAGGTTCCGTGTAAATGTTTATAATGCAATAATGGACCAAGTGACTAATAATTTGAATGAACGATTTTTATACAATTATCATTTATGAACTGATAGTTTTTATTTAGATCCAAATAACTTTAACCAAATTTTAAAGAGCCGTCCCGTGGCCGAGTGGTTAGCACGCTTGGCTACTGATCTAAGGGACCTGGGTTCGAGCCCCAGATCAGGCATGGCTGTTTGTGTCGTTTTTCTGCTGAGGTCCTTGTCAGACCTCTGTGGCAAGCAGCTGCTTGAGGGGGTATTTATTTTTTTTTTATAAATTTTAAAGAATAATATACCCGATGAAAGTTTAACCGATTAAATAAAAAAAATAATAAGGACATCAGAAATGAAAAGATTTTGAAAAAACATGGAGGATTTTTAATCAATCTTTGAGTGATTAAAATGGATACAAAAATGATGAAGAAGAGCAATCCAGTGAGAAGACGATAGATGACGAAAACGTAGATGTACCGAATTGTAAAACATGCAAAAGTTGCATTGTATGTTGTTACTCAGTGTTACAAGTAGTTAATTTACATACATAGAATATTCTGATTTATTTTTGGCCTATAAATTTGTCGTAATATTTTTTCTTTTTGTCTTCAACCAAGTGTCGTGTGAAAGATCCTTTTCTAAACTGAAATGCCTTTTAAACAGATTAAGAAACTGTTTATGTTAAAATCATTTAGAAGATTTCATGCTCATATCACGCGAGAAAGATTTATTAAGCATAATTGAGAAAACTATGATTATGGACATTATGAAAGGAAAAAAGCAATTTGTTAAGAAAAAGTTAAATTAAAAGAATTTACATTGTTATCTAGGTCGATTGCATATTTTTGCATTACATTTGAATTAAATTTAAGTGTATTTAATTTCATATTAATTTTGTTTAAATATTTTGTGCGTTTTGTGTAAATATAATAAATAATTACGAAATAATTTTTTTCTTAAAGTAAAGGGCCTAAATATGTTCCGAGTCCAGCCCTGGTCACAGCTTAAGGTCCCATACGAAGGGCGGCGGCCTTTCCAAGCTAATCGGTGTCCCCTTTCTCATCAAAGGTTGAACGAGCATTGCAGGAAATAAATCTGAATGTAGGTACAGTTTGGACTCGATCCTGAAAACATCAGTAAAAGACTGGCCTGGCGCGCTATCTACTGATCTGGATTGTACAGGAGACCTAAAATTTGGTCTGACGATTACCTTGTTACAAGTGTCTCGCAACTGAAGCTATTACCTTTACCAGTGAAACTTGAAAGACCCTCAGATAGACAAAATTTATCATGAAGGTTTTTTCATACATTACAACAACCGTGGGTTGTTTACGACTGAGGATGAGAAAGAATGGGGGAATTCAACTTATTATTCACGAAGCCTACGGTAAAAGTTTGATAATTCTTACTAAAAAATTCATTTTGGATTAACTGCTTAACGAATAATCCTGTACGTACTGTAGTAGTATCAAAATAGAAAGTGAACTGTACTTTTTTTTTGTACATTTAAAAATTGCTCTTAATCGCTTTACGTGATTTTACAAAACGAAAAAAAAATATATAAGCATAATTATACATGCATTATTCGTTGAGGAAATACAGGAAAATAGGAGTAACGAAGAAAAAATCTACTATATGCAAAGAGAGCAATAAAAAAAAAACTTCTAAGCAATATCAAAACTATACATTTTCAATTAGTACATGAAAAGCGCATCTTGCTTTAAATATATCAAATCACTATAATAAAATAATATATAGAGCGCGAACTGAAAAAAATACTAACCTGAAACAGGGATGATGCATATAAAAGTGTACCATCTCCTCCTAGACAGACGATAAAATCTATCTTGTCTGTAAGATCATCTTTTCCTGAGTAAAAGGAATTTTAGAATTATTTTACATAAGAGCTAAGTAAAATGCTATAGCTTTATTTCACATTTGGTCTACTTTAATGCACAAAAAAATTATCCTTTATATCAGTTGATGATTTCCTTCTGGAAATTCTTTTATGTCTGAAGAGGATGAAAGCCTAGAAAAGATTTAAGATGTGATGATGGTCGTAGAGGGAAGGAAATGAACTTCAAAGAGAAGAATTTGGTGACATAATATTTCGCACTCGTGCAGGAATTAAAAAAAATTCTACTTAGAGCCACGATGTTTTCTGATGCATTTGTTAGGTGAAATGAGATAATGGGCTACCAGCTTTAAACTTCACATTGGTGGTTTCAAGAGAACGCTTAATATCTAATGCCAAAGCTACAAGCTGCAGAGTTATTCAAAGTTAGTTATTTAATGGTATTTTATTTCGATTTATCAGCATCTTTCTTATCATCAAATTTAACTTTTTTGTAATCTTTCATGATCAACAAGATTCAGTTTTCATTTTAGTTCAAAATATATATTCAAATAGATTACGTTTTTTTTAAACCACGAGAAAGATTTCAAGAAGCTAACCCTGACATTACTTAAAATAATCATATACCCACGTAAAATAATAGAAACAGATGCATTCTCTATTGGCAAACGGACGCCAATAGAGCTTTCTCTCGTTCCTGACGAAACTAATTCGCAAACTTTTAGAAGAGTTTCATCTCTGCTTCAAAAGAATTTGGTCCCCTGTAATTCAGATACTTCATCGAATGATATCAAATTTTATATGGTGTGTGACCCCGAGTTGGATTTAAAAATCAGGTTCCATATCTGTAATGGGACAGATTTACAACTGGCATTGTCGGGGCTTTCTCGACTACGAATTCTGAACGAAGTTATCGATGGGAAAATCTGCTGGAAGAGAAATTTCTGAAGATTTTGGCCGGCTGTAACTGGTAAACAAATAATTTTTGCAATATTTAATAAATCAAATTATAATTTTATCGTATTTTCAGTAAACTAATTTTCGCCTTTGTTTTTTAATAATGATATCTTTAAACTATGGTAGTATTGTAGCAGCAGTATGTTAAAGATAGATTGTATTTGGATAGACTCGTATATTTTGGTCATAACTGTTTATAATTTTGGGTAATCTAGGTTAACACTACCTATACTTTAACATTGGCCCAGAACTCTCATTTCCTATACTACTTATAGTTGTGTCCTATCAAGAAACGAAAGGACAGATCCAAGTGAAATTGCAGCAGCGTGTACTAGAAAATGAGTGCTAGATAACTCTATTTCGGAACAATTCAACAAACAAAACCGTCTAGGTCTATAAGACACAGAGCAACAGATGAAAAAGATTTAGATAAGAGGGTGCTGCAGCTGTTTGTGCATAGTGGTTCGTCTCTGGTTCATCCGGTTCAACATGGAGTTTGTATAGTTAAATGCACATGGAATGTTCTGGGTAATAAAAAAAAGTGTCTTCTTATTAACTACGGATAACTGCATTTAAAAGAGTAAAATTACATTGTGATATATTTTATTTAATATTTAGTAAAACTTTTTTTCTAACATACTCTTTTTTATTATACTGCATTTTTTTCAGTTAAATATTTATCGTTACTATATTACCCTTAGACTTATCTCATTTACTCGCAAATACTTTATTTGCTTTACATCAAACCTCAAGCGTTTGCAAAACCTCCAAGGTCATTAAGTAAGGCGATTATAAGCGGATGCTGATCCGGATAGTAGTTTTGTCATCGGCGCAGGGCTAATCAACACTGTGCGTACACGACAGTGGGGGAGAAAACAGTGATTGGAGACATATGTATGTCTACTCAAGTGAGTTGGAGGTTCCTAACTCATACCTCAGTAAGCATGAAAGGTACACAGAACTTTACGATTTATTCTTATTGTAAGTTTTATAGACTACAGTTCAGAGATGAGTTCGAGCTCGGGGTCAATTAAGTCTCAAATATCTTTTGGAATTCTGAAAAACAAAAGCAAAAGTATAAAAGATTAATTATTAATTAAGAATAAGTATCATGCAGCTTTTGATTTTTTTACATGTTCTCTATTTTAATAAATTAATGGCTCTTTGTGTTTATAACGACATCACCGATGAACTTTTAGTTTCTACTAGTATTCTACTTTTCTACTATTAACGTTTTATTTTTAACATAAATTATTATAACTGATACTTAATTAAATAAAAACAATTAGGAACATGCATTTCTGTATATATCTCTCATGAAGCATCAGAGAATTTTTTTCCCCAAATTGGGCTAGACGTAACAATTGTCGAAATGGTTCGGGCTCGTGTGGACTCACAACTTTCGGCTGGACAACAACTTTGCTCGTGCTCAACAACTTTAGGCTGGAGCGGGCTCGAAAATTTGAGCCCGAACTCATCTCTTGTACAGTTTAAAAAACTAAGGTTTGATTTTTAAGAAAACAAGAAATGAAACCAAGTGACCAACCTTCCTTGAACGTACAGAGCTTTTCTTTGACTGGAGTAAAAGTTTGATTGCTAACAAGATAGACATCTTCTAAAACGGATGCTTCCACAAATACCACCATGTGCTTTTCCTAAAGAAAAATTAGTAGTTTACTTGTTTATCCATATAAAATAGATAATGTCGAAAATACTGCCATGATTTCGGTAAAAAAAATACATATATTATTATAAGCAAATAACTTTTGCTTTTAATAAGTAATTTAAAATATAACTGCAAATCATTTATAAATTGAAATAAATTTTGACATAGAATAAATGGTAGTAAAATATGTAACTGTTACAATACTAGTATATCATTTAAATTGAAGAGGTATTTTTTCGACGTCACTCTGAAGTTAACGTCGATCAATTTTAGAGGAAAAATTGTCTTAAGCCGGGTGGGATACACGACATCCACGACATCCTGATAACATCAAGGCTCAAGACAATTTTTCCTCTAAAATTGATCGACGTTAATTTCAGACTGACATCTTCCTTTAACTAGTATATCAGTTTCAAATCGCAACATTTTTAACTACTTGTTTGGGTTGCCACTGGGGTTACACCTGGGTTGCCAACAGACAGTATGGCGCCCTGACTAAATGACAAACGAAATAGCTTCAGACGAGTATTGTAGCAAGCTCAAGTGAATTGGCCAATACGAAAGTGGGCTTCCTCATCCCTTCGCCAGGTCACGTGAACTGACCGGGCAGTGTGGGAGTCAGGGAAGGTTAAGAGAAGGACTCGGATGCTGCAACTCTGGGAGGACTGTCGCTCTTGCATTTTTGGTGAACAAAGGTCATCCTTCATTGGACTCGAGGTCCAGGAACCCCCATTTGGTTGGCTATACAGCATAGATAGTTTATGACCAAAGTGTGGTTTAGAATAGTCAGTAGTATATATAAATGTATATATGTATGTATAATAAACTAATTGTACATAGTAACTTTGTAGAGTAGTGGCACAATATGGCCTTAGTTATCGTTGCGCCATTAAACTCCAAACAACTAGCCAACTTATAGTAAACAAATTTCCGGTCAACAGGGACTTTACTTGCAATAATAGAGTACCTGATAAACGCCCATTAACAATTGCATCATGTAGAATTGTTGAGTGGAAATGGAGAGAAGACATGTAGTAGTTAGCTTCGTGTTTAGCACTTTGTTTCATCTGCAGTTCGGGCATTCTTTTTCGCCACCATTGTCGATCGTTGTGAGCAAACGTTGTGAGCATCATGAAAGACGCTGAAATGTAACGCGTTTTTCATCTTTTTCACTCTGAAATCGACTTCTTTTGATGTTATGAAGAAAATGTTTGCTTTACGTGAAAGAAATTCAGTCGAGATAGCTCAGAAGATACACCGGTCAGTCACCATAATTCCTCTCAACAGCGACGAAGCTGCCGACAAACTTTCTAGCTTAGAGAGAAGATAAACTGAAAAAAAACGGAAAAAAGCTAAAAATCAATCAAGTGGGACGTCCCATCAAAATGATCATAGTCGCGAAATTGCCGTTCCTCATTCAAAACTCCATGGTGGCAAAAACATTGAGCCATTACGATGAAATAGTCTCGATTGAGGACGAGACTTATTCAGAAAACGACATGATGAATATTAAAGGGTTCCAGAACGGTTAAAATGAAAATGAGGCAAAACATTCCCAATTTTATTATAATTGAGGCTTTCACTGCAACCACTGACTACAGTGGAGTAACGCGAGTTTGCCGAAGATGTCATCAGCAGGACCACTACATTGTGAAATGCCCAAGAGGTGAGGAAAAAATGACGATAATACTGAAAAAACGTCTTTTGCGGAAATGATTCAAGAAGCGATTAATGAAGCAGCAGCATAAAATGAGAATGAAACAGAAAAAATTCAACCAACTGAACCAAAAAAAATTAACAAAGAAAAAAAAAACGAGACTTCCTCTCCAGAAACTCCTCCTGGAATGCTACAAATGCTGCTAGAGGATGATTCCGAAGACGATGATCAAAGTAATAATGCGGAATGCGAAGGGGATACAGTCTAGGAAGAAATTACTGATATACTCCTAATAAATTAATCAGATAAGAATTCCTCGTAAATTCAACAGAAGTGAAAACTGTTTCAGTGGACGATTGCCTTCAGGACTTCCTCATTCATATTTGCGAGAATCCACCAAGAAAGCCAAAGATTGCATTGGAAAAAACAGAAAAACTATTGCTATCGCATTTGACATAATTAGTAAAATCAAGGTCCGATTTCGCTAAATCTTCAATAAAGAAAAAAAAAATCCAGAGGGCCAGGAACGGGTCTTTGCCCCATGTCTGCGATTAGGGGGCTGTTTGATATTGTCGGCATTCCCTCTCTCAATAAACATAATTTCTTTAAACATCCCACTAACCATTTTCTCTCCATAGGTAGTTGGAATGTGAGGACTCTGCACAGAGCTTTTTCTCTTGATGTCCTCACACAAGAATTCCACCGTTATAATTTAGATATTTTCAGCTTGCAAGAGAATAGATGGACAGATAAAGGTCAGATTCTTAAAAATAATATTAAATTTCTCTTTTCAGGGAGGGACGACAATAAGCATCACCAAGGCGTGGGTCTGCTTCTCAGCAGACACGCTAGTGATGCTCTTCTAGGATATGAGTGCATTAATGAAAGGTTTCTTACAGCAAAATTTCAGACAAGCGTTAAAGACCTGAATGTTATCTGCTGTTATGCCTCCACTGAGGATGCCGATGAGGATGAGAAGGATAGGTTTTTATGAACAACTTCAGGATATTTTGAATTTTGTCAAGAAAGGAGATATTACCCTTGTTCTTGGTGACTTCAATGCCAAAGTTGGTACTGACTCTGACCTTTGGGGAGGGGTGATTGGCCCTTTTGGTATTGGTAGCTGCAATGGCAATGAGCAGCGTCTCCTGCAGGTAAGTAAACTCAATGGTTTCAGAATAACTAACACTTATTACAAACACCGCAACATACATAAGTACACATGGGTTTCACCCGATGGGCTGCATAAGAATATGATTGATTATATATTAATTAACAGCAAATGGGCTAGTTCTGTTAGGAATACCAGGGCATATAGGGGAGCTGAAATTGGATCTGACCATTATCTTGTTAAAAGTGTCTTGCAACTTAAACTTAAAAAGTGTTGTGCTAGGGTTAAAAAATTTGCTTTTAATATTGCAGCTCTGAAAGACCCAGTTATAGCCAAAGCTTACCATGATAGGTTACTTAGTCATTATGACAGTCATGGTATGCTTACTACTGAATTGAGGAAGGATGGGATCATTTTAAACAGGCTTTTTTGGACACTAACAGTACTCTTTTAGGAAAAAAGGAGCAGCAGAGACAGAATTATCTTAGTGATAAGGCACTTGAGCTTATTTCGGAAAGAAAGAACTGCAGGAATGTCCTTAATCAATACCCTACTAGTCCTAATAGAAAGCACTACAGAGAACGTAATAAACGTGTAAAGGATCAGTTAGCTGCTGATAAGAATCGTTGGCTTGATGGTTTGGCTGACAAAGCCGAGGAAGCAGTTAGACAGCACAACAGCAGAGAGCTGTACCAGATAGTTAATGTTTTGTGTGGTAGAAAACGGACAGGTATACAGGGATTGAAGGATAAACACGGTGAGGTTATAGAAGGTGAGGATTCTGTCATGGCTAGGTGGGCTGAGCATTTCAGTGATGCTCTAAACAATGCGGTTAGTTCTATTCCCATTGTTTGCAATGATGATAGATGCATTGGTGGATTTAATGTTGGCCCTATAACACAATCTGAAGTTATTTTGGCTGTTTCTAAACTTAAACTTCATAAATCCTCAGGGGTAGATGAAATTACTACCGAAATGCTTAGAGCTGGAATGTTTCGGTTACCACTTGGATGACTGAAATTCTGAATATCTTTTATGATAAAGGCATGGTTCCTAAGGATTTTACCAGAGCTATTGTTATCCCTATTTTCAAAAAGGTGATCGCAGTTCTTGTGATAACTATAGGGATATCAGCCTACTCTCTGTTCCAGCTAAAGTTCTTTCCATGATTGTGCTTAATAGAATTAAGAATCTGGTTGACAGTCAATTGCGTGATGAGCAATGTGGATTCAGAAGTGGTAGGGGATGTGTGGATCAGATATTTTCACTTAGGTAGATTCTTGAGAAATGTTTAGAGTTTCAGAAACCGTTGGCTGCTAGCTTTGTTGTTTTCAAAAAGGCTTTCGACTCTGTTGATCGTCATAATTTGTGGTTGATTGTGAAATCATATGGTATACCAGACAAGTTAGTTAACATAATGAATCCTTTTCTCTTTATCTTGGCTATTGATTATGTTATGCGAAATTCACTTCAAGGGAAAGATTTTGGCCTTAAATGGACTGGAGATATGAATATTTCTGATTTAGATTATGCTGATGATTTAGCCCTCTTGGCAAATGATGTTGATGAGATGAACTCTTTCATTCGAGCTGTTGATGAGACTGGTAGTAGAGTAGGTTTGGTTATAAACAGAGAGAAAACTAAAGTGATGAAAATTGGTCAGGCAGGCTGTGATTCAGTTAATCTGAATGGTTGCAGTCTTGAGCAGGTGTCACAGTTTAATTATCTTGGGAGCTATGTAACAGATAATGGTGATGTGCGGCATGAGATTAACAGACGAATAGGGATTGCTGCCGGGACTTTTAAGAATCTATATAGAGTGTGGAGAAATAGGCGTATACACCTAAAGACTAAAATTAGACTGTATAATAGTTTGGTTCTTTCTAGGGTTAGTTATGGTAGTGAAAATTGGACACTTTGTAAACAAGATAACAGGAAGCTCGATGCTTTTGATTTCAGATGCTTACGCGATATCTTGGTCATTAGGTGGTTCAACTTTGTAACTAATGATGAGGTTAGGCAAAGGAGTTTGCAACCTCCTTTAAGCAGCATATTGTACAGAGAGAAACTCCTTTGGTTTGGCCATGTTGCCCGTATGAATAATTATAGATTGGCGAATAGGGTTATGAACAGTGTGCCCAAAGGCCTCAGAAAGCGGGGGAGACCTAGGATGCGGTGGGCAGACAATGTCAAACAGGATCTTGTTAGAATTGGTGTGCAGTAGCCAGATGCAGTAGATGTAGCTCAGGATAGACTTGCTTGAAGAACTAAATTGCACGGTCTGGTTGGACCTCCGTAGCCCATGGCTGCTTGAGGATGATGATGATGATGGTAGCGTTGCGTTTGCATTACATTGCGTGCTGCCTGCACCGCATTACGTGCTATATACGCTCCGCTTGTGTTACGTTTCGTTAAAAATATTTAAATTTTTTCTCGTCAGGTAGCCTTCGACCAAAACTTTGCCCCATTTTTAACCCTCGAAAGGGAATAAGGGTCTTTATAGGACTATACGTTTTGCTGTTGTTTCATTCATTTATTCATTCATCCCATCACGACCTCTTAAAAGAGAAGGAATCGCAATTTCACCATTGGTATGCTCCAATTTATTTTTTTGCTTTTTCATACATAGTTTTTACATGAGTACATGGTTTTTTTTAGGAAAAAAATATTTTTCTAATTTATGTTTTTAATTTTAGCAATAAAAATATCTAACTTCAAAAACTCTCATTTGACATCTTTTGGGGAGAGAGAAAGAGGGGGCATGATTTGAAGTAGCCCATGACATTGTAGACATCAGAAGCTTTAATTTCAGATAAAACTTGAAGGGTAACTCTTTTGTGGTAACTCCGCTAAATTCCGCTCCCCTTGTTTTTTAATTTGTTTTTAGTGGGGGGGGGGGGGCACTTGTAATTTTTGCCTCTCGCATATAGTAAAAGAATGATTTCCATATTTCCCCCTCTTTCGCGAGCCTTTTGGTCCTTTTATAGATTGAATTTTTCTGATTATATTTTGATCATCAGGTAGCCTTGGGTCTGCATCTTTCTGTGCGTGTTGGTGGATTTTATATCCTATAACTCTCCCACATCACAAGATTTCATTTGATGCACAACGTATTGCGTTTGGCCCTCGCATATGAAAGAAATAGAACAATCCTTCCCATATTTACCCCTTTGTAGGGGGGAAAGGAAACTTAGTAGTGCATGTGGAGGAATTTTATTCTGAATATTTTTCACAATGCCGGTTCTCCTCATCTTCTTACCGATGAATTGTGAGCTTTGACAGATTTTAATAGCGTTTTTGGGGACTATGAGAAATTGACTGAATTGTGAGGTGAAGATGTTATTCGAATCGTTGATATTATACCCGCTCGTAGGGATGTGGATCTCGGATAGTGCTACTTCCCAATCACCGTTCAGCTCGATCGGCTGGACTAGTCTCGTAATAAAATCGGTCTGCGTGTTACCAGGGTAAACGTCACAACTGACAGTGGAAGGGAGAGTTAAGTAGAAAGCCATTTTCTAGGTATCCAGCTAGGGGTGGGATAATCTAACCACTTCACTAAGACCCCTTTTCTACGATGGGTATCCAAGATTTTTTCCACAGCATAGAGTTCTGAAGGAACGTTTTTGCGTATCCTGTTACCGTCACTATCTGTCACTTCGTAAACAGGAGGCGTTCTAGGTACGATTGTGTTCCCTCGCAATATCTCTCGAGTCCACTGTTGTGACATTCCTTTCTTGAACGGTAGTTTCAGACTGCTGAGTATCACGTGGTCGTCCTCTTTAAAATGGATAGGTTCACCCTGCTTCGGCGCCCTGTATAATCTCTCCCAGACTCCTTTTGGGGGAAACCGTGAGCGCGATGTTTGGAAGCATTATAAGCCTTCACTATGAGGTCCAGAATGGGCCTCATAGTGAAGGCTTATAATGCTTCCATTATTTTATGAATGAAGTGAATATTATATATTTTATGAATATAGTGTATATATAGTTTATTGAATATAGTGTATATATAGTTTTATGAATATAGTATATATATATATTTTATGAATATAGTGAAGGCTTATAATGTTTCCAAATTTTTATGTTTAGTGAAATAACGCCATGATTTTTCTCTCAGTGTATGGCTGAATCTTTCTACGAGGGCGGCTTTCTTGTCGCTATAAGAGATAAAGAAATTAATGTTCTTTTCCTTGAGGAACTTTTGAAATACGCAATTCGTGAATTCCGTCCCTTGATCGGTGTTCAGAGTCAAGGGCTCCCTTCCCTGAGTCAGAATCTTTTCGGATGCAGCTTTCACTGCAGTACCCGTTTTCGTTTTCACAGGAACCGCCCAAGCATAGCAGGACAAAATATCGATGACGACTAGTATGTAGCCGTATCGATCGTTAAATCGTGCAATATTTTTCACGAACATTAAATCTGTCTGCCATTGTTGTTCCAGTCCCGTCGCGTATGTCTCGTTCCTTCTGAATTTGCTCACTGTCAGTCTGTGGAGAGTGTATGTCTTTTGCCCCGCTAACCATTCTTTGACTGTTTTTCGGTCCAGGGTTTACTCTGGGAAAATCGATTCCCTCCTCCGAAGCTGCCTGGGTTCTTGGCATCGTATAAGCTTTTTCCGACACGACATGGCATTCATTGACCAGCAATAGCTTTCACTCTTTAATCCAGATATCGATATGGAGGGAGTCCGGTACGTCTATAGATGTGTGGTTTGCAGCCTCTTCACACAACTCTTTCAACGTGTAAATGACTGGGTGGTTGTAGTACATCGCTTTTGTTCCCGCCTCCACCAGACAGAATCGGTAACTCGGAGCCCACAATATTTTTTCCTACCCACTCGTCCAGAGTAACGAGTTTCCTCCATTGAGAAAAAGATAAATTAATCCTTTTTATCGTAGGTTGTTTTCTTAAAAACAAGCTGATTCCATTGTGTGGTTACACACATTCAACCAAATGTTCCCACCCAAATGTTGCGATTCTCCGCAATCTGTCGTTAAATAGTCTCGGGATAACCCATAAATCACTGCGATCCCGCAAATGGTAGCAGCCCCTAACACCGTATATACCACCCTCAAGCGATTCATGACACAAATGAACATACTAGACACTGATTGTTAGGTAATATCGGATTTTTATTTACAGTACCAATTGTTGGAAGCATAAAGATTATCCTTAAAGCTGTTCAACTCGTCACAATAGGTCAGAGAGGAAAGAAAAGTGTCATCTACATAACAGAGCAGACCTCGAGACCATGCCATATCCACAAATGCATTAGCAATACATCAATGTCCAATGAACGTACTGCATCGTCCAAATAAGTATTCAAACAATGTTTTTAATCCTCTATTATCCTAGTCCCAGGTAGTAAGGCTTGAATTGGATCGTGCTCGACAATATCCGTCAATAGCTGCATCAAATGTCCTTGACCCTACGCCGGGGGAGTCAAAAGAAACGCTAGTAGAAGGTCTCTCTGATCGGCGATGGCGTGATGCAGGTGAAAATTAATATCGGATCTGCAGTGATGGTCCAAACTGTTCTTTACATTATCGCGGTGGTTTCGCATTTCATCCTATTGGTTCAAGGCGAGGTTCACACCACAAGGTGTCAATCCAGCAACAGGTGAATGCAACAGTCGAATATGAGTTACATCTGCCGGATTGCCATCTTGTGGGTCGTTGGCTCCCGTCACTATTACAATAACCGCACAATGTAAATTATTCGTCATGAACCAGGTCTCTCTTTTGGTGGAATTAGCAACATCGATTCTGTCCGACACAGCTAGTAATTTCTTCCACTCCAGGAGGGTTAGAGTGACCCCTTCCTTCGATGGGTAAAGCAGGTCTCCTTTGCTGAAGATGCAGTAGCGGCGCAGGTGAACCTGGAGCCTTTCGCGGTGCACTTTAGGCACAACGAAAATCTCACCTCCGAGAGGATAGAAGTGTGCACTAGTAGGCTGCATGGTGAAAACTAAGGGGGGAGGGGGTTACAGATTTTTCGGTCGTTTAAGTCTCAGTTGTGTGGGGGTAGTGCCACGTTTTTCTCCCCTAGGTTGCGGAGTTTGCGACTTTAGTGGAGAATCCTCATACCTGTAGATACAGACTTCCACGTCATTTTTCTTCTAGGTTTTGGTTTGAGGGGTGGGGGTCGCATTGGGGTAGGGGGAAGAGGAGAAGGAGTCACAGGAGAGATGGATGGTTCTGAGGTCCTCCGGCATTTTGGTTTCTTGTAGGATGGATTATCTTCCTTAATATACGGAGGGTTCTTTTCGACAATTACCGTGTTTCCATTAATAAGAGGGGTAACTTCAATGGGTCCCGGATATTCACTAAAATAGGTAGGATCTTCTTTGAATAAGTCCCACAAAGGAAAAGCCGCTAATTGAGTGTGTGGCTGACCGATTAATGCGTGATGCATTGTGAGAGCGCATAGTGGTTCTCGATATGCTCGTTCATCCATGTACTAAATGCTGCTGTCTGGGCTTGAGAACAATGCACGTCACCACTCTTGTTATCAGTTCCAGGTATTTTAGGCAAGTCTTTGAAACGTGGAGAGCCAAATTTTTCTAAATCAAGTGAGTCTAAGCAGAGTCTGTCCAATAGACGCTTCTCGTAGAGAAGCGTTTATTGGACAGGCTCTGTATAGTAAGCATCCTCTCTTGTAAGTGATAGTAAGCTCCTCTCTTGTAAGTGATGACAGAAGCAGTCTACGGCACTTTTCATGGATGTGTCACACAATATCGCCCAGACAGTCGTATTCCCACACCACTTCACCGACACGAGGGTTAAAATTGATGGACAGGTGTATCCATCTCGAAAAAATGGGCGTCAGGTATGGGTTCTGAATAATTTAAAATTTCTCTCGTGCAAAAAGCGTGAGAGAACAAACCTTTTTGACTTCGTGATGCCGAGAGTTTTAGGAAAAGATCATAAAGGTCTTGAATAAAGGAAAGAGAATCAATGAACCTGTTTTTGAGACTGGGTAAATTAAGAAGAAGAATTTTGTTGACGTTAAAAATCAATTCCTGCCTCAGGCACTTTCGATAAAGGTAATTTAAAACGGGAATGAAATCAAACCCTTTACCGTTATACGCGAGCAAAGTCTTTAAATTTCTGCTTATCATTATCGATAGCAACAAATCGAGAAACGTGTCCATGCTCTCGAACTCTTCATATTTCTATTTCATATGTACCGTCACCATCTCCGTAGGTGATGATGCATAGAATGGGAGTCAGTAATCCGTCTTCTTCCACCATCTCTATATCGAAATAGAGGCGGCGATTGGTGACCACATTCCTTAGCCACTTTGACGCACTCTAACTCTTTCTGCATGCACTGGTGAGGGGGTTCAGAGGTTAGGTAAATGATCCCACAGTCGGTACACCTGTCCACTTAGCACAGGTGCCGTTAAGGAGGTGTGCAGCCTGTCACTTGTCCTCTGAAGGAAACACTGCACGTGACAAAAGATGGAGGTGCCTTTCTTCCCTCAGGTCGTAGTCTTGCAAGACTAATTACAGTAATGTGGCATATTGTGGACCGACTTGAGATGGGGTATGCAGAAGTCTGCTGAATGGAAGTATCCTGACAGTTTCATGATGACTGTGAAATGAAGGCCATCGTGCCGAAGATAGATGTTTTCTGCATCTTTTTTACTGGTGAAGATCACTTGAAAGTCATCCTGTGCCCCGAATACGATGATTCTGTATTTGGGGTACAGGTACAGTTGGAAGATATGTAGCTCGGACAAACCGCATTTACCCTCGGGGACACCAGTCTCACGATGTAAGGTTTTAGCCTCGTTCTGCTGTTGCGATGATGTACGATCACCGATATAGCCGAACACTGCATCCGTCATTTTTCCTTGCTTCTTTGAACACAGGGCTCGTCCAATGACAAGACTTTGAGTGTGGCACAAGTTGTCTTCATTGAAAATGGTGATCAGGGACTTTTTGCTGGCGTTAAACGCCTCGAGGTCTGCCATAGGTCTGTGCCGGGTTCAGGGTAGTTACTGTTTCCACTGGAATGTTCCAAATCGGCGGTGGCAAATTCGAAGAATAAATCTTCATAAGTGCCCATTGCCTAGTTGGACTACAGTACTTTTTCAACAGTTTCCATAAGCTTTTCTGCCATCACCTCATTACGCGATGTCAATGGCAGGTTGATGGGGTTCCTGAGACATTTTCAACGGACGCAGAGTCTAATGTGGCTATACTTCCTCAGGCAGGAACTCTTTGAAAATGTTCCACTGCACATCCAGGAGAGTGTCCGTAAATTCCAGAGGGTTCACACGGTCCAAATTGGTCGTTTGCACCATGTGAGTTGTGAACAATGCCTTGAACTTCACGGATTGAAAACTGTTTGATCGTGTGATCGCGTATCCAGATGCAGCTGCGTCTATGGCAATGTCCTTGGGTCGGTCATTGCAGGTACAGTGCGAGACATCCTTGGAGAGACGTCAGGTACAGGCGCGGAAGATGCTGCGCTGACTCCTTGTGAGGGGACACTTGCTCCTTCAGTAGCGTGCAACGACCTTGACGGCTTGCTGCACGTGGTAGATGTTTCCTCAACTCTCGAGCGTTTTGACGTTGGCTTTTTCCACCTTTACAAACTCAGGCGCGTAGTTTTCGGCGACTTATTCATTTTCTCTAATAGAATATCCAGCTCTCCCTGAATAGCGTGTAGTGCAGCAAGTTTTTGTTTAAAGGAGAGGTCCATCGCTTAATGACTTCTTTTGGGATGTGCAGAAGTTTATAGACCACTTCAATGTGCATGCGTGAGTTCGCCCACCTTCACCTTTTAGCAAAGGGGGTCGGTTTAAATTCCGTCCCCACCTCATGACCTTTTAAACGTCTGGCCCTCCACATTTTCCCCTTTATGATCATACTTGTTTTCCACCTTAACCGACAGATGCATGTTTTTCGCGATGCTGGTTGTTGACAGTTTACTACTGTTACGAACTTGGAAGATTCTCACGGACTTTGACCCGTCAACCATTTCTTTGGATATGAGGTTGACAGTCATCCATTGCAGTTCCTATTGTATACTTTATTCTATGGTTGCTTACTGACGTTAACTTAAGAGTTACGACATTTTTCCGATGCTGCACGTAGAGAACCGATTCGCACGATCATCTCACCGCTTATTCTGAATTCCCTTTCAATGCTGACACGAGCTTAAATGTTATGACGTTTTTCGACCGTTGCCACTGCGTTTAGAGAATGAACGGGGTCATTTATCCCAGATCTTAGCCTTTCATTCTATGGTGAAGCGTCTTTTGTCTAGGGATAATGCGGTTCATGCCATGGAATAACTGCCACCTGGGTAAGCTTGCCACTGGGTTGCCGAAGGAGAGTAGTCCTAGCAATGGTCTAGCGCTCCACTAGCAGTGGAAACCAATAACAAAAATTAGAAGCCCCCCATCCCACGTCCCCTCCTAGCTCGCCACTAGTAGTGTAGGTGGAAAGATATGGGGATCGCAGTTACGTAAACCAAAAACCAGCAAATACAAAAAAATTGAATCCCCACCCCAAGCTCCATTCTAGGATGACAATGGTAGTGCAATGGGTGAAAGAAATGGGGGTCGCAGAACCAGCAAGGAAACCTCAACTTAACCTATTTCTACGGTAGAAGCTTAGGAGACCGTATACCAAACTTTTAACGATATTCAGTATGTATGACTACTGAAAGATCAGCGTAAAAAGTGTAGCAAACTAATGATTATATTGATCAAAAAGAAGTATAAATAGCTGAAAGCTACAATGAGGTAAAAATATATAGTAAGGCTGAATGTACGAATGCTTTTAAATTTTTCGTCTATATTTAAATATCAATTATAAATGTTTGCATTTCGGTAACTGAACTTAAAGTGATTCTTTAAATTGAAGCAATAAAAAGAGGATTACTTACGAAAATGAGCCACTTGACAAGGTCAATAAATGGTTGTATTACAGATGAATCGTGAACCTTTTTAATGACTAATACAGTTAACGGGGGTTTGTTCCACGTGAGTCTTTGACTTGCTGGATCCTGTATGGTCCTGAAAATTGCATTCATATTGCATTTAATGAAAAATTTGTGAAACATTCGCATTCACTATGCACTATGAATATCATTTTTATTTCAGTGATAATATTTCAAATGTATATTTAATATATAGAAAGCAGATTTTGGATTTATTCTTCCTATTAGTATATTTTGTATACTGCATGCGCTAAATGGCCAAATATATCAAATAACTTTGAACAAAAAAGGGGATGATATCCGCAGTTTCAGCAATGCCATTCTGCCGCTATGACCTTTCGTGCCAATGTCATTTCTTCTCAGGAATGTTTCATGCTGTCTCATGCCATATAATTCGAAGTTTTAATAAATTAGCAATTTTTTCTGTTTTTGGATATTCACTTGACTAAACGTAAAGTTCAGTTTAAAAAATTATTTCAACTTTCAGAAATTCTAATGAATAAAAATCTGTCTTGAAGGGTAGAAGTGCTTAAAGTTTTTTGATTATTCAGATCAAAACGTATTAAATTTCCAGCTTAATAACTCGTTTATTAAATAACTGTGCTCATTCTTATTAAAAGAATAACTTTTATAAAGTTTTAAATTTTCATAGGCTAGAAACGGGCTCAGATATTGTTTGCTTACAAGAGACTTGGTTAACACGTTTTGATTTTATAGTTTAATAATTTGATACAATTAAGTTATAGATCTCATTTTCATATTCGCTGATTTCTTAGAGGGAATTTTATGTTTTAATTAATCAGGAATCAGTTTTGACCAGTTTTTGTTTAAAAGCAGCCATAGGCAATCTGCGGCCGGTGGGCCACATCTGGCAGGGGATTATTTTCAAGTGGACCGCGAATATTGCCGCTCAAATTACCAAAATTTATATCATGTAACTAAAGTATTTTGTGAAATACCAAGTTTCTTTCTCAATTTACCTTTACACTGTTTTTGACACTGTTGTTGAAATAGCCTAAATTAATTTTTACGATGGCATCTACTACATGACACACTTTACGCATAGGGGTAGATCGGGTTTTCTGAATGTACTGTTCAGCTCCCGATTAAAGAGCTCAGCTCTCACTCAAATAGATACTACATCAGTAAACATTTCAATTATGCAAGTTTCCAAACCCATCATAGAAAAAAAAAACATTTAATAAATTATAGTACATTAAACATGTAAAAAAAAATTTATCCAAAGGTCTCAAGACTCCGATTCTTTTATGTGATCAAGTTTTGTTATTAGTGAGAAAATTGCAAAATATTTTTTAAATTATTTTAAGGAGAATTTGTAAAGGAGTGGCTGCAAACGGTTTATCCCATTAAATCGTAATTAGCTGCATCGATGAACTTGCTGCCAATATACAAAATACCTTTAAAAAGACTTGCATCGAAATTTGAATATTTTTCTTTGTCTCTGGATGAAAATACTGATGTTTGTAACGCAGCTTTATTAGTTGGATGTGGAGTCGACGTTAATTTTTTTTGCGACACTTAGGATAGAGAAGAATCCTAGAAGCTACTCCTAGCTTTTACAAGACTTCTCACACAAGGGAGGAGAGGTCAGCAGTGACTTCGGTCTTCTGCTAAGAACGAAGTCATTGCTGGGTTGCTGCTGTCAATGGAAATTGAATGGAAAAACTAGCCATTATGCCAGTTAAGGCAGAGTGGCTAGTTTTTCCATTCAATTTCCATTGAAATACAATTCATTTTTCTCTAATTATGCTGTTTGCTTTCAGATTCTTGTATATTTAACCATAATTTTAATTAAAAATAAGTGTTTGCATTAAAATTATAAAAGCACATGTTCCTTTTTGAAATAAATAGGTATATGGGAAAATTTAATTGTTTACACATATTGTCTACTCATGACATTGGGCGTGAGGGGGGAGAGTAAGGTTGGAGTGTTTAATGCAATAAATAAAAATGTGACCCGCAGAAATCTCAAAAATTCTCATCTGGCCAACCGATGAGAAAAAGTTGCCCGGCCCTTTTTAAAAGATCGCAACCGAATCCATTATGTATTCTACCATTTTATTTATGTTACCGATATGGGTCTTTTTTTGTCAATGCACTGTAAAAAAAGTGTAGAGTTTCACCAATTTATTGTCTTACTATAAACTGGTGTAAGGTGGGGAGGTTATAACGTTTCTTTAGGTAATACCATATAGTAGGGTAAAGTAACACCAGTTCTCTGCTACATTAACCAATTTGCCTGTACAACCACGACTTCCAATGCTTCGGAGCAATACAGAGAAAGCACTTTGAAATTGGATTTTTATAAGGGTTTGTCTTGGTCAAGAAAGTAAGGAACTTTCTCGCATTATTCGGATGCATTAGAAATCTCGGCTGTGCAGGTAGATGGCTACTACAATATAGCACATAATTTAGTGTTACTTTACACTACTTTATGGTGCAACCTGAAAGAACGATACTTCCTGGTGTAAATGGTGCAAACTTATCACTTTCGTTAAGCACATGGTACTTTGTGACTGACTATACACGACGTATTGTGACACTTGTCAAAGCACAAAACTAAGATTTTTGGATCATATTGCAATAAAGGCATAATTTAAATTGTTAAAATATTGCAGATTTTCGAAATTTTAAAAAAACAAATGAAAAATTTATAAGGAATTTTTTTTGTGACCAGCTTTTTTATCATTGAAACCAATTGAGAATGATTTCTGCTTATCAGTAGTGACTCAGTTCTGCTGATTCTCACAACACAAAAACTTCAAAATGACATTAAGAAATTGGCTGTGGTAAAGCAAGACAACAAACTCGATGACGCAGGTGAGAAATATATAATTCAATTTTGTACAATCCACGGACAGCCGCTGTTTTTAGTTGCCCCTGATTCGCTAATGTTGATGCCAAAAATTTGTATGCTATTGGACATTATTTGTTATTCTTATTGTTGCTATTGTAGCAAATTTGTTACAAAATTTAATTTACAAAAAATGGTTACAAAAAAAAACATCTAGCGGCAAAATATCTTGCCGCTAGATGGCAACAAATCGCTTTTTATGATGTTTGGGTGTAACTTACACCGAACGATGCCAGTTAAGGCTATCTAAGCTGCCAAAATAGTTCGGGTTTTTTTTTTTCAGCAGAAAGTTTTACTGTCATTGTACTAAGTTGGAAAAAAATAAAATATGCAAATTGAAAAAAATACTTATATTACCTTTTCTCTTTTAAAACATAAAACAGTAGAGCATAACTGTCAATGATGTCTCTTATTCCATTTATATTAGGGTAAAAGGAAATCAAGACAATGAAAGGTTTTTCTCTTTCATAAAAATATACCTGTTGCCCTATTTTTCTTGATATTAAACGAATTGAGTAACAAGTTTCATCATTAACAACATTCTTTATTTTATTTTCTACTCTTTAGGGCACATACAGAAGTATACTATTAATCTATATATAGTTACAAATAGTTAACCCAATTACAACCTAGCTGCCACCATAAACTGGCATAACTTCACACCTTTTTTTATAGTGTAGGACGTTGTAGAAAAATTGAATTAGTGTTACAAATACACTGGTTTCCATAAATTAAGGATAATTCCTATGTTGAGTCAATGGGAAGCTAACGTCAAAGCTCTATAACTTATAAATAATTTTTTTCGTTTTGAAAAATGTGATTGCAGATAAAGATCTCAATCAAATAAATCAATATCCCGATTTTGAACAATATTCGTTCAGTATTTAATGAGTTATAGAAGTTTGAATATTTAGTGGTGACAATGCCTGCCACAAAAATTGACTTCAGAAGTAAATTAAAATTTAGTAATAAGTCAATATCAAAGTGTTTAATAAAATAAGCTTGTATTTTAGAACTTTGTGTAAAGAATTCTTTCACTATTCCTTCAGTTTTGTGTAAATTTCTTAAGAACTGGCATTGCTGTTGTTAAATATTCAAACTTTCATAACTCATTAAATACTGAACGAATACTGAACGAATATTGTTGAAAATTGAGATATTGATTTATTTGATTGAGATCTTTATCTGCAATCACATTTTTCAAAACAAAAAACTTATTTTAGAAGTTATAGAGCTTTGACGTTAGCTTCCATTTACTTGACACAGAGATTTTCCTTACTTTATGGAAACAGTGTATATATATATTAATAGTATACTTCTGTATGCACCCTAAAGAGGAAAATAAAATTAAAGAATGTTGTTAATGATGACTCTTGTTACTCAATTCGTTTAACATCGAAGAAAGATATGGCAACAGGTATTTTTTATGAAAGAGAAACCCATTTCATTTGCCGTGATTTCCTTTTAGCCTAATACAAATGGAATAAGAGATTTCTTCATTGGCAGCTTAGATAGAAAACAGCACATTATATCTTGCAATAATCCTTAAGTGGCATGTGGGTAAACGATCAGCTACTGCTCCAGCAAGTAAACTTTTTTGCGTTAGCAAAAATCCGAGTGTGCTGCTGACCACTGCGGTCAGCAGCACACTCGGATCTAGAAGAAAAATAAATAGGGAAGGTTGGGAGACGGAGGGAAATAGGGATACACGAGTCGTAATGAAACGGAATGCTATTCTGACATAAACGTTTTCCCTCCATTTTAGAATGATGATTTATTTAGTTACCATTAATTTAGTGATCTTTAACAAACTTTTTGAAAAATATGGGTGATATACACAATTTGTATCAGAATGATATGACCACCTACCATAGTATACGTATGATAGGTGGTCATATTATTCTGATACGACTGTGTATATTTAGCATTTATTTCCTCTCCAATCCGATTGCTAGCGTTCTCAAGGGTGGGGGATGGTATCGCTTCTTGTTCGGTCCTGGTCAGAAATGACTTCCGTCTTGGTAGGGCATGTCCTCTTATAAGAGGGCCTATATAAACTAAAAGTATTGGGTTGAACCAAAAGTTCTTTCGGATTTTTCCAAAGAGATGTCACTGGACGGAATCTACATAACCATGTGCATTAGTACCTATAAATAGTATGTCCTTTCGACAGGGAACAGTTGCTAGCTTGTACTAAAAAGAAATCCTGCAGAATGAGTGAGTGATATTCATATAGGGTCAATTTGAAAATGGAAGATATATAGGTACATTTTTGCTTTCTTATGTTATTTTTCTTTCAGAAAGGTAAAAAAGCAACACAAACCAGAAAAATGAAAATTGTGCAGTATACGGAGACGATTCTGTAAATAACCGAAGTGGTTCGCAAAGAATAATAGAAGTGATTCGCGAAGTTCGGAACCGGGAATTTCTCTTTGGAAGATACCTCACTTTCGGGAAGGCCCTACAGGGTTGACAACCAAATCACCGCATTAATCCAAATTAACCAGAGCAGTACCACAAGAAGGATTGTTGAGACACTAAAATATCACAAACATCAGTTGTAAGGCATTTGGAGTAGCTGGGGTACATGAATCAGTACATCAGTGCGATTTGTGAGTGCCACATCGGTGCCGCATCGGTTGAGCGAAACATATTTAATGGGCTGCATCTCTCATTGTGATTCTCTCCTGCAACGCATCGAAAACGGGTCATTTTTGAAGCGATTAGTGACTGGCGATGAAAAATGTCTCCTTTACGACAACGTCAAAAAAAAATCCAGGTGCAACCGAGGTAAGATTCCATTACCATAACCCAAGGCCAGCCTGCATCCAAAGAGGGTCATACTCTGTGTGTAGTGGGAGTGGAAGGGAATACTTCACTATGAGCTGTTGCCAAGCAATCAAACGATTAATTCAGATCAGTATTGCTTGTAATTGGATCGGCTGAAGGCAGCGATTGATGAAAAACAACCGGAATTGGCAGAATCGCAAAATGAGTTGCATTCTATCATGACAACACGAGACTAAATGTGTCTTAGACCTCCCGGCAAAAATTATTATAGCTGGGATGGGATGTTTTATGTCACCTGCCATATTCGCCTGAGATTGCACCCTCAAAGTACCAATTTTTTCCGGTCGCTTCAAAACTGTTTGAATGGTAAAGATTTCCAATCATTGGAGGCCATCAAAAACGACTTAGATCGGTTCTTCAATGAAAACTCAACCGAGTTCTACCCTGACAGAATAATGAAGCTGCTCTACAGATGGCTTAAGGTAATATAACAAAATGGCAGATACATCAATGATTAAAATATTTATTACTATTTAATATTTAAGTTTGAATTTTTGCTAAAATTCCGAATGAACGTTTGATTCAACCGAATAGTTTCTAAAATCCTTCACTATCCTACAAATTGAAAAAAAAAACCTTTGCATGTTTAAAAAAAAATATCACAGGACCAAGACTGATTTTGGTTCAATTAAAATATAAAGCTGCCCTACGAAATCAGTGAACATAAAAATGAGATCTAAAACTTAATTACATTAAAGAGTTATTAAATTTCAAATAAAGTGGTTTCGATCCAATTTCTAAATGAACCAATTGTCACAGACAGTTTTTAGTTCTATCGGAAGTTAACTCTTTACATGACTTGTTCACATATGTAAGAATAAGTGTTATATATGAGGAATTGAGCTCAAAATTTTAAATGTTTATCCTCGAATTATCAACTTTTTTTAATTAGGAAGTTATGAAGTCTGCTCGCAATCACAGATTTGAGTCCTGCCTGATCCAGCGTTGAGATTTATCTTTGCAAAAGATACTCACTGGTGTCCCCTACTGACTGTTGGCCCCCCTGCCAACAGTCAGTAGGGGACACTAGTGAGCTTGGAAAGGCCGTCGTAAATGTAATAGTTGTAATAAGCTAATGTCGGATGGAACGTGTGCCTGTGAACGTGTGATCCCTGGCTCCATTTGACAGGGATCTGTCTCCTAATAGCTGTCCAGTGGGTCTCCCCTAATCTTATCTAAGTCCTCGGGATCCTTGTAACCTGGTCACAGCCTATTGTGTGCCAAAAAAAAAGCTGCTCAGAGATAAAAGGCGTACCCGCCTTCAGCATTTGCTAGTACATTGCTAGTATAAAGAAGCAGTTCTTGTTTTCTAAACTGACATGTGGATGTGGATGTTCCAAACCAATAAAAATTGTTTACCTCCTGTATGAGAAAGAGAAACGTCTGTGGCAGTGGTTCTCAAACTTTTGTGCTTCACGTACCCCCTGGAAATGTGTATGTGACTGGCGTACCCCTTGTATAGGTAGACAAAACTATAGTTATAGTATAACAATGGGAATAAAATAAAACACATATATGTATAACATATATCTAGCGACTTTTGAATTCTCACGGCATACCCCAAAAAATTTTACCTTGTACCCCACGTTGAGAACCACTAGTCTATGGAATCTTCAGTGTGGACCAGATGGTATGATACACTGTTGGGACGAAATGTCTCCGAGATGAAATGCCTTTGAGGAGAAGGTGGACGACAGTCAGTGGGACGAAAAGTTGTGGGAGCTCTCACACCGGGGGCAAATCAGGTGGGATGATTTCCACTAGACAGATGGAGTATTTTCTGAAGTCTTTTCAGCACGCTCGTTAGCATGCACAGAGTATTATGACTTTCGTGCACACGGATAAACTTCACACGAGATGGAAAGGGACGTTTCGAAGCCCATAGGGTGATCTTTCTTACAAAGGGGAGGGAGTTTCGGCATTGCAGTGGGGGGAAATCGAACAATTGCCCGGTGGACACCGATTCTTCCGTTATTACTATTTAAGTGAAGCATAGTTCATTAAATACAATAGTATATATTGGAGTGTTTTCTTTTGTGACCAAATACATTTTGTCATTCATTAAAAAAATTGCTTAAAAAAATTAGCTGAAAATACTTTTTTCTTGCTGAGTGGAATTCGAACCGATGTCTCCCAGAAATATATTGGGTACGATAACCATTGTACCATCAGAGAATAGCCAAATTTTTCATCAATGTGACGTATACACATTCCCGCATATTTTTTAGATTTGTTCCTGGCGCCATCTATGTCGGGATTTGGGCAACCAAGCTGCCTCTAAGGATGGAACTAATATTTCTCACTCATGCTAACAGCGTTATATAAATAATTCAGCAATAGAGTGTCACAGGGAAACGTCCTGTAAACAAGAACCACTTGAAACAGTTAGCTTGAAAAATTTGCTAGAAAATCCTTTATTTTCTAGAAAATTGCCAGTATTGAAATAATGAAGTATTAGATAGCATTCTCCAGCATTCTCAAGCATATTTTTTAATAAACTAATTACACTGATTCTATTATGATATTTTGATTATTTTAAATGTTTTTCGTCTATTTTTCATTTGAGTAAATAATTTTTTTGAAATTATCCAATTAAAATTTTTATTCGATTTTTCAGGACAATTTTAATGCCACGTGTAACCCTTTCACGAAAATGTAGAGCACTGGTGATGTAAGTAACACAATTGAAGTATTTAAATGGAAAAGGTCTTGTCATATGATCATTCGGACAACCAGAGATAGTCGCTGATGTGGCCAGCCGATAAAAAAGTTTGAAGATCTCTGGTGTAGACGATTATTCTGACGTCATTTTCTTAACGTAAACATTGTAATAGTTGTGATAATCTAATCACATCTCATACACTGCTCAAAGTGGAAATCGCAACAACGCGAAGGAAGTGACTCCCGAAACTGACAGAACAGAAGCTAGTGGATAGATGTGCAAATTATCGAAAAACAGAATTTGAGAACGCAAGGTACGTGCGTTTATTGCAGATTCATTAGTACATAGTAAGCAGTATATATAGTACATATAGTACATATAGTATATACATATAGTACTCAGCATTCCATCAATCAGATGGTTAATAGTGTCCTGAGGTATGGTGTTCCAATTGGGCATGTAACCACACCAAGTTTGCCGCCGGAGGAAGCTAGTGAAGGCAACGACTCATAAGATCCCACACATGCTCAATGGGCGATAAGTCCAGGGAGTACGGCGGCTATGGGAGAATATCTAGACCTTGAAGACTAGATCGTTGAACGTGCAGTGTGTGGGGTGGCTTTGTCCTGCTGCAGAATCAGTCCAGACATGGTGGTAAGGATGGGTCATGCCACAGTATTAACGATGTCATCGATGTAATGTCCCGCAGTTAGCGCGCTAGTAACATGGAGCAGAGGCGTTTTGCAGCTAAGAGAATAAGTTTCCTCATGTCGTTTGATGACTCCAACGCCATGCGGGAAATGGCAGTCTGGCATGCCGAAATAGAATCAGGACAAGTCTGTGAACAACACTCTTCTTCATTCCGCATATCAGTGTTGCCTCCCTTGACACCAATGGAGTCTGTCGGATGGGACGTTAAGCAGTGGCCCCGTGTGTGGGAGAGCCACACCCCACGCACATTAAAGAACATACTGGATGGCCTTGATGGAGGCTTACTTTCTCTTCTCCCTTCTCTTCACCCTTCTCCCAACAGCTGTCCAGTTGGTCCCCTCTCCCAACCATCCCTGCACCCACGAGAGCTAGGAACATGGACATTAGTCCCAACTATCTGATCTCATGGTAGCGATAATCATTTTTTTTTATTTTATAATATAATAAAAAGCAAAGCACGAAACTCCCCCTTTGAAAACGATCGACTCTGGGCATAATTCAATTACAGAGTTATAGTTTATATTCCGAATTTACCGCTACCAAATCCTTTTGGCAATAATTCCTTGGCACGGCTCAAATTTTAAAAAGTTTCCAATTTCTTGAATTTGGAACAAGGCATGTTCCGAACATTTTCGTATCCAACCTCACAGTCGATTGTGCTGTGATATGAACTCGTGGGCGCCCGGCAATTATCCACGGCTCGGCTAGGTATCACGTATCCATTTGATGCGGAACTTTGATCATTTGCATATCTCCAATGGCCTATTGCCTCCTGCTATTTACATATCTGCACTTCCATTCCTTCTTGGTGTTGCGATTTCCAGTTTGAGCAGCGTTTATCTAATAATTTTCTAAGGAAGTAATTGCATCAGCATTTTTGTTGACCCCATTATTTTACAACAGTGTTTTCGTTGCTGAGTTACATAGTGACATAGGTAAGGATAGGAACATGGACATTAGTCCCAATATTTCCCCCTTTTATTTCTTTTCATATTATTTACAATAAAAGTTTACTACTCATAAAATATTTTTCGAAATTATTAACACCACAAGAGTTGCACATTGAATAGCAGGTTAAAAATACATAAACGAATATTTAAAGCAACTTTTTAAATATACCATATTAATATTGTTCATCGTGCTAAGTAAGCATCAATAACATAGAAAGAACAAAACTAATAAAATAAATGAAATTTAAACTTTTTTTTAATTTGAGCGATCAAAAGAATGAAGAAAAAAATATTAATATTATTATTAGACGAGCTAGACTGTTCAGTTTTCAAGAAAATTTTCAGTATCTAATTTCATAAATCCGCATTTTTGCTTTTCATGAAAACGTGAAAGAGCAGTATGTACATTTTATGCCATAATATTAGTCAGTTGGCATTACTGTACTCAAGGATAATAGCCTTTAGCAGTTGAAATGACCTTGTCACGCGCTAATCTCGTTCAAGCATTCATTCCTTGTGTTGTGTCAACTATGTCGTTTTCCAAAAACGAACGTGTATTGTTGAGACTTATTGTGCTTATAAACCTTACAAACGTGTGAGAGAGGAATTTGAGTTGAAGTTTCCTCAGTCTGCAGTTCCCAACAAGTCGACAATATCTCGCTTTATTGATAAATTTCGTGACACTGGGTCTGCACAGGATAGAAAAAGCCCAGTCTGGCCATCATTGTTAACTGCCGAAGTTCTTGATGATGTGTTTTAGCGTTAAACTCGCTCACCCACAAAATCTCTCAGAAAGTTATCTTCACGGGTTGGACTCTCACCAGCTATTGTTTTCAGGGCTACTAAGTAGTTTAAATTTCATGCCTACCGCATTGGTGTCGTTCATGAACTGAAAAAACCATGAAAAACATTTATGGTACTGTCGTTGGTTTCGTTCTTTTGTTAATTAAAATGGAATTGAGGTGTTGGACCGTGTTTATTTAAATGATGAGACTTGGTTTCACTTGGATGGGTATGTATACATTCAAAACAGTCGAATATGGAGCAGTGAAAATCCTCACAAATTTTCACGAACGGATTGCACGCACGGAAAATTGGAGTTTGGTGTGCAATTTCCCGTCGTCGTGTGATAGGGCCTTTATTTTTCACTCAACTGTAACTGGTGAAGTTTATCGTGACCTCATCCAACAGTTTATTGCACTATTGGATGTGAATGAACGAGAGTGTTGGTTTCAACAAGATGGCGCGACCGACCATACTGCAAATGACACTATGGTCATGTTGCAGGAATTTTTTGGTAATCATTTGATTTAAATAAAATTGGTGGCTTCCAAGATCTTACTCCTCCAGATTTTTTCCTTTGGGGATATCTACACATTTGTGTAGTGTTTCAAAACAATTCTCACACACTTGAAAACTTGAAGGTTAACATTGAAAGAGGGATTTTAAACATAAGAGAATAAACATTACGAAAGGTGGCTGCAAATGTCATGAAACGGGTACGAACCTGCATCTAGGTTGCAGGAAGTCACTTTCCACATCTGTTGTAAGGTATATATTTGCCTAATTTCCATCTTTTGAAATTTGTGTCTTTTGTCAAGTTGAAATAGAAAAGTACAATAGAGGGTTGCGTCTTTTTTTAAAACATCCTGTACATATAGTTGCGTTGCGACAGCTTTTTTTTTTCAGCCTACTTTTCCACGTTGCTTTCATAATGTTAAAGAGATTTTCTGGCGATTTTATTCACGGCGTTTGTACATCAGCATTTTTCCTACGATGTCCCATTGGGATGAACCTACACTGCTCGTCATTGAAATTACCCAACGCAGAAAGAATGGACGGATTGACCTGCCGATCTGCATGCAGAATTGCGACGTATATGGATGTAAACGGTTTGCACGTCAGTCAAACCGATTAGCATAAAGAGCCAGTAACATATCCGGTAACTGCGTTGATTTAGGAATCTGAACGAACTGTGAAAACGAAGATAAACGTAAACAGGAAAGCAAAATGATGAAAGAATGTCCTGAGAAGAGTATGCAATGCCTTTAACATGCCCAAAGCGATGCTATGTACAGCTGAAGGATTTTGAAAGGGGTCGGATCATTGGGTTTTCAGAAGTTGGTGGTCAACACGCCAAATCGCCGTTCATTGTGGGTCGTATCAATTGATACAGGAAGATAAGATACCCAAACACGTTGTTAAGGCACTAATGGTATCAGAAGAACGTTCGAACTTACAATCGAAGGATCCTACAACTAGTAATAGGAGACAGATCTGTCACAAATTGCCAGAATTGCAACATCATAACGCCATCCATATCTGGACCTGTGACAGAGTCCACTTAGAAGATGATTGTAAGAATTGAGGTTGAATTCGCGCCGCCAGTTTGTTCTCGTCCCTATGACGGCCTTCCACCATTATCTGCTTCTGCAGTGGTGAGGGGAGAGAGCTGCTTGGGACAAGACTAGTAGCGTCCCCAGACTGTTGTTGTCTTTAGTGACGAATCACGTTTCTGTTCGGGATCCATGACGATCATATGTGCGTCTGGAGACACGTTGGGAACAGAGATTAATCGAGGGAGCATCAGGGATAACACCTAGAAACATGCTACGAGGCCAGTTCAGTTCTCATATTGAGGTAAAAGGAATTGGTTCCACATAGGTAAAATTCACATGGTGATATGATAATTTGTTCTTTTTGATAGAGAAAATGACATTCGTGTGTTCAATAATTTAAACTTGATGCTTCACATTAATTCTGATATAACGATTCTATGATTAAAATAAAATAATGATATGTTCTAACTCGGCGGTTTTTAAACTGTAGTCTGTGGGTCCTGTGGACCTAGGAAGAAATATTCGTAGTCACGAAAGTCAACCGCGAGGTTTCTCTAGAGGGACCGTGAATTCCTAGAGTACCTGTTCTTCAACATATCTGATTCCAAATTTAAGCAAAATTGAAACATTCAGGTTGGTACCTACACCTAAATAATACCGATATGATTGGGGTCCGTCTTGTTTACCGATTAAGAATTGGGATCCTCAGTTGAATAAAGTTCAAAAATCGCTGCTTGTTTTTAACATGCATAAAGAAAATTGAATTTTTTTCATCTGAACCTATAGAACAGGGAAAGATAACATCAAAAGATCACTCCAACATAACACACAAAGTTTCCCTGCTGGACTGGCATAGTAGCTAGCTCACTAGTTACTATGCCAGTTAAAGCTATTTTTAAATATTAAAATAATAATTTACTATTTTAGTCATTTCACAAGTAAACATTTTATCTGAAATATGGTGACAATTTTAAATAAACGAATTCTACATATACTAAGTTAAAAATTTGCTTTTTGAATACTAAACTCGATATGCTTCTGTCACGTGTAGTACAATACTGTCTAGGAAATCAAGGGAATGGAATAAATATAAATACTTACATGACCATCGCTGTATTTTTCATAATTCGGCCACAAGGTCCGAACTGGCAAATTGGACTTGGGGCATTTAACGACCGTGTCCTCCTATGAATAGAAGAGCGAAAATGTCAGATAAATAATTTACAGAATATAAAGAAATAAATTATGGTAAAACTAATACACAATATCATACGATTGCTTTAATAAGTCCGCTACACCTTTCTCGAACACCTTTCCTTTCTTTCTCTCTTATAAATATCTCAATATTTTTCTACGAATAACTACGCTGTGAAATGTGCACTCTGCGGTAAATACCTGGAATGAAGATGTCACTGTCTTGGCTTATTTGTGAATACTATGAGAAAGAAAGAACAACTGCTGCGAAATCTTTTCATATAATCGGTTTCAGTTCAATTTTTGAAACGGGTCCATTTCGTCTATTAAAATGAATGGACGCACTTTAGGGAGGGAAACTGGATCCTCCAGAGTTAAATATATTATAATATACGAAGAACTTTTTGAAAGAGAAGATTTCTTTTTGCTTTCACTATTCCTATATTATTTTAATTTTGACCTGTGTTAAGCAGCATTCTGCTCTTTAGTTTTCTGATGAGTGTGGATTGCTTATTTGACAAGGTTTTAGAGCTTTTATAAATGTAATTTATACACTTTTGGTAGTCATTATTAGATACCTTTAGTAACTTTATTTTAATCACAGCATTACAAAGATTCAACAAGTTTTTAACCACCCTTTGACGTGAGTATATCTGAACAACTGTCTTGAAGCAAGTGGGATCCGAACCCATGACCTCCGGATAACATGGATTGGTTGTCATGCTCATTATCTGCGAATAGCTGCAATGATAGAGTCTTGCATGCAGTTAAAAGACAGCCGTTAGCTGCTGATTCTAAGTTAACGGGGATTACTTGTAACATCAACCAATAGAGGAGATCTAATCAACGCCTAGTAGCTCAGCGGTCAGAGCTCCTGACATGTCATCAGGAGGTCATGGGTTCGGATCCCATTCGGTTCAAGACAATTTTACCTCTTTTCCCACGTCAACGACATTTATACAGCATAACAGTGGTTAAGAAACTAAATAATTTATGCACATATAAGAGAGTAGTGTATATATTCTGGGTAGTCAAAATTAGGTTTACTTTTGCCAAAACTGGGAAAAAAGCACCGTCTACCTCTTAAAACACATCGGATGTGACTCTGTTTCATTGCAATGCAGATTTGATGCTTCTGTAAAATGTAAATGGCCAACTTTAGAGAACGTATTTTCAACATACTTACCTGCGGTTTATACATTATATTCTGTTTGTACAAAATCATGTATTGATATCTCACTTACTTAAAGACGAAATAGCTCAAAGTAATGCTCCTGATGATCACATGATCAAAATGATCCTTTTTGTGCTGACAGAAATCAAGTTGGAATTTAAACCCGTCCTGAAGTCTATGTTCTCTCAGACAAAGTTCGATCTCTTTCGCAAATTCTGATGTTCGTTGGAAATTTTTATGACCAAATCTACAGCGACATGCTCGAGGCAACCGTGACCATGCAGTCCTTCGCTTCCAGGGATGGCGATGAGGTGGGGATCAGTCGGTAGGGCGCAAAACTAGATTGAAATCTACAGCTCCCAGGTTTGAGTCCCAGCCGTACTGCAGTTTCTTTGCAGATTTATCTCTGCAAAATTCCCAGCCCTGCACTCGGTTAGTACGAGACACTGATGGACTTGGAAATCCACCGTCCGTTCGATGGGAAAATTAAGCCATACCCTATGAACGTTAAACAACATGCTGGATATCTTTGATGGGTACGGTCTGTCTCCTAATAGCTGGCCAGTGGGTCCGCTCTCCCCCATCCTTCTATCAGGTCTCGGGGTCCTTGTGACCTAAGGTAGTGGCGCGGGCCATTGTATGCAAAAAAAAAAGTGCTACTCAGAGGTAAAAACCATCCAAACTAAAACAATTTTTTTTTCTTCGCTAAATCCCTTCCGCATGTTCCCATTAAGGTATCTACCAATTTTGTCCCAGCTATCTTCAGAGACTTCGGAGTAGGAAAATCTATTTTATAACCATCCAGTTTATGATCATTCAGAGTAGGCAAAATTTAAAGAACTGATGCATTAAAACAAATAGCTATAGATGTCAATAGGTATTAAATATTTACCAAAATGCATGTCCCTGTCCCATTGTTGAAGATGTTAATAAAATGTCATATTTAGGGATTTATATTTACCAAAATTTAAATGAAAATCGCATATAAAGTGTAATTTGCGATAAATTTAGGTATGCATCATACAAAGTGAATGGCGCATTATTCGGCTGAAAGAAAGTACTACTAGAGGGTAATACCGTTGCCATAAAAGGATGTACCTGGTCTGCAATGATGTTTAAGGTAGGTGGCAGACGTCATAGTTTCCTGCACATGAATGACTGGACCCTGGATTTCCCAGCAGAACATTGCCCAAAGCATTGCACTTCCTCCACTGACTTGATTTCGTCGATAACGGTGCATCCTGGTGCCAACACTTCCCCAGGTAAACGACGCAGTCAGAGCGGCCTGCGACTGTGCAGCGCCATTTTCAGCAGGGTTCGATGTACTGTGTGTTGTGACCAGGGGCGTAACTATGGGGGAATAGGGGGAGGTTTCCCCTCAAAGTAACTCGGAGATGGCAAAATCTAGAGCAGTTGGCAAAATTCGAAGCCACTTAAAAAAATACAGGTGAGTTGGCAAAATCTTGGGGAGTTGGCAAAATTCGGAGTGACTTGGCAAAGTTGTGGGGAGTTAGCAAAATTCGCCTGAGATGTAAAAATTAGGATTTTTTTCTGTAAAATTATGGCGAGTTGGCAAAATCTAGGAGAGTTGGCAAATCTTGGGAAGTTGGCAAAATTCTGAGTGACGGCAAAAATCAGGTGAAATGTAAAAATTGGGTTTTTTTCTGTAAAATTATGGCGAGTAGACAAAATCTAGGGGCAGTTAGCAAATTTCGGAGTGACGTAGCAAAATCGTGGGCAGTTGGCAAAATTCGGAGTAACTTGGCAAAATAGTGGGGAGTTGGCAAAATTTAGGTGATAATGTTAAAATTGGAATCTTTTTTCTGTAAAATTATGGCGTGTTGGCAAAATCGAGGTAACTTCGCAAAATGTAGGAGTGAATAACTTTGCAAAAATCAGGTGATATGTAAAAATTGTGGCGAGTTGGCAAAATCGAGGAATATTGGCAAAATCGAGGAATATTGGCAAAATCTGGGGCAGTTAGAAAAATTCGAATCCACTTGGTGAAATACGGGCGAATTGTGAACATTGGAATTGTTTTTGTAAAATTAAGGAGAGTTGACAAAATCGAGAAATCTTGGCAAAATTTTGTGGAGTTTGAAAAATTTGAAGTAACTTTGCAAATTCAGGAGAATGTAAAAATTGGGATTGTTTTTGCGAAATTAAGGAGAGGTGGTAAAATCGAGGCAACTTGGCAAAATCTAGGGAAGTTGGCAAATTGGAAACCATTTGGTAAAGTACAGGTGAGTTTGTGAAAATTGGGATTGGTTTTATGAAATTAAGGAGAGAAATTAAGGAAAAATCGTGAACTCTTGGCAAAATCTAGGAGAGTTGAAAAAATTCAAATCCACTTGGTAAAATACAGGGGAGTTGTGAAAATTGTGTCTTTCTTGTGCAATTAAGGAGTGGTGACAAAATTCGAAGTAACTTGGCAAATTCAGAAAAGTTGTAAAAATTGCGATTTTTTCTGTAAAATTACGGAGATTTGGTAAAATCTAAGGTAGTTAGAAAAATTCGAATCCACTTGGTAAAATATAGGCGAGTTGTGAAAACTGGGATTAGTTTCGTGAAATTAAGGAGAGTTGGAAAAATCGAGGAAACAGCAAAATCTAAGGCAGTTGGCAAAATTCGAATACTCGTGGCAAAATTCGAATCCATTTGGTAAAATACGGGCGAATTGTGATAATTGGGATTGGGTTTGTGAAATCAAGGAGAGTTGACAAAATCGAGGAAACTTGGCAAAATTTTGGAGAGTTTGAAAAATTTGAAGTGACGACAAATTTAGGATAGATGTAAAGATTGGAATTGGTTTTGTGAAATTAAGGAGAGTTGGCCAAAATTAAGGGGAGTTGAAAAAATTCACGCTGATTTGCTACAATTCAGCTACAATATTGGGATTATTTCTGTGAAGTGCAATTTTGGCTAGTTTGCAAAATTGGGAGTTACATGGCAAAATGCAGCAGAGTTGTGAAAATTGCCAAACCCCTCTTCCCCACACGGAGCGAAAATCTAGGTACGAACTTGACAGAGACATTTTTTTCACAGTTGGCAAAATTTGATTTTCGAGTTGGAAAATTTGCGATTTCTCCTCACCCCAACCGTGGTCCTTCGTTATGCCCCTGGTTGTGACACATTACTCCTGCCACCAGCATTCAAATTACGGTGGAGGTGTTGGCTCGTGCCATACGGAATAGCCTTTGCTCACCTCTAGCATCGATGAGCTGTGGTCGGTTTCTGTTTTTTTCTCCTCGGATCACTTTTTGAAGGTACTAACCAAGGCTGACCATGAGTACCCAACAAGCCTTGTCGTCTCAGAAATACTCTGATCCAGTCGTCTGGCCATTACAATTTGGTCTTCGTCAAACTCATTTAACTCCCCTGCCTTTCCCATCTGAAGAACAAGATTAATCTGCAGTTACTTAGATTTGGATAAAGACGCGCTGGTTATAATATTTTGTCGCTTCGGTGTATAAAGCTCTCTGTGAATCAATTATTGGGTGTGGTATAAGTATATATATGGACGCATATATAAATCTGTTTTTAATAACACTAAACGAAGACAAAAAAAGTACTCTAATTAATATTGTTACACATGTAATTAATGAAGACCAACTTGCTAATAGTTTTCGAAACATGAACATTTTACCAGTTGATTTGTTATATATTTATGTAACTATCATCAGAAAATACTTAAAAAATAAATTTAAGGATAATGATGGGTGTAGAGAAACATAGTTTTGAGCAAGGTTGGATCTGAACTCACGACCTCCTGATGTGACATGTGAGGTTTTCTGACCACTGAGCTACAGACCGCTAATCATTCCCTCCTCTACTGCCGATGTTATGCTATACACCATCGGGTCCCACACCACTGACATCCATTTCATGATACACCAACCTTCATCCTGTTACTTAAACAGCTTAATAATGATTTAATGCTTAGAAAATTAGTGATGAGCTGTGGATTTTGCCTAAATACAAGGTATAGTGATCATGCCAGAAGTGAAGCAGATTCAGATTTGCTCGCAAAAAATAGCCGGGAAGCTCTTGGAGCATGTCTGGTTGTGGAATCTACCTGGGATGTCTCAAAATAAATATAGTTCCCAAGATGAATTCATCAACGATCGGTAGCTCAGTGGTTAGAGCATCAGAAGGTCGTTTAAAATCCCATCCGGCTCAGGACAGTTTTTTCCTCTACAGATATCCTGTTACTTAAATAGCTTAAAATGATGAGCTGTGAATTCGTTTGAATCTAAGGATAAAATTTTACATGCGATCAATACAATGAGAAATTGCGAAGATTATTTTGTTGAACCAACTTTTCATAATAAATATAGTAAAGTTATGTTTAAGTTTATAACCAAAGTTTTTAATTCTCTACCGAGAGATCTGAAATCGATATAATAATAATAATCGGAAATTAAACCAAATGTTTTGAAATGGTTATTGTACACTGGTTTCCAAATATTATGGAAAACTCAGAGAAATTATGATAAATAAAAAACTATAGGAATGATTTTAATGAAATTTGATGGAAACATGAATTACAATGCTAGTTTCAGAATGGCATAAAATATTTTACACTAGAAACATTTTTCGTCAAAAACTTACAGGAACTTGTCAAAAAATGAGGTGTCAGAATGCAATGGACAAAGTTCTTTAATAAAGAGTGTGATCACCCATTACAGTAATGCAGGCACGACAGCGATATTCCATGCTGTCTATGATGTTGTGAATCAGCTCAGTAGGGAGTAATGACCATTGTTCCTTTAAAGCAGTAATAAGCTTCCCCTTTGTTGCAGGTGGCAAGTTGAGAGCATCCCACACATGCTCAATCGGATTTAAGTCAGGAGATCGAGCTGGCCACTCCATGCGCATAATGGTCTCCTCTTGAATGTATTATCCACTAGTCGATCTCTGTGTGTACGAGCGTTATCGTCTTGTAAGATGAATGTCTCACCTACTGCACCAGCGTAAGGACGTACATAAGGGTCCAGGATGTCATCTGTATACCCTTGAGCATTGAGGTTCCCCCTCGTCAACACATAGAGGTCTGTGCATCCACCTAAGGAAATGCCACCCCAAACACACATGCTACCTCCGCCGTAACTGTCTCTTTGACGGATGTTACTGGGATGATAGCGGGTACCTCGTTCTCTCCAAATCAAATAATGTTCGGAATCACTCTGCAAGCAATATCTGGACTCAACTATGAAGAGCACGGACCTCCATTGCACTTTTGTCCAGTTAATATGCGGGCGTGCCGAATTCAACCGCTCTCTCCTGTGACGTGACATGAGGGGTATATAAATTACTGGCCTTCTAGCGTACAGATCTCCCTCATGAAGCTTTCTATCCACAGTAGAAGTTGATACAACCTTCCCAGTGGCTGCTGCAAGAGAGGATCGCAGCCGAGAGGCAGTAGACGTCCTTCTCCTTCGTGAGGTTAATCGCAGATATCGGTCTTGTACAGCCTTCCTCGGCTAAACCTCCGAGACGCAGAATCCGTGCTAAGAAATTGATTCCACAGTTTATGGACCTAGACGGACTCACATTCAGCCATCGTGCCATGTCTGATTGATTTTGGCCTGCTTCGAGCCGGCCAATAGTTCTCCACCGCAGTTCATTTGGGAAATAATCTCTTGAGGTCATTCCTACAAAATGGATATTTCTAATCTCTTTACTCACATTTACTACACAAAATAATGATCCACTCCAAAATACCCTTTTTTATGCCGCTATCCGATTACGCAAATTGACGCAACCTAGGCTAATTTGCGTACGATATGCTCACTCGGCATTACTTTACAGGTTACATGAACAGGTTTGGTGAGGATAGCACAATTTTTTGGGGGGAATTATCGCGATTTTTCTCACTTTTCCTTAATTTATGGAAACCAGATTATATAAAATTTGAAAAGTCACATCTTGTATCAGATATTGTTTTAAACAACTGGAAAAATAATGGGAAATGACTTGTTTAATAGGTGATAATTTTGTTAAAATGAGAGCTTACAACATAGGTTTATTTTTATATATGTATGTGTTTCAATTAATCTTTTTTTTTCTTGTTATTATTTTGTTTTCTGTTTTTAACCTGTCATGTGCTTGAGACGAATCCTGCTGAGAAGCGCTAATCCAGATTTAGTGGGGGTATTTATCTATAAGTATAATCATGTTGCAAGCATAATTAAAGCTATTATTATTAATTGCCAAATCGAAATAATCATTACGCAAGTTTCTAAAATATATATTTTATTAGATGGTTTAGAACAATATTTATTTTAAAAGCTTAAATTAATTTCTGAGGTAATTTCTTACCATTATTATTGTGAAATATTTATTATATCTTCCATAACTCTTCAAATGCCAAAATAATATTTTTGAAAATTATGATTTAAAGAGATTTATCATGACTTTAAATTTATTTTCAGTCATATATTTGCTCTACGTAGTCACTAGAAGGAAAGCTATGCACCAACCCCCTGTGATGATGCAGAGAACCGGCAGGCCTAGAACCTAATATCGTACCCCGCCTTTTCGTGATGCGGATCGTTAGTACCTTTCAAAAGAGATACTCTCTTGTGGAAGTGAACGGAAGGGGAGGACTGCCAGATTAGTGCGGCCTATTGATCTCCACAACTATGGCTACTTTTCTTTTTTTTTTCTACCCTGCTGAGGAGTGGTCAACCACACAGGGTCCTGGTGCTGACCATATAAACCCACTGGACTGGACAGATATATGGCTCTGAGCTTGGTTATGGATCCTGAATTTGTTCCACTGGTGAGCTTCTGTAGAGGGAAAATCTTCTGCTCTGTTTCCTGATTGTTTGTGGGTTGACAACCCCAAGTGAATAGATTCACAGGATATGTTTATCAGCTGGTGGATAATCCTGAGCAGAGGTCATCACAAGGCACCTGAACTCTTTGCTTCTATTGGCATCGTCAAATTCTACATTGGAGGAAGTCTTCCAGTGTAGATGGCTTCAGCCTTTAGTGGTGGGGGAACGGGTCTTTGCCCCATGTCTGCGATTAGGGGGCTGTTTGATATTGTCGGCATTCCCTCTCTCAATAAACATAGTTTCTTTAAACATCCCACTAACCATTTTCTATCCATAGGTAGTTGTAATGTGAGGACTCTGCACAGAGCTTTTTCTTTTGATCTCCTCACATAAGAATTCCACCATTATAACTTAAATATTGTCGGCTTGCAAGAGACCAGATGGACAGATAAAGGACAGATTCTTAAAAATAATCTTAAATTTCTCTTTTCAGGGAATGACAATAATAAGTCTTCAGTCCGGAACAAAGAGTTCTCGAGCATATACGGAATCAGAAATGAGTGGACTACCGACATTGGTACTGGATAAACTTAACCGATGTTTAATTACTACAGACTATTACATCCAGCATACAACACACAAACACTTCCTGCTTACAGGATACTACGAGCTTCGGCAGTTATTGACGCCGTTTCTCGACAAAGACAATCCGCTCCTTCTCCCCGAGACAAGCGCACTTCTCCTACTGTCCACTTGGCTGTCACACCGAGTCCCTCTGACCCCTTTTTTCCCTCAAGGCTGCAGCCTGCCGTCTTCTTCCTTTCTTCTCCCCCTCTGCTCACTTCCGCTCACGTGACCTCTGTTAGCCGCTGCCAAGCAGCCGTGATGTGGTGCTCCTAACTGTCCGAGGCTTGGGGGACTGACCCCTTAGGCACAGATGATGCTTGCAGTTTTCTTCTCGCCCTTTTTTCAAGCGACCTGCATGTTATTGGTGAGTACTCTGCAGATGGTGAACTGTTTGGCATGGCAGAGGTCATCTGATCATGACCATAAGCATCTCTAAAGCGTAGGTCTGCTTCTCAGCAGACACACTAGTGATGCTCTTTTACGATACGAGTGCATTAACAAAAAGTTTCTTACAGCAAAATTTCAGACAAGTATTAAAGACTTGAATGTTATCTGCTGTTCTGCCCCCACTGAGGAAGCTGATGAGGATGAACCACCTAATATATAATCATGAAGATAGGTTTTACGGACAACTTCAGGATATTTTGAATTCTGTCAACAAAAGAGATATTATCCTTGTTCTAAATGACTTCAGTGCCAAAGTTGGTACTGATTCTGACCTTTGTGTAGGGGTGATAGGTTCCTTTGGTATTAGTAGCTGCAATGGCAATGGGCAACGTCTCCTACAGTTAAGTAGACTTGATGGATTGAGAATAACTAACACGTATTACAAACACCGCGACATACGTAAGAACACATGAGTTTCACCAGATGTGTTTCATAAGAATATGATTGATTGTATATTAATCAACGGCAAATGGGCTAGTTCTGTCGAAATCGTCAGATCGTCAGAATCGTCAGATCAAATTTCAGCACCCCTATGTGACCTTACTAGGTCACATAGGGGTGTTGAAATTTGATCTGACGATTACCTTGTTAAAGGTATTTTGCAACGTAAGCTTAAAAAGTGTTCTGCTAAGCTTAAAAAAGTTACCTTTAACATTGAAGCTCTGAAAGACCCAATTATAGCTAAAGTTTACCATGACAGGTTACGTAGTCATTATGACAGACATGGTTTGCATACTACTGAAGAAGAAGAATGGGACGGTTTTAAATAGGCTTTTCTTGAAAGTAACAGTATACTTTTAGGAAAAAAAGGAGCAGAGGAGGAAAAATTATTTGAGTGATAAGGCACTTAAGCTTATTTTGGAAAGAAAGAACTGAAGGAATGTCTTTAATCAATACTCTACTAGTCCTAATAAAGGATTGTAAAAATATAATAAATGTAATAAACGTGTAAAAATATAATAAATGTAATAAACGTGTAAAAATCAGTTAACTGCTGATAAGAATCTTTGACTTGTCTCACAAAGCCAATGAAGCAGTTAGATAGCACAGCAGCAGAGAGCTCTACAGATGTACGGAAGGTATACAGGGATTGAAGGATAAACAAGGTAAGGCTATAGAAGTTGAGGATTTTGTAATGGTTAGTGGCTGAGCATATACAAATCGAAACAAAATCTAAACAATGTGGTTAGTTTTACTCCCATTGTTTGCAATGATGACATGTGCATTACTGTCTTTAATGTTGGCCCTATAACAGAGTCTGAAGTTGATTTGGCTACTTATAAACTTAAATTATATAAATACCCAGAGGTAGATGAAATTATTATTGGAATGTTTAGAGTTGGGAATGTTTCGGCTACAACATTTTGAATATATTATATTATAAAGGCATTGTTCCTATGGATTTTACCAGGGCTATTATTTTCCTTATTTTTAAAAATGGTGATCGCAGTTCCTATGAAAACTATAAGGGTATCAGCCTACTTTCTGTTCCAGATAAAGTTCTTTGCACGATTATACTTAATAGAATAAAGAATCTGATTGACGGATAATTATGTGATGAGCAGTGTAGATTCAGAAGCGGTACGGGATGTATAAATCAGAACTTTTTCACTTAGGCAGATTCTTGAAAAATGTTTAGAATTTCCGAAATTTATGGTTACTAGCTTTGTTATTTTCAAAAAGGCTTTTGACTCTGTTGATCGTCATAATTTGTGGTTGATCGTGAGCTCGTATGGCATATTACACAAGTTAGTTAATGAACAATTGGTTTAGCATTGTTTCTGGTGTTCGACAAGGGTGCATTTTGTCTCCTTTTCTCTTTGGTTGTTGAATATGTCATGAAAAATTCATTGCAAGGGAAAGATTTTGGATTTAAATGATCTGGAGATAACGAAAATGTCTGATTTAGATTATGCTGATGATTTAGCCCTTTTGGCAAATGATGGTGATGAGATGAACACTTTCATTCGAAATGTTGATGTGACTGGTAGTAGAGTACGTTTGGTCATAAACAGAGAGAAAACTTAAGTGAAGAAAATTGATCAGGCAGGCTGTGATTCAGTTAATCTGAATGGTTGTAGTCTTGAGCAGTCTCATAGTTTAATTATCTTGGGAGCTACGTAACAGATATTTTGTGTGTTCTGAGATTAGCAGACGAATAGGGATTGCTGATGGGACATTTAAGAATCTATGGAGAGTGTGGAAAAATAGGCATATACACATAAAGACTAAAATTAGACTGTAAAATAGTTTGGTTATTTCTAGGGTTAGTTATGGTAGTGAAATATGGACGCTTTGTAAACAAAATAACAGGAAACTAGGTGCCTTTGATTCTAGATGCTTACGCAGTATCTTGGGTATTGGGTGGTTCAAATTTGCAAGTAATGATGAGTTACGCAAAGGAATCGGTAACGTCCTTTAAGCTGCATATTGTGCAGAGAGAGACTCTGTTGGTTTGGCCATATGCCCCGTATGCATTATTATAGATTTGCCAATAGGGTTATGAACAGTGTGCCTAAAGGCCAGAAAAAGAGGGGGAGACTTAAAATGTAGTAGGCTGACATTGTCAAACAGGACGTTGTTAGAATCGATGTATGGTAGCCTGATGCGGCAGATGTAGTTCAGAATAGATATGTTTGGAAAACTAAATGGCACAATTTGGTTGTACCTCCATAGGACGTAGCTGTTTGAGGATGATGATGATGATAAGCCTTAACTGCATATTTTAAAAGTTTTTAGAGCTTCAAAGTTAGATCCTTACTGATATAAAATGGAAATTCTCTAATATTATGGTAGGGCAGTATATATTCCTTTATGCATATGCACTGGCTGAATATATACTTTTCTCATCTAACCACTATCAACTACAATGCACTGTTGTCGAATTATACAGTTATTGTCAAATCACTATGTAAAAATAGCCTTTTTTCAAACATTTTAAGCTAAAAAATGCAATATTTTAATAGAAACGTTTTAAAGAGGGTCTGAAGGTAAAAATAGTTTTAATGGTTTGTCAATGTAAATCGAAAAAATTATTATTTTCCTTTAAGAACAAAATTACTCCAGCGGTATTAAACTATATATCCCCGCCGTTGAGCTACGATACTGCTTCACAGCAACCAGTTAATAGCATTCAACTTGATGTTGTTATTGCCAACTTCGTGAGAAGCTTGGATTTGTTACGCATCAGCAGCAATTGCTTAATATTTCGGTTTGGATGAGCTCTTTGTACGCTGCTTTTCAAGTCATTAATTTTTCGATAACAACTCAGATTGAATGCAGGGTGTGTCCTCTTTCCCATAAGATTTTCTACTCCATGTTCCTTTACCATAAGGCTCTCTCTTCTCTATGCCCGTTTCCCATAAGACTCTTTTCCCTATGTCCCTTTCGCTCTCTTCGCCATGCCCCAATTGCCCCAAGATTCTACCTCCTCATTGCCCTTTCCCTTCTATTTTCCCTTCTCTTTCGTATTCACCACCATTGTGTTGAATTTGAAAGGACATGGTATCATTAGACTCTCAAAGTTTGTTACAAGAGGGGAAGCGTCTGTATAATCTAAAGACAAAAAAAGTGTTAAATATATCCCCAATGACGGAAAATGTAAGCCATTGACATAAAAATCTGCGTTTAGCTAACTAAATAATATTATAATTTAATAGCAACAATTAGCAATACATATTTGTTGTCAAGAAACCGCAAGATTTAGAGTTCAAACCGCCTGTACAAAAAAAGTAGCATTACTTCTATTTTTATAAAAGAATATAATATTTTAAACAAAAATAATTTACTGCATTTCTCAGTATCAGTTACGAATTATTGTATAATATAACGAAACACAACTACTATCGCAACCGAATCTTAAATAATAACTTTTTACCTTATTTTAAACCGCATATTATCACATACATTACTTAAAGAAGTAGACAAATTATATGTTTTTGCAAGCCAGAATATTAAAAAACTTTTAAAAATTCTTTATTTATTATTATCAACATTTATTCTTATTATCAACATTTTTGATCAATAACAAATACAGGTTACCTGCTGACACAGAAATCATTAAATCAATAAATAATTTTTTGTGAAAAAACGTGTCATATCATCACGAATAGAAATAATATTATCTCTAAAATTCGACTGATTTTTTTTTAAATTTTGCAAAAGACATAAGAACGTTAGTGAGTTTTAACTTTAAATTACTAATCTTTCTTAGATACTGCAAGCATCGTGCTGAAACGTGTAAGACATGCTACAGTTATTGCAACTTCAGGAAGCGGGAAGGAGGCATTAACGGCAAGTGGACATGATAATCTCGTAATGAAATTGAGATCGAGCATGTCATATATATGTACGAGGGTCTCAATACATATATACAAGTGGTTCCCCAAAGGGGGCTTTTTCTTGAGTTTTCTCTGTAAATAGATTATGTAGAATAACGGATGCCCCATAAATTAACATATCATTAATGAAAGTGGGGTGGGGGGGGGGTTACAAGATAAAAGTGAGTGTTTTGCTCAAAAACAGGCCATTTGGTTCTAATTTGGAACCACAGATAGAGACTTGTAACTTGTTGCTCCTGTGTAATTACAGGTTGTGCAAAATAATTTGTTTGACATGCTTTAGATTGTACTTAATTAAAGTTATATGCACTCAATGATTACTTTATTAACAGACGCCGTTACGTTTCTATGTTTCTAATGTACTTAAGAGTTCTTAGTTCGGAATTTTTTAAGAATTAAAAAAATAATTTTACTGCTGTATTAAATTATAAACTTTTGGGCTCGAGAAAATATTTCTATAGATTTATTAAATTCTGTACGTAATATATATATTTTACTTCAGTCACAATTCATTATAAGCAAAAAAAACTTGGTACCGAAAAACAACACTGAAATTCCATACAGTAACACCAAAATATGCTTGAAATGGCGAATGATAAGAAAGGTGTAAGTACTATTAGTAAGAGGGTTTTTCATTACCTAAGTAAACAACTTCAAGAACAATATATTCTCTCCGGCAAATAAGCAAAGCTCTCTCTGAAAGTGAATTTCACAACTCATTTCGTCATTTCACAACTTAGCAGACTCCAAACTTAAAAATCAGGACTAACGGATAATTCCGAAAAAAGGCAAATTGCAATATTTAATCAATCAAAAATAAAAATAAGAAATTCTAATTTTTTTATAATAATTGTCTTTTTTTCCCGTAACCTTTTTAGTATATAATTAAGTCCCACGAAGCTAAAAAGCTTGTCTGCAGGAATCCAAATACAGTATAAAATAAACACATAATTTTATAAAAATAAACTCAATATGACATTTAAATTGTACCACAGAGTAAACAATTTTTTAAATATTTTCCAGATGCCAGGTCTCGAAAAGAATTTTAACGTCTCTAATTTTTTTAAAATTAAATAACTCCTCACGGATACTGTTGAACACAAAGGGAATTTCATAGTTTCTATAATTCTTCCCATAATTGTTTTTAAAATGTGGTAATTTGTGAACCTTCAGATTTATATCTAGTATTTTTATTATGTTCGTCTTCTTCTTCAAAAGAAACCATTACTCCAGAAATCACTCGGGGCTTTTCGCCCCTCTCGTCCGGAAATTCTGTTAAGAAAGATCAGTGAACTATGTGGGAGAGTCCTCTAAACTGAATCTGGAAAACGAAATTTGAAAAGGAAAACCATAAAATTGCCTGTATCTTTTTTGTTGTGATTAATATTGAATTTATAAGTATTATTAAAATGATATTTAGGTGTTAATTTATATTTATATTGCTGACTGAGGGGCAATATTGTATATTCAGAGTAGCGTAGCTCTTATTGATGATATTCAGGAGTTTATTTTTGTGTTGGTTGATACAATGTCTAACAAATGTATTTTGAATGTTTCTTATTTTAGCTATATGAGAAAAGTGAGTTTTACCATAAGTAGTTAAACCATAGTTTATGACTGATTCTCCAATTGCATAATAAACCATTTGACAGTATGGACAAAATTGCAGAGTAGTATTTTAATTTGCACAAACGTAATTTACATGTTTCTTCCACCTGAATAAATCATGAACAATCAGACCTAATACTTCACTGATGAAACTCGTTCAATAATATCATTACGTTTAGAATTACCTGAAATGTTAGTGTCCGTATTTGTTAGACAACTAAGTGAATGCTGTAAAATTTGATTGCTATCAGGAACTGAGATATTAGGTAAATAGAAACACATGGTCTTAGACTTGTTTGTGTTGAAATATATACAATTGTTTCGTAACCACATTGAAATAATATGGAAACCTTTTTGTAGGCCACTATTTCCAAAATTTTTACCACTTCTTAATATCACAGTGTGTCAGCATAAAAGTAGATAGAAGAGTTTATCTTTGGGTTGTTGATATTAATATAGATTAGGAGAGTAATGGTCCCAATATAGAGCCTTTGGGGAGTTCCGTAGATAATGGTTTGACTTCACTAGTGACGTTCTAATTCTAATTTAATTACAAAAATTAGAAATCTATCTTTAAGTTAGGATCAAAGAAAACAATCAATCTATCTTTAATGAAGTAAAATAGATGTCCCCTAATACCTATGCCATGCAGTTTATTAAGTAAGATCTTATATCTAATGTGTCGAATGCCTTTTGGAAATCAAGGAATGTTACCCTTGTTTAGGCTCGCATTGATTTCATCAGAAAAACACTCCCGTAAATTTAGTGTTCCTGTATTTCATTTAGTATTCCTGCATTTCTTTAGAAGTTAAATTGAATTTTAGAAATAAGCTGGTACTTTTCTAAGTAATCCATAAGCACATTTGTAACATGCCTTTTCATTATGTTTTCGGTTGGTGGCATTATAGAAATAGGTCTATAATTATCAAACTTCTTCTTTGATCCTAACTTGTAAATTGGTTTAATAATTGAAGTTTTAGTTCGATAGGAATTATGTGAGTATTATAAATTCCATTTAGTAATTTAGAAAGCTGCTCTGAGACGGTAAAGCCACAAAGGTGGAGATCTGAGTATCTGATATTGTCAATGCCAGGAGATTTTGTACTATCCAAACTCATAATAATATTGTGTACTTCTAAAAGTGTTATATCAGGGAGGAAAATTATTTGTTGGCAAGTGCTAAGTATATGAGGAGATCTAATAAGGGAGTTGAAATTATTAGACTGTTGACCATTTTTTCCTGAAACTTAGGCGCAACATTTGAAAAATAATCGTTAAAACCATTATAATGCATCTTCGGTGGAATTAAAGTGTTTAATATTCTGTATAATTACATTACCAACAGATAACTTCTGCTTGTGACAAATAATTTCGTTAATCATTTTCCATGTGGAATTCATGGAGTTATTGCATAGAATAATTTAGTTTCAGTAAAAGTTTTTCTTTGCTCTGCATGACTTCATTTCTTAATTCTGTATAGGTTGTTCTTCATTGGTCATTAGTTTCGCTGTTCTTAACATTTATCCATGCTTTGTCTCTTTGCTCGATTAAATCCTTTATTTCTATTGCAATCCATTTCTTATTTGCATCTGTTATTTTTTTCACCTTAGTGGGAGTAGTGTACTGAATTTTTGAGTCTTGCTTAATTTCATTTATTTTTCTTATAATTGTATTATATACCTCAAATGAGCAATTTAAATGCCCATTAATTGTATTCCAATCAATATTTTGCAATTCCATTTTAATTTTTTCCTCATTATGGTAATAGGCAGGACTCTGTTTAGTATGATTTATGTTGTTATTCGTTTCTGTGTTTGTGTTTTTTGATATTTGTCTAGTATTGCTATAACAGATGATCAGCAATGTTTGTTTGGTAGATGAGTGTTATCGAGGAAAAATTTGTTATTTTGGCAATAATGTGATTAATGCATGTTTGTACTACAGCAGTGGTTCTCAACCTTTTATGCTTCACGTACCCCCTGGAAATATGTATGTAACTGGCGTACCCCTTGTGTAGATAGATAAAACTATAGTTATAGTATAACAATGGGAATAAAACATATATATATATACACACACATTAAATTTTGTATTCATAAATTACATATATCGATAAACATAAAAAATGACATAAACAGTTTAACAAATCTTATAAAATTATAAATATTTTACTGGGTAACTAGATTGTTATTAGATCTAGCGACTTTTGAGCTCTCATGGCGTACCCCAAAAAATTTTACCGCGTACTCCACGTTGAGAACCTCTATATTAGAGTATTGTTTCTATATTCTTCTCCTGTGAAGCCATTTGTATAATCAAATTAACTATAGTTTGTGTGTCTTAATATTCGTCTACACCTGATTTTAAGGGATTTTTTAAATTTATATTAATGTCGCCAATCAAATAACATTTTTCAGGTTTTCCTTTTTAGTTAACCAAAGCGGTTATGATTGAATACATGAACATCTGCATTAGGCGAGCGATATAAAATTAAGATATGTATGTAGTAACGTGAGTCATTGATATATAAGTGTATGATTTCTGTTAATGAAATATTATCCTGCAACGTTTTACATTTGAATTGTTTCTGTAAAAGATTAACGTACCATATGTAGTAGGTAAGTCACAACACAAATTTTAGTGAAATCAGCAATCTCATAAAAATCATATTCTACACGGCTAACATTAGTTTCAGAACATTAATAATAACCTCAATTTAATGCAGAATATCATCTATAATAAAAATAATTTGTTACCAGTATTTTTTTAAACTACAAATGTTAATATTAAAAATACATCTTTAATCTCCTATATATCATACATTGCTGGAAGCTGACGCAGTTATGTCGAAAAATGGCAAAATATCTTTCTGTTTAATTTCATTTTATGTCACTAGGGAAAATGTTCCTGCTCGTAGATCGTAGATCGGTAAATGATTATTAGAGTACCAGGTACATAGGTACCCATAACCTCTTCCATCTAAACATGTGCCTAGTTGGCATCAGTGTAAACACAAATAAAAATACACCACCAATGGTGAGCCCCTAAGGCAGGCATGGCCAACATACGGCCCGCGGGCCGGATCCGGCCCGCGTAATGAATTTATGTGGCCCGCGAACAATTTTTCAATATTAACATTTAACTTCTAGTAATTAATCGAATGAATTCTCGATACTTCTATATTTTTTAAAAAAGATTCCGTTATAAAGAATTAAAACTTTTATACTCATCTGCACTCGATGTTCAAGAGACGTTGCCAGCAGGCGAGTAAAATATTTTTGCATAGTGCAAAAATATTTTAAAAATCGATCATGTTACAAATGTAGTTGTGAAATTAGTGAATTTACTACGATCAAAAGGATTAAATCACAGGCAATTTATTGATCTCCTTGAAGAACTAAATACCAGTCATTTAGATGTACTATATCACAATAAAATCCGTTGGTTAAGTTTGGGAAAAGTTTTAAGGCGTGTGTTGGGACCTTCAAGAGGAAATAAAAATATTTTTAATGCTTAAAGAAAATGAGGATTTTCCTGAATTATTAGATCCAAATTGGATTTGTGATTTAGCATTTTCTTTGGATATTCTCACACATTTGAACGAATTTAACACATGTATACAAGGAAAAAATTTATTTGCTCATGATTTAATACAGAAATTAAGAGCTTTTAAAATGAAGCTTAGCCTTTTTTCTACAATTCTGGCTGAATGTAAATTTGATCATTTTCCAACGTTGCAGACCATATCTTTAAATATTTTAAAAGAAAGGGTTAAAACATTTAATAAAAACATCCTTGCACTAATGACAGATTTCGAGCAGAGATTCGATTGCTTCAAAAAAATTGATAAAATTTTATCTATTATCCAAAATCCATTTTCTGTACAAGTTGATGACATTCCTGTTGATATACAATTAGAAATAATTAATTTACAATGTGATGAATTATTACATGAGAAATATCGAGAAGAGCAAGAAAATTTGTGTAATTTTTATAAGCAACTGAATAATGAAAAATATGGAAATTTAAAAAAACTTGCCAAGACGTATTTAGTAATCTTTAGCTCAACTTATATTTGTGAACAAACATTTTCTTTAATGAATCTAAATAAAAGTACAACAAGATCAAGATTGAATGATTTACATTTGGAGGCTGTGTTAAGAATAGCTACTACAAGTATAGAACCAGATATTAAAAAAATAATAAGCGATGCAAACCGCCTCAACACGTCGCATTAGTTATTATGTTAATTTGTTATATTGATTTACTTACAATTATTCATAAACAAATTTCATAATAAAACTTTGTTTACTTAAAGAAATAAGTGTTTTGCTTAACATTTTTCAATTTTAATATTTCGTCCGGCCCGTGAAAATATTTTTTTTTCCAATCCGGCCCGTGAAAATATTTTTTTTCCCAATCCGGCCCGGGGGCAAAAACAGTTGGCCATGCCTGCCCTAAGGGCAATAAAAATCAAATACAAAAGTAGTAAGGATGTAGAAGAGACCTAAACTGGATGACTATCTTTGCTGAAAGCCATCATTTCAGGGCTCTTGTAACTATTCATGATTCATGATTGTAGTCAAGCAAGCAAGAAATAATTTCATTTGGATTGTTTGAACTGATTCAAAAAAGCCACGTGAAAGAAACTTAATATATGAGTAAATATGATCGATGCCCAGATCTTTATGGATTTGTCTGTTAGTTACAAACCAAGGGGCATCTACCGCACATCTCAAGATCTTGTTCTGCAAGACCTGAATCTTGTGGATATTGGTGGGAGTAGTGTTCGCCCAAATAGGGGAAGCACATGATATGACAGGACGGATGACCATATCGTAGAGCAAAAGCTTGTGATCAATGGATAGGACGGAGTTTCGTCTGAGAAGAGGTCCCAGCTGACATCTGACGGTGTTCACCTTAGTGATGATCCCATGAATACGGGGATCCCACTTGAGTTTCTTGTGCAAGGTGACTCCTAAATATTTCACAGTATCTTTCCATCTAATGTCTTCATCCATAAAAAGTAAGGTTTGAGGGTTATTAATCCTCCTGCTACTAAAAAGTATGGCGTTACTTTTATCTGTATTTATTTTCATCTTTCAGTTATCGTACCAGGAGTCTAAATCATTCAAGCAATTCTGGAGTCTTCTTATTGCATACTCAACTCCCAAAGAAGGGGAGATGAGTGCAATATCATCAGCATACTGAGCAATGACAATCCGGTCAAAAGAAGGAATGTCAAAAAGGTAAAATGAGAAAAGAGTGGGGCCTAGGAGAGAGACTTGAGGAACTCCAGCAGCCACCACTCTCTTTGGGGAAATAGAGGATTTAATATGAACCTGGAAGGTTCGGTCAGACAGATAAGATTGAAGGATGCGGGTAAGGCCCATAGAAATTCCAATCATGACCAATTTGTAGATGAGACCGTCCATCCAGACGCGGTCAAAAGCTTTGGCCACGTCTAGAAAGACGGCAGCAACATTTTCTTTTTTGTTTAGTGCCTCAGCAATAGTCTCCACTACTATGAGGACTTGATGCTGAGTCGATCTTTTTCGTCTGAATCCGATTTGTGACTCAGGTAGAATAGGATGATTTGAAAGGAATTCATCCAGTCTGTTGAGCAATATTCGCTCAAACAGTTTTCCTAAACAGAATAGTAGACTTATTGGGCGATAGCTGTCAGCTAAAGAAGGATCCTTACCCGGTTTGTGGATGAGCCTAACATAGGCATTCTTCCAAACCTCCGGAAAGGTGTGATGTCGGAGGAGGAAATTGAAAATGTTGCACAACTGCGTGATAACTTTTTTCGGGAGGTTCTTCAGCATCCTATTTGATATGTCATCAGGACATGAAGTCCTATTGGGGTTCAAATTGCAGATGGCCTGAATTAATTCAGATGGAGATGTAAAACGAATTCTAGATCTATCCACTTGAGAGAAACGGAAAAGAGCTTCCTCCACTTTATCACAGGTGTTATCATTGGAGAGATCAGAATTTTCTTCAAACTGAATTTCTAGGGCATCCGCAAAAGCTTCACATTTATCATCCTAATTATAGCACAATCCATCCTTTCCATGGATGGGGGGGTAGTTTACATAAGGATTCTTTAAGGTTTTAACCATCTTCCAGATGGAGCCGTCACTTGTAGAAAGTGAGGTAATTTTCCTGTTCCACGTAAAACTACGATGGTCCAGGAGCTTTTGTCTGACTTCGATCTTGAGTGCATAGTAAACATTCTTGTCATGAGTCTCTCTAGATCACTGCCATTTATGTCTGGCTTTGACCTTTTCTTTAACGAGATCAGAAAAAAATCTTGAAAGAATGTAGAAATCCTTACGAGGTTTATGAATGGTGCTAGCATCAATTCTAGATTGATTTAATAGATCAGTAAAAGTGAGAATTGAATCATCAATCTTCCTGAGAGACAGAGGATACAAGATCCTGAGACTTTTCCGTTGACTGTAGTTTTAAAGAGTTCCCAGTTTACGACTCTAAAAGTGTCTGGGACAAGGGTGACAGACGAGAACAGAGTCAAGCAAACTGGTAATGGTCAGAGTTCAAATTATCATGAACAAATATTACACACAAGTTCATAAGAGGGTAAAAAATTTCCGAACATGACCAGATCTAAAACATCTGGTCTATGCATGGAGTTGTAAGGATAGAAAGTGGGCTCGCTGGGAGCGTCCACAATAATGCCATTGGATGTGGCATAATCGAAGAGAATATTTCCATTTTTGTTACAAGATCTGGAGTTCCAGGTAACAGTTTTGGAGTTTAAATCTTCTGCTAAAATTGTAGGAGTATTGGTGTTAAAAATTATTTTAAATCATTTAACCCTTTCAGGACCATAAGGTTTCTAAGAGTAAATATTAGTATGTAACTGTTTATTTTACTTTGTTTAGACGTAAAATAAATAAAAATCATAAGAAAAATACATAACAATGTGTAGTTTTTTTGGAATTTTATGGGAAATATTTTTCCCAATGGACTATAAAGGTAACACAAATTATAGTTAGGCTTATTATGCAATGTCTTTTATTTATTGGTTTATTAGAACAAAATGTTAACTAAAATAATACAAAATTATGAACTAAAATTACTATACAAAATGATGTGCTAATTATGATATTCTGCGAAGCAATTTCTTTTGGTAGTGAGGCAAAGATGGACATTGCACATAGTACATATATTATGCGTCCTGACAGTTCTGCTTTTGTTTTCTAAACGTTCCCGTTTACGTAATTGCGTTCGGCATACGTTCTATTTTGACATTCTGTATAAAAAATGCAGATAAGGTTATAATTAAATACGACAATCACCAATTTTAAAATGTGAAAAATATTTCCCTTAGTCGTGAAAGGGTTAAAATAATATCAGAATTGGGAAGTTTATATGCCGCATAAATATTCAAAGTTCCAAAAAGGACATCGTGGACTGAAATAGCAGAAATCTCCAACGTATTGAAGTCTACAGTTAGTAAAAGATGGTGTTTCATGGATCTCTTGATGATAACAGCAGTACCTCCACCCCTGTTATGCTGTCGATCCGTTCTGTAGACCTTGAAGTTTGGAAACTTCAATTTATCAGAAGCTCTCAGATGGGTTTCGCCCAAAAGGACAATATCAGCTTGGGAGTCAGACAAAAAGTTACTGAACTCCCATAAATCTGTGAGAATGCCTTTCGCATTCCAAGAAAAAATCTTGAGGTAGTTCTTACAGTTGTGCTCCATCGGAGGACAGCGAAGAGAGTATATAATCGAACGCTTTTAGCCCAACTGTGAGTTTCACCATAAGGCCGTGGGCATTCTGGTATTCATTAATTAATGACTTAGCCATTAATAAGATCTTAGTGACATTAAGATTTTTGAAAATCAAAAAGATTTCCTTCAGATCATTCAAGATGGTGGCATCAAACTGCTCGCTTGTAGAAGGATCTTGTTTAGGAGGTGCAGCAGTAGGATGCTTTCTCTTAGGTAAAGGTTTATCTTTACCAATAGATTTGGAAGCAGGTGCGCCTTTCCCAAGAGCACTTGCGTAAGATAATTGAGGCGTGACAGGATGGGGCAATATTAGGTTTTTCATTTGGAGTAGTCACTACCTCCTTTGTAGGATAATAAGAACAGCCTTTGTAACAGCCCCTAAAAGGCCACAATTGGCGCATTTAGTCGGACTTTCGTTCTTTTTTCTAAGGCAGTCCTTTGTTACGTGATTTCCAGCGCATTTACACAGCGTGGAAGGTTAAAGCATCCACTCTGCGCATGGCCATAACGCTGTCAATTATGACACTGCGTTGGTGTTTTCTTAGTCCTATAGCTCTCAATGTGAATCTTCAGATGAAAGAGGTCAGTGACATCGTATATCTTTTTGTTGACTTTGTCTTTTGGTAATTCTACCAAGAAAACAGGGATCGGAGTTTTATCTTTGCCACGTCTAGTCTGTGAAATTTTTATGACTGTAAAACCCAAGTCAATCAGAGCAATACGGACATCATCGGAAGTTATGTCATAGGGTAGATTTTTTATGACTACCCTGAGATTTTTCTCTTTTAATTTGTATGTATGGAATTGCTGTTTTGAGGCTTCAAAGAATCGAACAAAGGACCTATAGTCATCTGAACAGTTGGTCTGTAAACTGACAGTTTCACCAGAGGTCTTTGCAGTAAATGCAACTACAGCAATTTTTGTCAATTCTTTGTGAGTGTTCATCCAGTTCTTAGGAGAACGTATAATGATGGGGAGATTTTTCCTTTATTATTTCTAATCTCCTTGGGAATAGAAATAGAATCTGTAGCTTCCATTTCGGAGGCTGGTGTATCCAAATACTCTTCCTCTAAGACTGAAAATCTAGTCTTAGAGGTGTATACAGAGTCAATAACGGGGGACAAGGCTCTCTTGTGTCCCTTTTTGGAGTTTTTGCCAAGACCCTCCTTTTTGGGTTTATTGGCAATCTTTGTGGCATCTTGTAATAAATCTAACCCATGTTTTGGGGCAGAATTTAATCTATGTATGCCCTCCAAAACAATTATTTGTGAGGAGCATTGACCGGAGCAGACATGTTCATTTATGTCTTTTTCTAAGTAAATTCTCTCTAATTTGTTACTTCAAGTCTATATCATTAAACTTGACGCGTTCATCAGATAGAATGAAATACCTCTTTCACAGCAGGAATATTTGAAATAGTAGAATTTAAATCATAAAGGTTTTTCTCCGATAAGAATGTACAAATTTGTGCACTATAAGTCAATTGTGAAGAATCAATTGGTCTTCAAAGGCCTTCAGAGGTCTCTGAGTGGTCCGCAATGACGTCACTGGAAGGAGAAGCTCTCTGTCAGGAACGGGACAGATAAATCCATTATGTCAGAATTTGACATTTTGATGCTTTAGAATTTGAATTATAAAATACAAAGCAATATAAAAACAATGATATAATGGTGAAAAAGAAATAAGTCAAAGAAAAAGAATTAAATTTACATATAAGTATGCAAACAATTCAAAATTTTCGAACAATAAAAATGGCAGTTGTAACTGTCAAAATCGGTACAGACCGAATTGGAATAGGACAGATTTCTGTAAAGCACCAGAAAATCTGCCTACAAATCTGCCTAAAACTCAAACAAGTATATAAAATCAGAATAAAATAGTTAGTTTAAAACTAACAACAAGTGAAATATGTAATAAAACGATAAATTCCAGTTTCGACTGGAATTGGTAAATGCAATGACTTAAAGCTAAAAATAAACGGAAAATAATTCCTCAACGGAGGATTTTTATTTATGTGAACTTATTTTAGAGTGTATATTTCCGAGTCAACAGCGGTCAACCAAATTCGGCTATCAGTATGTATTATTCCGCTACCAAATCGGCCAACTTTTAGTCGGTTATTGGCAGTTACTATTCCAATACTGACAGCAGCCAAATCAGGTCGGCTATTGACCCGTACTTATACTTATCGAAATAGCGTTCAAAAACCCACTAAAAAGCTTTATTCAAACATGGTGAAATTTAATCTGAAAGGCTAACTAAAAAACTACAGTTTAAGTAAAAAGTTAAGCTATACTAGCTAAGCTTCCTGCCAAAGGCTCCACTGGAATTTTAACCTAGTCTCGCCTAAGGCTAGTAGGAAAAAACTAAAATAAATAAATACCCCCTCAAGCAGCTGCTTGCCACAGAGGTTTGACAGGAGCCTGTCAGTTTATATGCCAAAGTAGAAGATCTGAGAGGATGGCAGGACCTCAGCAGAAAAGCAACACATACAACCATGCCTTACCCGGGGCTCTAGCTAATAATGTATACTTGAAGCAATCCAGGAGCGATGCGAAAACACGTCATGACCGTTCGAAGTCAGAGCTCCCTCTCTTCAATGTTCCTGCTAAAAATTTCCTGAGATTATCTCTACTTGCCCTCCACCGGTTGTAATAACAGGTTTCAATGCTCATAACCTTTTGTGGGGAGCTGACGTCACAAATATTAGAGGCGGAACTTTAGAAAAAAAAATTGAAGACTTCAATTTAATACTCCTCAATGATATGAAACCAATATTAATGGGAATCATGAATCATTAATTGATTTAACTTTGTTGGATTCAAGTTTGGGCACTCAACTATCTTGCGCAACTTTAAATGATACCTTCACCAGTGATATTAAATCACTGTGAAGGTGAAATCACTTCTTTCCTCAGGGTTTAATCAGAATCAAATTGTAGTAGAAAGGGAACTTCAGTATGAATGAAATTACTCTTGCATTGAAAAGATGTAAAACATCTACTTCGTCAGGATAGGATGGAATAACATATAAGACGTTAATAAATCTTACTGAATCGCAAATTAACTAACATCTCTTAATGAACTCTGGGTTAACATCTTTTAATTTTTTTAACATCTTTTAATGAACTCTGGGTTAAAAGGACATTCCCACAAGACTGGAAAGCTACATGCATCGTCCCTATTCTGAAGCCAAATAAGCAGGCGAAAGATCTATCTTCCTTTATTCCTATTTCTTTGAGCTCTTGTTTAGGAAAACTGCTGGAGAACATGATGAGTAGGAGACTAAATTGGATTATAGGAACCAATTTAGGACTTCATTATGCAGTTACTGGTTTTAGGAGAGGTCAGAGCTCAATTGCTAACGTCATTGATTTAATCTCGGATATACAAGCAGGATTGAACATTAGAAACGCTATTACCATAGCTATATTTCTCGACTTGAAAAAAGTCTATGATTCAGTGTTAATGTTTCAACCGGTTTTTAAAATTTCCCAAAAAACCGAAAATCGAAAACATAAAATCGATTTTTTTATTGATTTTTTTATTTGAGTTTTATAGTTATTTTTATAAATATTTTTTATAGAACGAGAGAGAGAAGGACAAAGAAAAAAATGAAAAATGAACACACTTCAAGGCCATTCAAATAACAAACGAACGCATATATGAAATTTTGCCTAAGTTCCTAATATATAGACGTATATATATATGTAGAGAGAGAGTGAGAGAATGAAGGCCTACGTGAACAAGTCATCATTTTATGAAATAGATTGCAATGGAGTAGTTTTATATTCTAAACCATCCTCCTCCTCCTCAAGCAGCCATTATGGAGGTCCAACCAGACCGTGCAATTTATTTCTCCATGCATATCTGTCCTGAGCTACAACATCTGTTACATCTCGCCATTGTACACCAATTCTAACAAGGTCCTGTTTGACATTGGTCTCATCATAGGTCTCCTCCTCTTTCTAAGACCTTTAGGCACACTGTTCATAACCCTATTCGCTAATCTATAATTATCCATATGGGCGACATGGCCAAATCAACGGAGTCTCTCTCTGCGCAATATGCTGTTTAAAGGAGGTTGCCGACTCCTTTACCTAACCTCATCATTACTTACAAAGTTGAACCACCTAATGCCCAAGATACTGCTTAAGCATCTAAAATCAAAAGCATCTAGTTATCTGTTATCTTGTTTACCAAGTGTCCAAGTTTCACTACCATAACTAATCCTAGAAAACCCAAACTATTATACAGTCTAACTTTAGTCTTTAGGTGTTTACCACTATTTCTCCACACTCTCCATAGATTCTTAAAAGTCCCGGCAGCAATCCCTATTCGTCTGTTAATCTCATGCCGCACATCACCATTATCTGTTACATAGCTCCCAAGATAATTAAACTGTGACACCTGCTCAAGACTGCAACCATTCAGATTAACTGAATCACAGCCTGACTGACCAATTTTCATCACTTTAGTGTTCCCTCTGTTTATAACTAAACCTACTCTACTACCAGTCTCATCAACAGCTAGAATGATAAGAGTTCTTCTCATCAACATCATTTGCCAAAAGGGTTAAATAATCAGCATAATCTAAATAAAAAATTTCCCTATCTCCAGATCATTTAAGGCCAAAATCTTTCCCTTGAAGAGAATTTCGCATAACATAACCAATAACCGAACTAAAAATAAAGGAGACAATATTCACCCTTGTCGAATACCAGAAGCAATGCTAAACCAATTACTACAAACCTTACCAACTCTCACACACGACCCAGTGTTATTATAAAGAGCTTTCACTAACTAACATGTCTGGTATGCCATAAGATCTCACAATCAACCACAAATTATGACGATCAACAGAGTCGAAAGTCTTTTTGAAATCAACAAAGCTAGCAACCAAAGGTTTCTGAAACTCTAAACATTTCTTAAGAATCTGCCTGAGTGAAAATATCTGATCTACGCATCCCCTACCACTCCTGAATCCACATTGCTCATGAAGCAATTGACTGTCAACCAGATTCTTAATTCTATTAAGCACAATCATGCAAAGAACTTTACCAGGAACAGAAAGTAGGCTGATACCTTTATAGTTATCACAAGAACTGCGATCATTTTTTTTAAAGTAGGGATAATAATAGCTTTGGTAAAATTCTTAGGAACCATGCCTTTATCATAAAAGGTATTTAAAATTTCAGTCATCGATGTCGTAATCGAAACATTCCCAGCTCTAAGCATTTCCGTAGTCATTTTATCTACCCCTGAGAATTTATGATGTTTAAGTTTAGAAACAGCCAAACTAACTTTAGATTGTGTTATAGGGACAACATTAAAGCCAGTAGTGCATATATCATCATTACAAGCAATAGGAGTAGAGCTGACCACATTGTTTAGAACATCACTGAAATGCTCAGCCCACCTAGCCATGACAGAATCCTCACCTTCTATAATCTTACCTTGTTTATCCTTCAATCCCTCTATACCTGTCCTTTTTCTACCACACAAAACATTTACTATCTGGTACAGCTCTCTGCTGTTGTGCTGTCTAACTGCTTCCTCAGCTTTGTCGGCCAAGCCATCAAGCCAAAGATTCTTATCAGCAGCTACCTATACGTTACACGTTTATTAAGATCTCTATAATGCTTTCTCTTAGGATTAGTAGGGTATTGAAGATGATGATGAAGACCTAAATGAAGATAAGAATAATGTGAATCAAGGTCTATATTTGTATCCCATGTTTGAGATAAATTTTTACATAAATGAGACACCGGGACCTAGTGTAGATAATTTGAGAGTAATTAAGAAACTCAGAAAAATCTGCCGAACCAATATCCTTGAATAATGACAGGCTTCAAGATTTCGTGAAAGAGGAATTGAACGGAGAAGGAAAAATGTTATATTAGATTGCAAGACACGGTGGAATAATCTCCTTTCTATGATTGAACGATTTCTAAAGCTAAGGAACTGCATTTGTAAGGTGCTGCGATAAACTATAATTATAGTATAACAATGGAAATAAAATAAAACATATACAGGGTGTCCCTGAATTCATGGCCCAAACGTGAGGGGATGGTAGTACACACTAAACCCCCCAATATTCGTCATGGAATATGCTGCCGCAAATGCAGTCCGGTGCCGGTAGAGGACGCAGAAGAGGCGGCATGGCTTAAACGCGCTGGATTGGCCAAACCCCAGCATTCTCAGCGTCGACCAGACACGAGATGGAGCAGTTTACGAACGCAGAGAAAGCCGATATGCACCTTTTTCGTACCTGATGTACGGCACAGCCGAGGGCAATGGTAGAGAGGTGCAAAGACTCTACCGTTAACGATATCCTATGCGCTGTGTGCCTGATCATAAAATGTTTGCGCGACTGCACCGCCAGCTGTCTGAGGCAGGCACTTTCCACGTCAGTCGACATGATGCCAGACGAGCACGGACGGTCAGAACGCCAGCTATGAGCGAGGACATCTTGCGTATGGTGACAGAAAACCCAAGGTACAAGCACGCGATCCGCCGCCCGGAGCCTGGGTGTGCATTCGAACTGTGTCTGGCGAATACCCCTATCACTTGCAGCGAGTGCAGGCATTTACAGCTGTTGATTATCCCCTGCACATGGATTTCGCCCAGTGGTTCCTGCAGCAAAGTGCCGCACATCCCGATTTCCCCGCGCATGTGCTCTTTACAGATGAATCAACATTCTCACGTGAAGGCGTAATATCCATAATGCTCATTTGTGGGCGGCCCAGGACCTCCATGGTACACATTCAAATTCGAACCAGCAACGGTTCGCCGTCAATGTAAGGGCGGGGATCGTGCATGACTACTTAATTGGACCCTACCTACTGCCGGACCGCCTCAATGGCGTTTTTCTGCAAGAGGTTTTACCGGAATTGCTTCAGGATGTTCTAGCCGCAATCCGCACCCTATGTGGTTCCAGCACGATGGGGCACCCGCCAATTCAGCATGGACGTGCGTCAGCATCTTAATACCACATTTGGGAATCGATGGATTGGTCGCGGTGGTCCCATCCCATGGCCCCCCAGACCACCCGATCTTTCTTGTATTAATTTCTTTCTGTGGCAACATTTGAAGAGTGTCGTGTACGAGGCGCCCGTGCAGTCCATGTAGGATCTGGTAGCCCGACTGTCCGTCGCAGCCGCCAATGTGCGCAACAAGCCTGGTGTTTACGAGCAGGTACGCCGATCACTACTCCGCCGTTGTGCCGCCTGTATCACCGTTGGTGGGCGGACGTTTGAGCATTTGTTGTAATGATCTCCAATAAATGTCACTCTGGAAAACTCTGTGTCTGTCCTTCATTTTCGACTTCTCACTGCGTTTGTGACTGCATATCGTATGACATATATTGGTGGGTTCGGTGTGTACTACTATCCCCTCACGTTTGGGACATGAATTCAGGGACACCCTGTATATATAACATATATCTAGCGACTTTTGTGCTCTCACGGCGTACCCCAAAAAATTTTGCTGCGTACCCCACGTTGCGAACCCCTACTTTAGAGAATGGGTAAGGTAACATTTCCAGGTAACATTTTCCGCCATTTATGTTTCTTCAAGTCCAGAAAAATTCATGACGCAGACACGAAAGTGAATTCTTTAAGTTGCGGTGGGGGCTGGGTGGTTGAGAGAACGGCCAATAATCGGCAGAAATGAAACCAATAATCGGCAGAAATGAAACCAAAGCAAAAGGATCCCTGTTGCTAAAATCGAAACGCAAATTTACCAACAGAAACAAACATACAAGGCTCCTGATTCGAAAGATATGGTAATCAATAGGACCATCTAATACCATCTTTCGGCACGCAATATGGATGTCACGTTGCAGTTCAAATTCTGAACAATACCCTAAAAAATTGTACTATTTGGTAGCAAACGCAGTCGTCTCCTCACAAAAGAAATTTCGCTTTAATATGTTAAATATTAGGGCCAAAAATATTCGTATACATAGAAAATGCAAAAAAATTGAAAATAGGCATAATTTAAAGATCATTAAAAAAACCATATCCAAAAAAACTGAAACTTTCGAAAATTAAATAAAATTATAAAAAATTTAAAAATTTTTTGAAAAAACCTAAATAGTTTTGGAAAGAAACTTTGATAAATTCACGAACATTGAAAATATGGGAAAAGTGAAAAATGATTGAAAATATGGGAAAAATGAAAAATTATTAAAAAAATATTTAAAAAATTTTAAACTTGCAAATTATAGAAAATATCGTGAGTTAAATAACTATGGAAAGAAACTTTGATGTATTGCAGTTTAACAATACGTTTCAGGTGTTAAGGGTTGCTTTTTACGAATGTTGCATATCATCTGAGCGTGTTATCGTCACTAAATCCTGCAGAAAAATACAATACAATTAACGCATGTTGTGATCAGTTTCCATTTAATTTGAAAGTATCATTAGTCATGCATTTTTCCTGTTTTCGATAGATGTTTATAGTGTTATACATATACGAGGGGTGTTCCAAAATTTATCAGATTATGGAGGTAAAATGGAACTGGATGAGCTCATCTCGTAATGTTTGCTATCACTTTCTAAGTAGTGTCCTTGGATGTGTATACACTGGTTCCAGAGATCTTTCCGGCTCCTGAAACAAGTCACTTAGGTCTGGTTTTCAGATTGTTTTCAGTCTTTGTGTTGCATTATCTTTAATTGAATGAAAGGGTTCAAACATTAGGTAATGAGCTCATTCAGTTCCATTTTATCTCCATAGTCTAATATGGCAAATGTTCCCCATCAAAGGTCAAAAGCATATTCATCATGTTTTCACCACCAAGGGAGCAGAAAAAAATGCATGTTAAATGGCACTTTGAAGTTGAAGTGAAACTGATCACAGCATGTACTAATGTAAAATTTATCTACTGGCTGAAGGTGCTATAACACGTTCAGATATTATGCAACATTCGAAAACAGCATGTTTACCATCTACGCCTAAAAGACGTAAATAGGCTTTCATCACGTTTACAATACCAATTTGGACAGTTAAGGAGTCATAAACATTCTCATGATATAATTAAGAAAATGTCACTTTTAGAATGACGTTTAAATCATTGTAAAACTTGATCATCATTGTCGTGGGCAGTGGGGGACGCACAGATTCTTTCTTCAAATAACGTGTAATTACGTATGCTGCTGAATTTCGCCAAATGTCGTGTTGGGCAAGATGATAAACAATTGATCACTCTATAGTAGAGGACGATCAATTAGTCCCTTAATTTCATTCGCTATTACTTAGGTGAAATCACAGGTTCGCTTTTTGATACACCCATACCGACATATGCCTCAGACTTGCTGCCCCAACTGATGTGTAGAAAAGTGTTCAACCATTCAAGCACGAGAGTAGTATATGGACGATACAGTTTATTTACATTTATATACAACTACGTGCTGTGGATGCGCTCGATTACGTGGCCTTTTGCTGCTGCAAACAATCATGAAATGAGGTGGAGATCTGCGCTTTGCAGATTCTCGATTTACCTACCTCAAACTCGGCGAAAGTATATTCAGCCCTTGCCTACAACCTGGTTCACACAGAACGGTATCTTGGTCCATACAGAACCGAACCCTCTCCTTAAGGGTTTTGCTTTGAGCAAGAGTGGCGTCCCTTGACGCGTGTTCAAACGTCCTTCCAGTTTGACAGCGACGCCCAGACTGTTGTTCATTACTGCCACGCCCGGCTCCTAGCACTCGCGCCAGAGGCTAGTCATAAAAGTGGTTTCGACTTGTGAGCATGTGCAGTCAGCCTCAGACCCGAAAACAACAGCTCATGAGTCACATTCCCATCTCAGCACTTCCAAAAACACACTTAATACAGGTATATATTTACAGCAACAAAGATACAATAAAAATTCAATAATAAACAAAAATAAATAAATTACAGAGACATGACAATCATTGCTATTTTAAAAAAAAGTTAATCATACCATATTTTCCCTACTACATCACTTTTGTTGTCTTCCACAAATTGATCTTTATAATAATTCAGGTTTATAAACATTATAATTCAACGAAATGTAGTTAGACCATTATTTCTGCAAAGAAGAGTGAATCACAAATTCAGTTTATCCTTTCTTTAGCAGAACATTTGGTTGAAATTCAATACAGTTCTTTCAAAATGCTGCAATAAGGAAAATGAAGCTATCGAAATATTGAAAGATAAAACATATTGTTAAACTACCATACAAGAACGTTATTTTCCACCAGCTATTTAACTCAGGTTATTGTCTAAGATTTGCGAAAGTTTCAGATTTTTTAAATATGTTTTTTTACGTGATTTTTTGAAATATGCCACTTTTTCAAGCTTTCCCATATTTTCAACGTTTGGGAATTTTTATGGAGTACTAATTTAATATATTAAATCGCAACTTTTTGTGTTGAGAGATAACTACGTTAACTAACCAAAGAGCATAATTTTTTAAGGTGTTGCTAGAATTCCAACTGTAACGTGAACAATAATTCGAGAAAATTTGAATATTTAGCATTATTTGACGATTTTTTATAATTTTTCTATTAATGATAAAAGAAACAAATTACTTTCAGATGTATGTATTCAATATGATCTTTTAAGTAAAAGCTAAATGAGAGTTTCAATGAATAGTTTTTGAAATATTAGGAATAGTACGAACATTTTCTTCATAATCTTGTAATAACGAAAATGAAACTCTCGAAATATTGAAAGACAGAAAACAAAAATGTTAAATTAAAATGTAGCAAAATTTCTTTTCGCGGTCAGTTATTTAGGTCAATTTTCAAAATTTTTTCAATTTTCAAAAGTTTCCGATTTTTGGGATATGGTTTTTAAAATATGTCATTTTCCAAGTTTTTCCACATTTTTACTGTTTACAAATTTTTTGGGCACTAATATTTAATATGTAAAAACACATAAGCTTTCTGTTAGCAAAAAAAGAACCAAATTACTTCCAGATATATATATATGTTAGATATGTTCCTTTGAATAAAAAATAAATGAACAAAGTTTAATAGATAGTATTCCAAATGTTAGGAATGAACATGTCATTTCAGAGCCACTATTTTCGAGCGGCCATTTTTAAGTGGGCATAACTGTGAATTTTTTTTATCAAAAGCAAATGCCATTCCGATATTTTTACTAAGACTAGTCTCACATATTTTTTTTTTCAAAAGAATCCGCGAGGATCATCTTTCACCCTCTGCCTGATTTGAGATGGTTCTATATTCTTTCTTCCAGCTAAATAGTTTCAAATCTTGTAAACATTGTAATTATGTTAATATAGTTTTTTTTACTTATTTAATTTAATACATTGAACAAGTGGTTGTGAAATCAAATAACTTAAATTTGTGGAATCGCATAACTTTACTTATTATTTTAGGGAATCACGGTGTCAAAAATTTGATAAAGGCTGAAGTAATGCATATCATCATATGGAAAAGATCAAGCTCCAGACAGCTAGCAAATCCGAGTTAACGGGAAACTGGAATCATTGAAATCGGTTCATTGTAGTAATCCTTACAACGTTCATTGATGATTATTACCTATATGTCGGTCGTTATTGCTTATTACTATATGACGGTTATTATTAATTAAAATTCATCTGACTGAATTATTTTATAAAGTTTTCGTACAGTAGCTCAAAAAAGTATCCAAACACTATGGTTGATTATAGAATTCAGAAAAAATATTTGCCAACGATTTTTTTTAGAAATTAGTGATCTGACACGAAGGTTGCCAGATCACTAATTTCTAAAAAAACGTTGCCAGATATTTTTTCTGAATTCTGTAATCAACCATAGTGTTCGGATACTTTTTTGAGCGACTATACGAACCTTGGAGAATGTCAAATGACGAAGTGCGCAGTTTATTTAAAACACTATTAATGCATTTTTAAACTAATTTGTGTATCAGTGTTTCGTACATTTAATGCTATCGGTAATTTGAGCAAAAGCTACATCAGATTAAACTGTGCTTACGCTGGTATGTTGGATATGCGAGCTGGATACAATACTTAGACCCATCTTCTGTAGAGAGGCCTAATCAGTAATTGTTAGCAGTAATGTAAACATAAGAAGAAAACACAAACAAAAACCGATCAGTTGTTTAATGCAAAACATAGTTATTGTTGAAGATTATCTTCATTACTATTTTATGCAATTATGTGTAATAATGCAAAATTAAGTAAAAGAAACGTTTTTTACTCGAGTTTCGATTTTTAAGTTCTATAATTATTGAAAATCGCTCTTACCTCCGTATTGTGAAACTTTAGTTATCCTAAATTTACCTGCGTAGTATTGGATCGATAAAATTTTTACCGCCTGTATGCAATTGCAAATCTCTTGTGCTGGTAATCCAATGTCAAGGAGTTTTTCTCCATGATGATTATGCTCCTGTGCCTTAGGTTGATTCTCTGGTCTTATTTAGCTTTACGCATGTAAAGCTAAATAAGATTTCACAGTGCGAAGGTAAGAGTACACATCTATAGTTTTCGAAAATACTAGAGTTAACTCTTATTTATTATATATTTTATCAGATGGTAATTTCCTCATAAAGGTGTAAATTTAAAAAAAATCAATAAATATTATTGATGGGAAAAATAAAAATGGGAAAATAAATTTTTCAATGGGAAAATAAATTTTTGTCTAAATAATGGACAACAAATTCTTCTAGCGGGAAGAAATGTTTATTTACGAAAAGCAAAAAATTCATGAAGCTGTTTTTCCAGAAGCTTATTTCGCTGCTGTGAAATGCGCTCTATGCTCGATATTAACAATTACTTTTGTTCCATAACTTCTATTAACAGTAATAAATGTTTTATAATAATTTATTAAGTTCCATTATTTTATGGATGTCATATCTTAAAAGAAAGCAAATGATTATTTAAAAAAACAGTTGGGTGAGGTTATTTTCAGAAATTAGAAACAACAGAACTATGCAATTCAAAGAATCTAAATCGCTGGAACAGTCAGGGCCGGATTTCTCATAAGGCACGTTAAGGCACTTGCCTAGAGGTGCCAACCTCTAAGGGGCACCAGCATTCAAGGGCTACATTTTGTTTATTAAATAACAAGAAAATTATCTCCTTTTCAATTCTTAGAGGGAATGAAAAAACTAGTTGCAAAACTCGATGTTTCAAGGCCGGTTCAAGTAATATCCTTTTATTCGAAAGGGAACTTTTAAGGTATACGGATTGTGAGGATACACAGCATATCAAACTTATTTGGTCATTTCCATGTTATGTAAATGACACACCACATTTAAAGTGACTCTTAAAAATAAACTGTTTACAAGAAAATGCCACAGGAGACAAATTATAAATCCCAATCAACATCCAAATCTTAATTTTAAACGATATTCGTTTAACATTTGAAGGTTTATTGAAACTGAAATGTTTGAGAGCATATGCTGCTGTTCTAAACAGTGCTTCAAAATTGATGGAAACTGAAAAACCATTTCACAAACTTTTAAAATTATATTTATTTTGGGAAACGTTTCGTTATAACTTTTGAGGTAAATTTTTACGACTAGCAAACATTGCTGTTAAAAGTTACAGCTTCCGGAATGTAAGAAATACCGCTCAAAACGAGATTTGGTTAATTTTTAAAATTTTCATTTTACTTTTTCTAACATTTTTCTATGAAAGGCTTATTCAAAATTTTGAATATTGCTTTCCATTCACATAGAAACGTTGAAAATTTTGAATAATCTCTTGTTTCCCAAAGCAAAACACCGAGAAAGAAAATTGTTAAAATTTGAAATTCAGTAATTTGATTTCAAAATGTAATAGAAACTGAATATTATTAATTATATTGTCATGTATAATATTAATTCATTACATTAATTTAGTCAGTATTTTATGACAACAATAATACTGTACTACTTATCAGTGAAAGTTCCACATCCGTTTTCATTGCATTATTAATGAAAATTAAAAAAGCAGACCATATTTATGGGTATTAATATTTTAATACCCATAAATATGGCAATAATATGATAGTAGTATGTAGCTCACTACCACTTCTTGTGCCTAGGGAAGCGAGAGGCATATGGGGAGTAAGGAGAATTCCGAATACTGGAAAACAATCTTGCCTTCGGGACAGTGTTCCGTTTTTAGGTTTGCTTTCAGCACTTTCTTCCCCCATTCAAAAAGTAGCACTTCGTTCGTTTGTTAATATGTAAATAATTATTAAAGTAATGCATGCCGTACTGAATTAACGCATGTGATCAAGACCTTACGTACCGGAATTTCATGATTTTATAGAACGTCAGGTGTTCCAAATATAAGCAGACCTACGGCACCATTGTCCTTAATCTGGTCGAGAACCTGAATGTATATTTTTCACTTCTCTGGCGACTCCAAATCACGACAATTAAAACAAAAGACTGGCAAACGGAATCAATTCGAAAAATAAAAGATATTGTAAGCATTTCTTCTCAATTGATTACAAATCAGACAGAACTTAACTTGTCTCATCCTTAACTGGCCATGTGATTATATATGTAGAGAGCTCTGCGATGATGCTGATATACGAGGTTTGATCCATGGATATCGCATTTACAAGTGCTCAGGGGACAAAGGAATAACCGCGGGTAATAAAATTGATGTTCTGACATGATGCTCTTGATATGCATCTTCAGAACAAAATACATTGCACTTACCTCAACAAAACTTTGGCTCTCCTTCAAAGTACTCCCTCCAGCATCTATGCAATGTTTCAGACGTCTACGCCAATTCCGGAATACTTGGTGGTACTCCTATTGGAGAATACTCTGCAAGTCTAAATGAACGCATTTTGCAAATTCTTGCACTCTCGAGAAAGGCTTCCCAGCAAGTTCCTTTTTAATTTTTGGGATGAATGCAGGATGGGGTAGCTGTTTGAATGCTTCCTGCTCCAGATAGGCCGTAACTTGCTGGGTTTTGTGAGCACTGGCATTGTCGTCAAGAACCCAGGACACATCTATAGTTTGACGCTGCTGCTTCATCTCTATAACCATTTTGGGAAAACAATGTTGGTGTAGTATTGGCTATTTATAGTCATTTCTTCAGGTAAGATATCCACAGCTACCACTCCTTGGGAACTGAAAAAAATTGTGAACATCCTCTTCCTTGAGCGAAAGTCTTGTCGGAGGATTTGGGAATGCGGTTCATCTTCCGTAACTCAAACATAGTTGTCGATCTTTCTCAGAGTTGTATAGTAATAAACCCATGTCGAATCACCTGTGACAATCTATTAACCGTTTCGGCACCTAGATTCAAACATTGTCACCATCTCCTTGCACGAGTCGACTCTAGCCCTTTTTAACTGTTCTGTCAGTTTGTGGGGTACCCATCTGTGGCAAGCAGCTGCTTGAGGGAGTATTTATTATTTTTATTTATTTGGCACATATCTTTCGGAACTGTAAATGTCGATGAATAGTTGTTTCCACACTACCAATCGATACACTGTGGCATCTAAACTTATTACCTGAATGATGATGTGTGGGTTTTCTTTAATGAGTTCACGAACAGCAGTGATTATTTTCCCGTTCATGGCCTCCTTTGGTTTTCTGCACGAGGGAGGTCTTCGAAGCTCTGTCGTACTTCTCTGAATTTGCACATCCATCCTCTACCAGAGCCATATGAACAGGCATGATCCCCATTACTTGGATAAATCGGCAAGAGTTTTTTTCATGGCTTCTCCAAGCTGCATCTTTGTGAAATTATAAAATCTTTCCCCGTCTTTAGTAGGCTCCATAGCAGCAACGCACAGATTTCGCAGACCGAAGAGTATGCGCCTCCAGCGAAGAGAGAAATGATGATATAGCCTTTGTTTTTAACACGCAATGACAAGCTTAGATAAGCTTTCAGCAAGTCGAAGTTCGTTAACTTCGGAAGAATAAGTGGAAATCTACAGACACATGTCAAGAACGTTTTGAACGTCTTCCGTAATCGGATAGAGGAAAATATGTGTAGGAAAATGGACAAACATTTTTGTGTTATTGATGAGTGAAATGAATGAAAAATTACTTTAGATAACGAAAAGTTGATGATTTTAAAATTTGCCTTAAAAGGGAAAAAATTCCTTGGGATAAAGTCAGAAATAAAAAATAATTTATGTGAAAGAGGCAATATTTTTTAAGGACAAAGGTCTGATGGTTTATATAGGTTGATAAAAAAGTCAATTTTTGCGTAGAAAACTGGAATTTAATCTGTAAAACTTTTAGTGGCGGAGATCGTGAAGTTTAGAGAGTGAAATGTAGAGGGGAGGTATAGTTAATAAAAAGTAATGTTTTCCCATAATCGTGGATAACTGTATTTAAGAGAACAAATTTTACTCAGAAAAATTAGAAAAATTACGTTATTTTGATTTTTAACTAATGTTTTTCTGAAATACGGCATTTTTTTCACAGTATATTTTATTAGTTATTAATAAACGATTAAACTAATTTCTTTTTCTCGCTAACATACATCAGACCTCAAGCATTTGTAAACCTCGACGGTTATTAAGTAGCCAATAAATGCTGATACTGATAAAATTTTGCGGATGCGAACAGAACTTTTGCTATCCGCGCAGAAGTCTAGTTATAGAACTTGACTACAAAGCCAATGGGCAAGTCCTTGTGTCAGTGTCTGCATTTTGTATGAGAAACCAACACAAGCTAAAGCTTACAGGCAATCTCAGTCCTTTGTGCATTAATTTAAAAAAGAAAAGAAAATGAAATGCTTTTAGGTTATAACTCCTTCCGAATTGTATGCTTTGTATACATGTAGAACCGTTAATAGTTCTAGAAAATGATGTGGTGTGCGTTTCTGCTCCACTGAATGAATAACTGATGTTAAGGTCTGAAGAGAACTATGATTTTGTTGGAAGGAGTCAAACAGGGATTCTTTCCTAGAGAAGCATACAGGGACGGTCACAAGTCTTAGTATGCATGGGACAATTTACGAAAGTATCAAGATTTTGCTTGTACGGCTTATAAAACCTAGCCGAAAGGGAATTTCCTGTTTTGTTTTCAAGGTCATATGCGTTTTCAGCAAATGGAAAGTTAAGAAATTTTTATTAAGAAATTATTGATGATCTAAATCAATTTTCTTCAAACTGTGTTCCGCGGAGAATTTCCAAAGGTTTAGTAGAGAGATTCCAAGGTTTAATGTTTTATAATATTAGACTAATTCTGTGAGCAATGCTGAAGAATTTTCATTAAACAGTGAAATGTACAAGAGAAGTAATATTTTTGCGATACAACTGAACTTACTAATATAGCTAATGATGATAACTAGCTAAATAATCAATCATTCTAATTTGCCGATGAAAAAATTCGGATTTTCCTTTCTTTTAATATTAAGTTTAAAAATATTTGCTTTGTTTATTTGTTTTGTGAAAAAAATTAATTTTATTTATGAAGAATTATTGATTTTTTTCCCCAAATTTTTACTACCTTTATAGAGAGTTTTTGTTAGGGTTCCTGGAAAAACAATTTTAGATACAAGGGTTCACATCCTCAAGAAGTTTGATGACTACTGGTCAAAATGATTAGTTTCAAAGGAGACAATTTTCGAAATAGCAATTATTCTTCCCAGCCATGGAATAATTTGTCAGCTTTCGTTTCTTTGAATTATTTTGTTATCATTAATTGAAGAATTAATAGACACTTAATGTCTTCATAATATAAATGTTAGATAAGTATGTACAGTAAATCCTTACTAATTCAAACTAATAGGGGAAAGGGGTAGTCGTATTAGTAAAAAGTCCCATTTAAAAGAAGAAAATTTATGCATAATTCAGCAGTAAATGTTAATTTGATGGTATTGGGACACAAATATGACGATAGGAAAACCGATATTATGACTACACGAAACAAAAATTGCAACACTTGGAAGGATTAATGCCATTTTATCGGAACACAGGCAGCTGTTAGCATACACTGAGATGTGCAATTGATTCATCCTCCTCTTCCTCAAGCAGCCATTGGTTACGGAGGTCCAACGATACCGTGTAATTTAGTTCTCCAAACATATCTGTCCTGACTTGCATCTGGCACCAAGTCCTGTCCATCTGTCCTGACTGCACACCCAGTCTAACAAGGTCCTGCTTGACATTGTCTACCCAACGCATCCTAGGTCTCCCCCTCTTTCTGAGGACTTTAGGAACACTGTTCATAACCCTATTCGCCAATCTATAATTATTCATACGGGCAACATGGCCAAACCAACTATCTCTCTCTGCACAATATGCTGCTTAAAGGAGGTTGCCAACTCCTTTGCCTAACTTTATCATTAGTTACAAAGTTGAGCCACCTAATGCCCAAGATACTGCGTAAGCATCTAGAATCAAAAGCATCTAGTTTCATGTTTTCTCGTTTAAAAAGCGACCACGTTTCACTACCATAACTAACCCTAGAAAGAACCAAACTATTATACAGTCCAATTTTGGTCATTAAGTGTATACGCCTATTTCTCTACACTCTCCGTAAATTCTTAAAAGTCCCGGCAGCAATCCCTATTCGTCTGTTAATCTCATGTCGCACATCACCAGTTTCTGTTATATGGCTGCCAAGAAAATTAAACTGTGACGCCTGCTCAAGACGGGTGCGGGGGTGGTTCATCGGTAGCGCGCCAGGCTGGTAATCTGTAGTTTTCAAGTTCGAGTCCCAGCTGGGTCAGCGTTGAGATTTATCTTCGCAAAATTCCCCGCCCTTCCCACTGTCAGTAGGGGACACCGATGGGCTTGGAAAGGCCGCCGTACGTCGAATGACACGTTAAGCCGTGGCCCCGTGTACGGGAGAGCCATAACCTGTGCACGTGAAAGAAACGCTGGATGGCCTTGAGGGAGGCTACCATCCGTCTCCCAACAGCTGTTCCAATGGGTCTTCTCCACCAACTTTCTCTGAGCCTTCGGGGCTTTGCTTCCATTTAGTCCATGGTGTGCAAAAAAGTGCCGCTCAGAGGTAAAACAACGCAACAACCTGCTCAAGACTGCAACCATTCAAATTAACTGAATCACAACCTGCCAGACCAATTTTCATCACTATAGTTTTCTCTCTGTTTATAATCAAATCTACTCTACTACCAGTCTCTTCAACAGCTCGAATGAAATTGCTCATCTCATCAACATCATTTGCCAAAAGGACCAAATGATCAGCATAATCCAAATCAGAAATTTTCGTATCTCCAGCCGATTTAAGGCCAAAATCTTTCCCTTGAAGTGAATTTCGCATAACATAATCAATAACCAAACTAAAGGGAAAAGGATACAAAATGCATCCTTGTCGAACACCAGAAGTATTGCTAAACCAATTTCTACAAGCCTTACCAACTCTCACACACGACTCAGTGTTATTATAGAGAGCTTTCATTATGTTAACTAACTTGTTTTGCTATACCATATGATCTCACAATCAACCACAAATTATGACGATCAACAGAGTCGAAAGCCTTTTTGAAATCAACAAAGTTAGCAACCAAAGGTTTCTGAAACTCTAAACATTTCTCAAGAATCTGCCTAAGTGAAAATATCTGATCTACACATCCCTTACCACTTCTGAATCCACATTGCTCATCACGCAATTGATTATCAACCAGATTCTTAGTCCTATTAAACATAAACATGCAAAGAACTTTCTCTGGAACAGAGAGTAGGCTGATACCCCTATAGTTATCACAAGAACTGCGATCACATTTTTAAAAAATAGGGATAATAATAGCTCTGGTAAAATCCTTAGGAATCATTATCATAAAAGATATTCAGAATTTCAGTCATCCAAGTGGTAACCGAAACATTCCCAGCTCTAAGCATTTCAGTAGTAATTTCATCTACTCCTGGGGATTTATGAAGTTTAATTTTAGAAATAGCCAAAATAATTTGAGATTGTGTTATAGGGCAATTTGTGATTGTGTTAAAGCACCAATGAATCTATCACCATTGGAAACAATAGGAGTAGAACTAACCACAACCTTGACGTGTGGCTACCATCTATATCTATATATTTTCCAGTGGATGCCCTTTTGCCTAACCAGCTCCGATCTTTTGGTGTCCTTGTGTCCTCGTCACTGTGAGCACAAAAATGGAGCCCAGAGGCCACCTAACTTAATATACAAAATTGAAATGTACAGAAGCAGTAATCTTTTGCAACAAATGCAGCACAAAAATTTAGCACAATCATTAACCCTCTTCCTTTCTTCAGCTGTTAGGTAATGTATGGACGACCATCTAGCTTTATCGAAATGAACAAAAAAATATCTTATTTTTGCGCCAAATCATTTCGTCAATATCGATAACTTTGTAACTAAGAGAGAAAATGCGACGATTAAAAAACCATTACGAAGTTCAAAATGTTCTTTATTATTTGTGATGAGGCATACTACTTTAAAAATTATTCGAAATATTAGGGTTCAGCGTTTATTTGGTCTAACAGTTTTTCATTTTTTAACAGGTTTTCGTTTCTTCGAAAACGAGATAATAGTTTCTCGCTCTGTCTGTCCGTCTCTACATATCGAACAATTTTGTTTATAGAGATAAATTAAAAATTTTTTTTGTGTTGGAGAGGTATTGATGAAATATTACGATCTGCACTTTCACAAAATTCCTCCAATATTTCAAACGAATATTGCAAACGATGTATTTAGTCTACAAATTTGAAATTTTGGTTGTGGAACGTGAAGGTCACGGAGTTTCCATTAACAGAAATGATACACCCCATATCCATTACACCCCGGGGGTTGCGAAAATGCAACTTCTTTTGTTTTAAGAGATAATTGTTTGTTTTTTAGAGATTAATTAAAAATTCCTTTTAAGTTGGATAGGTATTGATGAAATAGTACGATTCAAACTTTCCGAATCTCCCAACAACCATAATTGTGCCCTAAATGGAAGAAAAGTTTAAAATTCCAAAATTTCAAATGAATATTGCAAACGATGCATTTTTGCTAGAAATTTGAAATTTTGATGGTTGAATGTGAACGACAGTAAGTTTCCATTGAGAACAATGAGTATCCCAAGGAGGGTGGGAAACACAACTCGATTTTAAAAAGTAATAATTGGAAAACTCTTTTTTAGTTGGATTGGCACTAATGAAATATTATGATTCGCATTTTTCCAATACTTAGGTAGTTTTAATTTATATAGTTACTGATCACATTACCGATATATTAAATATAAAAGGGACAAAACGACTTTTGAAAGCGATTTGTAAATGATGGAATTTTGAAATTTCGGTGGTAGCATTTCAAGTGATATTCCACTGACATCAATAATCTACACACTTTTCTCAGAGAGGCGTGCAACTCTTTAAATTTAAGGAATAACAGACAAATCCTTTCAGTGTTGTATAATTACTAATAAAATAATGCGGACGACAGATTCACTGGATACGAAGATCGCCGACTGTTCGTCATTTGGCAATTGCCAAATCGTATAATCCATGTTGATTCTTTCGTCAAAAAAGCTCATCACTTCAACAAAAGAGCAACTGACAATCTCGGAGGGAAAATGACTGGATCGATGTTCATTCTTCCCGCTTATTCGCAATGACGTCATTGCATGGCTAATCGTGACGTGATATAAACAAGTTACCACATTTGGCGCTTTGTGTCTGAAATTCTGTTTTCAATGTTTTTTTCCAAATTCGGCGCTATGTTTTAACACAAAAAAAAGATCAGTGGACGAAAATAATTCGCAAAAATTAAAACATTAGTACTTCTGATTTGTTTCTTAACTGGTACATCAAAGGATGAAAACTGGAACAAGAATAGAGCAAAAAATGCTTTAGGATATTTTACTTTATGCAGCTTTGTAGTTCTAGTTTTATGGTTCCAGTATCATATTTAATGTATAATGTTTTCTATAAATAAATAGAGAATATAAATTATTCCTCAAGCAACTGCTTTTCACAGAGGTCTGACTGAAGCCTGTCAGTTTAATAAGCCACACCTCACGATATATGAATACAGCTAATTACAACAAACTTTCAGCTGTGGGTGACGCATTTCACCTGCGTTTAATAACGACCCTTCCCCCTCCCCCGTCTCCCACGCGATACCCAACCATTCCTAATTCATCTCAGTCTCCCATGAATAACCTCTCACTGAATATCGTTGAGATTTTGTTGGTCCTCTGTTAGCTGTTGAAAAACGTTTCCATCAGGGAACCAATTTCCGGAAATTTGAAGTCTTGCCATTTAGTGAAATCATTTTGCCATTGAAGATTAAATGGAACAGCTCTCGACAACCGAGCAAGAAATTTTGGTGTGAACACCTTCGGGCAACTATTAGTGTTCCTTAAACAACATCGTGGTTGGCATCCTATCATAAAACAAACTACTAGAGCTTTTCTCTACATGATTACAGAATATATTTGTAACACGTCTGGTATTTTAAATCCCTGAAAGTTGCGCGCCCTGTTCCCACATTTTTAACCTGTTGGGAGTGTCTTATTTCTTCTTTTTCAGTGTTTATCGCGACCTCCTCAAATTATCTTTGCTTTTTTCCCTCTTTGCATTTCTTTTATGGCCATCGTCTCGATATCGTGTAAAGCTAAGTGGGTGACTTCCGATTGCTACTCGGAGTCAAACTCTTTGGGCTATATTGTTTTGCACTTGAAAGAAAACTTAGATGTGCATCTGTTTTTTGGAAGATGAAAATAAAAAAAGGAAATAGATATTAGTATAACTACCCCAAGTCTGTGTATTTTAATGTAAATGCGCATAATATTTTATGGGCATAATATTTTATGCCAAGTATTACTTTAAGACTGCCCCAAGCCTGTGTACTTTTATGTAAATACGAGTTTATTGTGTAATTAAATACCTTCTTTAATCTAGAAGCTCCAAATTCTGTGGCTTGATTAGGGAACACAGTAGCTGAATCATAAAATATGTCCCAATCGTGATTTTCTGCGGATTGAGTCTCTTGATAAGAAATCATTACAGCCCCCAACGTTATCACGGAAGTGGTTGATGACGTTATAAGTGAACAAGCTAAGCTTGAGCTAACAGAATCCGTTCTTTACCTGTGCCCAACTACGTTTACGACCAATACCATTCTGACATACCTGCCAATCGAATGACTCCACCTCTCCTTGCACACCAACAGGGATGAAGCTTCTCTACCCACTCTCAGCAGAGATATTGCTATCGGAGTACTGAGCTTTGATAAGCATCTCAGATAGCAATTGATGAAACTTAAACTGAAACCACTACCTGTCCAAGAGGAGGTCCCAAACTTATCTTTGTTCCAAAATCGGGATATGACACTCTTACCTTTATTAATGTATCATTTAGTTATCAAGGTTCTTTCAACAGCTTGTCATTTGGGTTTGGGGTACTGAAGGAGTCAGGGGTTTTGCATCCTGGAAACGTAAATGGCACGAAATCCTCCATGACGCTAATTTTTTGGAATATGCAAATATAGCAGCTTGACAGGAATGACAAAAAAACAACTCTAGCAAGTTTCTTAGAGGGAGCCATGACCCCTTCTTATGACCTCCACTAGGGCATATTTCGCATAGTTAGCGTTTTCCGACGCACTCTATACGCAGAATATTCGAAATATATAAGAAAGCTTGGGTAATATGCTCATGATTAAATCGGCATTTCTTCCCACTCTGCTACTCAAGATTCGTATAAGATTTTAAGAAAGGAATATCTGGGATTTTGAGAAAGACTGGATAATATTATAAAATTTAGCTGAATGTTCTCCACTTATAAAATAAATATATAATATTTGTTGCACAAAGAATCTTAAAATTTCATTATACATCGAAAAGTAAGGCCATTAGAAGCCTTTTTTTTATATTTCGAAGGTTTTTCTTATCTCAGTAAAAAAAATAGCTCATATGCTTTTTCTCATTTTTAAAGCAAAATGTTTGAAATCTAAATTCATTAGTGAAATAATTTGTTTTTAATTGCCAGTTTTTGCAACAAATACAATGTTAATGCTTAAAGAAACATTAACACTCGTTGTTGCAAACTGACTTTCTTCGGATTTCGGAATTACTTAATCTCTTTTCGATTTTGTAATTTCAAAGGCGACAATTTTTGAGGCACTTGAAGGGACGAGTAATGAACTCTTAAAAGAGCTCTAACTAAACTCTATTTCTCTTCAAGCTTTGTGATGTCAGGATTGCCATTACCTACTTCAAATTCCAAGAAAAAATCGAGTTGGCAGCAACATTCGATTCGTATCCTATTCAGCTGAAGAAAATATTCCCCCTAACTTAAAATGAGTTCCAAATTTTCAGTGTAATCTCAATTTTGTCTTGAACTTCCCTCACGAGCAAATCGGAACACTAAAGCTTTCGTCTCTCGTGCGACTTGTCCCCATTAACGGTAACCGTCAATATCGGAATGTTTATGTCGGGTGAGGGGGGGGGAGAGTCTGAATAGGGAAAGGCTGCGCAGAAATGCAGCATAATGCGCGGCCTCCTCATGATTGATACATAATTATCACTCTAGATTGTTAGTTTCGAAATAGTGCGACGGTCTTGAATTAATCAACACAGGCAATAATAACAAAGCACTTGCGGATACTTGAAGGAATTTACGTTTACATTAGTTGATCAAATTCTACTTACCCGTTATCCAAGTGCACAATACAATAGCCAGGGGGTAGAGCTATCACTCCATTGGTTTCCGGGAGTAAATGGCAGGTGCTGGCCATCGTGGATGAAGTAAACGACTTTGGCAACCCGAAGACTTGCATCTCTCTGCGGTGGCGGAAGCTGAACTACGTACTGCCTCTCAGCCAGGCGAAATTATCTCTGATTGGAGAACGGGGAAGTCACCTTACATTCCACGCGATCGCTGGAGCTTGAAGTCAGTGTTCCACTAATGCAACAACCATAGGAAAGACAGTTGGAGGACTCATTATCTCCATGCTTCAGAGAGAGCGGCTTTCCTACGGCCCTGACGCAAAACGCTTGCCACAGTTATCGGAAAGTCATGTGACGCGTTTTTTTTTTCTAGGCTCTATTATTGCGCTTAATAGTTGCGATAATGTAACAAGATATCTTTCTTAAAGGCATTGTCTTGTCATTTCATTGCACCGTCATCTATGCAGATATCGAGCGAAAATAAATGAAGCCATCTATTGTATCACTGACACGTGCTCCTGGTAGAAAGGTTATTTCATAGACACGACTAGAATCTCAAACGTCTTCGATTTTAGACCCAATAATGCTCGTTGTTGCTAAATTGCGAAATTATCGTAAGAGTAAATCGCTGGTAGAGCCACAGATCTTCTGATCAATTGCTTAACTGATGAATATCTTTAATCTTTAAAAAAAGATAATTTCACTTTATGATTGCAATTTTGATCAGTTTTGTACTCGTTTCCACAACGACGCTATATATTTTTTCCAATTCGTAATCAGACCCCCCCCCCCCCCAAAAAAAAAAAAAAGAGTACTAGATTATCTCAAGGTTATGACAGAACAAGCGACCATGCTATCCCAGGACTGCAACTCGGACCTCAGCAATGTCACCGCAAAACAAGTGATCCTACTGCGCCACAGACGAGAGTTGAGTTAGACTGAACCATTTCAGTCTCTTAAACATATCGAGGTATCTCTCCCCTCCCTCCTCCAAAAACCGGATAGTGCAAATCTTAGTAAAGATGCAATTTTTCAAGTAGATAACTACAAATGTGTGTAGAAGAATAAGCATCCTGTTAATAAAAGTTGGTTTACTACAGGATGCTTTTTTCTGATGTGATTTGATTTGCCAAATATTTAATTTCAAATGCTTAAAATCCTAGTTTGGCGCAGGGTACAAATTAGTTCATATTGCTCAGATCATTATACAGAGAGGCGGATTTTAGATTATCAACTATAATTAAAGTATCTAATTATAATTGATAATTTTCATTGGATAACTTAGAAAATAATATGCAAAAGTCGACGTCATGATTGAGTGGAATCTTGAAGAATTTTAATACCTCAAACGGAGCCGAAAACACACCAAACACATATTATTAAATGCACTTTACAAGAATATTTCCTAAAAGGCCACTAGAGCAAAGGAGAAAACATATTTTTTTTACAGATAACTATACTTGCTCAAAGTGGAAATCTCAACACCAAGAAAGAATGGAAGTAGAGATATGAAAATCTCAGGAGGCAATCGGCCATCGGGGATATGCAAATAATCAAAGTGTCGCCCACGAGCTCGTATAATAGGATGATCAACAATGAAGTTGGAGTGCATGCTGCGAAATGTTCGGAACATGTCTTGGAGACACCAGCGGGACCGTTGACGCCTTCTGAGAGAGAGCGAATCGTCGATATGCGAGAGCTTGGATTGAGCCTTCGAGCAATTTTCACATGCATGGGGTGTAATGTGAGCACAGTGCAACGGTGCATCTCAAGCAACATTATGGTGCATCAAATGACACAAAGGACAAATACGAGACCATCACTCTGCACAACAGAACGTGAAGATCGCATGCTCCTTTCACCACAGTGACTGCGCTGCAGAGTGATTTGTGAACAGCTACGGGAACCATGGTCTCTCCGCAAACCCTTAGAAAATGTTTGTATGACGCAGGAATGAGGACGAGATGTCCAATCTGGCATCTGCTGTTGCAGCGACATCATTGGTTACGCCGTCTCCACTGATGTCGAGAGAGGCAACATTGGACTATGGAATAAAGGAGAGTGTTTTTCACAGATGAGTCCAGATTCTGTTTCGGCATACCAGATGGCTATTTCTGCGCATGTCGTCGGCGTCGTCAACAACATGAGGAAGCCTATAACAGTAGCTGCCATACGGTTCAACTCTGTGGTATGATGGCATGGTGTGGCATATGTGGCTGGACATCTTTGCTCCATGTTTCTGCATGCTAATGGCGGCATTACATCGATAATATCGTTAATATCCTTCCTTACCACCATGACTGGACTGATTCTGGACCATACTGCACGTGCAACGATTGACAGTTTCCAAGGTGTGGGCATCCTATCATGGTCGCCATACTCTCGGGACTCGTCACCAATTGAGCATGTGTGGGACCTAATGGGTCCCTAGCTCGCTCCAACTGCGAATCTGGATACAGTTACGTGCCCAGTTGGATGCTGTTTGGAAAGCCATACTTGAGGACACCATTAATCATCTGATTGATGGAATGCCGAGATATCTACAGACTTGTATAACCGCCCGAGGTGGGCATGATAAATCGGCAAAAAATGCACATACCTTACGTTCTCATGTTCCATTTTTTGATATTTGCACATCTACCCTCATAGCTTCCTGTTCTGTCAGTTTCGGGCGTATACATCACTTCGTTCACGGTGTTGCGATTTCCACTTTGAGCAGTGTATATCTATAAATAATGTACTTAGAATGGCGTTCTGGTTACAATCCTGTTTTATCGTTTTATTTGTTAACCCTCCACACCCATCTCCTAATTTCTTTTTCATCTATGCCTGTTAAGGTATGCGTTAAGGAAGGACTAAATGTACTGGAGGGGAGGGACTCAAACTTGGGGAATGGTAATAACCGGAACAGAGATAAAAATATTAAATGTATATTATCTAATACATATAGACGATCGTGAATGATCAACTGATAGCTCTTGGAGATGAGATCACGCTAATTCTAACTACGAAGCAGAAATGGTAATGCTCTGAAAATTTGCATCTAGGGTGATCCAGATCGTAGATCTCAGAAAAAATCCGAGTGCTAGAAACGTTAAAATTGGTGTCTGGGGGTGTTTCGGGTTGTATATATTGGAAACGTTACGAAATTTCCGATTCGGAGGTCTCTTGGAGATCAAAGGTCAAATTTAAATCTATTTGTGTTAGAGAGCTAAAACTTGGTCCCTGGAAGTATTTTGAATCGTAAATCTCAGAAATGTTAAATTTTTGATGGGTTCGTCAAGGTTAAAGGTCGAATATAGATCTACCAGTTTTAGAGGGCGAAAATTGGTGCCTAGGGATATTTTGAGTTTTAGATCAAAGAAATTACCCAAAGTTTGGATGAGATGGGTTCTTGCAGGCTAAAGGTCAAAATTTGATATATGCTGGAGAACTAAAACAAATTGATGAATAGGGCTATTTCATGCAGCAGAACTCAGAAATAAGATAAATATCCAGATCCGGTGTCGCATTCAAGGTTAAATAAGGGTTGGAGTGACACGAGTATATTATGTACTAGCTGAACGTACCCAACGCTGCCTGGTGTCACTTTTAATCTGTACATTTTTATTTTCACCCCCCTCCCCCGACATTTTAGCACAGATTTTCAACAGGATAAAATTGTTGACGTCGGCGAGCTCTTTCATAGCCCGTGGCTTGGTTTCTGCGTAAGCTATCGAGATTTTTATTTCCGTTATAACAGATTTTGCCGCCATATGGTCCTCAAGGTCCAAATTTCCCGCACAGCGTCCCCCGTGTGCCCCAGTGATTGTTTTAAAAATTAGGTTCCCATTTTGCCCGTGACTTCGTTTCTACACAAATTGTGACAAATGCGTTTTCCTCTCTCAATAAACATCATTTTTTCCAAATACCATTATGATATATTATAAACACCAAAATATATATTTAAAACACTAAAATCTCGCTGCAATGGAACGCTTCAATAATGCCTTTGGAAATATGGGGAATCTGGTAACGGCATCAGATTTAAATGCTATTATAACTCTTCACTCTCACAGTTAGGGTAGCAGAAAATGGCAACAGTAAAATTGACAGCGATTCTCATTTCTCGTACGAATAGCAATGGTAAATAATTTTGCTTCTAGCAAGCCCTTTTGGACTTTCGACCTGAAATTTGGCACTGCAATCCGGACCACAACCAGAAACATTCTCTGAAAATTAGAAGCGTGTACGTAGATTTCCGAGGAGTTATGGCTGCCACAGACACACATACACACACAGACACATATACACACACAGACACCTTCTTATATTATAATATTATACAGATATTCATAGAAAGCACCGATTGATTTCTAGAAAATATATATAGACAATTGTGAGTGATTGTGAGTGAATATGATGCAGAAATAGTAGAGATCCGAAATGGAAAAAATCCGAATTTTGACCTATATTTCCTTCAAAGTCAAATAGAGGTTAAATTGTAATCTACCAGTGCTAGAAACTTGAAAATTGGTGTCCGGGGGCGTTTGGGCTGTAGATGTAAGAAACTTGAAGAAATATCGGATTCGCAGGTTCCTTCGAGGTCAACAATGAAATTCTGATCTATTGATGCTAGAGAGCTGAAAATTTGTCCTTGGGGGTATTTTGGGTCTTGGATTTTGAAAATATTAATGGATTTAGGTTGCGATGGATCCTTCTAGGTCAAAGCCAAATATAGATCTACCGTGGTAGAGGGTATAGAGATAATGGTGGTAGAGGCAACAGTGCTGGCTGTAGTTTAAGTCGTAGCTCTAAGGAAATATGGCAAATTTTGAATGCGATGTGTTCTTCGAAGTCAAAAGTGAAATTCCGATATACCGGAGCTGGTGAGCTAAAAATTGGCGATTAGGGCAATTTCTGGCAGTAGAACTCAAAAATAGGAGGGATTTTTCTGATCTGGTGCTGCATTCTAGGTCAAATATGTGTTCGGAGTGACCAGCTGGATATCAAGAGGTGCCGAAGACATTGTTTTATTTCTAGTTATACATATTTTGCAAGAATTTTTTCATTTGAAAAGGCAGCTTGAATATAGCAAATAAATATGTAGTTCACTATTTGGCGAGAATGTTTTTCGACAAAATATAACGGAACTCCCTTTTTTCCTCCCCTGAAGGAAATATACCCAAGCAAACTCATATCTGACAACATAAAAGCCATGTTTTTGCCACCTAATGTAATATCTTTAGTGCAACCAATGGATCAAGGCGTGCTTGTAAGTTTAAAAAAGCGATACAGGAGAAAGCTTCTTTCAAGAAATTCTACAGCGAATCGAAAATGACGGAATAGGATTTTTAAATGCTTTGAAAACAATAAATATCAAGGATGTGATCCACATGTCGGCAAGAGCTTTTGAAGAAATGCCTCGTACAACGTTTGTGAAGTCACGGAGAAAACTTTGGCCCGGAGTTGAAAACTGTGTAGAAAGTACCAAAGACTACAGCACGAAAGTATCGAATGAGCCTGTGCCTGCCGAAGATATGATGGGTAATGAAAATATTTCGCTGTTTAATTACTTTAAACTGCTGCCTGGATGTGACACACTTGAAGAAGATGACATTGAAAAATGGTTAACAGGTGACAATTGGAAACATTGAATGATGACGAAATTATCAATGCAGTCTGCCAAGAAGGGAACGGAGAAGAAGCGGAGAATGAAGAAAAGGAAGAAGGGAAAGTTAATCATATTCAAGGAAAAGTAGCTCTTGATGTTGCAGCAAGATACATTGAACAAGAACAGGCCTCATCTGCGATTGATGGGATGTTTATTAAAAAATGGCAAGACTTTGCAGGTAAAAAAGTATTAAGCTCAAAGAAATAAAAGAAAATCACAGACTTCTTCAAGTGAGTGTGAATAAATTGTTAATATTGTACAACAAATTATTATTAATTAAAATACAGTACAGTTAGTATTTTTGTCATTTGCCGTTTTCATTCATTTTCTGACACAATTTTCGGATTAACCGGCCTTTCGTTCATCCTGCCTGGGGTCCGGTCCCGTAAGAGCCGGATAAGAGGGAGTCTACTGTATATAATTTTGTACTGATAAATGAACACATAGTACACGACATTTAAAAAAAACAATAATTTTTAGCCCATGCTTTTGATTTGATATTTGAAATTTAAAAATAATATAACTTCTTACCCTAAGTAACAACAGTATTCCCATGTGAAACTTTAATTTATTTGTAGTATTCATACGTAGTGCACAAGTGAACTATGTTCTTCTATTCCCATCGTCTGTTTTGACTCTTTATGGGCAAAGCTTTAGCATCTGGATATGATCCAAGGCGATGCTCCGTTATGAGGCACAGAACTGGCCAGGCCTAGAACCGAAAGTCCCACCCGGCATTCTCGTGGTGCAGACTGTTAGTACCTTTCAAAAGAGATAGTCTCTTGTGGAAGGGGACAGAAGAGGAGGGCTGCGAGATCAGTGTGTCCTACTGATCTGAACTAATATGGCTACGTTTCTTTTTTTCTACCTTGCTGAGGAGTGGTCAACAACACAGGGTCCTGGTGCTGACTATATATGTCAACCTGAATGGAATAATGGCTCTGAGCTTGATTATAGATCCCGAATTTGCTGCATTTCCGTTGAGGTCTTCCGCTGTGTTTTCTGTTTATTTGTGGGTTGACAGCTCCAAGGATACGTTTTATTAGCTAGTGGATAATTCTGATCAGTGGCCGTCGCAGAAGATGCTGAACCCTTGCTTCAACGGACATCATCAAACCTACATTGGAGGAAGTCTTCCAGTGTAGATGGCTTCAACCTTTAGCAGTGGAGGAACAACAGGTCTTTGCCCCCATGCTTGTGATTAGGGAGTTGTTTGATATTGTCGGCACTTCCTCTCTCAATAAACATCGTTTTTTTAAAACACCAATAACCATTTTCTCTCCACAGGTTCTTGCAATGTGAGGATTCTGCACAGAGATTATTCTCTTGATATCTTCGCACAAGAATTCCACCATTATAACCTAAATATTATCAGATTAGATGGACAGATAAAGGTCAGGTACTTAAAATAATCTTAAATTTCTCTTTTTAGAGAGAGAAGATGGAAAGCATCATCAAGGCATTGGTTTGTGTCTCAGCAAACACGATAGTGATGCCCTTCTAGGATATGAATGCATTAATGAAAGGTTCTTACAGGTAAATTCAAAACAAAGATTAAGGACTTGAATGCTGTATGTTGTTTTGCCCCCAGAGGACGCCGAAGAGGATGACTTCAGGATATTTTGAATTCTACAAAGAGAGGAGGTGAATTCAATTCTAGGTGAATTCAATGCTAAAGCTGTACTGACTCTGACCTTTTGGGAGGGGTGATAGGTCCCTTTGGCATTTGTAGCTGCAATATTAATGGGCAACATCTCCTACAAGAAAGTGAACTTAATGGTTTGAGAATAACTAACTCTTATCACAAACACCGCGACATATTAACTACACGTGGGTTTCACTGGATAGATTGCATAAGAATATGATTGATATACACTGAGATACCAGTTTATTAGGTACACCTACGTAGTAGCGTGTTGCGCCTTAGTCGGGGCATAGAAATTGCAATATTCTGTATGCTTTGTGTAGGAATGTTGCACCATGTGGAAATGATTCTGTCTCACAGTTGTTGCAAATTGGATGGCGGCACAGTCTCGCTGCGAACAGCCATTACCATCTCATTTCAAAGATGCTATAGGGTTTAGATCTGGGAACTGTGCAGCCAGTGAAGCATGGTGAACTCGTAGGTATGTTCCTGGAACCATTCGGTGATGATACGTGACTTGTGAGTACGATCATGCTGAAAATGTCCATCAGAGTGTGGGTAAACTGTAACCATGAAGGGATAAACTTGGTGAGAAAAAATGATCAAATAGGCTGTGGCGGTCAGATGCCCTTCGATAGGTATCACGGTTACCATATAATTGCAAATGTGTGCCAGGAAAACATTCTCCACACCGTCACACCGCCACCACCAGCCTGTACTATTGACACCAGGAAAGACGACTCCATGGCCTCATGTTGCTTACACCAAATTCTGATCTTTCCATCAGTATGATACAAAAGGAACCTCTATTCTTCCGACCAGGCTACCTGCTCCATTTGCATAAATTTGTAATTCTCTAGCACAGGTAGATATATATTTCACCTTTGACCTCAAAGGACCAATCGCATCCAAATTTTAACATCACTTCTGAGATCTACGAACAAAAATACCCTGAGGAACCAATTTTTAGGTCACTAGCCCTGGTAGATCTAAATTTGACGTTTGACCTAGAAGGGGCTACCAGATCCGAGATTTCGCAAAGTTACCGAGGTTTACAACCCTATACACCTCAGGAACAGTTTTTACGTTTCTAGCAGTCATAGATCAAGGTTTGACCTCTATTTTACCTTAAAGGACACGATGGAGATCAAATTTCGGATTTTTCCCGAAATCTATGGACCTAACTGCAAATTTCCAGATCTCTTCCATTTCTGCATCGTAGTTAGAATTGGCGCGATCCCTCCTAAACAATCGCCCACGTAAATGGCGAAGCGTCCATGGAATGATTTCCTTAAAAAATCTCGTGAGCAAAAAAAGAGAGATATTGTTACAGATTTTCAACAATATTTATTTGATAGTACCTTCTGTGAGCTCGAAATAATAAAACATATAATATATGAACTAATTTAATAGATAGAGCAATTAATTGCAAGGAATAAGTAAAATCCGAACTTTATATACAAATGGACTAACTAAACTAAAGGCTAATTATTATCTTTTAATGACAGAATATAACATTCGAAAGTTTTATTTGCAAAGTTTTCAATGTAGCAAATTATAGAATAGACTTAGCAAAAAGGTATCTCATTACACAACATGTTTAACAGGAACGACATTCCCTTAAACAACTGAAGACACTTCGATTCTTCATACAAAAACTATTAAGCAAACAATGGCAATTTAAACCGTCATCCGTGCACTGCACAAAAACAAAGACACTAAAATGACTTCATTCCATCTTTTGAAACTTTTTTCACTCTAATACACTTTAAACACTAAACTGTGTTCGATTAAAAACATGACGTATTTCCACAGTACATGCCATATTTCGTGATACAATAGTCACGCTTTAAACTGTTGTACGTGAACATGCGTTTCGATATATTAAATACACAGGGGCATCAGTATATAAATCATGAGTATGTAGCTTGTAGAATTAATGTATGTAGCTCCATATAATCAATGTATGTAGCTCCATATAATCAATGTATGTAGCTCCATAGAATTAATGTATGTAGCTCCATAGAATTAATGTATGTAACTCCGTAGAATTAATGTATGTAGCTCCATAGAATTAACGTATGTAGTTCTATAGAATCAATGTATGCAGTTCCATAGAATTAATGCATGTAGCTCCATAGAATTAATGTATGTAGCTCCAAAGAATTAATGTATGTAACTCCATAGAATTAATGCATGTAACTCCGTAGAATTAATGTATGTAGCTCCATAGAATTAACGTATGTAGTTCCACAGAATCAATGTATGCAGTTCCATAGAATTAATGCATGTAGCTCCATAGAATTAATGTATGTAGCTCCAAAGAATTAATGTATGTAACTCCATAGAATTAATGTATGTAACTCCATAGAATTAATGTATGTAGCTTCAAAGAATCAATGTATGTAGCTCCATGAGAACAATATCTGCTTGTTGAATATGGAAACTTCGATTTCTGCTGTGCGATACGACGATAAATGCAGTAGCATTGAAGAGAGGTTTTTCCATATACTACTATGTCGACTAGCCTAGCAAACTAATACTTCTATTGATTTTCAGAGTTTGATTTTTCATGCTTCTATTGTTTTCTGAATTTTGGGAGATTCTCTTCCATATCAATGGTAGTCAGTAAGAGATATGGCCAGCTTCTAACTATAGAGGACTTCTGCGAATAGTTATAGGTCCTCTATGGTTAGAGGCTGGCTATCTCGGTGACTAATTACCATTGGTTCATTGAGTCACGTGGTTTAGGGCGCCGTGTTTTGTCGTACAGTGAGACAAAAGCCTTGGAACTTCTCAGTTGTTAGAGCGTTACATATTCTTACCACTTCTTATTCCTATAAAAGCACCCATATTTTAGCAGTGCCTCACTGCGCTGCAGTTGAGTGTAAAAATAGATTTAATAATTTAATAATTCCACTCATAAAAGTAAATGAATGAAGATTTTTCGAAGAAATCCCATCAGTAGACAGCAATGGGCTGCAAAAGTGAAAGGAGCTAGCTGAAAACTAACAAATCATTCACTTTTAGCTCGTTTTAAAAAAAAGCTAATATTCTCACTTTGTCATCTGCTATTCTAATGTTCGTCCTTCTCTCGGAAGTCTGTGCAAATGCCCGCCTTCTCTTCGTCTTTTCTTCTCTGTCTGTCAGTCTTTAGATATTTCAACTGTTTTTTTTACTTAAATGAAAACTTCTTTTCGCGTGGATAGGTGTCAATGAACTGTAATGGTGCTCAAAATTAAAGGATAATGTATAAATTCGTTCATAACTCGAAGTAGTTTTAAGGGAATGCGCGTGTGAAAGAGCTTTTTCGAAATTAGCATATGTAAAAATTAAAATAAGAAGTACAATGTCCCAGCATCGCTTCAACTCAGTCATGATTTTGTGCATTGAACTTCGTCAGTTAATTACATTAATGTGGTACAGGAACTTTGTCCATAACACCTGGTAAGCGACATTTCATTCTCTAGGACAGGCAGATGAATAAACCTTAATCTACTGTATTAAGATTCGCAGTTTTCAAAGCTTCCAATAGCTTTATAACAGATCTCTCTAGCTGTGGAAAAGATGGAAAATACGAAAATTTTAAACGAATATTGCAAATGATTTGTTTACGATAGAACTTTGCAATTTTGGTAGTAGAATGCATGGTTAGGAGGTTTACATTGACAGCAATGATTTACCCTCTTACGCTGAATGACGTGGGAAAATGATACTTTTTATTTTATAACAAATATGAAAGAAAAATTCTTTTTATGTTTTATAGGTACTAATAAAATGTTACTATTTACATTTTCCCAATCATCTTTCAGTTGGAATTTACACAGTTAGAGAGTGCTAAAAGCGGCAAATAAAAATGCTGTTGTTGAAATATATTTCCATTAAGCCATGCGCTGCCTTCAGTGAGAAAGGGGACACCGATGGTCTTGGAAATACCACCGTCCATCCGATGAGACGTTAACTCTGATCTCTTGCTCAGGAAAGCACTATCTTGTGTACGTTGAAGGATAGGCTGGATGATCTAAACTGGAGATTTCCTTGTCTGCTAAGAGTTATCAAGTGGATCCGTTTCCCCTACTCATTTCTGAGCCATCGGTGTTCTTGTGACCTAGACCTTTAGCCTATTGTGTGCACAAAAGTACCGCTCACAGGTAAAACGAGCGAAATCTAGCATAGAAATGATTCGTTTTCAAGTGCCAATGATCAAGGTTAAAACATTTCTCACTTTCCACACATCCCTCTTTATAGATTACAGTACTGGAAGGAGAAATTGTACTGTATTTTTAATCGTAATAATGCCTTTATTCAAGCACACCCAAATTGGCAATTAGATGGAAAATAACGAGAATAAAATTTAAGAATTATATGTAATTCTTCCGTAGACAATCAGTGGCGCAGTCAAGATTAGCCAAAATATTTATAAGTATAGGGGTTTTCAAAAATTCTGTTGACATTTTTATTAAATCACTTAACGAACAAATAAATGAATTGACTGTAAAGCAGCTGCTTTCCATGGAGGTCTGACAGGTGATTGTCAGTATAATGGCGCCATACAGATCGCCCTATATGAGAAGGGTGAGACCTCAGCAGAAAGAAAATACAAGAAAGAAAACAAACATGTTTTTTATCAGAGGATCAGAAAACAGAATCGTAAGATAACTAACTAAGCATGCTAACCACTCGGCCACTAGGACGGCGATAAAAAAATGTATTGTTACGACAGATGAACGAGCTGCAGTGACTTCATGACAAAACGTGACATGAACGCTCGCATTTGCTTGTGCGTGAGAATTATACAACAAACGAATTTGAATGTAGAACCAAATAGATTTGAATGTAGATACATGAAAAAGAGAATAATGGAATTTCAGTGTGTTAAAGTTGTGGAGATCTGAAAACAGGTTCAGATAGTCTCTGTCAGTGCGCCATAAGTAAAAAAAAAAACAATAAGTATTTTTATTGGTGTGTGCGGGTGGTTGTTTTGTATTGCTAATGTGATAAATTTAGTGATCTAATAAAAGACGAAGGATTGTTTACCCCTGAAGTGAAAGTATTCAAGAGATATGACAGACAAAGTGAAAAGGTAGTAGTTTAGTTTAACAAACAGAGCTAGTCTTAACTTCTCCGTAAGAGGAATGTTGTCTTTCGTTTGTGATCAACGTGTGAAGAGAACAAGTATTGAGTATAGATAATAAGCTATTTGGGAATTTAATAGTTTCCAATGAAGACTTGTCTGTGCATTGTTGTGGAATATAATAAGCTATTTGGGAATTTAATAGTTTCCAATGAAGACTTGTCTGTGCATTGTTGTGGAATTTCTTGCCGGTTGGCTTGGTTTGTTTATAGATGAATTTATCCATACCAGTGGTGAAAGTAGATTTTATTTCTTAGCGGCACGCTTCAAAGCACAGCCATGTGTGGAAAATTACACACAGGCGATCACTCCAGCGAAGTCGTCTTACAGAGGTTATTAAATTGAAGTGTAAGGCGACGAAAGTACAATGCTCTTAGATTTACTCATTTTCCATGTGTTTTCCGCAAATAGTGAATGATTTAGGGATTTTTAATGTTAAATAAATATTAATATATTTAAATACTTGATGATTTCGTTGTATTCTTGGATTTACTCATTTTCCATGTGTTTTCCGCAAATAGTGAATGATTTAGGGATTTTTAAGATTAAATAAATATTAATATATTTAAATACTTGCTAATTTCGTTGTATTCTTGGATTTCAGTCTTATTGAAAAAAATAATAATATGATTCAGATGTTTTTAAAATTATTTTCGTACTTAAAGAAATTTTTTTAGAAAGGAAAATTAACGTTTCACTCGTATTGTAATTTTGAATACTCAACTTGCATTTTTAAACTCAGAAGACAAATATAGCATTTTTTCAGAATAACATTTATCAGAGATTTGGAATAGCCTTTAAAATTTATAAAGCTTAATCATTGATTACATGACAGATGGAAATTTCGTTTGTGATTTATCCCCGATAATAGACGCGAAATTGCAGAGTTTCCGCGTCCAAAATGAGGTACGAAAAGAGTGACTTTTGTCAAAAAAATTTTTTTTTTACGAAATGGTTTTGTTGAGCGCTCTTGTGTACCAAGCAAATTCATTTAGCTTTCCACTCTTGTCACGAGTACTATAAATAATCATTTCACTTTTACACGTGATATATGTATTTGCTGGCACGCTTAACTTTGCATATGATTTGAGCACAATATAGACCTTGTCTTCACCTTAATGAGAAATGTTTAGCGATTCAGCAACGCTAATACCACAGAGTGAAAATGGTAACTATTAGGTCTGCCGCCGCAGCCCAATATGCAGAAGACAATTGCATCTCAAACTCTCCTCATCTCTCATGCTTGCTCTCCCTTAAGAGGTAGCCGCTAATTGTAAACTGCAACGCCACTCTTCTAGTGGACCTGGCAGAATTCTTTCTGTTCTCTCCTAACCTTAATCCACTCTGATAAAAGGTTCCAAGAAAGGTAACCTCGCTTTTATTTAATGCAAAACTGTTGGGCTTTTTCTTTCAGTTCCACTGCATTGTTCGTTAAAGCAGAACCCAAATCATGCTATAGCATTATTTTTATATCAAATTTATTGTGTGGTGTAATTAAAAAGTTGATAATAATTTTACCAATGTTTCTAAGCAAAACATCTTTTCATAAATTGATAATCATAATTTCTTTTTATTATAACCATTCTGATATTTGGGAATATGAAACGGCTCGACGTATCTAATATGTATAATAAAAAAATAAACACCCCCTCAAGCAGCTGCTTGCCACAGAGGTCTGACAGGAGCCTGATAGTAGAAGGTCTGAGTAGAACGCCACAGTAGGTCTGTGAGGATGGCAGGACCTCAGCAGAAAACATCCATGCCTTACCCGGGACTCGAACCCAGGTCCTATAGATCAGTAGCCAAGCTCGCTAACCACTGGCCCACGGGATGGCTTAGTACGTATACAAATGCTATAACTTCTGATACTGAAGGTTAAATTCCAAGGGATGCAAATAATGAAAAAAAAGCATTACAAAATTAAATTTTTAGTTGAAAATTTTTCAACACCCCCCTATACACAATATCCTTGTTAATCGTTCAAAGAGAGAAAGCATTACTTCCAATTTCTAGCACTCCCCCTTGGCACTCCCTGTCGGCAGAAATGGAATCTCAAGTATCCGGTTTTTAAACAGCTGGGTACCTAAAGGGTTAAACTGTAGTAATGTAATCAAAAACCGACGAGTTTTTCTTAAAAGGAATCGTTCGCTTTAAAAAATATCGAATTCTCGTTTGAAAATGCATTAAGGTGAAAAAGAAATTGTTAACGGAGCCACTACTGAAAAATGTCTTACCGGTACGTCGTACCGGCAAATAATTTTTTACCGATACGGCGTACCGGCCTACTTTTACCACTGATCCATACTTCTATAATAAATTACATTGCATTATAATCATTATTGACATATTTTAATTACTTTCAACTCACGCTCAATTAAAATTAAAAATTTAAAATTTGTAACAGTATAATGGGCAGGACCTTTACTTCTTTTTCTGTGCGTGTATGTGAGAGTTTGAGTCAATAAAGGTTTCAATAGATATGTCAGGATCTACTCAAGTGGCCGATAACTCACTAAATTACATATATATATCTTTATTCATATATATATCTTTATTCATCAATTACATGAAAGAGGACTTAATAACAGCATCAACGACTGCCGCCCGGCAGTCACCAAACACCGCAGAGTTTCCACTCTACTCAAACAAGGCTAAACTAAGCCTTCTTGATTCACAAAGGATTCACAAATGAACGGCAATCACCGCCGAACACTCCCAGAGCCCTTCTGCGTTGAACTCTCCCGCCAAGTGCGGTCACTTGATGTCCACTGGGCATGCAAGAGTCCATGGGCCAATGGGATATGTCCACATTTGGCGCTGCCGAAACTTCCCGAATGCAGAAGTACTTCGGCACATTTCTTGTCCCCTGCCCCCAACGGCTCTGGCTCCGATGCTCTTGTTAGTCTGTCACAATGGCGATCATTGCTTCCCCACTTTGTCCTAGATTGATAGGGGCGGGGGTGGCTCGTAATCTGTAGTTCCCAGGTTTGAGTCCCAGCTGGGTCAGCGTTGAGATTTATCTCCGCAAAATTCCCCGCCCTGCCCACGGTCAGTAGGGGACAACGATGGGCTTGGAAAGGCCGCCGTCCATCGGATGGGACGTTAAATAGTGGCCGTCCGTGGCCACAGGTAAGCAGTCCCGTACGGGAGAGCCATACCCTGTGCACGTTAAAGAACACGCTGGATGGCCTTGACGGGATGCTACCATCTGTCTCCCAACAGCTGTTCCAGTGGGTCCCCTCCCCCAACCTTCTCTGAGCCTTCGGGGTCCATGTGACCTGGCCATTTAGCCCATGGTGTGCAAAAAAGTGCCGCTCAGAGGTAAAACAACCCAACCTAGATTGATCGAGCCCTTACAAAATGGTTTCTTAAAGATAAATTTCTTAAATGAGGGGAAATTATACCCTCTATCACCCCCTCCTTTGTTACCAGACTATATATATAATACTAATAATTCAATAATATTTTATTAAAAAAAAGTTCCTGTTCAGAATTTTTTTTTTCCATTTGTGGGTGAATATAACAGTGATTAGGAAATATCGAGTACCGGAACGGAGTTACGATTTAGTTGAAACACTGCTTTTGGTGGGGGCGGGGGTGGCTTAGTCGGTAGCGCGCCAGGCTCGTAATCTGTAGTTCCCAGGTTCGAGTCCCAGCTGGGTCAGCGTTGAGATTTATCTCCGCAAAATTCCCCGCCCTGCCCACGGTCAGTAGGGGACACCGATGGGCTTGGAAAGGCCGCCGTCCGTCGGATGGGACGTTAAGCCATGGCCCCGTGTGCGGGAGAGCGATGCCATGTGCATGTTAAAGAACACACTGGATGGCCTTGACGGGAGGCTGCCATCTGTCTCTCAACAGCTGCTCCAGTGGGTCCGCTCCCCCAACCTTCTCTGAGCCTTCGGGGTCCATGTGACCTGGCCATTTAGCCCATGGTGTGCAAAAAAGTGCAGCTCAGAGGTAAAACAACCCAAAATCAACAACTTCTTTTGGTAATTGTGTCCCCTACTCAAGAAACAAGTTCCGCCACTGGTCTGTATATATTATATTAGAGGATATTAGTATAGACTATCCATAGTTTCCAATCTCCTCAAGATTAATCATTTTGAAACTGCGAATCACTGAATGTTAAACAAGACATTATTTGATTTGGCTTACAGCGGCCAAATGCAGCAGCTGTAGCTCACGTCAGACGTGGATGAATAAATTGCACAATATGGCTCCGCAGCCTATAGTTGCTTGAAAGTTATGTATTTATTAATATATCTCTAAAAACAAGAACAAACAAAAAACGAATGCATACAGACAAACAGTGAAAACATGAACTCGTTTTTATTCAAAACGAGGTAAAAGTGAGGCTAGCTTTCTAGTTGCGGTTTTATACATATATAGATACGAGTATACATATAGATATTGCGGAAATATTACGATTCACACATTTCAAAAACACCCAAAAATTTTATTGCGCTCTACAAAGGTGGGAAAAATTGAAAATTTCAAAAATTTAAACGAATATTGCAAACGATACCTTTTGACTATAAATCTCATATTTTGGTCGTGGAGTGCGATTATTATCCTTCGCCCCCTACTGTGGAAGAGCACAACTTTTATCTTAAGAGATGAATGAAAAGTTGTTTTAGAGTTGAATAAGTACAGAGTAGTGTTAAAGAATAACTGAAAATTTAAAATCCGGGTTTTAATCCATCTGTTTTTTAAAAATCGGTTTTAACCGGTTCTGACCAAAAAGTATAGTAATTTTTAAAAGCAAAAATTAAAGGTACTGACCTTAACTCTTAAAAAGCATAGCATGTCGCCTATTTGTTAGTAAAAAATGCAAAAATGCAGCATCATACGCATGCATAAGAAAAAGAAAATGAGAACTTTGACAATTGACATATTTTATATTTGCCAAAATTGTACATCATTCAGACAATTTAGAACAGTATAAAAATTAATAAAAATCTATACTTAGAAAACAAAAATTAAACTTTTGGTAAAAAATTGTAAAGAATAAAATTAAAATTTATCTCTATTATAGAAAAAAACATTGAAATAAAATTTTTCAATAAAAAAAATCATTTACCTAGAAAACAAAAAATAGACTCTTTTTGTAAGAAGAGATATAAAATTAAATTTAGATTTTATCGCTATGTTGAAAATGGCATCTTAAGAAACAAAGGGCATTAAGGGTCATTCTTGAACGAAGCTTAGATAAAAGAAGCCCGCAGCCGAAAAGCCTTTTTCTGATTCAACACTCGTTGGTTTAACGGTAAGTAATGCATTATGTAAAAGCTCTAAATTTTTACTCTTTTTTAATGTGGCTTCAAAGTATTTAAATTCATCGTTGACATTAAAATTTCTGGAATCTTTCACAGGCAGCATTTCTAATTTATTCATTTCGCTCAAATATTCGTGCATTAACTCGTCATCTTCGTTACTTTTAGCAATGCTAACTGCACTTTGCATTTCTGACTCTGTGTTATCATCTATCTCGATGGTGTGACGTTCATTAGGAAAAAGCCTAAGAAATGTATGTTCTGCGATTTTCTTTACTGTTTGCCTGGATATTAAAGAGAATAAATTAGACGATTCATTTTTAAAATCCTCTGGATTGGTTAAATATCTCAACAGTGAAATTACTTCCTTTTGTCGTCATGATGAGCAGCGTTTGATAAGACATTCTTTGAGACAGGCAGCAGTAGGATTTTCCTTATTGTCTAGTTTCTTAAGGCAAATTTTCATAAGCATGTCAGCTTTAAGTAAAGTTGCTTCTTCAGAGCATAGAACCTTCAAAACAAATTGAAGTGGACGAAGAGTTTCAGCGAGGTTATGTAATAAATTCCATTCCTCCTCAAAGACATTTTCGGTTGAAGCTAGTACTCGTAGAGTCTTAGGAATGCAGTTCCTTAGCTCTAGAAAACGTTTAATCATAGAAAGGAAACTATTCCACCGTGTCTTGCAGTCTAAGAGAAGCTACTTTTCTTCTCCATTGAATTTCTCCTTTACGAAATCTTGAAGCCTGTCATTATTCAAAGTAGATTGGCGAAACATTCGGCAGATTTTACTGACTTTCTTAATTACTCTCAAATAATCTCTTTAATAATCTGCACTAAGTCGCGGTGCCTCATTTGTGTCAATATTTATCTCAAACATGGGATCCAAATATAGGCTTTGATTAACATCATACTCATCTTCATTTAAGTCTTCATCATCATCTTCAGTATCAACATCTTTTTTCATTGACACTTTTATTAGCTTTGGAATATAAAATATCTGAAACTGCTAAATCAATGCAATGCGCAATACACTGTTGGTGAATTGAAGTTATTTCCTTACCAAATTTAACCATTGCGGCTGCTACATCAGTCGTACATTCGACAACATGGGTATTAAAATCTAACCCAAACTCTTCTAATCTTTTGCTAACTAACTCTACAATTCTGGTGTAGTTTAAAGAGTTAGATGCCAAGAGACCAATGCTGACCATTTATATTCATGTAACGTACATTTTGTGAAGAAGTGTACTCATCTAAAGTTAATGAGAAACGGATACCTTTACTCACTTGTTCCTTGAAAAGTTGTTCCTTGAAGCTTTTTAAAGGAACTTTTTCTTCATAAAAACCAAACAACAACTTTCTTACACCATATATTGGTGATATTCGGTGAGGTTTGTCATATTTAGTAAACATATTTGTAAATAATATTATATATATTATATATATAGTAATATATTTATATATATTATATATATATAAAAATATTTAGTGTCATATTTAGTTTTCTGTAAACTCTCTTGAATAAATTTACTATTAGCAAGACAATGAAAACTTAATCCATCAGCACTAGCAAGTCTCGAAATTTCTTCTTCAACAGATTTTCTTTGCATATATTCTCCCAAAGTCTTTTGCTTCTTGAATGCTTTCGTTGACTTTCGTTGACTTTCACTATGAACATTTTAAACGTGAGAATTCAAAGTTGAAGTTGACCCTCTACAACACTTTAAAGTCTTGTTGCATTCTTGCATTCAGCAGTTTCTTTTGTCTTAAATAAAATAATAAATAAATATCCCCTCAAGCAGCTGCTTGCCACAGAGGTCTGACAGGAGCCCATCAGTTTATTTGCCACAGTAGAAGATCTGAGAGGATTGCAGGACCCCAGCAGAAAAACGACAAATACATCCATGCCTTACCTGGGGCTCGAACCCAGGTCCCTTAGGTCAGTAGCCAACTATTCGACATATTCCACAAATTTATAGGGGTTTTTCGATTATTAAATTAATAAAATCCAAATTTTAAATTTGTAATCGACACTGAATATTGCAAAATATATTCCATTAGTCGACTGACTCTACACGACAGTCTACATGACGAAACAAACTGAAGACTGAGTTGCCAGATAGGCAAAAATTGTACTGAAGAGCAGTTACCAGTTTGTCACAAATCAACTTAGTAGGTAATGTATTCAAAATTGCAATTTCTTTATCATGTTTCAATTACTGCATTGTAATTTTCAAAGCACCACAGTTATTTATAATTAATATTTAAAATATAAAATTATTACCCTTTGCAATCTATTTCATAAAATGATGACTTGTTCACGCAGGCATTCATTCTCTCTCTGTATATACTGTATATACACAGTCGTATCAGAATAATATGACCACCTACCATACATATCCTATGGTAGGTTGTCATATTATTCTGATACGATTGTGTATATATGTATTTACGGCATATAAAATTGGAACAGAATAAAATTTCATGTGTGCGTTCGTTCATGATTTAAATGACCTTGAAATGTGTTCATTTCCTCATTTTTTCCTTTCTCCCTCTCTGTTTCTATAAAAACATTTATAAAAAAATTCAACATTACTGTAGCCAAATAAAAAATCAATCTAAAAAACTGATTTTTTGTTTTCGATTTTCGATTTTTGGGATTTACGACTACGAAGGTCCAACCAGACAGTAAAATTTAAGTCTCCACACCTATCTGCCCTTATCAGCTAAGAAAGGATCAAATTATAGCCTTATTTTAGTCTTTAGGCACATACGCCTATTTCTCCACACTCTCCATAAATTCTTGAAAGTCCCAGCGGCAATCTCTATTTATCTGTTTATCTTACGATGCACATCGTCAGTATCTGTTAAACAGCTCTAACACATGATTAAATTGAGATATTTTGTTCAAGGGTGTAACTATTCGCAATAACAGAAACACAACTTGTCCGATCAATTTTCGTCATTTTAGTTTTTTCTCTGTTTATCACCAAACTTTCTCTAGTACCAGTGTCATCAGTAGCTCCAACGAAAGAGTTTATTTCATCGACAACATTTGACAAAAGGGCAAAATCATCAGCTAAATTTAAATTAGAAATTTTTGAGTCTCTAAACCAGGCGTGTCCAACCCGCGGCGCTAGACAGCTAGTAATGCGGCCCTGAAAATCGTAAACTTTACGACATAAGCTTTCAACATGATTACGTGATTTTCAGCGAGTTTTTGATATCCCACTAGTTTTATTTTGCCCTTTTTTAATTTTATAATAAAATACATAAGGAAAAAAATGACGTTTTATTATTTAAATACATTAAGTATATTATATATTTTATGTGCGGCCCAAAACAAATCATCTTCACTCAATGTGGCCCAGGGAAGTCAAATCTTCACTCAATGCGGCCCAGGAAGTCAAAAGGTTGGACACGCCTGCTCTATACCATTTAAGATTCATCTTCTTTTGAATTCACAGCGATCATTAGATATGTTTGAAATCACTATCTTCGCTGTTGTATTCTGCTAATATCCTGTATAGCGAAAAAAATTCTCTTGAGACAGGAGAAATCCGAACCCACGATCTCCTAATAACATATCATGTTGCATCCTCCTGATAACATGTAACACGCCCTACACTTCCTGATATTGGCTTCAATCGCTTCAATCGCAATGATCGCTGTTAATTCGAAAGAGATGACTATGGGTTATTAAACATATTCCTACATGCATAAATCATAGAGAGATGCTAAAAACAAATACCAGCTGGTATTGCCTTGGGTGCTTCTGGTGTTGTGCACGAGCCTGAATTTGTTCTGATGATTGGGCACTATATCTGCAATCGTAACCTACATGAGACGAGGGCATGTGACTTAACAACTGCAATAGGGGGGATCTTTTGGGTTGGGTGATTTCACCTCTGAGCGGCACTTTTTTGCACACAATGGGCTAAATCATCAGGACACAAGGATCCCGTGGGCTCATAGAAGGTTGGGGGAGTGGACTCACTGGATAGATGTTGGGAGGCAGAAGGTACCTCCCGTCAAAGCCATTCAGCGTGTTCTTTAACGTGCACAGGGTATCAACAGTTTCACAGGTCCCATCCGAAGGATGCAAGCCTTTCCAAGTCCATCGGTGTTTCCTACTGACCGAGAGAAGGGGGTGGTGGAGGTAATTCTAAACGCTGGCCCAGCCGGGACTCGAAGGTGGGAATTGCAGATTATGAGTCTCGCACACTGCCGACTGAGCCACTTTCCCCTAACAGGGTACATCTTGATAAACTGCCGGTAGCTCAGCGGTCAGAGTACTTTACCTGCATGTTATCAGGAGGTCATGGGTTCGGATTCCAACAGGTTCAAGATATTTTTTCCCCTATAGAAAGCATCAGCAGAATGCAACAGCTAAGAGAGTGTAAAATAAAATTCATGATTCATATTTTACAAATCTTCCAAAAGGTTTTAATATATATCTACGAATACATTTGGACACTAAATGTAAAAACCGTAAATCTTAAACTAATGTACGACATAGTTATGCTAGAAGTTTGAAATTATGTTGGTAGAATAAGATGGTCAAGAACATATGCCATATAATTAATAGCAGCGAAATGTATGCGTTTTAATTAAATTTAGTATAGTTAAAATACATTATAAACAATATAATATTTAAAAATATGTTGGATTATTGGTTTCATTTGAAATTAAATGGCATGTAAATAAATTTTAAGAAATAAATCAGTCAAAAATAAATCAATCCTATATAAAAAAATTTTGTTTTTTTTATCTCGTTTTCAAAGAAAATGAGATAATAGTTTCGCTTCGTCTGTCTGTCCGTCTGTAGACATAGAGCTTTTCTGTTTGCATAGATAAATTAAAAATTCTTGTGTTGTATGGGTATTGATGAAATATTACGATATGCACTTTCCGAATTTCTCTAAAGCTATAATTTCGTCCTCTAGCGGTGGAAAAATTTTCAAATTCCAAAGTTTCAATCAAATATTGCAAACGACGTATTTAAGCTAGAAATTTTAAATTTTGGTGGTGGAATGTGAACGCCATAATGTTTCTATTAGCAACAATGAATTGACTTCTTAGACCTAGGATGGGTGGGAAAAGATAATTTTTTGTTTTAGCAAACAAGTGTTTGTATTTAGAGATAAATGAAAAAATCTTTTTTTTAGGGTTAGATAGGAATTGATAAAATATTATGATTCGTCCTTTCGGAATCTTTCAAACACTATAATTGCGCCCTCTAATGGTGAAAAAGTTTGAAAATTCGGAAATTTCAAACGAATATTTCAATGATGTATTAATGATAGAAATATGCCATTTTGGTGATGGAATGTGAACGCCATGAAGTTTTCATTGGAAACAATGAAAATGATAATTAGGAAACTCTTTTTTAAATTTATTGGTACTAATGAAATATTGTAATTCGCATTTTTCAAATGTTTAGTAGTTTTAATATATATATCTTTACAGATCAGAGAGATCAGAGATCATAAATGGACAAAATGGAGCATAGGGCTTTTTGCAAGTTTTTATCTCCTCCATTTGAAGTGTGCCTGTGATATTGAAGTTAAAACGTAAAGAGATATGAACTGAAAAGAATCGGAGCTGAAATGATACAGAACTGAAATGATGAAACATATATATAGAATAGATATTTGAAAAATCAGTGGTAATTTTTAAGAGACAGAAATAATCTTCCCACTTTTCTGAGAGAGGTGTGGGAAATACAATATTTTGGATTTAAGAATTAAAAAACGAATACTTTTAGGTTGCAAAATTACTAATGAAATATTATTTGCATTTTTCCCATCATAGGCTGGCTCAAATTAAAACTTTTAAGGAATGAAACAGTAAGCAAAGAGAAAACTTCTTTATCTTTGAAAACAGGTTTCTCATATGCGCCAGAGGCGATATGCGTCCTTCCAGTTTTTATTTTCTTTTGTTTCTGCCACCTAATTACGATCTGATAGCTGTTCGGACCCATTTTATCTCGGCGGCTATGGTAAAGAGGTTTATATCAACTGATTTCTCTCTTAACACCATGAAGTGAGAAAATGAAACTATTTCATTTTAAGGAATAAATGTAAAATTAATTTTCTGTTGTTACGATTAATAAAATATTACTATTTGAATTTTTTCAATCACCTATTAATGTGAATTAGTATTGCTAAAGGGAGAAAAATTCGGAAAATCATCTTTCTCTTTGAGAATGAGCATCCCATAATCACTAGAGGCAATATACTATCTTTCTGGTTAAAAGCTTAGGTTAAGAGAATATTTTGTGCAAAAGAAACTACATTTCTTGCGTAAAGATAAGTAAGTAAAATGATTTGTGTAGTTCTTCTTCTTTTACTCGAAATCCTATTCTCTTCAAAGTTATTTGGCTTTATCCAGTAATGTACTAATCATCTTTTCTTTAGTCGAAGGAAATAATTGACAAATGAAAGGTTGGGTTGTTTTATCTCTGAAGAGCACTTTTGTGCACGCGAAGGGCTAAACGGTCAGAAAGACTCAATGGCTCGGAGAAGGTTAGCACAGTTGTTAGGAGACAGAGAGCAGTCTCTCGTCAAAGCCATCGAGAGTGGTCCTTAATGTGCCTAGCTTATATTCCTGCAGAAAATCCTGCCCCCGGTTTAACCTCCCATTCTACGGACGGCGGCCTTTCCAAGCCCATCGTCGACGATAAAAGGATATGACAAGAGTTATTGTATGCTCGTCTTTTGGAGCACTCATCCAATGAGATCAAAGGAAGGGTGTGACATCAAACTCGGATATCCCAAGGACAGTTAGAACAACTCGTTTGCTTGTGAAATGGCTGCAGAGAAATGTTCCGAGAGAGTGAGCCCTCGAAGGAAAAGGTCAGACCTATCAGTGACGAATCAGAGGAGAAAAGGTGTAAGGTGAGCACGAAGCGGAAATCCCACAGGAATGTATTTGAAACTGCAATGCAAACGAGGAAGTGCGGGGATCTGCGAAGAGGTTTTCAGGTTTTGCAGTGAAGGTGAAACGCTTCTGTGTACAAACATCGCAGCAGTCGCATATCCTGAAAGACGATGACGAAAGACCGGAAAGACATCCAGAACACAGAATATGACAGCTGTGATAATATATTGCAATAATTCGCGAAGCAGGTTAGGATATTATAAAATGATAGGATCCAATAACGCTGAGAGGGCATAAAAATTTTACTCTTTTCGGGGGGGGATCCAAATTACTTTTCTAGAGGAGCGATTTGGATATGATCAACGCGTTTTTCGCAAATGTGAATCTCAATATTTTTAGTTTTCTGCAGAATTAGAACAACTATCATTCAGATTGCTTCTCTCTGAATCCGCTGATGCTGTCGGGTCACGTCTCCCGGGGAACGTCTGTGGACAAATCTTTGTGGCGACCTTACAATGAGTTCAAAAATGAAAATTGGTGACAAGTGGTGATCAAGAATCATCTCTGATCAACAGTCTCAAGATCAGTTTAATGATTTTTATCTTTTTTCTTCATTGAAACTACGACTGCAAAAAGGACAAGAGTTAATTTTGACCACATCATCGATAACTTTGTAAACAAGAAAGTGAGAAGATACACATGGGAGGATTGTTATGCGAATAAGGCAGAAGTGATAAACAGGATTTTAATGCATTTAATTAATCGATAGGATCCGTGTTTCTTTTTTCTAAAAGATTCAGAAGTCTTCTATAAAATTCTTCTAACCCATGTCAGTTTTTAAGAACATTACATTTCTTACTCTCTTGCGCATTCTATTTGCCCATGTTGGTTCGTTGCCACTGCTATTCATTTCTTTGCATACAATAATTACTACTAACGAAGGTTGCTTGCCAATAAATGAACGGCGAAATAAGTTTTGTTCTGCATTATATGGACGTCATACATACGAAGGTTAAAAACGTTAGAGTACAATGAAATATCAGTATAACGCATTCCAGAATAATGAAATATTCAGTATGGGTTTTCACGATCCCTGACAATTTATTATTTATCTCTATATAAAAATGTTTCATTTTAATGAATACCATTAGAACGAAAATATCAGTTTAACGAAACAAAAATTTATCCCGATAAAAAAATATGATGAATATAACGAAAGTTCTATAAAAGAAAATCCTTAAACTATTTGTACCATGTACATTTTAGCATCTAGCAAAGCTGCAATGAATTAAACGATGCGAAATTTCTAACCAATCAGGGCGCTATGAATCACGTGCTATTGTACATTGCCCACATTTATTTTTGCCAATCTAGCTGCGTGGCATAGATGCTCACGTGATTTTCTTGCCTTCAAGACGAGTTGCTGCATTATCCTAGCATAAAAAGGGATTTTTTGGAACTTGGAGATCTGCACGTTTTTTTTTATTGTATTGCATTGCAAGTAATTGGTAGTGTCAGAGAAAACTTTTTTGTAGAGTTTCCATCCGCTCGTTTTATCATTTGTTAAATTTAAGTTATTGTTATACAGTATTTATTCAATATTATTATTGTTTTAGTTAAGTTAGTTAGTTTAGCTTCGTTATTAACAGTCAATACGATGCGAAGTCTTCGCCCTTTCGTAATGACACAGAAAGATATTCCAGACAATGTGTTGGAGAGTTGCCAAATCATTTAATAATTCACAGAGAGATACTCCGACTTTTTAAGAATTAAACTCTAACACTTGGCAAATTTCTTTTATAATGATTGTTTTGTAGTAAGTAACTATCATAGCACTATTTTTTTTTTATCGCATTTGAGTATAACGGGTTATATAGAAGTCGATTGTTCTGAATTTTTAGCTCGTTTTTAGAAAAAACGAGCTAAATTTTCACATTGTCGTCTGCCTGTTTGTCCATCTTTTTGAGTTGAACATGATTTAACGAAATATTGATAATTTTCAACTCCTCCAAAAGGGCTTACTTTAGATGACTAAATGTAAAACTTGAGGTATTATTGCAAACGATATATTTACGCTAGAAATTAGAACTTCTGATGATCGAATATGTTGATGAAGAATGGATGATCCCTGAGATGATGCACAGATCTACCTAAAGTCTGATCACGCTTTCTCGTATTGCAGGCAGTTATTATCTTTAAAAAGAGATATTCTCTTCTAGAAGGGAAAGGAAGCGGAGGCTTCCACATGAAACGGCATAGATATTTTGAGCTTTACAAATAATATGTATAGAATAGAAATTTGAAAAATTAGTGTGAGTTTTTAAGAGATATTCCTAACATTCTTCATGTACTTCATATTTAAGTTCAATATATGTTCCATTGCAGATAATTCATCATCTATAACAGGGTCGGGAAACTTTTTTAGGTAAAAAAAAGATTTTTTAAGAAACAAAGAGCCAAAAGAGCAGAAAAAATTGTAAATCAACAAATTTTGAGAGCTCCAAATTATACCTTATTGGGTCAAAAGCCATAACCAGAAAAAATAAATCGCAGATTATTTAAATAACAAAAATAAAACAGTAACGTATAATTTTAAAATAGTTCTGTTCAAATGTGTACAATAAAATTATTGAAAAGAATTATTAAAATTCTGCCATTCATCAGTGTGACTTTTGAGTTTGAGTCTTCTCGATCAACTTAATGAAATTTGTAGTGTATTTGGAATATTTGAATTGCATCAATACTTTCAAACTATTTTCTGCCAACCTGCTCTAGTGCTTTATAATGAAAATCATCAAAACATTTTTAAAGTTGAATGTTGAACAATGGCCATTCCTTCTGTTGTACCGCACAAGGATTCAACGTTGGATTCTTCAATTTCTATAGTTGCGCGCGCATCAAAAGCGGTGGTAGAAGGGCAATCACCATTACCGTTCTCTTGCATAAGGGAGTCTTTTCCGACTGGATAAGTATTGATGAATAATACGATTCGCTCTTTCCGAAACTCACGAAAGCTATTTACTGTGCTCTCTAACAGAGAAAAAAATTTAAAAATGGCAAAATTTTAAAGGAACGTTGCAAGCAGGTATTTTGCAAGCAGGTATTTATGCTAAAAAATTTAAATTTTTATGGTAGAATGTGTAGGTCATGAGGTATGCATTTGCAACAATAAGTTGCCCTCTTACAACCAGTGGAAGTGGGAGGCGTAACTTTTTGAAGAGATAATTAAAAATTCTTTTTTAGTTGGATTGATACTACGGAAATACACTCATGGACACAAAAATTTCAACAACCATAAAGAACGAATGTAGTGACTCCAAATCGTTACCACACATAGTACCGAAAATCTTATGCAAACGATTCCGATAGCGACAGGAAATAGAGATGGCGCTGTTGGTCTCTAGACCCTAATAAACTCCAGCAGACAGCAGGCAAGTCAGTGGAAGTGGAACAATACACGCGTGTCTCTGTTATGCCAAGACAACGAATGTGAGTGCATTATCAGCAATAATAAGCGTTATAAGCAGGCCCTTTTGATAGGGGCCATATCGTGGGGATACAGGCTGGTCCGCCTGTCACATAGTCGACCATCTCGGTCCCGCAGTGAGCACTGTAACAGGTTGTCTGGAGCAGTGGATGAGGACAGGTACCGTTTGTTGTCGCTGTGACTCAGATCCCCTTAGACGTACCACACCACGAGAAGATTACCTCATCTGCGAACAAGCAACCTCGGGCCCCAGTGCGACATTTACAGCAATACAGCAAATATGTGCAAGGCGTCCCCTGAGCAGGTTGCCTCCGACCGCTAGTCATCGCCCAGCACGTTGTCTGCGATGCATCGAGCGTGTATTGTGGGAGAGAGAATGTCACTAAGTCGTATTCTGAGATGAATCATCCTTCTGTTTGGGTGCAGATGATGGTCGCATGAGAGTTTGGTATCGCTGCAGCCAGTTCCAAGATCCATAACACATCAGGGAGTGCCGCAGTGCTCACAGTTCTGGTGTGGGGTGCCATCAGCTATGACTCCAGAGCGAGACCATTAGTTTGAAATGACCCAGAACACTAGTAGTGTTTGTCCAGGAAATGTTGACAGCTCAAGGATACATTAACCAAATTCTGGTGCTCCATTGTCTACCTTTCCTGTGGATCTCTCCTGGTGCCATTTTTCAGCAGGATAATCCACGTCCCCATACAGCATGCATTGTCCCACAGTGTCTATGGGATGTTAACACCCTTCCTTGGTCCCCTATGTCCCCGGATTTCTCCCCTATAGAGCACATATGGGATGTCCTGGGTCGATGTCTCCGACAGCGTTCATAGCCAGTACACACTGGACACCCCATGTCTCCATTTGCAGAAAGAATGGTGGAAAGTGCCTCAAGAGAATATTAGGCACCTCTATGCATTGATGACTCGACGCTGCCAATAGCGGTCATACCAGTGCTGAGAGCCCATATTGGGGGAATCTAAAAACTTTATATGCACGGAGGTGATTGTGCTCAATAACTCTGCTTAGTTCCATCGCACTTGCTCATGCTGTTGCAATTTTCGTGTCCATGAGTGAATTGTATTGGCATTTTTCAAGTTTTTCAACTTTTGACGTTATTCTACTTACCTTTTCTCAGAGAGTTATGAGAAAACTACATTTTAAATCTGAGGATAAAAGGTAGATATTATTTATGTTGTATAAGCAATAATAAAATCCTATTATTTTCATTTCCCCACCCCATCATCCATTAGTTCAAAATCCTTTTAAAAAGAGTGAAAAGTAGGTAAGAGAAAAACTTCATTCTCTTTGAAAATGAGATTCCCATATATCGCCAGAGGAAATATGCATTTTTTTAGTTTAGCTATCTATCTATTGCTTTTCACTCATCATTTGTTAGTTTGTAGGTTTGTCAGTTTATCAAAATAGTTGTTCAACCATATATTTCCTACGCGATGGACAGACTTATTATTTTTCTGTGGAATGAAAACTTGTGACATGGGAGTGTGGCTATAACATATTTACTTCCGTACTTTTCCCCCCTGAAAAAAGGGTAATACGAAATCGTTCCTATATTGAATCTTCTGAAAGCGAGGGCCTACAGTTACGACTTATATGTCAAATGGAAGCTCATATGAAAACTATCATACACTAATTCGAATTATATCCCTACCATTCTTTCCCTCCAAAAAATTGGGGAAGGATATTTCGCTGGGTTCGATGTAACGTGTTTTATCTCAAAGCATGTGACGTCTTCAGTGTCATGGGCTACCTCAAACATGACCCCTTTCCCTCCAAAAAAAAAGAGGGAGGAGAAATGTGGTCGATGTTTATGAGTCTTATGTCAAATTAAAGTTTTTGAAAATGGGCGTTTTTAGTGACAAAGAAAAAAATACAAATTTAAAAATTTTAAAAAATACCTGTCTTTCGATATGCGTCGCATATAGGGAAATAGATATTTTTAAAATTTTTAAAATTTATATTTTTTTGATGTTGAGAAAGTTTTTTACGCTGTAAATCATGTAAAATCAGTACAAAAAAAAAAAAAACTAGATCGGCGGGGGATTTCCCAACCCAATAAAAATTGTAATATACCCCACAACTGCACCTGCAATAATAGGCCTCGGACATAACATCACAGAATACTCTTTAAAGTGTCGTTGAGCACCAGAATCCTTAGCGCCCCAAGTGAACGCAATCCAGGAATTCTGACGCTATGTGAATGTTACGGCAATTTTGCCATTTGTACCTGGATTAGGGACGCTGATAGCTTGTATAATTTCACCAGTCAGCAATGAAAATGAAATCAGATTCTCATATCGAAGACAAAATTTTTCCTTCTGTTAACAGAAGTTCGAGGGAGGATACGAGCTGGCGCTGCTGAATTCGCATCCCATAATGCTTCTCCCCCACTTTTGCTTTTGCTTCTGTCAGCCTGGATCCAAAAACTGATGAGCCTTGCCATGATTTTCAATTGAATGACAAGAGGGACATTTTGCTCATAATTATGTGCTTAAAATAATAGGAAATCAAAGACAAACACCTGTTGGTAGTATGATGAATAAATATAGAGGAAAAATTGTCATTATTCAGATGGGATCTGAACCCACGACCTCCTGTTAACATGTCAGGTACTCTGACCGCTGAGCTTTGGACTTATGTGCTTACTTTTGATGCAGTTTTTCTGTTTTTGCGCTAGATGCTGCTCAAAGAGAATGTCTTAATTCCGCACTTATGTGAAAAAACGCTGATTCAAGAAATCTGTAAGTGAAGCTTTTATACACTCGTCGACATGTTGTGTTCAAGCGCTGTTTCAATTTACAGAATGCATAAATTTTTTTGCCTAAAATTATCTTAAATTTTTTTATCTCTCTTTCTGTGGCTGTTATTGGGGATACCATCATATATCAAGGTAAAACTGTTGGTCTTCATAAAGACTGGTTTCCAGACATCTTTCAGAGTTAAGGCAAATTGCCGTTGATAGTGGCATCTGCTATAGTTGGGAACAGGAGCCGTAATGCGTTTATAACTTTGTCCCCTTTTTAAAAATTTTCACAAATGACTTTGTCCCCTTTTTAATATTTCAAGCTTTATCTAGTTTATTTTACGTTTTTTATTATGTACTTTTAAAATGCACCAGTGGAGTACCAGGAAATTATCAATGGGAGGGGGTGGGGGCATTTTTGCAGTTTAATGGGGGTACTGTTGGTCTTCATAAAGACTGGGCTTGATTCTCTAATTTTAGGGGAAATGTTTTAAAAAGTATGTATTATTTAAACCTTTAAGGTGGGACAGTTATAACCTGAAGCCCGCCTTTTAGGTACTCCACTGATAAGCACTTTCCGTTTTCTATGCTCTAGAGATGAAAATGAACAATAAAATGGTCTTAATCAGTGGCAAAGGGTGACCTTTTCAACAGGGCAAGTAATTATTAAAAACATTGCTCAAATGAAATCGAAGCACCAGAACGGTGTCTGATGTTTCGCTATAAAACGTTTTGTTTTGGTAAATGCCGTTTAGGTATTTGACGTTTCCCAATAATTGGTGATATTGATCCTCCTTTCTAGCAGGAAGGGATGTTTGACATGTTTGAATCTGATGTGCGGGAATTGACGTCTTGTGTTAGTAGTATGGCCACCTTCCTGGGGACGGAAGTGAGCAATTAAAAATGGCGCCCCAGAACTAGGTCATCGCCCACGCTTTGATGGAGTCCTAGGTCGGAGTCAACGACCCCCCCTTCCGTGTTAGGGAGTGCTTAATTTTTGAACTCCCCAAAAAGGCCCCACTTTGATGGCGTCTACCCGAATATCTAGGTCGGGGTCAACGACCCCCACTACCGTGATAGGGAGGGCTTAATTTTTGAACTCCCCAAAAAGGCCCCCCCACACTTTAATAGTTCACTAGGGAGGGCTTAATTTTGAACCTCCCATTTCTTTCCCCTTCAGATTTTTCTTGTGCTAGGTCACCACCACGCTTTGATGGGAAGGGTTTAATTTTGAGCCCCCCATTTCCAACCGTTGTATATTCTAGACGACCTGGGCAACAGAATTTTCTCGAGTGTTGACCCCGCTTCCACAACGTACGTTGAGCCCTGTATGTGGGAGCCCTAGACGACCTGGGGGTACCCACACTTTGACTGCATCCTAGGGAGGGCTTAAATTTTGGGTCCCCCATTATCACCCGTTGTATATTCTATACGACCAGGGCAACAGGATTTTCTCGAGTGTCGACCCACTTTGATGGAGGTCATTGACCTCCTAAGCATAGATCAGGTTGGGTCCGACATCCACGCTTTGATCGAGGTCATTTCTTACCCCACACGTGTGCTGGAGTTCTAGACGACCTGGGCAACAGAATTTTCTCGAGTGTTGACCCACTTTGATGGAGGTCATTGACCTCCTAAGCATAGATCATGTTGGGACCGCCACCCACGCTTTGATGGAGGTCATTGACCCCGTTTCCTCCTGAGCATAGGTCGGGGTCCACTTTCGGTCACGTGATAAGGAGGGCTTAATTTTTGAGCCCTCCATTTCCATCCGTTGTATATTCTAGGCTCATGGCAACAGATTTTTCTCGCGTGTTGAACCACTACCGTGGCGTCCGTTGACCCCCTGTATGAGTGAGATGACCTGTTTCACGGATTCTTTCTTGTGCTAGACTCCCACACTTTTCTGGTGTCGCCCCTTGAAAAGGCCCCCTAATCACCTTTCCTTATGGCAGTATGGTGTTGCAATAGCAACTCACATCCAGAAAATATCCGTTGGGTCAAAGGATGTCCGGAACAGCAGTTGACGGAAACAAGTTCGCCCATGCGGCCAGAAGTTTAAAAGGTCACGAGGAAGGATCGAAATTTAAAACGACCATTAAAAAGCCAAAGAATTTAAATATCAGAACATAGGAGTGTAGGCGGTTATAAGTGGAATTATATATTTCTAATAAACCTGTACGAGGGTTGTGGCGTGCAAAACAGAAAGCTACATTCACGGTACCTAGAATAAAAAACTGTTTTTCGTTTGTGTAATATATACATAATTTACCGGTAAAAACACGTGCAGCGCTCACTATTGGTGACGATATGCACAAATACTATCATTTTAAATATTATGTTTAAGTGTAATATATTTCTATTCATAATTTACCATACGTTTTAAAATATACTCACGATGTTTGTCATGGGTCACGATATAGCGAACGACATAAAGGTGTGAGGAAGTGATTCAAATATATTTTACGTATAAGGAAAATATACACATAATTTATCAGTCGTTTAAAATACAGTCACGATGTTTGTCATGGGTCGCGATATAAAGGTGTGAAGAAGTGAATGTAGAATAAAAGTGATTCAATAAATTTTACGTGTAAGTGAAATATATTCACGTGTAAGCGTACGTTATATATATATGTCCTCGTATTATAACTTAGGTTCTACACGATGCCAATAGTCACTGAATAAAAATAAGATAATGTGTAACAATATACAAAAACGTTTGAGGTCTCACAAGAGTAGGTTCGTTTGCGAGATCTGCATACAGAAACAATTTCAATTGAAAACAACAGTCGGGACATTGAATATAAAACAAAAAATTTCTAGTAATCCAGAAGTGTGAAACATTCAACATCTAAATAATTCTAGTAGTCAAATGTGAAAAAGTTTCCAAGTCAACCAGTTTCAAAATGTACTTCTTGAAAACGAATGAATATTCTGACCACATTAAAGCAGAAACACACTTAACTGTTAACATCCTCATTACCAAAGCTGAGAACGTAATGTACCTTTATGACGGGAATGCTCTATTTTTCGAAAACCCTTAGAATCACATCTTATACAAAAGTTTAGACACAGAAGATGGTTCACACAAGTGTGACACGGTCTCCGAGATGGCGCGCTTCCCCGCAATACAACACTCCAGGGGTTAAAGGATCTTTCTAAAAACCCGTGTAACATTGGTGCTGCGCTTTTCTGCAATACACCATGGACTAAAGAAAGAAACCCATACACAACGAGTTTTTCTAGGATGCATCATCGCTCTGAGGGTAAACCAGCTTCCATATACACAGGTTATATTCACTTGGCTGGTGATTTAAATCAAATATACACACGTCAAATGTGTAACTTTGACGGCACGCTTTTCTGCAATACACATTGGACTAAAGAATCAAACCCATTCACATCGTGTTTTTCTAGGATACGACATCGATATGAGGACAAACCAACTTCCATATTCTTAGGTGGTATTGCGAACTAAAAAAGCTGCCAAACGCCATATCAGGATAAATATGATGATTTAAATCAAAATGAAATAAATACACACGCTATATTCACTCTCTGATGATTAAAATCAAAACGACATAAATATACACTCTCTGATGACTAAGTTGTCTCGTACACATATGAAATGTACGGTCATCAAAGGGTGAACTATAAGATATTACAGCTGAGGTCTTGCCTGCTGTTCTTGCTTTCAGTTTGAAACAACTGTATAATTATCTGTTCGTTTCAAGTTACCACAGGACGCGTGATTTTTCATTAGTCGTATTAAAGCCACATAGTCGCCCACGAGCCTCGACCAAAGCGGAGACAGACGGTGATGTTGAAAGTTGCTGCTCGACAGGGAAGGATTTGAAAAACTCAAGTCCTCAATGTTTTACATAGAATTATATGACTTTTCACTCTAGATAACCCTTTATTTCTAAGACATAAAAGATATTCTGATATAAATCAGGAACGGTGAAATTTCTTTGAACTCTACCGAGCGATATCACTTATTTAAATTCAGAAACTATTCCCCATCTTTGTCTGGATTAACCCTGTTCATATTAATATTACTCTCTTTCGACCTACCTCCTAAGTTTACTATGTTTGTCATTTTGTTTATATGTACTGGGGTGTCAAACCACTTGAACGTTTAGTATCCAAAATTACCTTGGCTTTACTGTAATAAATTATTAAATCTGACAGTTATGACAGAGCCGTCCCATGGCCAAGTGGTTAGCGCGGTTGGCTACTGATCTAAGGGACCTGGGTTCGAGCCCCGGGTAAGGCATGGCTGTTTGTGTCGTTTTTCTGCTGAGGTCCTGCCATCCTCACAGACCTTCTACTATGGCATATAAACTGACAGGCTCCTGTCAGACCTCTGTGGCAAGCAGCTGCTTGAGGGGTATTTATTATTTATTTATTATTAAAGTTTAGGAAACGTTCCGTCACACTTCGGAAAACGCTGGAAAAGGGAACTGTCTTTGGTACATTTGCAACTAATAAAAACTTTCGCATGCACATTTTTGGATTGTGATTTGTAATATCTTCTATTCCCCATCTTTATCTGGATTACCCCTGTTTGTGCATTTAATATTATTCTCTGACGTCTTAAACCTTCTAACCCGTAATTTTCCTATCATATTACATGTTTGACCGCGTAACTTGTCATTGTATTTATTCATATTACGCAATACCTGTAAATATATTTGTACTATCCTTAAATGTAGTGTTGGTCTGTAAATGGTAGCTAGGTAGTCACTGGAAAGAGAGCTATGCAACAATCCCCTGTGATGATGCATAGAACCGGCGAGGCATAGCACCTAATGTCCGACCTCGCCTTCTCGTGGTGCAGACCGTTAGTATCTTTCAAAAGAGATACTCTCTTGTGGAAGTGAACGGAAGGGGAGGGTTGCCAGATTAGTATGGCCTACTGATCCGGACAACTATGGCTACTTTTCTTTTTTTTCTACTCTGCTGAGGAGTGGTCAACCACACAGGGTCCTGGTGCTGACCATATAAACCCACTGGACTGGACAGATATATGGCTCTGAGCTTGATTATGGATCCTGATTTTGCTGCACTGGTGGGCTTCTGTGGAGGGAAAATCTTCCGCTGTGTTTTCTCTTTGTTTGTGGGTTGACAGCCCCAAGTGAATAGATTCACAGGATATGTTTATCAGCTGGTGGATAATCCTGAGCAGAGGTCATCGCAGGCACCTGAACTCTTTGATTCTATTGGCATCGTCAAATTCTACATTGGAAGTAGTCTTCTTGTGTAGATGGCTTCAGCCTTTAGTGGTGGGGGAATGGGTCTTTGCCCCGTTCCCCCACCACTACCACTTTTGTGGTAAGTGTAATGTTGAAATAGTCGATGTACTTGAAACTATTCAATGCAAAGGTCGTTGCAAGTTCTATTACCATTATTATTGCATAGGATTTGCAACAAATTTTAAGAAGATGCACAATTGGGAAAAAGTAATATGGAAATGTAAAAATGCAAATCAGAAACAAAAATCTGCAAATTGTAGACAGAAATAATAAGTCAGAAAATAGAGATCATAACATTTCAAACTTAAAAGATTTTACACGAGAAAATAAGATATCCGAAGAACAGAAATATGTTGACACAAAATTCATTTTCTAAATATGAAGATTTTTCTGTTGTACAACTTTTAGTCTCCCTGTCAACTGTTGTTACATTACGCGATGGCACGTTCTTCTGTTGCTGTAGTTTCTGTTGTTTATTTAATTTAGGCTTAGAAGAGTTACTGGGAAGATTGATACATTTCGAACATAGCCAATTCTTTTTCTTTTCTAAAATCATCTTCTTAAAATTACTCTACCTCAAACCAGCACAATAAAAATGGACATAGCCACCACATGTGCCTTTGCAATGAAGAAACTCACTAACATCACCAAAACCCAATTTACAAACTATACACATGAGAGCCATATTAACTCGAAAACTAGAGAATTTTCCTCCGGATCATTAATGCTCTATAAAAAGAGGAAGGTAGGAGAAAGTAAAGGAGAGGTAGGGTGGGGTGGTTGGAGGGGTGAAATAGGTTACGAGAGGAAAGCAGAGGAGAATGGGGGAAAATAGAATAGGGGAGGAAGAAAGAGGAGAATCTTGCAGAAGCCTTTCATTGGTCGAGATCTAGTTCACACTGAATTGCTGAAGGTTTGGATTTAAACCATAAGTACCACTCTGTGTCTGTATCATTTGTTGTCAGTAAGCGACTCGTTAAACATGACAGGACCAAAGAGTGATCCTATTTGGAAAGGTTTCAAGAAATACCCTAAAGGAAAGGGATTTCGTGCTGTTTGTTTACAGTGTAACAAGGACGTCATCGGACTTGTAGCGCGACTTAAAAGCCATCAATGTGAAGGCAAAGCCATAACATCTTCGCAATGGCTAGACAATGAAATCTTATCTGTAATGAACTCGTCAGAACCTGACAAAATCAGACGCTTCCTCAACATCATACAAGCTCATCTAAAGACCTTGAGGGGCCAAGTAATGGTTTCAACAATAGAAAATGAATTTAACTGAAGAACTATCCACTATGACTCTGCACCGTTCAATTAAGAATGTGTCAGGATGCACAAAGAACTGTATTGGGGGTAAAGTCAGCTTCGCCATTGGTAACTTGCTATAACAGTTGAAGGCTATTTCACAGAAGACGTAAGAAACATTCATTTCACCGATATCGCTGAAGGTTTTGTGGAAGAGGCAGAAGTTGAGTTACATCGTTTAGATAATATATCATTCATGTCTGAATGGAACTTTCCTATATTACTAAAAGAAGTGTACGGCGAGATGATACGCACCTCTGAATATGTACTAACTAATAGTGTGAAAATGTTACTAAATAAATAGTATTCTACATCTGATTTTTTCATCATTGTGATTTCTTTCTTAGCGGGGTTGAAAGGTTTACCTGAAGCCTAAACCATATACGAAGTAGCGAAACAAAGTACGATATGAGTGACATTCTATTTTGAAAAATAACCATAGGAAGAAAGTGACGGCTAATTTCCCCGACACCGGAATTACCCAGAAATAAAAAATCTGCATGTAATTGACCAGAGAAATTTTAATTGAATCTCGAACACAAAATGTGTTACAGGGACTTTATGCTGCGAAATTTTTTCACATGTCTTGGTGGGAACACTTGAATCTTTATTAGAACAATTTAGTTTACAAATGTTATTAAGCAATTATTGGGTAAACTTCTATTCCAAAACACTGTTACCTTTATACGTTCCTACAAGAGAAATTTAATTTCACAGGAAATAAGAATCTTAAATTTTCTTCCAACATGAACAAAATATTTCTTACAAGTGAAGTATGTGTATAACCCACTAGAGTTATAACTCGTTTGCGAGTGTAATTTTACTCCCGATATGAAAGAGATTAGTGTTCGCAGTAAAATCTTTAAAACATTCTTTACCAATAGCGCAGTCCATACGGTTGCACTACATCAGTTAATTTCGGGTCAATAGCAAACATTCAGTTATTTAGTATAATAAGTCAGTGAAATTACCTTCCTTAGTTACACCAAACAATGTTCCACTGTAGGATAATCCACTCTTGACAGACCAAAGAAATTTCGTTGACCTAGGGAAACCTATTTTAGAGCAGTGGGTGTCACAACTCCCATTTTATCCACACTATAAATGTGCATGCGAAAGTTTTTATTAATTTCAAATGTACCAAAGACAGTTCGCTTTTCCATCGTTTTTTCGAAGTATGACGGAACATTTCGTAAACTTTAGACCCCTGCATTACCGAAAATGATTTGTGGTCGCCAGTTAAGATTTAGAGCGTCTATCTCGCCATGAATTATTTGCACACTAGTACACGGTTTTATTTGGAGACCAAAACAAAAGTTTGTCATAACTGCCAGACTTAATAATTTATTCCATGCAGGGGGTAAGGTAATTCTGGATATTAAACGTTTAAGTGGCTTGATGTCACACTACATTTAAGGATAATACAAATATATTTACAGGTATTGCGTAATATGTATAAACAAAATGACAAGTTACGCGGTCAAACATGTAATATGATAGGAAAATTACGGGTTAGAAGGTTTAAGACGTCAGAGAATAATATTAAATGCACAAACAGGGGTATTCCAGATAAAGATGGGGAATAGAAGATATTACAAATCACAATCCAAAAATGTGCATGGGAAAGTTTTTATTAGTTGCAAATGTACCAAAGACAGTTCCCTTTTCCAGCGTTTTCCGAAGTGTGACGGAACATTTCCTAAACTTTAGATCCCTACATTACCGAAAATGTTACCGAAATTGGTCGTCAGTTAAGGGCGTAGATGGTTTTATCCGCGGTCCAAAACAAAGATTGTCATAACTGTCAGATTTAATAATTTATTACAGTAAAGCCAAGGAAATTTTGGATACTAAACGTTCAAGTGGTTTGACACTCCAGTACATATAAACAAAATGACAAACATAGTAAACTTAGGAGGTAGGTCGAAAGAGAGTAATATTAATATGAACAGGGTTAATCCAGAAAAAGATGGGGAATAGTTTCTGAATTTAAATAAGTGATATCGCTCGGTAGAGTTCAAAGAAATTTCACCGTTCCTGATTTATATCAGAATATCTTTTATGTCTTAGAAATAAAGGGTTATCTAGAGTGAAAAGTCATATAATTCTATGTAAAACATTGAGGACTTGAGTTTTTCAAATCTTTCCCTGTCGAGCAGCAACTTTCAACATCACCGTCTGTCTCCGCTTTGGTCGAGGCTCGTGGGCGACTATGTGGCTTTAATACGACTAATAAAAAATCACGCGTCCTGTGGTAACTTGAAACGAACAGATAATTATACAGTTGTTTCAAACTGAAAGCAAGGACAGCAGGCAAGACCTCAGCTGTAATATCTTATAGTTCACCCTTTGATGACCGTACATTTCATATGTGTACGAGACAACTTAGTCATCAGAGAGTGTATATTTATGTCGTTTTGATTTTAATCATCAGAGAGTGAATATAGCGTGTGTATTTATTTCATTTTGATTTAAATCATCATATTTATCCTGATATGGCGTTTGGCAGCTTTTTTAGTTCGCAATACCACCTAAGAATATGGAAGTTGGTTTGTCCTCATATCGATGTCGTATCCTAGAAAAACACGATGTGAATGGGTTTGATTCTTTAGTCCAATGTGTATTGCAGAAAAGCGTGCCGTCAAAGTTACACATTTGACGTGTGTATATTTGATTTAAATCACCAGCCAAGTGAATATAACCTGTGTATATGGAAGCTGGTTTACCCTCAGAGCGATGATGCATCCTAGAAAAACTCGTTGTGTATGGGTTTCTTTCTTTAGTCCATGGTGTATTGCAGAAAAGCGCAGCACCAATGTTACACGGGTTTTTAGAAAGATCCTTTAACCCCTGGAGTGTTGTATTGCGGGGAAGCGCGCCATCTCGGAGACCGTGTCACACTTGTGTGAACCATCTTCTGTGTCTAAACTTTTGTATAAGATGTGATTCTAAGGGTTTTCGAAAAATAGAGCATTCCCGTCATAAAGGTACATTACGTTCTCAGCTTTGGTAATGAGGATGTTAACAGTTAAGTGTGTTTCTGCTTTAACGTGGTCAGAATATTCATTCGTTTTCAAGAAGTACATTTTGAAACTGGTTGACTTGGAAACTTTTTCACATTTGACTACTAGAATTATTTTGATGTTGAATGTTTCACACTTCTGGATTACTAGAAATTTTTTGTTTTATATTCAATGTCCCGACTGTTGTTTTCAATTGAAATTGTTTCTGTATGCAGATCTCGCAAACGAACCTACTCTTGTGAGACCTCAAACGTTTTTGTATATTGTTACACATTATCTTATTTTTATTCAGTGACTATTGGCATCGTGTAGAACCTAAGTTATAATACGAAGACATATATATATAACGTAGGCTTACACGTGAATATATTTCACTTACACGTAAAATTTATTGAATCACTTTTATTCTAAATTCACTTCTTCACACCTTTATATCGCGACCCATGACAAACATCGTGACTGTATTTTAAACGACTGATAAATTATGTGTATATTTTCCTTATACGTAAAATATATTTGAATCACTTCCTCACACCTTTATGTCGTTCGCTATATCGTGACCCATGACAAACATCGTGAGTATATTTTAAAACGTACGGTAAATTATGAATAGAAATATATTACCCTTAAACATAATATTTAAAATGATAGTATTTGTGCATATCGTCACCAATAGTGAGCGCTGCACCTGTTTTTACCGGTAAATTATGTATATATTACACAAACGAAAAACAGTTTTTTATTCTAGGTACCGTGAATGTAGCTTTCTGTTTTGCACGCCACAACCCTCGTACAGGTTTATTAGAAATATATAATTCCACTTATAACCGCCTACACTCCTATGTTCTGATATTTAAATTCTTTGGCTTTTTAATGGTCGTTTTAAATTTCGATCCTTCCTCGTGACCTTTTAAACTTCTGGCCGCATGGGCGAACTTGTTTCCGTCAACTGCTGTTCCGGACATCCTTTGACCCAACGGATATTTTCTGGATGTGAGTTGCTATTGCAACACCATACTGCCATAAGGAAAGGTGATTAGGGGGCCTTTTCAAGGGGCGACACCAGAAAAGTGTGGGAGTCTAGCACAAGAAAGAATCCGTGAAACAGGTCATCTCACTCATACAGGGGGTCAACGGACGCCACGGTAGTGGTTCAACACGCGAGAAAAATCTGTTGCCATGAGCCTAGAATATACAACGGATGGAAATGGAGGGCTCAAAAATTAAGCCCTCCTTATCACGTGACCGAAAGTGGACCCCGACCTATGCTCAGGAGGAAACGGGGTCAATGACCTCCATCAAAGCGTGGGTGGCGGTCCCAACATGATCTATGCTTAGGAGGTCAATGACCTCCATCAAAGTGGGTCAACACTCGAGAAAATTCTGTTGCCCAGGTCGTCTAGAACTCCAGCACACGTGTGGGGTAAGAAATGACCTCGATCAAAGCGTGGATGTCGGACCCAACCTGATCTATGCTTAGGAGGTCAATGACCTCCATCAAAGTGGGTCGACACTCGAGAAAATCCTGTTGCCCTGGTCGTATAGAATATACAACGGGTGGTAATGGGGGACCCAAAATTTAAGCCCTCCCTAGGATGCAGTCAAAGTGTGGGTACCCCCAGGTCGTCTAGGGCTCCCACATACAGGGCTCAACGTACGTTGTGGAAGCGGGGTCAACACTCGAGAAAATTCTGTTGCCCAGGTCGTCTAGAATATACAACGGTTGGAAATGGGGGGCTCAAAATTAAACCCTTCCCATCAAAGCGTGGTGGTGACCTAGCACAAGAAAAATCTGAAGGGGAAAGAAATGGGGGATTCAAAATTAAGCTCTCCCTAGTGAACCATCGAAGTGTGGGGGGGCCTTTTTGGGGAGTTCAAAAATTAAGCCCTCCCTATCACGGTAGTGGGGGTCGTTGACCCGACCTAGATATTCGGGTAGACGCCATCAAAGTGGGGCCTTTTTGGGGAGTTCAAAAATTAAGCCCTCCCTAACACGGAAGTGGGGGTCGTTGACTCCGACCTAGGACTCCATCAAAGCGTGGGCGATGACCTAGTTCTGGGGCGCCATTTTTAATTGCTCACTTCCGTCCCCAGGAAGATGTACATACTACTTGTGTTTCTAATATACGGGGAAATTTTAATTTTAGAAAATATATATTATTCATCCTCGAAGCAGAGAATTGTAACTTAATAATATTCGATCTCCATTTACTCTGCTCTTTCTTCGGTCACATTTTGCACTGTGATGTGAGCAAAATGATCGTAACGGCAGGATGCCCTGTAACATTTAGGTAGCGAAAGAAGGACAGGGGCTTTAGAGTTATGACGTTTTGGAAGAAAAATGAAAACATTTTCTCATTGTGAAAAAGGGGAGACGGAAATATCAAACTGTGATGGATAAAAGGAATATCTTATATACCTCTCTATCGAACCTTCTCTGTCGACAGTGGCATCCGCAAAATTTTCTCCAGAATGTGGGAGATAAGAATCTTTCAAATAGCCCCATTGCTATTTTTTCAGATAATGGGCGGGGCTTCTAAGAATACCTTTACTAATATCTAGTGTCATTTTATTTATTATGTATTTATTACAAAAAAAAGCAATAGCAAAATATATTAGGTCACGTAAAAAGTTTCACCGCTTTGCGCAGTCCAATCAGAATACTATGTAGCGTGAAAGCTGTCCTCTAGGGAACGCATCGTTACGATAAGAAATCAGGCGTCTTTTAGCTGCCGTACAGTGTTGTCAGTTACTCTTTAAATGGTGTTAAATTGTTGGTGCTATTATGGGAGAGTTTGCAGATCATATATCGTGGCTCACTATTCATATCACTATCATAATTCGTCAGCCCATAGCATATGCAATAAAAGGTAGTGTAGCGATTCGTGCGGCACAGACATGGCTTACACGGTTTCGTGAATGCGATGAAACCCTGAAGAATGCCCCAAGATCCGGACGACCTGCTTTCTGGACTACGGAGTCTGGCAGTGTTTGAGGCCGACCCCTGTCAAACGTGGGAGAAGATGGCCCTGAAGACTGTAAATCACCTACATCAGTCGGGAAAGTCATAAATTTGAGCAAATGAGTTCCTGATGCTCTTATTCCCTCCTCAAGTGTGAGCTTCTACTCCACAGGATCATGACGTCTGATGAATATTGGATCCTCAATGACAACAGCCGACTGTTGTATAAGTGGTACCACTGAAAAAGGCACCAAAGCTAAACCTACATTCTGAATGGTGCTATTGGTGCATTTTGAACAGCGGCTGGTATTGTGCATTATGAGTTGTTGCAGCAGGGGAGAATTGGTGTTACAGGGAAACTCAAGGCCGCACACATATTTCGTGACCTATAACATAATTGCTGAACTAGGATGGGAGGTTCTGACACATCCGCAATATTACACCGATATTAAACCAACGGATTACCATCTATTCTGTGCCCCGGACAATCATATGTGGCAGAAACGGTTCTGTAAGCAGGACGCCTTGGAAAGGGAGCTGCAGGAGATTTTCACCCATAAGAATCTATCTATCGGAAGGATATTTTTGACCTGGACGTTGGGATAAGAGTGTTTCATTTGTTGGTAATTATTTCGATAAATAAAGATGATTCTCTGTGAACACCAGGTTCCATCATTTATGGCATAGTAAAAGCGCTGGAACTTTTTACATGATATGATAACTTTAAAAACTCACATTTCCATATTTCCAGGGGTTGGGGGAGTGTCCCTCCCCTACAGATGCCCTTGGCTCTCAAAGTGGCTGTGGGATCATCTCGGAAATGTGTAATAAAAATGATCTCCTGCATTAGGCGAATCATTATTATTTGTTTTAAAGCGAGGAAATATTTATTATTATTTTTCTTAAAGTCAGAAAAACTCAATTGGAGCAGAGTAGTGGGCGTTTTCTACAGTCTTAAGAAAGTTTTTTTTATTTTTTAATAACGCCTTGTTTGATTTCTTAAAAAAGAGGCTGTGTTATTATTCAACGGTATATCCGAATTGTTAGTAACAGAAAAAAGATTACCACATTAGATTCTCAATTGTTGTACATTCACAAGCATCGGAAAAAAATGGTTAATTCTTGGCTGATGAGACTGTGATTGGAATCATCAGTTAGGAAATGAGAGGGACTGCAATGGTCATTTAGCTCAATGTGGGCAAAAAGGTGGCAATCAGGAGTAAAACAACTCAAACCAACTAAAGTTTTGCTATTTCCACTAAACTTCGAACTTTGTATAATGAAAGGTTTCTTAAAGTACCTTTCATTATACAGTCGCTCAAAAAAGTATCCGAACACTATGGTTGATTGCAAAATTCAGAAAAAATATCTGGCATTGATTTTTTTAGAAATTAGTCATCTGGCAACCTTCGTGTCACGTGACACGAAGGTTGCCAGATGACTAATTTAATAATTAGTTTTAATAATTAGTTTTAATAATTAGTCATCTGGCAACCTTCGTGTCACGTGACACGAAGGTTGCCAGATGACTAATTTCTAAAAAAATCAATGCCAGATATTTTTTCTGAATTTTGCAATCAACCATAGTGTTCGGATACTTTTTTGAGCGACTGTACAAGGAAAATGCTATTTTCATCTATTTAGAAAAGAAATTTCTCAAACTAAGAAACGTGAAGATGAAAAAACTTTTATTAGGAAGAAGGAAAAATGTCCCAAATTTTGATATAACATAAGGGATGTTGAATTGGAAATGCGAATGGGAACTTTTTTCAAAACAGTTATGAAAAGATTTTTAGTAAATGATAATGAGTAAAAGTGGTGTGGAATATATGGGGATGCTGTATATCTTTAAACCTCTTTGCGCGCCCTGATCGATACTGTTTTCAAGAAAATTCGGCTGCGAGGGATAAAACCCGGTGAGAGATTCCATAAAGACAGTCCAACGATGGTATAGGAAAGATGGGAGGCAATTTTAATTCTTCTACAAAGAAAGTTCTGTGATATTGAAAAGGAAATGGGCAACCGTTTTCATAAAAAGTGACATCGCGAAAAACTAAGTACCTAATTCATTTTGTGATAATTTAAACTACATTTCGTATTTGACGGGTTGGCTGAGTAATTAATGTGCTTTGCTGCAGGCAAATGGATCTAGTTTCGAGACCTGGATGATGCATGGAAATTTCTGAGTTCTTTCACCGAGTTCTCGCGTTCCTCACACACATTCTCTATGACCTATTAAACCAACAGGTTCTTTTCAGCCCTTTGTGGCAAGCAGCTGCTTGAGGGGTGATTTAATATTTTAACGACATAATCTAATAATTGAGACGTAGTGCAATTTTTTGGGCATTTTAAAAATTTGTTCACCTAAATTAGACATTCACAAGCACTTTCACACCCGATAGAGAAAAAAAAGCTTTTGTTTGTTGAGTAGTTTTATTTTATCTTTATAGAAGAGGAAAATTCGACTGCTGAATAAGTATATCACAGAAGCTCGTATTAAAGCTAGGAATATTGCTGCAACCTATGATTTCTTTATAGTGTAATTAGGGAAACCAACCAAACTGGTTTTTGTTGTTTCGTAAATGGCGCAGCATCTTTATTTCTCACCCTCGTAAAAAGTTTTACGAAACAAATGTCGTTTTTGTTTTCCTTTCAACCCTTACAAGGTCCAGCGAATTCTCGGTCTGGATCCTTCTTCCAAACGGGATCATCTGAGTGTCAGTTGTCTCGCTTGAACTCTCGTGACCCAGTGGAGCCGTTGCCGACGTCCCTTGACGTCAGCACGTGCAGTATAAATAGTCTCTGACTGCTGTTGCCATATCAGCACGATCGCTCGATTAGGGCAGCACTCTCTTGTTAACGTCCCTCAATTTTCTTCTTTTGGGAGATTGGAAAAGCGATCTTTCGAAATCGTGAATGATTAGGTGTTGTTTCTAATGAGTGTTTGTGAAGCGGAAATAAACCTGAAACGTTTCAGAAATAGATTAATGCGGAAATATATATATCGATTTTAAATGATATTCATGGTTGATATATAGTAATTAAAAATCAATTTGGTAACGAAATCTTTGATTATGTGCATTATCGTAGCAGGATGAAGAGTTGTTTCAATATCTGTGATGTTTGTAAGTGGCCAAGAATATTTCGTCACCTTTCTTTAGATTAAGAGGTTGCCTATTACATCGTATGGAAATTTACATTTAACAGATCTTATTTATTAACGAAATTTACCTCGCTTTTATTAACAAATTGCTTTATACTCCGCTGAACGTTCCTGTTTTGTGATCAGTGTTCAGACGATAGTTATTTCAAAATATAGTCAGACGATAGTTGTTATTTCATTCATATTTCAAAATAATTTTTCGTATTTCAAGAAACTTTCATAGAAGCCCATGAAATAAACCAGGGGCAAGGTATCCCCAATTTGCACAGGCAACATTTAAGTGCATAATTGCTGCTTTCAAACTACAATAAAATCCTCTGGAATCACCAACGTTTCGTTGGTGATTCCAGAGGATCTTATTTGTATCTTTGCATTTTTATTTTATATTCTTTTTATTTTTATCTTCTTTGTATCTCTATCCAGAGGATCTTCTTTGTATCGCGGCATACAAGTCGATTGGTGTAAGTCGACAATAGAATTTTAAACTACGGAAAGATTATACTTTTTGGCTACGACCTGTCGTCTAAGTCGTCTCAGTCAAAGGCTAACATAGATTTTGGAATGCTTTACTATAAGTTGAAGTCATAGACTTCCAGATTTCAGGGGCAGGGATCTGTAAATTGCTAACTCCGCTACAGCTATTCTGGTTTCTCATTCGTTGAATTTGAAAATCAAGGATTAAATAATTCAGTTCCAGAGCCGGATCTAGGAGCGGAGAAAAAGCCATGCCCACCCTCTTTTGAGAATGGTAATAAAGATAATGGAGCAAAAAATATTAAACTTGTTGATATTTCAAGATATTTTTAAATACCTCTAAAACCGAGGAGAAAATGTTATACTGCAATGGAACTCCAATCTCTTGAAGAAACAAAAAAGCCGGTCTCTTGGAAACCCAGCTTTTTTTTGCTTTTTTTTCGCCTCCATTGCGCTACTTACCGCGATTCAGGTAATGTTAATCCTATTTGTATCAGATGTAAACAATCTAGATAGGTAAATAATCAGTTTTAAAAATAACAAATGCTTTTTGTTTTACCTATTTTTAATTGCTTTTTGCTCATCGTATTATGTCGGTTTATTGTTTTGTTAGTTTATATGTTTTTTTAAGACAGTTGTTTTGCCTTACCTTTCGAATGCGGCGGATAAACTTAATGTTTTATATGCCAAATGAAAGCCTTTGACAGGAGGAATATCATAGGCTATAAAAAATTATTCCCGATATTTTCTTCCCTCCTAAAAAAAAGGGAATTTGAAAACGATTGTTCCGCTATAACTTTGGACGCAAGGGTCGAAAGTAATGGGCTATGCTTCAAATGAAAGCTTGTGACATGAAGAGTGTCACAAGTTATAAAATCCTCGCCCCCATGCTTCCTACCTTCCAAAAAAAGGGGTCAGTATGTGAAGAATTGTTCTATCTTTCGAATGAGAAATCCAAACGTAAGAAGTTGTATAGCAAATGAAAGCATGTGAGATGGGGAGTGTTATAAGTAATAAAATATATAACCCCTGGCTTTTTCCTCCCTAAAAGTAGGAAATGTTAAAGTGGTTCTTCTTACTATATCTTCCGAAAGCGAAGGCCTAGTTACGAGTTAGGTGTCAAATGATAGCTCTTATGAGAACCGTGACAGACTACTTCGAATAATGCTCCTACAAAAGGAAGAGGAAATTTCTCGGCGGTTACCTTTAATGAATTATATCTGAAAACTTGTGGTTTCCAATGTCATGGGCTACCTTAAACATGACTCTCCCCACAAAAGAAACAGTGGGAGAAGAAATATGGTCAATATTTGTTTATGAGTCATATATCAAATTAAAATTTCTAAAGATACGTGTTTTTAGTAACAAAAAAAATTAAAAATTTCAAAAATATCTATATCTGCTCTTTTAAATATAGTTATTCGCGATTATGGGAAGTACTACTTTTTATTACCCTATACCTCTACTTTGCATTTTATTCGGTAAACTTCGCAATTTCCAAGATCGAAATATTCGCAAATTTGATTTAGTTTTCTACGCAGCATTCGAGTAATGGTTTGAACTTTTATTTGTAATGTCAGCAAAATGATCGCATCTTTTGCATAAGTTGTTTAATTTGTGGTTTTTTTCAATGAATTGTTTTTTCTTTTCAAAGTGAATATCATCATTAAAGTTCTAAATTATTTGTTTTTCGTTTTATAAAGCATTTTTTCGCTCAAGTTAGCCATCAAGAGCACAGTGATATTTTTCATGTTCTTATAGATTTTTCCGCTCCCTCTATAATATCAATATTTTCGCCTCTGATTTATTCGCTCCCCGAACTTACATTAATCAATATTCGCAGAACGCTTTTAAATGTGGATATCTGTATTCATGCAGGGTTCTATTTATAGGAATTTGAGATTTATGTTGCTTGGTTGCATAGAGTTTACACAACTAATATTGCTTCCCTAAAAACTTAATGTTGAATTAACAGTTGCATTTGCATTCTTTTTGAAATTTCTATTGTTCAGTGAATACAAGGAATCACTTTTTGCATATATGTACATCAATAATAACGTTCTAATTTGGTACTGAATAACATAACTCTAATCTTATTGGGAAACTATTACCAGTGGCACCAAAATTCCCCAGGCGTTTGCTGATATTATATGCATCCGAGTACAGTAGAAACCTAGGAGTGGCAGGGAAATTATGCCAGTAAAATATTGAAATGGAACTACAAGCGCAACACTGAAAACGAGACTGTGGTACTAGAGTGTGGTAAAAAGTTAAAAAAAGAGACTGTGGTACTACTGTGAAAACGAGACTGTGGCCTCGATATCCTTCTTGTGAATTTGCATCCTCTCAACAGAATCTACATCTGGGCACATGAAAGGAAGGAAATGGCAACCGAGGAAATTTCTCTATCGGATATTTCTGCTATCTAATTATCTGGAAAACTAAAAAAGTAAGTTAATTCACACGGAGTGTGAATTAAGTCATTAACAAGTTCGAACACGATGAGTTAAAATGAAGAAGGGAATACAGTAAGAATTTTGGAAAATTTGTATGAAGAAGGTTTTTCTTGATCTGCTTGCGTTAGTGTAAAGAAGAAAGATTTTCATTTGGGTTGTGCGCGGTGATAAGTTCTCGATATTTGAATGGTAAAAGAAGTCTTATTTTGAAATAAAACAGCATCTGTATCACAAACAATGTATTTGCTATTTAAACAAGGAAATGTGATTAGTAAGAATTCTGCTTTTACATTGATTTGTGAATCAGTTTCCAAATGTGATTGAGTTAACAGATAGTCTAGTAATTATGATCATCAAGATCATTTAATATTGATAGATGGCATATTGGTGGTTAGTGAGACTAGTATAGAAATTTGTTTAAGATTTATGTAATTTTATTGTCTTAGTTATTAAATCAGTTCATTATAATCTGTTTTATTTCTTTCGAATTCACGCTCGGTTGCCAAATATTCAAACACAGCTAAAAATCTGTACTAATATATTGTACTAAATACTTCTTAAAGAAAAATTAAATGCTAAATTAGAAAAATGTAATGAATAAAGCTACCTAATTTATATATGATACCTATATGGGACATGATGTACGCCGAAAAATACAATATTTGGGAAGGGGGGGGGTCACACATTTAAGATACGGATTTCGAAATACCATTTTATTTATGAAAAATAAAGAAAATCGAAACTAAAAACATGTTAATAAAGAATAATTGTCAATATGAAACTAAATAGGGAGAAGTAAACCATAGTGAACAGCTGTTAAAGAGTACTAACATCATCTTAACGCTGTTAGAAGTCACCAGAGGGAGTATAATATAATACACTGTTATTTCTATTACATATTCTCATATCAAAAACCTGTAACTTCCCATTCTAAAAATAACCGCATAATCTTTCTGTTCATGATGAAAATTTCTAAAAAATATTTCAGGCTCCAATAATTAAAGAAAAAGAGGTGGGGATGAGATTATGTGATTAAAATACATTATCTTTAATTCTGCTGAAATAAAATGCTAGAACGGAAAAGGTATCTAGTGATTTTATATATAAGAAAAAGTGTGATTCCTCCCATCCTCCAAAAATTTTCTGGCTTTGCTACTGGTCATCTATATCTTAGAGTGTTTACTTGATTAAAGACCGAAACAACGTCATTTACATCGGCTGTCCCCTTCAAGCAGCTGCTTGTCAGAGTTAGAAACCTGTCGGTCTAATATGCCATAGAGAAGACATGTGAGGGAGGCGAATCCTCGGGAGAAAGAAAACATCCGTATTCATTTTTGCTTGTTGAAAGGAAACAATCTCAATAGTTTTAGGTCACTTCCGCTACGAGTCCTGCATCCTGGCCTCGATATCCTACTTGCGAATTTGCATCCTCTCAACAGAATCTACATCTGGGCACATGAAAGGAAGGAAATGGCAAACGAGGAAATTTCTCTATCGAATATTTCTGCTATCTAATTATCTGGAAAACTAAAAAAGTAATATAGATCCATAAACTTTTCATTCACAATATAGAAATAATTTAGCTTACTTTCATCAGAAACAGGAAATAGCAGTCAGTGACATAGTGTGAGATGGTAATAAGGTTAAGAGACTGCGCAGTTGATGCTTCGACATTCTCGCCGATCATTGGTTGATTAAATAGTTATTGAGAGATCATTCATCTTGCATCTGTGAGAATGTCGAACTTGAGCAAAGGCCTGGATACTAACACGGGGCCTGAGGCGAATAGAAGAGGGGTTGAAAGCCGTTTCATCGTATTTTTATTAGAAATTATTCTCTCCAAAGGTTGCAATACTTCTAAAACTTTTCTTGCAAAATTTGTGTATTTTATGCATTTAATATTTTTTTGTTACGGTTATTTAAGTTAGTCGGGGGAGGGGAGACATCCACTCCTTTCCTCTTTTGAACCAACCTCGAACAGCGTAACCTCAGAGTCTCTCGAATGACCGCTGATATCAACTAAATATCGTGATTATATACTCTGGAAAGGAAGATAAAATAATTCAAGATATAAATTCAAATTCATTTGCTGTTCGAAATTGATTTTCAAACAATAAATTGTTATTAAGCGTTAAAATAAATAAATATCCCCTGAAGCAGCTGCTTACCACAGAGGTCTAATAGGAGCCTGTTAGTTTAATACGCCACAGTAGAAGGTCTGTGAGGATGACGGAACCTCAGCAGAAAAATAATACAAACACCCATGCCTTTTCCGGGGCTCGAATCCGGTCCCTTTCATCACTAACCAAGCGTGCTTACTACTCGGTTACGAAAAGCTCTATTGAACTTAACGTTCAAAACTATAAGAACTATAAGACTACTAATATATATAAACTATAAGAATTAGAAATAACGATTCAGGTTATTTTAAAGAGAAGTATATTTATCACAATAACGACTGCATTGGTTTCGATTTCAAATGTGTTTCAATTCAGGAAGTAGATCTGAATTACCTGTTACATGAGGATTAAATTAGATGGTAAAATGATGTGGAATGAACGCTAATCAGGTATGTATTAAAATTACTTCTATAAAACCAGGTATTTCTTATATTAGTGATTTTGTAGAGCTAACACTTTTAAAGTTAATTTGTAATTCCTGCAACATTCCACATATTTTAATTATGATTTATTGTCTTGGGGGTGGAGCTTATGATAAGTACATGAAACCTTCGCAATGTGTATAAAATCATGTTATCAGATGCATACCAAAAGAAAAAAAGAAGAAAATGTGTTAGAGAAAATTTCAATATTTTAGGCTTAATGTCATGAAAAGTATTGCATGCCTTCAGGGTATTCAAACATTGAGCCAAAACTGCAGTGCACAAAATATTGGTTTTCCAAAATACACAAGGCTATTTTAAAGCAATTTATTAAAGGAAGTATTGGTTAAAAAGGATACATTTGCTACCCATTACATATTTTTTGGCAAGTAAATTGTATAATATGGTCCCTTTTCAACAAAATATTTTGAATTTCCAATAATTTTTTACGTAATATCAAGGAATAGGTTGTAAATGGTTCTGAGGTTGACGAATTCTTCAGTATTTAATTTATTATATATTATATATTATTGTTGCAAGTTTTTGCCATTTTTCCGTTGGTTCATTATACGTCATTTTGTACAAACTGAAATATCTCCTTTAAATTAAAATTTGGCGGTTGCTTATATATTTTATAATTTCAAAAGTATTTATACAAATATATACATCCTACATACGAGCAATGTCTCGAGTGGGAGATGTCGGATTGATTACATTGTACATTATTGACAAAAATAATATAATTACAATGAATACATATTCTTGCAAACAAAGAAATATTTGTGTTCATGTCCGGATCTATGGAGGATGGGGTAAGAAGACCATACTCTCTCCCCTTTCAGAAAATTAGTAAGGATAACAGAATTTTTTAAAAAAAGCAAAAATTATTTAACTTATTTATATTTCCTGCATTTTTCAAAATTTCTTTTAAAGACCTGAAAAAAGGAGGGGGAAATGCTATACTGCATTGAAAATCGTCTCTTGCCCCTCCCCCTCCCTTTTTCTATCTTTCCCGCTCGATTGTGTTTCTTGCCCCCTCCCACTTGATTTTTTTTCTAGATCCGGGACTGTTAGTGTTAATATGTTTGTATATAAATGTGTACAGTATATTTTAAATGCTGAATAAACTTGATGAAACACTTTTAGTTTTTAGACAGGAAGCATGACGAAATGTACAGAAGCTTGCCTACAATAGATTGCAAGCAGAAAGAAACTTGTGAAAAAGAAACTATAAAACAGTTCATTACATCATCACTTTTGATTCAAATAGTTACAACCATCTTGAATCGGTTCAGAATATTGTATAATTTCTAATCAATGTTTTATTAAGAATTGTTTTGATGCAAAGCAATTAGAGAAAGTTGAGGCTAAGATGCAGAGCAGCATACATACCTATTGACCGTGAAATAATGATTCAGTCAACACATTTCTCCATGATTAATAATGAAAGTGAGAAACCTCCTCAAAAGTAATTTTATCTCAATATATTGCGGATGTCTGGGTAAAAACTATGCACTTAGCGCTTATTCTTACTTACCGCTTATTTCTTTTAAATAATGATGCAACGTAAAGAAATCTAAATCATTGTAAAGACACCCTCTATAACTTTCTAATAAAACTGAACATTATACTTAATATGAAATACGGCTTAATAAGAAAGTACTCTTTTGACGAATGTGTATATTAATGCCTTGAACTGTGGGAATGCTGTTCATTCTCTCGATTTTAGTAAAGCTTTCGATATAATGGATCACAATAAACTCTTTCGAAATTTGAAAATTATGGAATTCAAGAGACAGCGTTTACAACGTAAAGCCCTGAGCGGATAGCGAAAGTCCTATCCGTAACCGCACCCGCTTCCGCATCCGCAAAACTTTATCAGCATGCGCGTATATTACATATTTAATAACCGTCAAGATTTTGCAAATGCTTGCAAATTGATTTACGAAGGCCGTTCAAAATGTTCTTGACATGCACATGCAGACAAAAAACCATTACACTTACTTCAACAAAACTTTTACTGTCCTTCAAAGTATTCTCCTCCAGCATCTATGCAAAGTTGCAGATGTCTGCGCAATTCTGGAAATCTTGGTGATACTCCTGTTGGGGAATACTCCACAACTCTGAATGAACGCATTTTACAAGGTCTTGCACCCTTGAAATAGGCTTCTCAGGAAGTTCCCTTTTTTTTTTGGAAATAACCAAAAATCTCATGGTGCAAGATTGGATGAAAATGCAGGATTATGTAGCTGTTTGATTTTTTTCCGGCTCCAGATAAGTTGCTCCTTCATCTCCTTCATCTCCTTAACCATTTTGGACAAAATAATGTTGGTGTATTATTGGTCATGCATAGTCATTTTTTGAGGTGAGGTATCCACGGCTACAACTCCTTGGGAATTGAAAAAAAATGTGAACATTTTCTTCCTTGAGCGAAGTCTTGTCGGAGAATTTGGGGTGGGGCGGGGTTGTATTACCTCTGAGTGGCACCTTTTTGCACATAAATGGCTCTGCATATTAAAGGTCAGAAGGATCCTTAATATGCAGAGAAGGTTGGGGGAGAGGGATCCTACTGGAACAGCTGTTGCGAGAGAGATAGTAGCTACCCGTCAAAACCATCCGTGTGATCTTTAACGTGTACTGGATATGGCCGTTCCGCACACGGAACCACGGCTTAACTCTCCATCGAACGAACGGTGGCTTTTTCGAACCCATCGGTATCTCCTATACTGACCGTGGGCACGGCGGGAAGATTTGCGGAGATAAATCTCAGCGCTGGCCCATTTGGGGACGCGTTTCATCTCCCACAGACCAAACATAATTGTCATCTTTCTGGGAGTTGTATAGTAATAAAACTACGTCTCATTACATATGGCAATGTCTGTTAACCGTTGGGAGCCACTAGTTCCAACGGTTAACAGAGATTGCCATGTGCAAATAGATACTTGTTCAAACATTACCAGCATCTACTTGCACGAGTCGGCTCTAGCTCTATTTTTGCAGTTCTGTCAGTTTCTGGGGTACCCATTTGGCACAGATCTTTCGGAACTTGAAATGTTGATGAATATTTGCTTCCACACTGTCAATCGATACACTGACATCTAAACATATTATCTGAACAGTGAATTGTGGGTTCCATAATGAGTTCACGAACAGAGCTATGATACCTCCTTTGGTTGTGCACGAGGAAGGTCTTCGAACTCTGCCGTACCTTCCTGAATTTGCGCATCCATCCTGTAACAGCATCATATGAAGAGGCATGATTCCCATATACTTGTGATAAATCCGCACGAATGTTTTTCTCGTCGTTCCCAATCTACATTCTTATGAAAATGTAAAATCTTTAACATAATTAGTAGAATCCATAGTAACAACGCACAGATTTCGCAGACCGTACTGTACGTGCCGCCAGCGAAGAGGGATATGGTGAGTGGCCTTTTTTTTAACATGTAATGACAAGTTTAGACAAACTTGCAAACATGTTGTAGTTCATTAACTTCGGAGGAACGAGTGCGAATCTATAGACACGTGTCAAGAATTTTTTTGATGAGCTCAATATGTTTCCGAATGAAATAAATCACTCTAATGGTTTGTTAATGACTAATTAATAACTGAAAAAATATATTGTGAAAAATAAAAAGCCTCTTGTTCTTAAAAATATTTTTTACTAAATATGGACAAAAATTTACTTAATTATAATTTTGCAAATTCGTCGCAACTAATTTTTCTCCTTTAAATGCAGTTATCGACGATTATGGGAAGACACTCGTGTTCATTACTTAGTAACTCTCCTATAAAACTTCGTAATCTCCCCGATTGAAATTTCATTTGACTGATATTTAATTCCCTTTTTCTATCTAACACCCCATAACTTTTTTAATTTACATTCTTCTTTGCCAGGAAAAAAGATCGGATCTTTCGTATAGGATAAGATTTTTTTTAACTTGTGGCTTTATCCCAATGGATTTTTTCTCTTTTTTAGAGTGAGTATCATTGGTTTCAAATCACGTTTCTTTCAAAATTATCTCAAGTAGTTTTCTCACTCATGTCAGCCATCCATAATGCAATAATGTTTGTCATGTTTCTTCACAGCTTTTCAAATACGAGACATTATCCGCTATCTGCTTTAACATTTTTTAATTCGCTATCTGCTTTAACCTTTTTTTTTTATCCGCTAGCGATCAGCATTAAAGTTAATCTTCTATCCGCCGAGAACTTTCGAATGCGGATATCCACTCCGCGAAGGGCTCTACTTATACGTATGGTATTACCGAAGAAAGAGAACAATTATAAACCAAATTGCAAATGTATTAAGCAATGAAAGAGAGATAAATATTAGAGTCCCACAATATTCTATACTTGGACCCTTGTTGTTTCTCCTATATGTACGATATGACTGACAAATTTTAAAAATAAACTATTCCTTTATGCAGATGATACTGTTATTTTAGACAGCAACTGCGACTTAGATGCAGCGTTATAGGAATTACAAGAGGACTTAATTGATTGGTGAGATGGCTGAATTATAATTTAATATATATAAATAACCAGGGGCGTAGCGAAGGACTGTGGTTGAGAAGGACAGTCAACGAAAATTTTCCAACTGGGATATAAAACTTTGCCAACTGAGAAAATATGATCTTTACATAAACTTATATCACTATTGGGGACGCTCTGTGGGGAGCTATATTGGCAATTACCCAAACAACGTAATTTTATAATTTTCCCAAATGATCCAATTTTCGCCAATTCCTCAAGATTTTACCAACTTTCTAAGATTTTGCCAACTATCCTTAAGTTCACAAAACCAATCTCAATTCTCACAACTCTTCTAAATTTTACCAAGTGGCTTCGAATTTTGCTAATTACCCTATATTTTGTCATTTTACAATAATTTTACAGAAAAAATTCCCAATTTTTACATCTCACCTCAATTTTGCCAAGTCACTTCGAATTTTGCAAGTGCAAACTCTCCAAGATTTTGCCAACTTTCCTTAATTTCCAAAACCAATACCAATTTTCACAACTCGTCTGTATTTTACCAGGTGGCTTCGAATTTCGCCAACTGCCCTAGATTTTGCCAACTGACCATAATTTTAGGGAAAAAAATCCCAATTTTTAAATCTCCCCTGAATTTCGCCAAGTCACTTCGAATTTTGCCAATTTCCCAAAATTTTACCATTGTCCTGATTTTGTCAATTCCCTAAGATTTTGCCAACTCTCCTTAATTTCACAAAACAAAATCCTAATTTTCCCAACTAACTTGTGTTTTACCAAGTGGCTTCGAATTTTACCACCACTTAATTTTACGAAAAAGAAAATTCCAATTTTGAGAATTCACTTGGATTTTACAAAGACATTTCGAATTTTTAAAACGATTAACTTTGAGGGGGGAGCTTCCCCCCATCCCCACTCATAGCAACACCCCTGTAAATGACGATGAAAATTAAAATGAATGATCAATCCTTATCCGGATACTTTGAATACATCCAATCATGTAATTAGGATATATAAGAAATTTCATTTATAAATCTAATATTACAAAAAAAATAGTGCTTGTGATTGCAATAACATTTATTTGGTAGATCATTTTAATATCTTCGTTATCTTATCTTATCTCTCTCAATAAGCATAGTTTCTTTAAACATCTCACTAACTATTTTCTCTCCATAGGTAGTTGGAATGTCAGGACTTTGCACAGAGATTATTTTCTTGGTGTCCTCACACAAGAATTCCACCATTATAATTTAGATATTCTCGGCAAGAGACCAGATGGACAGATAAAGGTCAGATTCTTAAAAATAATCTTAAATTTCTCTTTTCAGGGAGGGAAGATAATAAGCATCACCAAAGCGTGGATCTGCTTCTCAGCAGACACGCTAGTGATGGTCTTCTAGGATTAATGAAAGGTTTCTTACAGCAAAATATCAGACAAGCATTAGAGACTTGAATGCTATCTGCTGTTATGCCCCCACTGAGGATGCCGATGAGGATGAGAAGGATAGGTTTTACGGACCACTTCAGAATATTTTGAATTCTGTCAAGAAAGGAGATATTACCCTTGTTATAGGTAACTTCAATGCCAAAGTTGGTACTGACTCTAACCTTGGGGAGGGGTGATAGAGCCTTTTGGTATTGGCAGCTGCAATGGCAGGGCAACGTCTCCTACAGGTAAGTAAACTCAATGGTTTCGGAATAACTAACACTTATTACAAACATGTGCAGATGATTTGACCTTGTTGGCTAATGATGTTGACGAGATGACTTCTTTCACTAGTGCTGTTGGTGAGACTGTAATAGAGTTGGTTTGGTGACAAACAGAGATAAAAGTAAAGTGATGAAAATTGGTCAGGCAGGCTCTGGGTCAATTAATCTGAATTGCTGCACTCTTGAGAAGGTGTCTCAGTTTAATTATCTTATTAGCTATGTAACAATACTGGTAAAGTGTGTCATGAGATTAATACTCCTATTATAAAATTCACAAATTTAAAATCACAATTATAAAATTACGCGGAGAGATTGCTGCCGGGACTTTTAAGAATCTATGGAGAGCGTGGAAAAATAGGAGTATACATCAGACTAAAATTAGACTGTTTAATAGTTTGTTTCTCTCTAGGGTTAGTTATGGTAAAGAAACGTGGACGCTTTGTAAACAGAAACTTGATGCTTTTGATTCTAGATGCCTACGCAGTATCTTGGGCATTAGGTGGTTTGACTTCGTAAGTAATGTTGAGGTTAAGCAAAGGAGTGAGCAATCTCCTTTAAACAGCATATTATGCAGAGAGAGACTCCATTGGTTTGGCCATGTTGCCTGTATGGATAATTATAGATTAGCGAAAAGGGTTATGAACAATGTGCCTAAAGGCCTCAGAAAGAGGGGGGAGACCTAGGATGCGGTGGGCAGACAGTGTCAAACAGGACCTTGTTAGAATTGGTGTGCAGTGGCCAGATTGCAGCAGAAGGTAGCTTAGGAAGATATGCTTGAAGAACAAATTTGGACCTTCGTAGTCTATGGCTGCTTGAGGATGATGATGATTATTCTAACTGTCCATGGACTAATCATGTTGTGGAACTATGTGAACGTTTCGGATATCGTGTTACAAAAACTTACAAATTGCAGTTCTTAGTTGATACCGACGTTTGTCTTATGGTTTAAGGCAGTTTTTTAATCTCTAATTCGATATCGAATTACAAACTACAGGACTATTGGCTTTACTAACATTTTGAAACAATTGCAATGATCAACTGAGAAAAATATAATTCCATACAGGCTTAGAGGTACTCCCCATTCGGTGGCCGAATAAGTAGTGTGCTTGACTAGTGATCAAAGGGGCCTGGGCTCGAGCTCCGAGTAAGGCTTGGGTGTTTCTTTCTTTGTAGTATTTTATTTTTGCTGAGGTCTCTCCTTCCTCACAGACCTACTCTATGGAGTGTAAACTGACAGCCTTATGTCTGACCTCTGTGGCAAGCATCTACTTCCCCGGAAAGTTTTTTACAGATGCTCATTCAAACGCAACGATTGATTTTAGTACAATTGAAAATCCCTTTAGATATGACTCTATTCTGTACAGCATTTTTAAGGACACTAATAAAGACCGATGTTTCTTGATAAGAATACCAGACATCAAACAATAATTTATTTCGCATTCCAAGCCTTCTTAAAATTTAAGGTAACATTCTTCAATATTATAAAGTGGCTGAAATCTTTAACTAGTCAAAAAAAGGTTAAAAATCATTTAAACGATTCTCTCTTACTGTTTGTATACTTCATCATTTCCGTGTTTGTATCTTTTGTAATTTTTTCCTAACATGCTTATTTCGGTTTGTGCGTAATTAGTATTAATTTTCTGAGTTTAATGGTGAAATATTTCCAATCGTTAAGTTTACTGTCATATGACATATTGACCTTTCAGATGCCTGTCAGAATACTTTATGTATGATACATAATGCTCACCATATTTTCTGCAGATAAGCTATTAGCTCTGGGAGTCCAATCAGGGGCGTAGCAATGGAGGAGATGGGGGGGGGGGGGGGAATGCTCCTCCAATTAAATCGGAGTTGGCAAAATTCGAAACGTATTTGTAAAATCATGGTTGTTGTGAAAAATTAGATCTTTTATGATGAAGGCATGGTTCCTAAGGATTTTATACCAGAAATGGTAGCTAGGTAGTCACTGGAAGGAGAGCTATGCATCAATCTCCTGTGATGATGCATAGAACCGACCAGGCCTAGCACCTAATTGCCTAGCACATCGTGGTGCAGACCGTTTGTAAATTTCAAAAGAGATACTCTCTTGCGGAAGTGAACGGAAGCGGAGACCTGCCAGATTAGTGTGGCCTACTGATCTGGACAACTATGGCTATTTTTCTTTTTTTTTTCTACCCTGCTGAGGAGTAGTCAACCACACAGGGTCCTGGTGCTGACCATATAAACCCACTGGACTGCACAGATATATGGTTCTGAGCTTGATTATGGATCCTGATTTTGCTGCACTGGTGGGCTTCTGTGGAGGGAAAGTCTTCCGCTGTTTTCTGTTTGTTTGTGGGTTGACAGCCCCAAGTGAATAGATTCACAGGATATGTTTATCAGCTGGTGGATAATCCTGAGCAGAGGTCATCGCAGGCACCTGAACCCTTTGCTTCTATTGGCATCGTCAAATTCTACATTGGAGGAAGTCTTCCAGTGTAGATGGCTTCAGCATTTAGTGGTAGGGGAACGGGTCTTTGCCCCATGTCTGCGATTAGGGGGCATTTTGATATTGTCGGCATTCCCTCTCTCAATAAACATAGTTTCTTTAAAAATCCTACTATTCAGTTTCTCTCTACAGGGACGTGGAACATGAGGATATTATATAGAGTTTATTCTTTTGATGTCTTCAAGCAGGAATTCCAGCGTTATAACCTATATATTCTAGGCTTGTAAGAGACCAGATGGACAGGTAAAGGTGAGTTACTTAAAAATAACTTTAAAATTCTCTTTACAGGGAGGGAGGATGGAAAGCATCACCAAGGTGTAGGTCTGCTGCTCAGCAGACATGCTAGTGATGCTCTTCTAGGATATGAGTGCATTAATGAAAGGTTTCTTACAGCAAAATTTCAGACAAGTGTTAAATATTTGAAGGTTATCTGCTTTTATGCCCCCACTGAGGATGCCGATGAGGATGAGAAGGATCGGTTTTATGAACAACTTCAGGATATTTTGGATTCTGTCAAGAAAGGAGATATTACCTTTTTTCTAGGTGACTTCAATACCAAAGTTGGTACTGACTCTGACCTTTGGGGAGGGGTGATAGGCCCTTTTGATATTGGTAGCTGCCATGGCAAAGGGCAACGTCTCCTACAGGTAAGTAAACTCAATGGATTCAGAATAACTAACACTTATTACAAACACCGCGACATACATAAGTACACATGGGTTTCACCCGATGGTCTGCATAAGAATATGATTGATTATATATTAATTAACAGCAAATGGGCTAGTTCTGTTATGAATACCAGGTCATATAGGGGAGCTGAAATTGGATCTGACCGTTACCTTGTTAAAAGTGCGTTGCAACTTATATTTAAAAAGTGTTGTGCTAGGGTTAAAAAATTTACTTCTAATACTGAAGCTCTGAAGGACCCAGTTATATCCAAAGCTTACCATGATAGGTTACTTAGTCATTATGACAGTCACTGTATGCTTACTACTGAAGTTGAGGAAGAATGGGACCATTTTAAACAGGATTTTTTGGACACTAACGGTATTCTACTAAGAAGAAAGAAGAAGAGAAGGCAGAATTATTTGAGTTAATAAGGCACTTGAGATTATTTCAGAAAGAAAGAACTGCAGGAATGTCCTTAATAAATATCCTACAAGTCCTAATAGAAAGCACTACAGAGAACTTAATAAACGTGTAAAGGATCAGTTAGCTGCTGATAAGAATCTTTGGCTTGATGGCTTGGCTGGCAAAGCCGAGGAAGCAGTTAGACAGCACAACAGCAGAGAGCTGTACCAGATAGTTAATGTTTTGTGTGGCAGAAAACGAACAGGTGTACAGGGATTGAAGGATAAACAAGGTAAGGTTATAGAAGATGAGGACTCTGTCATGGCTAGGTGGGATGAGCATTTCAGTGATGTTCTAAACAATGTGGTTAGTTCTACTTTTTTTTGTTGGCAATGGTGATAGATGCATTGGTAGCTTTAATGTTAGCCCTATAACACAATCTCGAATTATTTTGGCTATTTCTAAAATTAAACTTCATAAATCCCCAGGAGTAGATGAAATTACTACTGAAATGCTTAAGCTGGGAATGTTTCGGTTACCACTTGGATGACTGAAATTCTGAATATCTTTTATGATAATGATTACTAAGGATTTTACCAGATATATTAGTATCCCTATTTTTTAAAAATGTGATCGCAGTTCTTGTGATAACTATAGGGGTATCAGCCTACTCTCTGTTCTAGAGAAAGTTCTTTGCATGTTTGTGTTTAATAGAATTAAGAATCTGGTTGATAGTCAATTGCGTGATGAGCAATGTGGATTCAGAAGTGGTAGGGGATGTGTGGATCAGATATTTTCATTTAGGCAGATTCTTGAGAAATGTTTAGAGTTTTCAGAAACCTTTGGTTGCTAGCTTTGTTGATTTCAAAAAGGCTTTCCACTCTGTTGATCGTCAAAATCTGTGGTTGATTGTGAGATCATATGGTATACCAGACAAGTTAGTTAACATAATGAAAGCTCTCTATAATAACACTGAGTCGTGTGTGAGAGTTGGTAAGACTTGTAGCAATTGGTTTAGCATTACTTCTGGTGTTCGACAAGGGTGTATTATTATGTTATGCAAAATTCACTTCAAGGAAAAGTTTTTGGCCTTAAATGGATTGGAGATACGAACATTTCTCATTTAGATTATGCTGATGATTTAACCCTTTTTGGCAAATGATGTTGTTGAGATTCGATTGTTCTTTCATTCGAGCTGCTGATGAAACTGGTAGTAGAGTAGGTTTGGTTATAAACAGAGAGAAAACTAAAGTAATGAAAATTGGTCAGGCAGGCTGTGATTCAGTTAATCTGAATGGTTGCAGTCTTGAGCAGGTGTCACAGTTTAATTATCTTGGGAGCTATGTAACAGATACTGGTGATGTGCGGCATGAGATTAACAGACGAATAGGGATTGCTGTCGGGACTTTTAAGAATCTATGGAGAGTGTGGAGAAATCGGCGTATACACCTAAAGACTAAAATTAGACTGTATGATAGTTTGGTTCTTTCTGGGGTTCGTTACGGTATGAAACTTTGATGCTTTGTAAACAAGATAACAGGAAACTAGATGCTTTTAATTTTAATACTTACGCAGTATCTTGGGCATTAGGTGGTTCAACTTTGTAACTAACGATGAGGTTAGGCAAAGGAGTTGGCAACCTCCTTTAAGCAGCATATTGTGCAGAGAGAGACTCCGTTTGTTTTGCCATGTTGCCCGTATGAATAATTATAGATTGGCGAATAGGGTTATGAACAGTGTGCGTAAAGGCCTCAGAAAGAGGGAGAGACCTAGGATGCGGTGGGAAGACAATGTCAAACAGGACCTTATTAGAATTGGTGTGCAGTGGCCAGATGCAGTAGATGTAGCTCAGGACAGACTTGCTTGGAGAACTAAATTGTACGGTCTGGTTGGACCTCCGTAGCCCATGGCTGCTTGAGGATGATGATGATGTTTCAACTACTAGGATTCAAATTTAAAAATGTATAAATGAACGAAAAAGCTTAGTCGGAAATAGGAGCTCTCATAACATTGCTCACTCTTATTTCTCGAACATAGGGAACACGAGTGCATGATATATTAATCTTAAAACTTTAGTTTATATCAGGGACATCAAAACAGCTGTCTACTGCTTAAGAAATATATTCTGTCTCCGATGAAAAATTCTGAAATGTACAAAAACAGAAGTGTGTTTTCAAAATCGAAATATGAAAAATAAAGGGTGAAAATTGCAAAATGTTAACTATCTATAATTGGATCATTAACTATGGTTTTTGCAATCAAGTTAATATTTTTGGCTTTTTTACTCTTTACTGATAACACGTTTAGTCAACATTAAAAACATAATAATGCTTTTGCACAGTGGTTCAATATATTAAATTTAAAATATTAAATTCATGCTAAATTGAATGACAATAAAATTAATTCTCTATCAGTTCTTCGAGTTTCTGACAAGTGGAAATATACAAGATTTTTTGAGTTTCTGACAAGATGTCTCTTTTGATTACTTTTGAGTGACTTGCCAGTCATTAGTAATCACAATGGCCTTTACGTTTCAGCGTACGAGAGGTGGTGAGGGAGGTCTCAATTTGTAGATCGTCAGTCTAGGATTTTGACTTTCCCATTCTTGAGTCTCGACTGTCCCAGCATTGAGATTTATTTCATTAACCCACACCTTCCTTCGATGAGAAAGAGGACACCTTTGGGCTTGGCCATCCGCTGCATCCTCCTCCTCCTCATCATCCTCAAGCAGCCATGGGCTACGGAGGTCCAACCAGACCGTACAATTTAGTTCTCCAAGCAAGTCTGTCCTGAGCTACATCTACTGCATCTAACCACTGCATACCAATTCTAATAAGGTCCTATTTGACATTGTCTGCCCACCGCATCCTAGGTCTCCCCCTCTTTCTGAGGCCTTTACGCACACTGTTCATAACCCTATTCGCCAATCTATAATTATTCATACGGGCAACAGGGCAAAACAAACGGAGACGCTCTCTGCACAATATGCTGCTTAAAGGAGGTTGCCAACTCCTTTGCCTAACCTCATCATTAGTTACAAAGTTGAACCACCTAATGCCCAAGATACTGCGTAAGCATTTAAAATCAAAAGCATCTAGTTTCCTGTTATCTTGTTTACAAAGCATCAAAGTTTCACTACCGTAACGAACCCCAGAAAGAACCAAACTATCATACAGTCTAATTTTAGTCTTTAGGTGTATACGCCGATTTCTCCACACTCTCCATAGATTCTTAAAAGTCCCGACAGCAATCCCTATTCGTCTGTTAATCTCATGCCGCACATCACCAGTATCTGTTACATAGCTCCCAAGATAATTAAACTGTGACACCTGCTCAAGACTGCAACCATTCATATTAACTGAATCACAGCCTGCCTTACCAATTTTCATCACTTTAGTTTTCTCTCTGTTTATAACCAAACCTACTCTACTACCAGTTTCATCAACAGCTCGAATGAAAGAACAATCGAATCTCAACAACATCATTTGCCAAAAAGGTTTAAATCATCAGCATAATCTAAATGAGAAATGTTCGTATCTCCAGTCCATTTAAGGCCAAAATCTTTTCCTTGAAGTGAATTTTCCATAACATAATAATACACCTTTGTCGAACACCAGAAGTAATGCTAAACCAATTGCTACAAGTCTTACCAACTCTTACACACGACTCAGTATTATTATAGAGAGCTTTCATTATGTTAACTAACTTGTCTGGTATACCATATGATCTCACAATCAACCACAGATTTTGACGATCAACAGAGTGGAAAGCCTTTTTGAAATCAACAAAGCTTGCTAGCTTTGTTGATTTCAAAAAGGTTTCTGAAACTCTAAACATTTCTCAAGAATCTGCCTAAGTGAAAATATCTGATCCACACATCCCCTACCACTTCTGAATCCACATTGCTCATCACGCAATTGACTATCAACCAGATTCTTAGTTCTATTAAACACAAACATGCAAAGAACTTTCTCTGGAACAGAGAGTAGGCTGATACCCCTATAGTTATCACAAGAACTGCGATCACATTTTTAAAAAATAGGGATAATAATAGCTCTGGTAAAATCCTTAGGAATCATTATTATAAAAGATATTCAAAATTTCAGTCATCCAAGTGGTAACCGAAACATTCCCAGCTCTAAGCATTTCAGTAGTAATTTCATCTACTCCTGGGGATTTATGAAGTTTAATTTTAGAAATAGCCAAAATAATTTGAGATTGTGTTATAGGGCAATTTGTGATTGTGTTAAAGCACCAATGAATCTATCACCATTGGAAACAATAGGAGTAGAACTAACCACATTGTTTAGAACATCACTGAAATGCTCATCCCACCTAGCCATGACAGAGTCCTCACCTTCTATAACCTTACCTTGTTTATCCTTCAATCCCTGTACATCTGTTCGTTTTCTACCACACAAAACATTAGCTATCTGGTACAGCTCTCTGCTGTTGTGCTGTCTAACTGCTTCCTCGGCTTTGCCAGCCAAGCCATCAAGCCAAAGATTCTTATCAGCAGCTAACTGATCCTTTACACGTTTATTAAGTTCTCTGTAGTGCTTTCTATTAGGACTCCTGCAGTTCTTTCTTTCTGAAATAAACTCAAGTGCCTTATTAACTCAAATAATTCTGCCCTCTCTTCTTCTTTCTTCTTAAAATAATACCGTTAGTGTCCAAAAAATCCTGTTTAAAATGGTCCCATTCTTCCTCAACTTCAGTAGTAAGCATACAGTGACTGTCATAATGACTAAGTAACCTATCATGGTAAGCTTTGGATATAACTGGGTCCTTCAGAGCTTCAGTATTAGAAGTAAATTTTTTAACCCTAGCACAACACTTATTAAATATAAGTTGCAAAACACTTTTAACAAGGTAACGGTCAGATCCAATTTCAGCTCCCCTATATGACCTGGTATTCATAACAGAACTAGTCCATTTGCTGTTAATTAATATATAATCAATCATATTCTTATGCAGCCCATCTGGTGAAACCCATGTGAACTTAGGTATGTCGCGATGTTTGTAATAAGTGTTAGTTATTCTGAATCCATTGAATTTACTTACCTGTAGGAGACTTTGCCCATTGCCATTGCAGCTACCAATACCAAAAGGCCCTATTACTCCTCCCGAAAGCATGAGACTTTAAATCGTGATCCTAAAAAAACTTATTCCGTGCCAAGGGCTCAGTAGAATCAAACTCTATGTACGTTGAACGACACACTGGATGATGTTAACGGGAGATTTCCGTCTGTCTCATAACAATTGTCCAGTGGATCCACTTCCTTTACTGAACTCTGAGCCTTTGGGCCGTTATCTTCTTGAGTTTTAGCCTGCTGTATGCACGAAAATGCTGCTCAGTTGTAAAACAATCTAAATCTGGCGTAGCAATGGCAGCGAATGGTTTGGGAGGAAAGCGAAACCCTAGCAGAAAGAAAATGTTCATGACTTTTATCCGGGTCTTGAATTCAGGTACTTAAGATTAGTAAACAAACAGGCTAAACAGTCGGCCACCGGAACGCCGATGAACAAATAGTTTCTTAAATGACGGGCAGATTGCACTCTCAATGCCAGCTCCCCTCGTTACTAGACTATACATATAATATTAATATTTGATTTAAAAAGTACAGAACTACTTTCACTCAACGAATAGGAAACATCAGGCATGGGAACGGCGTTCCAGTTCATTGATTCGGGAACTTCGAATACCTGCATGGTGTTCCGATTTAGTTGCATCACATTCCGTTTTAGATCATCAAATTTTGTTAATTGCTTCCTCTACTCGAAGATACACGCTTCGGACACTAATTTAATATATTATAAGTGCAAAGGTATTAGCGATCCTGGTAGTGTGAACATAAATAATGCATCAATATTCAGTAAAAATGAACACTCACTTGAAAAAAATATTTTACATAATTGTAATGTAGGATGAGATGACGCATTATTCGCTGTGGGATAATGGGTCAACAGGTTCATTTTCGAGCCAAAACGGAGAGTTGGCTGTTGAGCAAAATTTGTGAGAAAGCGTCTCTCAGCGTAGCAGCAGGTGGCGCTTAGAGGTGTAAAGAGCGGATTCTGAAACGAGGCGCTCACTTTGCTAACAAATAAGTTGTACAACACCGAACTCTTTTAAAGAGAGAAAGAGGTCTGTATACAGGCACGTACCCAGGATTTAGTTTCAGGGGTTTTAGAATTTAGTTTCGGGAGGGGTGGTGGTCTGAGAATAAGTCGAGACTTGAGTAAGGTTTCCCAATTACTAATATATTCCACCGGACATGAAAGGTTAAAATGATATTCTCTTGTATATGGAATAAAAATTTACAGTTCATTTTAAATCTATTTTGAGTGTCAGACATGTAATGTAAGGGGCTATAATAAAATTTTGCAAAGAGCACTGTTTTGGATTTCAAAGCAAGTAGGCAAATTTGAGATTTCGTATAAGATGACCGGATTTTCTTACGCGGGGGGGGGGAGCAGTATAAATAAGTATTAAAAATAATATGATTTCAATTGTAATAATGTTAGGTAAGAATCAAACATTTTCTTCAGGGAAATGCGGCGAAGTTATTTTAACATAAAAATGCTAAAAGTGGAAATCGCAAAACCAAGAAGTTACCAGGAAGTAGAGATGTGTAAATTGTAGGAGGCAATCGGCCATTGGAGATATACAAATGATCAAAGTTCCGCAGTGAATGAACTCGTGACGCCCAGCTGAGCTGTGGATAAATACCTGGCACCCAAGAGTTCATATCATAGCATGACTGACAGTGAGATTGGAGTAAATGCTACAAAAATGTGCGGAACATGCCTTGAATACGTCAATGGTAACCCTTATGCGCAATTGATGCCTTCTGAGAGGGAGCCAATCGTTATGTGAGAGCTTCGATTGAGCCTTCCAGCGATCGCCACACTCTTGGGGTGCATTATGACCACAGTGCAACAGTGCATCTCACGCAACATCATGGAGCACCAAATGACATGAACGACAGGTACGGGACCAGCACGCCACACCACAGAATGTGAAGATCGCATGCTCCGTATGAAGGCCGTTCATGACCTTTTCACCACAGCTACTGTGCTTCAGAATGATTTGCGGACCACTACATATACCGTGGTCTCCAAGCAAACCATTAGACAAAGTTTGCATGACGCAGGAATGAGGGCGAGACATCCAATCCAGCAAGCGATGCAATATTGGAATGGAGAAAAGTGTTGTTCACAGACGAGTCCAGATTCTGTTTCGACATGCCAGATTGCCGTTTATACGCATGTCATCAGCGTATTCAACGACATGAAGGAAGCCTATTACATTAGCTGCCATACGGTTCAACACTGTGGTATAATGGTACAGGGTGGCATAACAAATGGCGGCCGAACACCTCTGCTCCATGTTTCTACATGCTAATGGCGATACGTTACATCGATGACATCGTTAATACTGTGGCATGACCTTTCCTTACCATCATGCCTGGACTGATCCTGCAGCATGACAACGCCATCATACACACTGCATGTGCAACGATTGACAGTCTCCTAGGTGTGGACATTCTCCCATGGCCGCCATACTACTTATTGGTCGCTAGCTCCCTCCGGCGGCGAACCTGGTACAGTTGCGTGCCCAGTTGGATGCTGTTTGCAACGCCACATCTCAGGACACCATTTACCATCTAACTGATGGAATGTCGAAACGTCTGTAGACTTCTATAACCGCCTGAGATGGGCCTACTATGTACTGATTAATCTGCAATAAACGCATGTATCTTGCGTTCTCATTTTCCGTTTTTTGATTATTTTTACATCTATCCTTATAGCTTCCCCGCTGTCAGTTTCGGGCGTATACATCACTTCCTTAGCGTTGTTGCGATTTCCACTTTGAGCAGTGTTTATTTCCACACATCCCGGAACTAGTAAAACAGGAGTGTTACAAGGGTTGATATCAGATCTCCAGGTGAGATTTCATCCCCTCTCTCCTGTGTTTCGCAATCTGAACAAATATAATTTACTCTCTGGATAAATAAAAAAAAATAAAAATAAATACCCCCTCAAGCAGCTGCTTGCCACAGAGGTCTGACAGGAGCCTGTCAGTTTATATGCCATAGTAGAAGGTCTGAGAGGATGGCAGGACCTCAGCAGAAAAACGACACATACATCCATGCCTTACCTGGGTCTCGAACCCAGGTCCCTTAGATCAGAGTGATCCCCTAAATCAAATTGATATATAAAATCTTACCTAGACTTTAGCATGCAAGTCGAATGCGTGCTTCAAATTCAGGGTTGAAATTCGAATCAATCCCACAGTGAATCCTCCACCTCAACCAAAGGTTCCCTTTGATAGCAAAGCATAATAGGAAGATTTTCTTTCATTAACAAAAGTGATGTTTTCTCGAGATCTGCTCAGCAGCTAAACATAACAGCCAAATGAAAAGTAGATGTTATTGGTTCTCCCTCCTTCTGAGTCTACTGCTGAACGAAGTCGATTAGCTTGATACCTTAATGACGCTGAGTCACAAATGAAAGCTTTCGGCTTCTCCTCTTGTGTTGGCAAACGACGGGGATTACCTTGACACCGAAACGTCAGTGAAGGACAAGCTCTCTTCTGCCACATCTTATGGTTCGGGAGATTATCTAAATCCTCTAATCGGTCTTTCCCTTCCTTGTTACTAGCTCATCTTTTGTGTTTACTCTCCCAGAACGAAAAAAATGGAAATCCGAAAAGTAACTCTGCATCTCGAATTTCTCAGGGACAGTAGACGATTGCTGTTTTGAATATCATTCAATGTTAAAAAGTCTTAAGCTTAGAGAATTGGTTCAAAATGGCGTCATCTGAAGTAATTTCATTATCACCCCAGCAGTGGACTTTAGTATTTTCTTTGTCCTTGCATTGCATTAAGAGAAGAAGATTTTCATCTCGGGCTTCTCTTATCCAAAGCTTCTTTTCAACAACTTGTATATATTAACCCTTGTAATATTAAGTAGCAGCTTTGTTTTTCTATCAAAGAAATATATAATTAATAAATTAAAACATCCACAAAGTACATAGGCGAAAAACTCATAAATTATCGAGATTAACATTAAAAAATATCCCGCTAGGTAGCTTATTAGTTGTGTTGTCTTTTCTACTGATGTCTCGCCATCCTCACAGACATTCTACTATGGCATATTAAACTGATAGTATCCTGTCAGACCTCTGTGGCAAGCAGCTGCTTGAGGGAATATTTTTTTTATTTAATTATAAATGGGGACTCTCAGATTAAAGCATAAACCAAAATAATAAATGTTTGAAAAAATTTTGAGAAATCTCTAAAATTATTAGCAATAATTGGAATCTGTCCAACACTTACAAGGTAATTTCCGCAACATAACCATTTCTGGGCTAAAGCTATGAGGTTAGAGGAATCTATATCACGTGAGATCAATAGGAAATTCAAAATTCTGGGCTCTTAAGTTTCAAAGTTTTCTTTAAATTTTTGGAAATATTTCTTCTAAAGAACTAATATTCTAAATTTATAAAGGCATTTAAGTATTTAACGATTTACGAAAGTTGGGTCATTTAACAGCTCATTTGAAGATCCTAGAAAAATTTCTCTAAATATTGTAGAGCAGTAATGTAACAGCAGATCCAACTCTGTATTTGAGCTTCATAAAAGAGCCTCACCCGCAAAACACAGTTCTTCTATTTATACTTTCAAACTCCAAAATTCAATTATGAATGAATGAGAAGCGTGTTGATTTCACAGTTTCAGAATCATTCGCTGTCAAATTCTGATTTATAGGACGTTATTGAAATTATTTGTTTTTCAAACAGCAATGAAAAAAACTCTGATATCAAGTAAATTTTGAAATTTTCAACTTAAAACTAAAATTTGATTAGGACTTCTGAATATTAATTTAGGCGCAAAATTTTCATTTTCCGAATGTTCTACCGGGAAAAAGGGGTTCATTCGGCCTGTTCTCATTTCCGGTCATTTCGGTTATTTCCAAAATAAAAAAGGAAAAACTGCAGATGACGCTTGCAGCACGCGTAAAAACTCGTTTTCATTTCGGGATAATGAAGAAACATATTTTTGCTCTCTGTGCTGTGTCAAGATAACAACGTACAACAACTCTGAGTCACAAACAGAGGACGATGATTTTCCACTTACCTCAGCTTTCTACACCATTTCACGTCCATCTCTTTAAGGTGCGAGACACTCTCTTCTTCGGATCCACTTTCCTGCCCAACCGTCACGTGATTCGTCATCGATTGCAAATTATCTTTAGCGTCTGCGACCAGATCACTTTCCGCCAATTCGAAACACGTTGTTTCTTGCAGCCACATGATTGCGACTCCTACGTTACCTGTGTAGCGTGTGGTTCTTCGTCGCTGTCAAGAACTCTCTTGTGCCGTGAGACTAATCATGGAATTGTACTCCTCGCTCCTAGCAACGACCATTCATGCAAAGTATTTTTAAAGGCTAGCCTAATTTTGCGTCACTTGCGAAATGGCGAAAGAAGCACTGCAGACCATTCGACAAGCAACTGATTACGGATGCGACCAATGGCAGCAAGGTCAGCTCTTAGTTCCGGATGTTGCTGATAATGCTTTCCTGATGCGCGGAAATGTAATGGCAATTATGACGTAGTTCATGTCGTAATCTTGCTGTTCATAATACATCATAATTCAAGTGGGTTTAGATCTGAAAGTTAAATTCTAATTCACACGTTTTTAATCCCAAAGTAATCTCTATAATTTATTGCTTCTTAAATTTAAATCCAATTGCTTTACAACAATAATATCCACGGAATTTTGATTTTCGCCACACTAAATTATTTTATAAATAATTCATTTAGAATAATGGCTAACGCTTTTGAACTCCTTTCGTTCTCAAATTGAAATCTAGACAAGGTAAGGGCCATTTCCTTTACTTTTGCCTGAGTGTTTTTGTTTTGAGTATGGGACATGAAGACCTGTTTAAAGTAGTTTGCATTTCGATTACAGCGCCTAAAATGTCTCAACATTTTTGGAAAACTGATTCTGATATTTTTCACTTTTGCCGCTGATTTAGCAAAATTCAGTGTGAGAGAATTAACAAGAAAAGACAGCTACACTTGCTGTGTGGGGACACATGAAATGGGGGTCGAGGCAATGCATATTACTTGTGGAGTTCAAGCTTAGAGCCAATTTTTGATTGGACAGAAAGTGAAACAGAGGTGTGACATATATTGCGAGAAAGTAATCAATTTTTTGACGTCTTTACAAATGAATGGGCAGGCAGACAACAACTGCCTCAGGACTGCCAAACTAAGAAGTTCTCAACCTCCAAGACTGGAGATCAAATCAACTGAAAATGTTTGTTGGGCCAAATGAGGGACTAAGCAAAGAAGCAAAAGGCTAACATTTCTCGTGTTAGCTTTTGCATGATAAGGATGACAAATTTACTTGTCTTCAAAGTGTTAAGATAAGCTGTTAATAAACATTTAAACTGAAGTGTGGTTAATTCATTTAAAGTATTCGATGGCAATGAATTAGCATTTTTAGTCCAAGGAAGCAAAATGCGGATGCATAATTAATTTTTTTTACAATTTAAATGCCATATTAATTTAAATGCCATTCAGAAAGTGCTGACTTTTATGTTCCTGAAAACCAAGTGTTGAGTTAATGAAGATCGAAAACCATTGTCAACAGATTGAAACTTTTTTTAAATAATACTGGTCAAATAGGATGTTTTTAATGAAATTTTGGAATGCTGAATTAAAATATGGCTGTGAAAAATCTGAAGCACCTACATTTTTTTTAAATTACGGATTGATGTATTTCAAATTTCAATGAATACGCATATCTGGTAAATGAAAATAAATGTGACTATTTTATTAAATCGCAACTTAAAACCCATTAATAAATTACATGATTTGATTATAGTGAAAAAAATGAGAAACATCATAGATATACACCACTGAATATAAAGTAATAAATGAAATAATATTGAAACTCAAAATAAGAAAACATGGGTGAGGATCTTTTATACTTACAAGAAGTTCATTTTTGTCTTTTATGTGATGAGGTATCTTCCTTCTGGAAGAATCAGCAGTAGTCAACCATCATTGCTTGGTATCTTTCCTCCATGGTTAGCATATCCTCGTGAAATCTTTCCCCTTGCTCATCACTGACAGCTCTTAAATTCTTGGTACAGAAGTCGAGATGCGAGTTCAAGAAATGGATCTTCAAAGACATTCTTCAGCCAAGATTTTCATAGCTGTTGAAAATATCTTTAATGAGCTGATGGTAGTTTTCCTCTTTGAGATTCCCCAGAAAAGCCTGGACCACAGACGTGAAGGAATTCCATGCAGAGCTCTCCTTCATATTCAGTTTTTCTTCGAAGATAGTAACATTCAGTAGCTTCTTGATCTGAAGAACAACAAAGATACATTCTTTGTGTTTGGCATCACTTAGTTTTGGAAAAGTTTCCTTCAAATCCAAAAGCCTTTACCAGCTTTGTCCATAACAAAGTTTTTCATAAGCCCCAGTTTGATGTGTAGTGTGGGAGCAGAACATCAGAAGGGTCAACTAGAGGCTTGTACCTCACGTTACTCTTTCCAGGAATAAAAACATCTCTTTTGGGCCAGCCTTGTACTTTGTACTGTTCCTTTCTGACCCTACTGTCCCCAAAAACAGAAAACATCAAAATTTTGTGTTGCCACCTTGAAGCACGATTAAGAGAGATATGACTTTTATCCCATTAAACTGGTCACATTTTATATCTGAATTTTGACGAATCTATAAATAGACACCATTCCTTAAGGTCGTGAGTCGTCCCAATTTCTCCCATCAGCCCTGAAATATCTGTGCAGAAGCACAAACTATCTTGCATCTCGTAATAAGCAGAAAAAGCCAAATTTCTCTTTCTGAACAGAGAAACTCTGGTACCCTTGGTCAGAAGATTCCACTCTTGAAGTCTTGAACCTAAAACCTTGTTCAAGACTTCAAGAGTGGAATCAAGAGTGGATTTGTTGTTTGGAAAATCCTAGGTCTCGAACAAGATCATTTAGTTCATTTTGCTGAATCAGATGAGGCTCGTCTAACTTTTTAGGGGTGTATGCAGGATCCGTATGTGCCTCAAAGTCATCCTCTGCTGAATGTTACTCCATCTCCTTCCAGTTGGTTGGAGGTGTTGGTATAGGAAGGTCTTATCAATGAGGAACTGGCCTTATGACTGAAGATACATTTGGATATGGTATTTTGCTTTTGTTCTTTTTTGAAAAACCCGACACTTTAGTAAAACAAAAATAGCAATCATGCAAGTGACTAGTTGCTTCACGCCAAACCATTGGAACTCCAAAGGGCATGGATTTTATCTTACCTTTCAACCATTCACTCAGGCCAACAAAGCACGAAATGCAGAACATATGGGGAGCCCATGTTTTGTCCTGACTCCAAAATGACATCCAAAATACAAGTTATAGGCTTTCTTTACAATCTTTGTCAAAGAACGACCCTGGGATTTTAAAATATAATTTCCACACCCATAACAAAACTTATCTGGCACATTAACACATTTAAATTTGTTCTATTAATTAATTTGTGCCATTTAAACGCCAAAATTCACTCTTCAACGAACAGCACGTGTTCCACCAACAACGAAAACAATAAGAATGGCGGTCTGAGGTTTAGCTACTGTTACAAGTTTTCTCCCACTTGGCAATCAGTGTTGCCAGTCACAAAAAGTAATATATCTAGTATCCTTTCAGTTGCCTGGAGGTGTTGGAATAGGAAGATCTCATTAGGAGTCAAAATGACCAATAATATAAAAACGTGAAGGGCTAACCATTTTTTAAGGCCAGATCTGCAATCAGCACCTGAAAAAGAGTTAAAGGCAGCTACAATTGTCCATGTTATAAAAACCTTGTAAATCACTATTATTAATACTAAGGTAAAGAATTATAATCTTAAAAGTCTTTTGTTTTTTCTTTCGGAATTTTCAGTTTTCAATCAGCTTTTCAATTTCAACATAGGAATGACGAATGGGCGTCTATAACTATATGTATTTGTTAATGTACATTTAATAATTTCTATTTATAATACAAAGTGGTGCCTATAGCAAAGAGTACAATATTAAAAAAATTACAAGAAAACATGCAACAGTAACATAACCTCAGACCGCCATTTTTGTTGTTTTCATTGTAGGAGAAACACGTGCTATACGTTGAAAAATTAATTTTGGCGTTCTCGTGGTGTAGCTCATTAGTACTTTTCAAAAGTGATACTATCTTATGGAAGTGAACGGAAGTGGAGGGCTGTCAGATTAGTGTGGCCTACTGATCTAGAGAACTATGGCTACTTTTCTTTTTTTTTCTATCCTGCTGAGAAGTGGTCAACCACACAGGGTCCTGATGCTGACCTTATAAACTTACTGGACTGGACAGATATATGGCTCTGAGCTTGATTATGGATCCTGATTTTGCTGCACTGGTGGGCTTCTGTGGAGGGAAAATCTTCCGCTGTGTTTTCTCTTTGTTTGTGGGTTGACAGCCCCAAGTGAATAGATTCACAGGATATGTTTATCAGCTGGTGGATAATCCTGAGCAGAGGTCATCGCAGGCACCTGAACTCCTTGCTTCTACTGGCATCGTTAAATTCTACATTGAAGGAAGTCCTTCAGTGTAGATGGCTTCGGCCTTTAGTGGTGGGGGAATGGGTCTTTCCCCATGTCTGCGATTAGGGGGCTGTTTGATATTGTCGGCATTCCCTCTCTCAATAAACAGAGTTCCTTTAAACATCCCATTAACCATTTTCTCTCCATAGGTAGTTGAAATGTGAGGAGTCTGCACAGAGCGTTTTCTCTTGATGTCCTCACACAAGAATTCCATCGTTATAATTTCGATATTCTCGGCTTCCAAGAGACCAGATGGACAGATAAAGGTCAGATTCTTAAAAATACTTAAATTTATCTTTTAAGGGAGGGAAGACAATAAGCATCACCAAGGCGTACGTCTGCTTCTTAGCAGACATGCCAGTGATGCTCTACTAGGATATGAATGCATTAATGAAAGGTTTCTTACAGCAAAATTTCAGAGAAGCATTAAAGATTTGAAGTGTTATCTGCTGTTATGCACCCACTGAGGATCCCTATGATGATGAGAAGGATAGCTTTTAAGGACAATATCAGGATATTTTGAATTCTATCACACCCTTGTTCTATATGACTTCAATGCCAACGTTTGGCAGTAACTCTGACTTTTGGGGAGGGTAATAGGCTGGTTTGGAATAGGTAGTTGCAATGGCAATGGGCAACGTCACCTACAAGTAAGTAAACCTAATGGTTTCAGAATAACTAACACTTATTACAAACGCTGAGCACATACATAAGTACACATGGTTTTCACCAAATGGGCTGCATAAGAATATGATAGATTATATATTAATTAACAGCAAATGCACTAGTTCTGTTAGGAATACCAGGTCATATAGGGGAAATGAAATTGGATCTGACCTATTGTGCCTAGTTCAAAAATTTTTAGTTTTTTTTCTGAAGCTCTGAAAGACCCAGTTATACCTAAAGTTTACCATGATAGGTTACGTAGTCATTAGGACAGTCATGATTTGTTTACTACTGAAGTTGAAGAAGAATGGGAGAGTTTTAAACAGGCTTTTTTGGAAATTAACGGTACTCAGAGGAGACAGAATTATTTGAGTGATAAAGCATTTGACCTTATTTCAGAAAGAAAGAACTGCAGTAATGTCCTTAATCAATACCCTACTAGTCCTAATAGAAAGCATTACAGAGAGCTTAATAAACGTGTTAAGGATCATATAGCTGCTGATAAGAATCTTTGGCTTGATGACTTTGCTGACAAAGCCGAGGAAGCAGATAGACAGCACAACAGCAGAGAGCTGTACCAGATAGTTATAACGTTCTGTGTGGTAGAAAACCGACAGGTATACAGGGATTGAAGGATAAAAAAGGGAAGGTTATAGAAGGTGAGGATTTTGTCATGGCTAGGTGGGCTGAGCATTTCAGCGATGTTCTAAACAATGTGGTTATTTCTACTTCCATTGTTTTTAATGGAGATAGATGCATTACTGGCTTTAATGTTGGCCTTATAACACAATTTGAAGTTATTTTGGCTATTTCTAAACTTAAACTTCATAAATCGCCAGGGGTAGATGAAATTACTACAAAAATGCTTAGAGCTGGGAATGTTACGGTTACCACTTGGATGACTGAAATTCTGAATATATTTTATGATAAAGGCATGGTTCCTATGAATTTTACCAGAGCTATTATTATCCCTATTTGCCAAAAAGGTGATCGCAGTTCTTGTGATAACTATAGGGGTATCAGCCTACTCACTGTTCCAGGGAAAGTTCTTTGCATGATTGTGCTTAATAGAATTAAGAATCTGGTTGACAGGCAATTGCATGATGAGCAATGTGGATTTTGAAGTGGTAGAGTATGTGAATATCAGATATTTTCACTTAGGCAGATTCTTGAGAAATGTTTAGAGTTTCAGAAACCTTTAGTTGCTGGCTTTGTTGATTTCAAAAAGTTGACTCTGTTGATGAGACTGAGACTCTGTTGATTCGTTATAATTTGTGGTTAAATATGAGATCATATGACATACCAGACAAGTTAGTTAACATAATAAAAGCTCTCTGTAATAACACTGGATCGTGTGTTAGAGTTGATAAGGCTTGTAGCATTGCTTCTAGTGTTCGACAAGGGTGCATTTTGTCTCCTTTTCGCTTTGGATATTGATTGTGTTATGCGAAATTCAGTGCAAGGGAAAGATTTTGGCCTTAAAAGGTCAGGAGATACGAATATTCCTGATTTGGTTTATGCCGATGATTTAGCCCTTTTGGCAAATGATGTTGATGAGACTGGTAGTAGAGTAAGTTTGGTTATATACAGAGAGAAAACTAAAGTGAAGAAAATTGGTCAATAACGCTGCGGTTCATTTAATCTGAATGGCTAAGAAGGTGTCTCAGTTTAATTATCTTGGGAGCTACATAACAGATGCTGGAGATGTGCGGCATGAGATTAACAGACGAATAGGGATTGCTGCCGGAACTTTTAAGAATCTATGGAGAGTGTGGAGAACTAGGCGTACACACCTAAAGACTAAAATTAGACTGTATGATAGTTTGGTTTTTTCTGGGGTTCGTTACGGTAGTGAAACTTTGATGCTTTGTAAACAAGATAACAAGAAACTAGATGCTTTTGATTTTAAATGCTTACACAGTATCTTGGGCATTAGGTGGTTCAACTTTGTAACTAATGATGAGGTTAGGCAAAGGAGTTTGCAACCTCCTTTAAGCAGCATATTGTGCAGAGAGAGACTCCGTTGGTTTGGCCATGTTGTCTGTATAAATAATTTTAGGTTAGCGAATATAGTTATGAATAGTATGCCTAAAAGCGTCAGAAAGAGGGGAAGACGTAGAATGCGGTGGGTAAACAATGTCTAACAGGACCTTGTTAGAATTGGTGGTGCAATGGCCAGAAGCAGCAGGAAAGCTCAGGACAGATATGCTTGGAGAACTAAATTGCACGGTCTGGTTGGATCTCCGTAGCCCATGGCTGCCTGAGGATGATGATGATGATGGTGATCGCATAAAACACTCCACTACCTTGCAATTTAAATGCAATTTCGTAATATTTCGAAATAATTCAAAATGTCGATAAAATGTACTCCAAAAAGCTGCAATAGGGTGTAAACGTTCAACATTATAAATACGTTACTGCAACGACCACAGAGATGACTTAATGCAATTTTCACTTGTAAATGAATGTTCCGCGTATGTAATGAATACCACTTGTAATGAATGTTCCGCGCATGCTCAGATGCATATCATCGCTGCATCATTTGATGTTTGGTTAGCATTCTGCTTGCTGAATGGTGATTTCTATTAAACAATGGAGCATAAATATCTACCGGAAAGTTTGTATAGGAGGCGGCTGAAGGAGAATTGAAGGATTCAATTGCTCCATTGACGCTTCAATTTGACGCTTCAATTGGACATTCAGCCATCCCTAGTGGGATGGCTGAATGTCTGTGATTTTTCATTTTTGGTTTCATATTGTCTGCGTCCATTTCTATTTCTTCATTACCAAAAGATGAACAGCTAATCTTTTGAAATTCTTCATTTGTCAGTTTAAAATGAATAGTAGTTTATTAAATGTATTCTATCACTCAGTAGTAAAGTATCACACGAGATGTTCTGTAGACATGGTACTCACGAGACAGCTGAAAAGAATTAGTTTTGCCAAGAACGGGATTCCACTCATGGCAAAACTAAATTTTTTCAGCTAACTTTTTCGTATTCTCTCACTTTCGCTTTTCGGATGGCAAGTAATGTTATTGCTGCGATGAGCCATTAATCAAGTTCTGTGTCCTTGAATGAATTTTAGGTGTTGGAAGTTTTCCATTGAATGGCAAGAAAAGAAACACGAACACTGACAAAGGAAAGTTTCAGAATATTGAAAACAAGTTGGCAGGCGCTAAGAGACGGAAAAAGGTGTTCTCTCGTGTCAAAATAAAGCAGGGAAGATTAGTTAAGCCGATGCGCTGATAGGAAATTTTTAGAAAAAAAAAAGGAAAGCAGCAAAATTGAATGCAGTGCCTTAAACCAGAATTTAAATGGAAGATTCTATTGAAGAAATAAGAAATTGAATCTGACGTTGAAATAGAGCTCTGGCTGAAAGCTGAGAAATTCCCATTCAGTTATGATTTTATTCTAGAATATTCATTAATAGCAGATTACATTGCTCATTGTATAGGAATGCCAATATATTTCTGATTTGAAAATTAAGTCATTTTTGTGGTCGTTACAGTAACGTATTTGTAATGTTGAACACTAAATTTCTTCTAGCAATTATTACTTAAATTACATATTAGAGTTATACACATGCATTTAGTGCACTGTTATTTCTTTTGAAAATAAAGCAAGCGTTTAAGTTCAAAATCATCATATGCCAAGTTGGCACCAATCTTTGTTTCGTATTATCGTGACATCAATATGTGCCATCCTTGGCATTAGCCAGAAGAACTCTGATGAGAGTTCGTATAATTATATTTTTGAGTGTAATGACTCAACCGGTCAAAATTCCTTATGTATTAATGGAAACACCACTTATGGAGATATTCCAGTAGTATATTATAAATGCATGAGACAAAAGAAAAGCTTTTTTAAAGAACTGCAAAGGACTAACAAGATTCTGATGAAAGCTGCTTCACATGCACCTGTTTTAGATAATTACAAGCGTAAGGGTAAAATAAATTCTAATGAGAATATTGAAAATTTTAATTTTTAGGGACGATGATAATTTTTATAAATGTAAAAATTGGAAGTTTAAGCCGACTGTCAGAGTTGAAAATAAATGTATTAACTGGTGGCCTAACAGAAATGTAAATGAAAATAAGAAACATAATCATGGAAGATCGAAACATTTGTCTACAGTTGTCAAAGAGGAAGGTTTACAGAGAAACTTTGATATGACTTTGCCTAGATTGGAGTATGATGGCAATCATATAATAACATGCAATGATGTTTGGAGAGGGAGAGAAGTTTCTGATGACAAACGCAATTTTTTTTCCATTAATGGCAGACACAAGTTTTTTTTCCTAAAAGTATAATACTAGTAAAGGTATTACTGTGTAATTAAGTGGTTTCTTTGAAATTGAATTTCCCATTGCCTTACTTCCTGTGATGTAGTTATGATTGTTTATCGTTGTTATTGTGTGCACTTTATTTATATATTACTATACTAAAAACTTTTGATGTTCCATAATTGCTGAGAGGCAGAGTGGATTTGAAAGTAATTTTTATCTTTTTAATTTAATTTCAAGTAATTTTATTTTTTATAAGTTCCCAAACTCGGGCTTAATTGCAAGAACGTTTTGCGCACAAAAGTGATTTTTTTTTTACTTTTAGTACAGAATCTCTTAAGAGTTGTCAGACTAAGTTTAGTCTAATCAACTCTTTTATAAAGGGGAAGTTGTCAAGTTCGGCACTTCCTTACCCCCACTTATCTATACATATATATAAACAATCGTATCAGAATAATATGACCACCCACGGAATCACAGTGTATCCGCCCATGCGTGTCACAGAGTGCACATGACAAGGTCGACCACACGGAGATTTAAGCGGCCGGCCAGGACAGATAGCCATAGTGCGTAATGTGAACACAATGGGCAGAGGTATTGATTTAATGGACGTTCAAAAGGAATGATCATCGGCTACCGCACCAACGGTGGAAGCATCTCGGAAACAGCGGACTTCGGGGGATTTTCGCGAGGTACTGTAGTAAGGGTGTACCAAGAATGGACCACTGGCACACCGAGTACCTCCAGACGTCATAATTGGGGAACCCCAAAGGCTATCGACTCCAGAGGAGAACGACGCTCCATCGACTGGTAAAGGGCAATTGACTCGCAACAGTGTAGCAATTGACCACTCAAATGAACGCAGGGCATTCAGGTATGTGTCCCCGATAAGAGTAGAGCGAACCCTGTTACGCATGGGTCTCCGGAGTCTGCGCTGCATAAAGTCGCCCATGTTAACCAAGGTCCATTAGCAACGACACCTGCAGTTCGCATGGGACTACTGTCATTGGACAGTGGAAGAGTGGAAAAAGGTTGCCTTCTCCGACGAATCAAGGTTTTTACTCCACAGAAGTGACGGGTGGTGGCGGATAAGGCGTCAGACACACGAGACCCAATACCTGGACATGCTTGTCAGTCAAGTACAGGTCGGTGGTGGCAATATGCGTGCCTGGGGAATATTTTCCTGGAATGACCTGGGACCGCTAGTACCACTGGATGGGTGCCTGAATACCAATGGCTACCTGTCCATCCTTGCTGACCACATGCATCCCTTCATATTGGACGTTTACCCTGGTGGTGATGGTGTCTACCAACAGGACAATGTGCCCTGCCATGTCGCTAAGGTGGTGTGTGACTGGTTCCAGTAACACGACAGCAATGTCTCCGTTCTCCCTTGGCCGGCGAAATCGCCCGACCTCAATCCCATAGAGCACTTGTGGGACCATTTGGATCGACAGGTTCGGCGTGTAGACCCACAACCATGTCATCTCCAGAATCTCCGTGCTCTGCTAGAGTCTGAATGGGCACGTGTGCCTCTGGTAACCTTCCAGGGCCTCACTTAGTCCATGCCACGCTGTCTCGCCACTGTGATCTGGGCCAAGGGTGGTTATTCCCATTATTAGGTAGGTGGTCGTATTATTCTTATATGACTGTTGATATACTTTGATTTGTATTATCCCAATGTGAATGTAAGGGACGTACAATTCCTTGACCAGACACTCAGGCTCCAACATGGAGGCGTAAATAGTCGGCTTTCGGTCAACTATAAGCATCAATGGCACTAAAGGTCAAGGTTGGGGGGGATGTATTGATTCAAAGTGTTAGGCTAATGTGTTTGAGCCCAGGGGGCTTTGAGCAGGCTCTGACAAGAAAGGAGAGAGAGGGTGAGAAGAGAATGACTGGGGATCTGAAGTAATGAATCATTGATGAAGTGTACTCCGTGATTTGAGAGCAGTGACGAAGGCGGTTTGAGTCTGGAGCGTCACGGACTCACTGGAATTATTTCCTCGGAAACTGAAGCGGGAGATCCGAGCATATTCAGATGGTTTATGTGTCTTCTACGGCTAATGGAGTATAGAATAATTAGTTGCCTAGATTGGCATACAGCCCTATATTCATAATTGTATTGATATTCATAATAAATTGTTAAGTTTTTATTCCGCCTCTGTTCGAGGGACAACAGTCTATAAGACAAAACAAGAACCAATAAGAACTTTATAACTGTAGCGAGTAAACCAGATCCGAACCAATCTACGGCCGTAAACCTCTTACAACTATCATAATCCGACAATATAGATTCAGCCGCCTGTCTATAAAGATGTTACAGTTTTATTTCAGAATTATCCGCCATGATATATATTTCATTTAAATTACATTTTGCTAACATTTGAACTAGTTTAATGAATAGGAATTGTTTAACAGAATGAGTTTCGTACAGCCAAAATGGTTGTCGCTAGCAAGGGTGGTTGGTGTCATAGTTTTGTTACTAATGATCTGCTTCTTTTGTGCATCTACTTTGTTGCTGGTTCTCCTCTACTATATCTATGTTTATGCTAAATATAAGGGCAAAAAAACCGATCAATTTTATTTAGTTAATGCTAAACATTTCCAAATGACAATAAATACTACAAGTATGTTTGAAGAACACAATTCATTTTTAAACATTAAATTAGCAATATTTAAAGAAATTCGTAAATGAGACCATATCATTTTCTTCTTCGGTGAGAATTCCTGACCTCAACGACCTTATACAAAGGCATGGATTTCGGTCAGTTCTTAGCACAATGAGAAGACAGATCCAAAAGATTTTTTCGTTGTCGATTCCAAGACAGAGTCTTCTTCCCTTGGGAGGAACAACAAATATAATGGGATATTCAAAATAGGGAACTGAAAGAAACGTTTCAGAGAAAAAAATGCACCGAGCTGGGTAACAAAAGTGAACATTTCTTTCAGTCATTCAACCCAAGGGCAGCCGACGAACGGGGCTGCCCCTGGCTCTCCTTCTAATTGGCTTTTAAAGTCCAGTACTTATGATGATCTGAGATGGCGAACGATTAACCACTCTATAGTAGAGGACGATCAATTAGTTCCTTGAATAGATTCACGATTGCTTAGATGAAATAACAGGTTCGCGGGTGTTACACCCGTACCGACGTATGCATCAGACTTGCTGCACCAAGTGATGTATAGAGATATGCCCAACAATTCACGCACGAGAGTTGCATAGGGACGACAGTTTATTCACATTTATATAAAATTGTGTGCTGGGGATGAGCTCGACGACACGGTAGGCCTATGCTGCTTTGCAGCTGCAAACAAATTATGCAATGAGGTGGAGAACCGCACTTTGCAGATACTCACTTTACCGACCTCAAACTCGGCGGAAGGATATCCAACCGTTGCCTACAATGTGGTTCACACAGAACTCACTTCAGTTCCATAGAACTGCACTTGGTTCACCAAGAACCGTATCTTGGTTCTCATTTAGAACCGAACCACCCCTCCTAGCAAGGGTTTTGTTTGAGTAAGAGTGGCGGCCCTTGACACGTGTTCAAATGTCCTTCCTGTTTGACAGTAACACTCAAGACTGTTGTTTACTCTCTCTGCAGCAGTCTCCAGCGCCTGCACTCGCACCCAAGGCTAGTTGTAAATGGTCATAAAGGGTTTTTCGGACTCGACAGGTGCAGGCAGCTAGCTCAGACCCGAAAACAACATCTGTGAGTCACATCCCGACAATAGCATTTCCAAAAGCACACTTAATACATAAAAATATTTACAACCACAAAAATACTATAAAAATGAAACAATAAATAAAAATAAATAAATTAGATGGATATGACAGTACTTCAAATCATTTTAGAATAATGAAACAAAAAAGAAACTCTTATGCAAGGCTAGCTAAATATTGGTGCCAAGTCGATGTGGCACCTAAGTATTTCTTCTTGAAACCTAGATATTTTTTCCAGTTGAGTTTCGTAACTTTTAAGAAGAGGAAGCAAGCGCAAATTTGTACACTTAACCAGTGCTTTATACAGTGATGCCTACAATCTCATACCGCGAAGTAGGTGGAAGGAGAAAGGAAACCGCCGCAGTTTCATATGTCGGTCATATTCAGATGTACGGGCTAGTTAGATTGTGGCATTCGAACTGAAAGGTGAAAATATTCTTTAGGGACGGAGTTATTATTCATTTTAACATTGGTACCTCGGATATGAAAATTTCTGCATTTTCGTAATCATAGGTATTGTGCCTGAAATCAGGAATTTACCTTCCTAAACAACGGAACCGAGTCGGCCGAAACTCAAAATTTCAACTATTGTCAGTTTTCGCCGCTCAACAAATGTATTAATCATTATTTAGTGAAGGTAACCCTTTATGATGAAACGCTGAATATTATCCGAGGAATTTAAAGAGTCCAGACAGTGTCATTTAAAGATTATTACACCACGTGAAACAGGACCTTCCAATTCAACAGAAAGAAAAGAGACAGTAACGGATGAAATAATTAGGAAAAATCCATCATATTGTTGCAATTTTAAAATGGATGAGCACTGAGCGTGAGTTCAAGTAAAAATTGGTCAATGAAAATTACAATACAATTTATTACAAAAATATGGATGAAATTATTTATAAACAAACTAAGACAACTGGCACAAAACTCTATAATAATACAAAGATCAACTTTCAGAAGAATCCATTATCTCAATTCTATTCACATCCAATTCACGAAACTAGACTAAAATCATTCAATGAATATTAAAATCATTTTGATAAATAAATATTCAATGTAACTAGAATCATATATGTGAGTACTTGCAATATCTCGAGAATAACTTTAACAATTCCTAAATAACTAAATAACTATGCACAAAATGATCTTCTTCTTAAGTTTTAGTCCTCAAGTACGCTAAAACTATGGTAAAAGTGCGGTTCTCAAAACAAATTTTTTTCAGACGTTGATCATCACACACAAGACGACAAATTCTTTTTTATCTTTACCAGCTTAACAACACGATTCACACCAATAAACTAATCGACCTCCCGCGCATACACCAAATAAAAATATTTATTCTTTATCTAGGGGTTCTCAACGTGGGGTACACGGAAAACTTTTTGGGGTGCGCCGTGAGAGCTGAAAAGTCGCTAGATGTATGTTATATATATATATGTTTTATTTTATTCCCATTGTTATACTATAACTATAGTTTTATGTATCTATACAAGGGGTACGCCAGTTACATACACATTTCCAGGGAGTACGTGAAGCATAAAAGTTTGAGAACCACTGCTTTAGACTATCTTGCACAGACAAAGGCTATTAATGCCTCCTTTCAGATCTCCACAATTCCAACAACAACTCTATCTCTTCTATTTTTTTCAGATCGGTTCTGTATTCCATTCATTTATTAAAATAAATCTCTCGCAGAAGCATACACGAGCGTTCATGTCACGTTTATCATAAACTCACTGCAGCACGTTCATCTGTCGTAACAATATCATATAAAGAATAGGAAAGGGAGAAAGTTTAAAAAGGAATGTTTAAATGAACTTAAGTGGCTCAAATATGATCCCAGTCCAGGTACAGTTCAATGCGCGATGTGTAATAGAGTTCCTGGTATATCAAAACATATATTTCCAAAATAAAAGTTTTACCGGTCTTTTCAAGTTAGAAACTTAAAAAAAAAATTTGAAACATTGCATCAACATTAGAAATGTGTTTTAAGAGACAAGTGCATTAACAAAGTTAAATTCAATATGTGAAGGAAACGAAAAAGAACTTGTGATCTTATGAAAACCGTGTTCAACATAGCTTGTACTACATTGCTAAAAATAATAAACCATTTTCAGATATTGAAGGCTTGCTAATGTTAGATAAATTGGGTTTTACTATTAGACTTGAGAACAGCAATCAAAAATGTTACAAGGAATGTGTGTCGAATATTTCTCACGTACCAAAAAACGAACTAATTAACGAGTTACAAAATCAAACATGAGTGGGTTTATTCACTCATGCACTTTGCAGTACAATCACCCGATAAAGCAATTAGGGTTAATAATACTTCAATAAGTAAAGATATTTATGTTAAGATACTTAAAAAACGAGATGAAAGATGTTTTATCTATCATACCACTTAAGAATGCTACGATAGACTGTTATTTAGAGGCAATCAAAATTGAACTGGAGAAAAACTTGTCACGTTGGCTTTATTTTCATCAACTGCTCTTTGTATTGGGATTAATGGAGCTGCTAGTATGATTGATGTTGAAAAGGGATTGGTAGAGAAAATTTACAATCATTTGCCTTATGCACAGATTAAATTAAAGTGTACTGAGTGCAGTAAAAAAAGAAGACAATATTGACTCCATTATTACAATGCTGTTAACATTTTGCTATTTTTTTCTGCCATTTTGCTTCATTTTTAATCAACCATTTTACATTAGTACTGTGCACAAGACATCTATCATCCACAGAATCATGAAAATTATTGGCTATATTTAAGTAGCTTTGCAAACCATTATACGGCCATATTGAGTAGCATCGGATTGCACAGGTATTGTAGTTCAGATTAGGAAAGTGAAATTAGTTTTCAACGGTTTAACTACTTCGATAAGTAAATTAACATTAGGATATAATTGTTCCTTAGTGGAAAATGATAAGAGGAATTAAAAATATCACTGCGCACACAGAAAGACAAAGGTAATACATAACCCTGAAGCAGTCAGTCATCGGTTATGGATGTATACTGTGAACAAAATTACCGTCCGACCATATTGGGTAATTTAATTCAGCTTTTGTTGCTGAATTTGGCGCCTAGAGGTCATTTGTTAAAACTCCTGTTTGATATTGTCCACCTACTCCATTCTAAGTCTTACTCTCTTTCTGGGTCTTTAGGCGCACTGATTACTACGAGTTTATAACCCTATTCATTATGCCTATTTTGTTCATAAGCCTATTCATTATATCTATTCTGTTCATAACCGTATTCATTATACCTATTTTGTTCATAACGTTATTCATTATAACGTTTTTGATCAGGATCATCTGCAAACTAATGTAAAATTTCTTGTGCATCTGTTCAGTTGGGGTTGGCAACTCACAAAAAAGCAGAAAATACGCAGTAGATTCTCCTTCAACGGAGCTCATCAAGGCAAAGTATTTATAATTCAAAATGAAAATAAAAGCCAACAGTCAGGTTGGTATAAATGACCAGCATCGTGACCCCGTGAAGTTGACCACTCTTCAGCAGGGGTAAATAAAGAAGTGACTACAGAAGTACAAATCAGTAGTCCAAACTAATCTGCAAGCCTTCCGCTTCCGTATGCTTTAAAGAGAGCGGATATCTCCCTGAATGGTCTAGTGGCCTGCATCACCAAAAGATGGTGTCAGACTTTAGATACTATGCCTGACATGTTCTTCATAACAGTGAAATAATGTACAGCCCTACTCACAGCTATACCTCAGGGCATAAAATATGGTGATACAAATTGAAATACAAAGCATGGAAGTAAATCAAATGCAGAAAAATTGACGGAATATAATAGAATCAGCAAACATTGAACGTAAATGAATTATGAGAGAGTTCATTCAATAACAATGAGAGAGTTCATCAATAACAAAAGATTGTTATTGATTATGAAAATGTACAGATGGGCTGTTTTACCTCTAAGTGACAGTTTTTTGCACGCAGTGGGATAAATGGGCAGATAACAAGAAACCCGAGGGCTTAGAGGAGGTTGGGGGAAACCCAGTGGACAGCTGTTAGGAGACAGATGATAGCCTCCCATCAAGGCCATCCAGCTTGTTCTTTAATGTGCACAGGGTATGGTTCTCCCACATACGGGGCCATGGTTTTAACGGTCCATCCGACGGACTGCGGCATTTCCAAGTCCAACGGTGTCCCCTACTGACCGAGGGCAGGGAGGATGTATATCTCAACGCTAACTCTGATGAAAATGTCACATGATGATATTAATACTTCTTGCCCGAAATAACGTTCAGACAATTGTAAGGTTTTGATCTGGAACATTTATCTTTTTTCGGATATTCTTAAATTTGGTGTAAGGAAACGTAAGAGCAGTTGAGTGCATTCTTGAATGAAATTCAAAGATCCTCATACGCGTATAAAGGGATGGATGTTTCTTTTCAGTTGTCTTTTTTTGAGGTCTCACATTCCTCACAGATCTTCTCTGCGGTGTATTAAACTGACTTACTTCTATCACATCTCTGTGGCAAGCAGCTAATGAAGGGCAATTTATTTTCTAAAAAATCCAGGCAGATTGAAACACACAGTGAAGCAGGAAACATTACAAAAATGTGACTTCACATGAAATAATTCTACCCAATTTCTTTTAAAAATTATTACACAATTGACAGAATTTTCCCTTTTGCCTAACTTAGCACGGCAACGCAATAAATGCCCTAGCACCTAAGAGACAAACCAGACAACAGAAATTGGTAAGATAGTCTTACGGCAGCCTTCTTTTGTTTCGTAATTATTTGTCCTAACGTCATTTATCAGTTGTGAACGACATCTCTCCCTTTCCTGAGAATGCCAGAGACAATACCGATGGCATGCGATGACCTCTACACTTTCAGATGGAGACGAAAACATTTCTTGGCCTAGCCAGGCTAGCTAAGTCTGTGGAACCGGTCCGGGTCAGTGAACATCAGCTGGAGACCAGTACACTCCGTGGTTTCGTCCTTCGTGTTAACGGAGAAGAACGTTTCTTGAACGATCTTCTCCAAACTAAAAAACTCTAAAAAAACTCTTCTAACAGGTAAGGATGAGATGAAAAGAGGGAGGAAGGATCAGAAGGTGCAAAGTAATTTTATTCAGGGGGGCGGGGAAGGGTAAAGGATTCGCAATGGAAGACTGCAGGGAGTAAGAATAAAAACGGTTTAGGAAATAAAATCAAAATATTTTACAAATAAGGAAAAATAGGAAAAAATAACAACAAAGGGAATACATTTGTGGAGAAGCTAGTGATAGCTTAGTGGTTAGAGTACCTGGCATGTAACTGGGAGGAGCGGGTTCGATTCTCACTCATCGGCAAAACTCATTTTTACCACAAAAGCATTTCTTGAATTAAATGTGAACAGGTAATCTGTATTTATTATTGATTGATTCTAACAAATGGGAGGACCACAACTGCGTGGAAGATAATTGGGTGGACGACAACTGAGAGGACGAAATTGGGTGGATGCAACAACTGGGAGGATATGACAATTGGGTGGATGCGAGAATTGGGAGGATATGGCAAATGGGTGTATGCGACAAATGTGTGGACGACAATTGGGCGGATACGACAATGGGTTGCAAAAAGGAAATGGTTACAGATAATTTGCGATTACTATCATTAATTCCAATATATCTCTAGTAAAATAAAACTGGCAGCACTTTTCAAAAATCTGTGCAATCCGGCAATCTACAAAACGAAGTTGTTTAAAAATCAGCATAATCAATATTTATATAAATTATCTTTAGTCCGAACAATCCAAAATCAAACGACCGCAATGGGTAAATATTGGGATCAAATTTTAATTCAATAAAGGGTTCACGTCTACTCGTTCTAACTAAATCAAACTGGAAAGAAAGAACATACTATAGCAAACAAAACTGTATAGGGATATCTGCATTCTCACTAATTCGAATTTTGATAAAACCTACTTTCTAAAGGTCACTTTATTCTAAACGAAACAATGAGAAATCAAACGAAGCGATACCGAAACAGCCGATAGTGTTTCACATTTTCGGTAATCCGACTTCCATCAAAAGAGATTTTTATATTTCAATTCCTTTCTGTTCCTTCTAAATGAAGCAACATAAATCAAAGAACGTACTGCAGAAAACCAAACCGCATAAGATTATCGTTAATTCTATAATTAATAAAGCGAATTTTTAAAAGTCTTCTGCTTCTAAACCAAATAATCGAAATAAAAGCAGCGCATGGAAGTCATCTTCTTTTGCATTCACAGCGATCATTAGGATTATAGGGACGGGGGTGGCTTCGAGAAAAAGAGGTCTTGACACTAGAATATCACGTGATCAACTTAGTCTAAGGTCAGACACGTTCCTAGCATTTGTAGATTCAGGTTTGGCCACAAAGTGATTTCTATTTGGCCTTGTTCGAAGAGAAATTTCGGATTTTTCCCGAGATGTACGATCCGGATTACCCCTAGGTGCAAACTTTTAGAGCTCCATCATTTCTGCATTATAGTTAGAATTAGCGTGATCCCCAGTCATTCAATAGCTCATTCACTCACAATCGTTGATGCATATTTTATTTCTTAAAAAAGGTACTGATTTACACACAGGACGGAGATAACCTAGAAGTTATGTTAGGCTTGTTCTTGTTTCTCATACAAAATTCAAACACTTAAATAAGGACATGTCCGTTGAAATTAGGAGTCAAGTACGCTAACCGCTAGACCAGGCAGGGCTTATACACATATTAGATATTCATCTATTTATATGCCTTTCGGAGTGAGGTGGTGGCTCCACATTTGTGACTAACCCATCTCACCTCTCTCAGGCGCTGGTCATTCATCTCATTCATTTTCGAAAGTCCAACAAATTTATTTCAGTGCGAAATTCATTTATTTCATTCAGTCCTGTTTTTTAGCTTTCAATATCAGCAGAAGGTTGCTAGCAAAACCGTTTTTACCCACCATCAAATGTTGTCTTGCTCAGTCAGTAGCGCTCTCCCGGTTCCTAATCTGTCTCCTCTGGACCTGCATTGAGACTTTCTCTGCTAACTCCAGTTCTGTCCTTAATGAGAAAGAGGACACCGATGCCGTTGGGGAGGCCGCCGTCACTAAATGGGATGTTAATCTCTGTCCCACAAAACAGGAGAGCCGTATTTTCAAGAACACACTGGATGACCTTGACAGTGAGCGTGTTAGAAAACAGTATACCTCTGTCTCCTAACAACTGTCCAGTTGGTCCTGATCCGTACCGAGCTACAGCCATTTAAACCCATCGTATGCACGAAAGTGCTGCTCAGAGGTAAAAATAAACAAACCCTCCATCATGAGCAAGCCCTGCGCGTATAGCAAAAACTTCATCAGCATCAGTTAATAATCATTGAATATCTGATGTATATTTGAGAGTAAAAAAATCAGTATAATAATTTATAATTGTCTAATAATTAACTGAAGAAATATCGTGGTAAAAATATTCATAACTAAATATTGGACAAAATTTACTTAAATATAATATTGAAAATTCTTCTGGGATAAATTTGCTCTTATAAGTGCAATTATCCGCGATTATGGGAAGACAATCATTTTTATTTCCCAGTAACTCCCTCTAGATTTCACAATGCAAACTTCGTGCTCTCTATTTCCGAAATTTTCAGAGATTTAATTCCAGCAATTCAACATAACACTCCAGCAGATGTCGAACTTATATTCTGCTTTGCAATTGCTACATCACCAGGATTTTTTCATGAAAGTTAATGAATGCCCACTGCATTCTATTAGAGAATTTTCCGCAAATAAGAGCTTTAGAGCAATAAGAGCCAAGCAACAAAATCTAAATGTTCTTTTAAGCAACAGCGCTTTAAGCAATTCCATCACGACTCCATCACAATCGAACAGCGACCCCAATGTTGGAAAGCCACTAGTACAAGGATCTCGTGTGTTGACTTTGTTGCGAACAATCTTATCTGTCACAACCTGAATTTCTAAATCATTAAACCAATGATTCCCAGCATTTTCTGCACCACGTACCCCCTATGAATTCTCATTTTTTCTGCGGATACCCTAGAAGGAGCAGTCTCAAATCTGCAGGGAGCCATTTAGAGACGCATGCAGGATTTTATAAGTAGAAATGACACTCTTAATTTTATTAATGATTTGATTTATTAATGTTTTTATTAATGAATCGTGATTCTTTTTTAGAGCTTGTCATTTGGCCTGTGGGATAATAAGGGTTTTCCTTTCAGAAAAAAAAAAATGTCGACCAAAATCCTTTCCACTAATAATATGTAATGAGTTAATGATATAATTTATATATGTATAATATAAAATGACTGGTTCTTGAAATGAAAAAAGGTTTTGGAAGTGTCTTGAAAGGTGACATTATCCCCTCCTTAGACTGCCACTGTCCCATACCAAGTCTAACTCTTTCTGCAGATCCTTTACCCACCATAACTTGATACACAAAGCTGGATCAAGGTTACTCTGACTGGCAGTGGGGTCAAGTACTCGAAGAAATTTATAAAAATATATATTTTAGAATCTTTACGTTTATATTTGATTTTATTCTTATAACAATAAGGTAAAACTATTTTATGTATTAGTTTTATATGACACGCTTCTACTAACTAAAGCAATGTTAATGGTGGTGGAACACAAACGAATGCTACTTCCCCGCTGAAAGTAGAATTTGCTCGGGGCGCAATTTTACCTCTAGTCTGTTCCGCTCATACATTTTAACTAAAATATAGATCCTGGCAAAGAGGAGGACACCTTAGAAGTCCCAAGAATGGATTACATCCTTAATTCTTTATCTGCTTTTAATTTATTCGCTATTCTGTAATTTGAATCTGAACATTTCAGTGGCGAAATTCGATACTCCAGAAATTCTTATATTATCAACAGTCAATTTCATCTTATGATCAGCTTGAAATAGCCAGTGTTGCTGCCTATTTACAGCTTGAATTAATATAATTCCTGCCGAAAGCAATATTTTAACATGGTTATGTTATCACGATAAATGCACTCTTTCCGTTAGAGCCTTCTGAATATTGAAAAGAGCACGCTGACTCCCATTAATAACTTCGAGGATCGCAAGGGATTCGGCGACTATAGGTCGGGAACCATCGCATTAGTCTATAATTTCTAAATAATTAATTCAGAATTTTTGAAAATTCCTTATTTCTATAAACATTAATAGGGTTTTACTTTTTTCCGAAATATTTGAAGCATATGGTCTTTATTTCCTTTTAAAATGGCCTCTAGAAGTCTTGCCTTTTCTTCCAACCTGTTACTTTATGAATATACATATCCAAAGGAACGAAAATATTTTGCTCAAAATGATGTGGGGATTTAAACCAAAACTTTCAGTCAGGACAGCAGCCATTTCGATTTCGAAGTAAAGCGAAATGCATATGCTGCAAAATGAAGGCGATATTTTATTACCATCGCATTGAGTGATAAAGACTTTTATGTCATTATTAAGTGTCGATTAGAGGTTAAGAGATCTTCTGAATGAGAAGAATTCGGTTGCTGCGAAATGTGTGGTTATGATGATTAGGAGCTTCAGGAACTGATCTAGCAGTTTTTAAAAACGGCGGAGGTTGCCTCATTTGGTAACCGGCAGGCTCGTAATCTGTAAGTATCAGCGTTGAGATTTATATCCACAAAACCACCACTCTGCCCTCAGCTAATAGGGAAAACAATGGACTTGGAAAGGCCGCGCCGTCCGTCAGATGGAACGTAAAATCGGGGTCTGTGTACAGGAGAACCATACTCTGGCCTTGACCAGGTCAAATGGCCTTGACCGGGAGATTACCATATGTCTCCTGTAAGAGCTATCCAGTGGATCCCCTTCTAACATTCTCTGAGCTCTTGTAACCTGACCATTTAGTCCAGTGTGTGCAAAAATAGTGCTGCTCATAGGTAATAGAACCCAACTGTTTTTAAAAGCTGCTCATAATACTTTAAAATATACTGCTATATCAAAAGCTTGATTAAATTTGATTGCATTTAGAGATAGGTAAATGGGAGGGGGATCAAAAAACCTAAAATCCTTTCCTAAAAGACAGTCAAATTGTTTTCTTTTTTGATTGGAGTTGAAATTATTTTCCAAAACCAGTTCAGAGAAGGAGGAAAAGCGGATTTCGTAATGAACGAGCTCCTTGATCTTTCGAGGACGAAGTTAGTCGAGGAAGACATCAAAGGGCATTGGGATGACCTTTTGGCAACACAGAGACAATGGCATTGGAGAAAGTTGAAAATCAACTCCTCGAGGCAAAATCTAATGCTTTTAATTTGCAGACTGCTTGCTGGCATTGCTAATCAATCGCAGTCTTGTCTAAGCATGGTTTTTTTGTTAACTGAGAGAGATCAGACACGTCTAGGGTCTCAGTTTCTTTTTAACATTTCATTCTAATTTCTATGTAAGCGATTACACAGTCGTATCTGAATAATATGACCACCTACCATAGCGTATGTATGGTAGGTGGTTATATTATTCTGATACGACTGTGTATATATATAATGATGCAATACTACAGGCGGGAAGGCAAGAGAGTCAAATTCGAGTTTATATGAAACAGTGATTTCGAAAACGGCTCGAGGTGAAAAGATAATATTGAAGGGTGAAATTTCGACAGATTTCGGAATTGCTTGGTTTATAAAGTGAGCATTGATCAGAGCACGGAATTGAGAGTAAGCGAGAGCATATAAAAACAGGAATGCACTGAGAAGGCAAGAGGGAAAAGCATTTGCTTTCTGTAATTTATTCCTCGACAGCTGAACTAATCACCGTCGAATAGAAAGGACTCTAAAAGTTGGCTAGGTAGTCACTGGAAGGAGAGCTATGCACCAATCCCCCGTGACGATGCACAGAACCGGCCAGGCCTAGCACCTAATGTCCGACCCAGCCCACTCTTGGTGCAGGCCAGTAGTTTGTTCACACCCCACCGAACCCCCTTTGCACAGTGCTTCCCCCTATGACGTCATCGACCACGCCCCCTATGACGTAACAGGCCACGCCCCTATGGCGTAACATTACGTAACATGACGTAATCATTACATAATCATTACGTAACAGACCACGCCCCTTTATTAATAATTAATAATTCCTCCCCCTTTATTAAACCCCCCTTTCACCCCCCTTTCCCCCTCAGTGGCGCCATCTGTTGACAGTGAGAAGTACTATTTTCCCAAAAACCCCTTTATTTTCACTCTAATTTCTCGTTTTCGGACCCCCCGGTCGACCTACCTATATCTTAAGCCCTCCCCCCTTATTAAAAACCCTCCTGGCGCCATCTGTTGACAGTAAGAAGTACTATTTTCCCAAAAAACCCTTTATTTTAAGTCTAATTTCTCGTTTTCGGACCCCCCGGTCGACCTACCTATATTTTAAGCCCTCCCCCTTATTAAAAACCCTCCTGGTGCCATCTGTTGACAGTGAGAAGTACTATTTTCCCAAAAAACCCTTTATTTTCACTCTAATTTCTCGTTTTCGGCCCCCACGGTCGACCTACCTATATTTTAAGCCCTCCCCCTTATGAAAAACCCTCTGGTTGACCATTTTAAGGCCCCACTCCTTCACTCGGCTGATGCAAGTCTCAGAATAATTGCATGGAACGATTGACTGGTCTTAGAATAATTGTACAGAAAAGGATGATACAAAATTCCTTAGTAATTAAACACTCATCAAAATTCCCTTACCTCTATTAAAAATCATCCTACAGTTGAAACTCATTTTACTCTTACTGTTTCCATAGAGTGAAATTAATAATGGTTTAAATTATTCGTAGGGATGACATGTTAAATCTGCTTTTAGAACACACGTCTGCAGTGGAAAAATTTTCAAACTCCGTTAATCAACTCCCTAGTAATTAAACACTCGTCAAAATATTCCTCACCTTTATTAAAATCACTCCACGGTCAAAATAAAAATCGATTTTCTGTAGATGTGTTTCACCGGAAAAAAAAAAACGTCCCTCGCTCTGTGGATTCCAGGACTATGCCGTGTACTTGCTGTGGCTTAGATGCGTGTCGAACGGGTGGGACATTTCAATATTAACCTAGCATTCTTTATAACTAGCTTTTTCTATGTATTTCTTACACCAAAAACCGATAGTCCTTTCACATTAATATACGCATTTTTATAACCCACTATTTTAAGTCCGTTTCAGTAACACTTATTTCTTTTAACTCCGTGAATGTCGCTTACTAGATCTATCCACAGTAACTATTTTTAAAAGACTGTCCCGCAGAAAATGCCGATGAGTAAAAAATCTGATTTTATTCGTCGTGACGAAAAATATTGAGGAGTGATAGGATCGACCTAATAGACTCCCTGTTCGGATCCTCACCCCGGACAGCGTTTCACTGACAGATGGTTAAGTCCTACGAAAATAAAAAATTCCAAACGGGGAATCAAATTGACGAATGAATCTGTGCTGCTCCCGCATTAGGCGCACTGTCTTACATCGTGAAAACTCACTGGCACTCTTTATCGTGGATTTCGGACTCGATATTTTCCCCAAGTCCGGAGACGGTTCTCTGCACAACCCTTTATGATAGGTTTCAACGCACCCCATGTAGACTTTTGAAATGACACGTCCTAAACCTTCAAGAGTTGTGCGTATTAGTCTCCATCGGGTTGGTGCCGTCAGATATCTGTGTTTCCACGTAGTAACGCAACACCGAAGAAAAATCGTCTCTCCTATCGTTTGCGTGCGAGCGTATGTCTCATCACGCTGATGAAATCGGGTAAAAAATAACTTTTTTGTACGAGGTAGAATGTTATAGAAAGTAAGAATGCTAAAAAAACTTTCATCATGAATGCATATTAACGGAGTAGGGGAACATTAGTTTAAAACTTCGACTATAAAAATAATACATTGCTTCACGCACCCTCTCAACTTACCTCCACCAATCCACTGAAATTATATTTGCAACGGGACTGATAGCCAAAATTTAGCAAACGAAACCGCTTAACTGACATATATGCTCTGATCGCGCCTACTGCTTACAAGAGAGACGACCTTCTAACCCGTTTCGATACCTTGTACACTCATCCCCATGTGATCTGACAAGACACAACAAGCGAGTGGTATGCAAAGGTCACGGGGACCAACGGTGGAATGCGGCGTCTTTGAGAAGAGTGGCGGGTCCGTCCGAAAACCTAATGGGAAAGTTAAATAATTACTGTTTCCTCTCGAAATACAGAAGGAATTCTTCTGCTGATAGACGCACTTAAAAATAGGAATCTATGAAATTCAAAGGGAGATTGTTGTTTTTACATATTATCGGGATTACAATTAATACCGATTCCCTGCCCTTTAGGTTATGAAATATAACTGGAACCTTATTAGATCACTTAAAATTGAGTTGACACACCTTATGACCGACTCCTCGGAGAAGTGCTAAATCTATGTGGCGGAATGCTAAAAATAGAATTCATACGTTTCCGTAAAAAACTTTAGTTCCAATATGAGTTAAAAGGTTATGGTTCGACTCAGGAAAAATAGGATTCGACCTCGGACATTAGAAAAGATGTGCGCCGTATAATTCCGTGGAAAAATACGAAAATCTTTAGCAATATCCCAGGCGTCCTTTGTTAGGCGATAGTATTAACATCCTTATACGTTCTCACTTCAAGCTTGCTTTCTCTATCATAACCCTCGATGCTTGCGAAAATTATCAAAGATGAATAGAGGTCTGAATGTACAATCTTCGGAGTTCATTTTACTGTAGATGTCTAATTCTGGCAGGATCCCTCTCCACTTTTAAAATTTAGATCTTACACCAAAACCCGATAGTCCTTTCATATACGTATTTTTATAACCCACGTATTTTAAGTCCGTTTTAATCAATACTTATTTCTTTCAACTCACTCCCTCGTGACTATTACTAGAAGAAGGGCTACCTCACAGTAGCAGCAAATAAAAAATCTGATTTTATTCGTCGTGATGAAAAATATTGAAGGTAATAGGGTCGACCTAAAAGATCGGTGTTCGGATCCTCACCCCGGACGGCTTTTAACAAAAGTCGTACGAAATAAAAAAAAAAACTCCCCCGTTACGGGACGTTGTTTAAAAAAACTTATTATGGCTGTGTCCTCAGTACATGATGCAAACTCTTCCCCAGGAAGTAACGCTATTTGATGTATCCCCCGGTTACATGCTTTTACAGGGTAAAGCCTGTGTGGCAGAATGTTAAAAGTAGAGTTCATACGTTTCCGTAAAGCTTAAGTTCCAACATGCGTTAAAGGAGTATGGTTCGACTCACTTTGAGAGGAGCAGTAGCTCGGACCAAAAGCCTGATGGGTCTCCTGCCGAATGCTACACTATATCAGAACACCGTGTGGGGTACCTTCTAGAAAAGGGAAAATTTTTAATGTCATAAGAAATGTGTGACGTATAATCCGTGGAAAAAATACGAAATCTTTAACATCCGCACTTCAAATTTTCATACGACATTCGGGGGTTAAGTTTCAACCTTTATTTTTTCCATCCCCAATAATACACAGTTTCTGTGGAGCACTGGTGACTTCGACGCAAAGGGTGATCCACACTAAAAAACAAATCCCATAGACAATGAAGAACTAAAAAAGTCATTAAAACAGTGAATGTACAGAGATTGACAGCAGTAATATAGACAGGGACCCATCGCTCACTATCATAGCCCTCGAGAAATTATCAAAGATGAATAGAGTTCTGGTCACGCAATCTTCTGAGTTAATTCTGGACGGATCACAAGGACTTTTTCTCACATTCGTTAATCAAAGTGTCTACGCATCAGACTTGTCATTACCCCGACAAACTATCCATAGACTGAGTAAGCATTTAGAATGAAAAAATTCAGTTTGCTTCAGTGTCACAGCTTTAATTTTCAGATGCACTCCACAGATTCGTAAAACACTCATTAGGTATGCGTTCACAAGATAATTACAGTTCATCACTGATTCATCTTCCCTATCTTTCTAATAAATCATACGCCCAAAGTAGATAATTATATTACGAAAATAAAATCGATTTTAAGTGATTCCGTATTCGTAATTTATTAATGCTAAAGAATCACGACGAAAATCTCACAATAGTCTACCCAATACTTTACCATAACCGATACAGTCACAAGTTACGATAGTCAGCATCTGCTCCCATAGACCAGGGACGGGTGAATAGCGACCCGTGGGTCGCATTCGCCCTGCTAAGAGTTTTTTGTTGTCCGCCAAGACAGAAAAATCCTCCCCGTGCGCGACCGAAGATTCGTCTCGTATTTTCCATTAGGACGGCCACGTCAATATGCATACGAAGTGTATGAAAACAATTGCCCACTCCGACCATAGACAGTAGGTTAGTTACTTCTAACAAAGTCAAGGTTTGAGATCCATAGTAAGACACAAATGTTACCGAACACCTATGTAGTGTGAATGCTAACTGTTAAGACAGATAGTTGCCATGCACTCTTACATGCACGAAGCTTCCATTTCCTAATGTGTGAGGGGAAAGCGTGAACAGTCATACAATAAGTCAATGCTGACTGCATGAAATATGATTCGAACGGAAGACAATCTGAACAGGTGCTTTTGTTTGGAAATTTAAAAACTGAAAACTCACTGTTTATAATATTTCCGTGAAAAGTTGGGGGCCAGTTCGCGACCTAGCTTTGCGTTCACTGACTTCAACTGGCGATAAAACGTAAGCTCTCTTTTCAGAGTTCCTGCCTACCCCCTTTGTAATCAGGAAAAAACTCTCGAGAGCAAATTATATCTAAAATCAGTTTCGCTTGAGTTTTTCGTAACCCCTTGTGCCGTCGAACTAAGATTCAGACACTCAGCTGTCGGGCATAAGGTTAAACTAATTTCTCACCTCGGTACGTTTGAATAAGCACACGCTGCAAACACAAGTTTTTCGACAAAAGATAAGGTGTTTCGCTACAACATAACACGGAGATGTCTGTTTAGTCATTTTTGCCTATTTCAACACTGTCTATGGAACATTACGCCTCTACATACCATAAGCATAATGCCTCGCGATTCTAAGCATTCCCCGAACCGATATTAATCTTATTTTTGTAGTTCAACGGAGTGCTTTGAGCTTGCTCAACCTCTGTCAAGGGTTGGACCAGTGCTTTCACCGATGGGGCGGACCAGCAGCGATGCTATTTATTAGTGGATTGCTCGTACTAGCAGAGCCGGTACAAGGTGAATGCAAATCGGTTCATATATCGTGTCTGCTTCTTCATATCTCTATTCTTTCGAACACAAATGTTAAAAGATTTCATGTAGCAGCTAAGAAACAGTAAAAAAGTGATTTTCCGCATTTAACTACAACCATCTATCGGGTAGAGGAATCCTCAAAACTAAGTAACAATACTAGAAAAATCACTGTCCATAACATTTATATTCATGTATTTCTTTTTCTTGTTGCGAGGCATCTGATCGAAAAAAACGTAAGCATTCATTACCTCAAAACAGATAAGACAGAGGGTGCTATGCGCCGTCTTGAAAAACACCAAGAAGGCTAGTAACCACGGTTTAACCATTCGTTTTTTAAGTATTAGGACGTTCATGTTACAATTTCTTGCAACAACGTTCATTTCTGGTAAAGATGCATGTCAGCACATTCACTTTATGTGTGAATATTACATTTCAATCGTGTGTGAACCAGGCATTCAGTTGAGAAGAGTATGTGAATATTACATTTTAACTGTATGTGAATCAGTCACTTCAGAATACTAACACCTTTGCGAGCTCCCTGAAACGTGCCTACTTCTTGTGTCTCTCCATATACTCTTCTTATGAGCACAAAAGATAGGATGTTTCACTACAATCTAACACGGAGATGTCTGTTTAGTTATTTTTTCCTCCTATTTCTACACTAGTGCGGAAGTCTTAGAACAAGTGGTTCGGGTTAGCACACGTTTTTGATATGTATCTTGTTTGGCAATCTGAAAGAACACTGTCTATGGAACATTACCCCTGCAAGCTAGTATTAATTACTTCACGATTCTGAGGGACGAAGGTTGTAATCGTTGGCAGATATTTTTCAGAAATATGTAATCAACCATAGTGTTCGGATATTTGATCCATAGTAAGACATGAACGTTGTTTATTTCCCATCGACAACCCCTTCTACGGATCGTATGAGAGATAACTGTTACGACAATTAGCTACGTGAGTCGTATTTATTTTTAAAAGCAAAGACACACTAATTACCGACTAGCTAGAGAATGATATATTAACCTGCTAAAGTTTGATTTTAACGATCAGAGAGTGTATATACCATCACTCTTTTAGTTCATACTAATATTCCAACTTTTAAAGGAAACGTTGTCTCGTTATAAGCGATTAAATGCACACTCTACACTTTGAATCTATAGAGACAACGATCACTAAACATGGAACACATCTGTGAAATATCACCACATTTTTGTTTTTAACGTACGGTTGATCGTTCTACTAAGCTAGCTTTGGTTCCCCATCCCTTTCTTTTACACCCACCCGATACAAAACATTCGGCCCAAAATAGCTTGCTGTGTTGGGAAAGATAAAGGATTGATAAAGATAAAGCATTGAAGGAAGATAAAGCATTGAGCGGTTCTCACAAGAAATTAGACCTGTTTCGGTTATCAGCTTTCCATAGGTCAGCACTTGAGTTGACCCGTGACATTTTATCACCGGGAGGACCGACTGTGAATTCTCGAGATTTGCCTGCGTTTGTGAAAAGGTCTTATTCGGGTTGCCTATTAAGCGCACAATTCACCGTTCCGTCTCGTGGTTGCGGGGGCTGCTGCACTTGTGTGAATCCTTCGCTGATCGAACCGTTCGCGATCATTATGTCTTTTGCGTGAAAGGTATATCAGCGGCGCTTTTCACCACAAGGGAAAAATTCATTTTCACCGGAGTGACTGAACAGTAATAAGTATTCAAAGCTCATTGGTGAGGTTTGTACTTTTTTAGTTAGGTGGATTAGCTCAGGTATGATGAGAAGGGTACGTTCGATTGAGACTTATGTATTATTTTTTATAGTAGGTTAGTGTATTTGACTCTTGTCCCCTATTAACGCGCATTCGTGTTGGAACTAAAATTTTTTTCCCCAAGCGGAAACGTATGAATTCTATTTTTAGCATGGCTTACTTTCTATAACAATGTTCCGCGTAGTCTTTGCAGAATTCACCCAATGAAAACAACTGACCTTGTAAAGCTTGTAACTGACGGCGCAATGCGAATTTCCTTAGCGTCCTAACGTTCGACGATTTTTACAAACTGTTAGAGCGTTTGTAGATTAATGATTACTCCCATAGCTGATTTTTCTTCGAGTAGCGTTACTTCCAATGCATCATGTACTGGGGATACACCGGTAATAAGTATTTTCAAACCATGTCGCGTAACGGATATACTTACGGAGAGTAATGAATTGAGACAAACGTAAAACCACTTTCCAAGACGTCCTGACGCGGAAGCACAGATATCTAATGGTATCACCCCGTTGAAGACTAATATGCTCAACTCTTGAAGGTTTAGGGCGCATAATTTCAAAAGTCTACATGCGGTGCATTGAAACCTATCATAAAGGGTTGTGCAGAGAACCGTCTCCGGACTTGGGAAAATATCGAGTCCGAAATCCACGATAAAGAACGCCATCGAGTTTTCACGATGTAAGACAGCGCGCCTGAAGCAGCACAGATTCATTCGTCAATTTGATTCCCCGTTTGGAATTTTTTATTTTCGTAGGACTTAACCATCTGTCAGTGAAACGCTGTCCGGGGTGAGGATCCGAACACGGAGTCTATTAGGTCGATCCTATCACTCCTCAATATTTTTCGTCACGACGAATAAAATCAGATTTTTTACTCATCGGCATTTTCTGCGGGACAGTCTTTTAAAAATAGTTACTGTGGATAGATCTAGTAAGCGACAGTCACGGAGTTAAAAGAAATAAGTGTTACTGAAACGGACTTAAAATAGTGGGTTATAAAAATACGTATATTAATGTGAAAGGACTATCGGTTTTTGGTGTAAGAAATACATAGAAAAAGCTAGTTATAAAGAATGCTAGGTTAATATTGAAATGTCCCACCCGTTCGACACGCATCTAAGCCACAGCAAGTACACGGCATAGTCCTGGAATCCACAGAGCGAGGGACGATTTTTTTTTTTTTCCGGTGAAACACATCTACAGAAAACCGATTTTTATTTCGACCGTGGAGTGATTTTAATAAAGGTGAGGAATATTTTGACGAGTGTTTAATTACTAGGGAGTTGATTAACGGAGTTTGAAAATTTTTCCACTGCAGACGTGTGTTCTAAAAGCAGATTTAACATGTCATCCCTACGAATAATTTAAACCATTATTAATTTCACTCTATGGAAACAGTAAGAGTAAAATGAGTTTCAACTGTAGGATGATTTTTAATAGAGGTAAGGGAATTTTGATGAGTGTTTAATTACTAAGGAATTTTGTATCATCCTTTTCTGTACAATTATTCTAAGACCAGTCAATCGTTCCATGCAATTATTCTGAGACTTGCATCAGCCGAGTGAAGGAGTGGGGCCTTAAAATGGTCAACCAGAGGGTTTTTCATAAGGGGGAGGGCTTAAAATATAGGTAGGTCGACCGTGGGGGCCGAAAACGAGAAATTAGAGTGAAAATAAAGGGTTTTTTGGGAAAATAGTACTTCTCACTGTCAACAGATGGCACCAGGAGGGTTTTTAATAAGGGGGAGGGCTTAAAATATAGGTAGGTCGACCGGGGGGTCCGAAAACGAGAAATTAGACTTAAAATAAAGGGGTTTTTGGGAAAATAGTACTTCTCACTGTCAACAGATGGCGCCAGGAGGGTTTTTAATAAGGGGGAGGGCTTAAAATATAGGTAGGTCGACCGGGGGGTCCGAAAACGAGAAATTAGAGTGAAAATAAAGGGTTTTTTGGGAAAATAGTACTTCTCACTGTCAACAGATGGCGCCACTGAGGGGGAAAGGGGGGGTGGAAGGGGGGTTTAATAAAGGGGAGGAATTATTAATTATTAATAAAGGGGCGTGGCCTGTTACATAATGATTATAAAACGTAATGTTACGTCATAGGGGCGTAGCCTGTTACGTCATAGGGGGCGTGGTCGATGACGTCATAGGGGGGGAAGCACTGTGCAAAGGGGAATCGGTGGGGTGTGAACAAACTACTCAGGCCATTAGTACCTTTCAAAAGAGATACTCTCTTGTGGAAGTGAACGGAAGAGTGGCCTACTGATCGAGACAACTATGGCTGCTTTTTTTCTACTCTGCTGAGGAGTGGTCAACCACACAGGGGACTGGTGCTGAGCCTATATAAACCTACTAGATAAGACTGAAATAAGGCTCTGAGCTTGATTATGGATACTCAATTTGTTGCACTATTGGGCTTCTGTGGAGGGAATTTCCGCTGTGTTTTCTGTTTGATGTGCGTTGACAGCTCCAAGTGAACAGATTCACAGGATATGTTTATCAGCTGGTGGATAATCCTGAGCAGAGGTCATCACAGGCACCTGAACTCTTTGCTTCTACTGGCATCGTCAAATTCTACATTGGAGGAAGTCTTCTAGTGTAGATGGCTTCAGCGTTTAGTGGTGGGGGAACGGGTCTTTGTCCCATGCCTGCGAATAGGGGGCTGTTTGATATTGTTGGCATTCCCTCTCTCAATAAACATAGTTCCTTTAAACATTCCACTAACCGTTTTCTCCCGACAGGTAGTTGAAATGTGAGGACTCTGCATATAGAGCTTATTCTCTTGATATCCACACACAAGAATTCCACCATTTTAATTTTGATATTTTCAGCTTGCAAAAGACCAGATGGACAGATAAAGGTCAGACACTTAAAAAAATCTTAAATTTCTCTTTTCAAGGAGGGAGGATACGAAGCATCACCAAAACGTAGGTATGCTTCTCAGCAGACACGCCACTGATTCTCTTCTAGGATATGTTTCTTACAGCAAAATTTCAGACAAGCATTAAAGAATGTTATCTACTGTTATGCACCCACTGAGGATGCCTATGATGATGATTAGGATAGGTTTTACGGATAACTTCAGGATATTATGAATTCTGTCACACCCTTGTTCTAGGTGACTTCAATGAGAAAGTTGGTACTGACTCTGATCTTTTGGGATGAGTGATAGGCTCTTTTGGTATTGATAGCTGCAATGGCAATGGGCAACGTCACCTAGTAAGTAAACTTAATGATTTTAGAATAAGCAGGGCTGTCGCCAGATTAGATCGCGCCCTGAGGAAGGAAAAAATAATCCTCAAAATCATAAATATAATGTAAATTAAGCAAAACTGGTGAAGGAAAAGTAAAAGTGAATGGGTGGACCATCACAGGTGCCGTGAGGCAGGCTGCCTCTATGCTACACGCTATCGGCGGTACTGAGAATAAGTAACACTTATTACAAACACCACGACATACATAAGTACACATAGGTCTCTCCAGATTGGCTGTATAAGAATATGAATGATTATATATTAATTTACAGCAAATGGGCTAGTTCTGTTAGGAATACTAGGTCACATGTGGGAGCTGAAATTGAATCTGACCATTACCTTCTTAACAGTGTCTTGCAAATTAAACTTAAGAAGTGTTGTGCCAAGGTTAAAAATTTATCTTTAATACTGAAGCTCTGAAAGACCTAGTTATAGCTAAAGCTTACTATGATAGGGTACTTAGTCATTATGACAATCATGGTTTGCTTACAAGTGAAGATGAAAAAAAATGGGACCGTTTTAAAGAGGCTTTTCTTCAAACTAACAGTCTTTTAGGTAAAAAGGAGAAGAGGAGGCAAAATTATTTGATGGATTCAGTTTATTTCAGAAAGAAAGCATTGCAGGAATATCCTTAATCGATACCTACTAGTCTTAACAGAAAACTTTACAAGGAACTTAACAAACGAGAAAAAAAAACTTGGCTTGCTGGTTTGACTGACACAGCCGGGTAAGCAGCTAGATAGAAAGATAGATTTCCCACACAAAACGTTAACTATCTGTAACAGCAGAGAGCTGTACTCTCTGCTGTTACAAATAGTTAATGTTTTGTGTGGGAAGAAACTGACAGGTATAAATAAAGGGAATGAAGAATAAACAAGGTGAGGTTATTGAAGGTGAGATTCTGTCATGGCTAAGTGGGCTGAGCATTTCTGAGATGTTCTGAACAATGTGTTTAGTTCTCTGCCATTGTTTGCAATGATGATAGATGTAAGTAGTATAGTACCACCCTGCGGATCCCCCACTAGTGCTTTCCCCCTATGACGTCACACCCTATGACGTCACTGACCATGCCCCTATGATGTAACCTATTACGTAACCAATCATGCCCACTTTATTAATAATTCGTAATTAATAATTCCTCCCCTTATTAAAACCCCCCCTTTTTACCCCCTTTTTAACCCGTGGCGCCATCTGGTGACAATGAGGAGTACTATTTTCGGAAAAACCCCTATTTTAACTCTAATTTCTCGATTTTTGACTCCCCCTTTATAAAAAATTCCTCCCCCTTATTAAAAAAAAAACCCTGGCGCCATCTGGTGACTATGAGGAGTATTATTTTCGGAAAAACCCCTATTTTAACTGTAATTTCCCGATTTTTCTTTATTTCAGCCTCCCTGGTTGACCCTCCTATATTTTAAGCCCCCCTTCTCGATTTTTCTTTATTTCAGACCCACCTATATTTTAAGCCCCTTTCTCGAATAAGTCCCTTGGGATGACAATGATCGGCTGATGCAAGCCTCGGAATAATTGCATGGTTGGCAACCTCACACAGTAAGGGATGATACAAGTCTCTACATAAAACTTTCGATAGCAGTCACAGAAAATCAACTCCCAAAGTTGCATTACCCATTTTTATTCCTTATTAATTAAACATTTATCAAAATTCCCTCTCCTTTATTAAACGTGCACCAAACACCTTTAGTGTTCACATTCATTTTACCAAGTCCGCTAATCAACCCACTAGTAATTAAACACTTATCAAAATTCCCTTTTATTAAAAGTTACCTCTATTAAAACTCCTTCAGTATTCATCTGAAATTTTCCAAGTCCACTAAACATATTATTCCTTAGTAATTAAACACTTATCAAAATTCCCTTTTATTAAAAATCAAAAAGTTCACTCCCACCAAGCTCCTTAGTTATCCACATTCATTTTGCCAAGTGCGGTAATCAACTCTCAATTCACTAGTAATTAAAACCCTTTTATTAAAAGTTCACCAAACTCCTTTGATATTCATCTGAAATTTTCGAAGTCCACTAATCAACCCACTAATAATTAAACACTTATCAAAAGTTACCTCCATTAAAACTTCATTTTTCCAAGTCCATTAATCAGCGCCCTAGTAATTAAACACTTATCAAAAACTCTGTTCCTCATCGTATGCTCGAAATAAAACGTTGTAAAACAGTTTTCTCTAGACGCGTTTAATTGGAAAAAAAATCCTTCCCTGACACAGTGATTTGAACTCGCTACCTCACTGTCCACGTTCATTTCACCAAGTCTGGCTGAAAACACCCATCGCTGAATGGTTGATGCAATCCTTGAACAAGATCCGCGTATTTTGCAATCTTCCCTAGAAGAAGGACAATCCCGCAATAACTGTTCCACAGAAAATACCATAGGGTGATATTAATAAAATCTGATTTAAATTATTCGTAATAGGGCCTGTAGGAATGCGATAGGAGATCTGCTTTAGAACAGACGTCCACAGTGAAAAAATTTTCAAAGTCCCTAATCTTTCAAAACATCGCACGCTACGAATTGACCTTCCTTCAAATCATATGATGGGGTCGCTTATTGATGAGTGCAGCCGGACTTTCAACACATCATGCAACACACGACCCATGGTGCAATCACTTTTTGGTCTGGAGGTCAAGAGGACGAGTGCCGAGCGCTCCACAGTGTTTGCATTTGTCGCTGATAAGGTTTTAAAATAGAAGCTATGTCAACAGCCCTGTTGTGCTCGCGTGAGGGATCATCCCATGTAAGATCATCCGACTTTGGGGGTGGCGCAAGATGTATCAGATAGTGGGTGGTGTATATAAACACTGTGGTCCTACTAGCTGTCATTCTTCTGTCAGAAAGTTTTTGCTGCCTGTCAGAAATGGAAAAAACCAGCTGTCATTCAGCGAAACTGTTCGCTCTATACTCGTGAGTGTGGGTATTCCCTCATACCAGAAAGACATAACGTATGAAGAATGCCTACAGACTGTGATGAATGTTTTGATAGAAAAAATCTTACAAGCTCTGAGTACTGTGTGTGATGGTGAGACCATTATCATAGAACCATATGAAGTGGCTCACGAATATTTATGCAGTGTGTGTTTTGCCGAAGAAGCGGCATTAAAACACGCTGAAAACATGGCCTATGGGGCTCTGGTGGAGGATGCTATGACCTTGATAGAGAGAGCTAACATCATTGAAGTTGTATGATAACAAGAGAAAAAAAAAGGTTCTTTTCAGAACCACTTCATTTGTGTCGAAAGAATTACCGATCCTACAATTTCTGTTCACAACTCTTACTTCTCTATCGATCTACATTTGATTCACTGTCTCCCGGTTAACAGAGTAAATTTTATAGGACATTTAACCTTCAGTATCATTTTACACACTATGTTAGGATTAACAACTCTTATTCTATACCTCTACATTCGATTCACTGTCTCCCAGTTAACAGAGTAAATTTTATAGGATGTTTAACCTTCAGTATAATTTTACACACTATGTTAGGATTAACAATTCTTACAGTGCATAAGTAGTTACTGTTGCTAGGATCCCTCTACACTTTTAAAATTTAGAAAAAATTTTAAATTACCACAGAATATAAAAAAAAATGCTATTGGGTAAAAAAATTAATAAAAGGAAAAAAAAAATCCAATTTTATTCGTCGTGATGCAAAATATTGAAGGTGATAAGGTCGACCTAAAAGACCCGTGTTTGGATCCTCATTCCGGAGGGTTTTTAACAAAAGTCCTACGTAATTAAAAACTCCCCCATTATGCGACATGGTTTAAAAATACTTATTACGGATGTATCCTCAGTACATGATGCAAACTCTTTCCTAACAAATAACGCTACTCGAAGAAAAATCAGCTAAGGGAGTAATCATTAATCTAAAAAATCATCTCTTCCACCGTTTATTGGCGAACGCGAAGACGTTGACAAAATTCACGTAGCGGCGCAAGTTACATGCTTTTACAGGGTAAAGATGGTGAGGCAGAATGCTATAGAAAGTAAGAATGCTAAAATTAGAATTCATACGTTGCCGCAAAAAACTTTAGTTCCAACACACGTTAAAGGAGTATGGTTCGACTCACTTTGACAAGGGCAGTCGCTCCGTCCAAAAGCCTAATGAGAAAGTTAAAAAACGACATGATTAAATGTTCAAAACAGCGGAAATCCCTTGTAGGGGAGCCTTCGGATAGGGATCCTCGCTTGCTTTCTCTATACTATCATAAGCCTCGATGTGTGCGAAATTATCAAATATGAATAGACCTCTGTAAACTTCTGACCTCACAGTCTTCTGCTGTAGATCTCTAATTCTGTCAGGATCACAAGGGACGTTTTACGCATTCAAGGACTTTTTCTGACATTTGTTAATCAAAGTGTCTATCTACGCATCAGACTTGTCATTACACAGACTAACTACCTATGCATAGGTTGAGTAAGCATTTAGAATGAAAAATTGAGTTTGCTTCACTACAATCTCATAACTTAATCTTCAGATGCACGTCTCTCCATAGATTCGTAAAACTCTCATTATGCATTCTTTGCTTTCTCTCGCACATCTCACAAGATAATTAAAGTTCAATCACTGATTCAACTTCCCTGTCGGTATATTTACTTTCTAATAAACCAAACTTTAACGACCAAAGTAGGTAAATCGCAAGCATCATCAGATTATTACTGCTTACGTTGAAAATCTCAAAATAGCCTATCCAATATTTTACCACAACCGATACAGCCACAAGTTGCGATAGCCAAGATCTACCTCATAGACAGTAGGTAGGTTATTTACTTCTAACAAAGTCAAGGTTTGAGATCCATAGTAAGATATGAACGTTGTTCGACTCACCTGCCAAGATCCTGACACTCTCTCATCCCTTCTACAGGGCATTTCGAACGAAAGACAATCTGAACAGGCGCTTTTGTTTGTAAATTAAAAAATCTGAAATCTCACTTATTTCCATGAAAAGTCGGGACTCTGAATCGAGACCTAACTTTGCATTCACTGACTTCAGCAACCGATAAAACGTAAGCTCTCTCTCGATGGTTATTCCAAGACGCTATCTCTTTTCAGAGTTCCAGCACCCCTCGGTACGTTTGAATAAGTGTGGTTGGCTGCAGACACAAGTTTTTCGACAAAGATAGGGTGTTTCACTACAATATAACACGGGGATGTCTGATTAGTTATTTTTCCCTATTTCTATACTAGTGTGGAATTCTTAGAACAAGTGGTACTATGTTAGTGTGTAAGTGGTTAGGACAAACAAAAGTTTTTTTTGATAATGTTACGTACCTTGTTTGGAAATAACACTGTCTATGGAGCATTATGCCTGCACATGCCACGAGCATAATTCCTCGCGATTCTAAGAGTCCCCCGAACCGATAGACAATACTTTGCGTTTTTACAGGACCAAATGTATAAAGTCTTTCACACTTCAAACTCAATCATCAAGACAAATTGTGGAAGTAAGATTGAAAATGAAAGGAGAAGCGAAAGAAAAGCACCACACCCAGCATTCTCACATTAAAAGAAAATGTAAGCATTCATCACCTCAAAACAGATAAGACAGAGGGCGTTATGTGCCGGGTTGAAAAGTGGTAAGAAGGTTAGTAACCATGATTTAACCATTCACTTTTTAAGTATTAAGACGTTCATGTTACAATTTCTTGCAACAACTTTCATAGCTAATGAAGATACAAGTCTGCAACATTCACTCTTCTGTGTAAGCATGTGAATATTACATTTCAACCGTGTGTGAACCAAACATTCAGTTGAGAAGAATATTTAAAAACATCAGTGTGAACTCATGGATACATAAAACGTGTCTCCTTCTTGTGTCTCTCCATATCTATATACTATTCTTACGAGCACAAAAGATAGAACTTTCGAAGGAAGATGAAGCATGTATCAGTTTAAAAAAACGATTTTTCAGTGTTTTGGACGTCTAACCAGTGCCATCTAGTGAGAAATATGTTGACTATCCGATTCGAGTAAGACAACAGCTGCCTGTTTATGAATGATTATGTATGTACGGTTTCTCTGATCTTATGCAAAGTATATTCATTTTTATGTGGTGTTATACATAAGTGTATGCATACATCCATGCGATGGACTAAGCTTTTCTCCATATTGTGTCACGCACTTGTTTTCGCCTCTGTATATGTGTTAACTCTATGTGCGTGTGCTTTCATGTTTGTTACTGTGAATCGGATGTGTGTTTCTATGAACCGTGTGTTCAAACATGTTATCACTTGCTCGCTACAGAAGAAGCTAACAAACCTCATCAGATTGGCATTATAGCTCTATTAGGAAATCTCATCGAAAAGTCACTAAACAGATAAGTTTACTAAAGATGTACGCTTGTATACAGATTCTTTTACCTTTCTCGATTCTGTTAAGTAGAACAATGAAACAGCATTGCAGTTTTAGTTATAATTAGTACACTCGATGTCATAGTTTTGCAATACTGAAGTGTTAACGATGGTTTGTGTTCACCCTGAAAGTGATCTCTCCATGGAGCAATTTGCTAATGGAGACTGCCAGCTAGGTTCTGACTTGTTAGTGAAGATTTGCAAGAACGTTCCCGAAGTCCACAAATGTTTGTTTCAGAAGTGTAGTGACATTCCGTTTAGACCTTCGGCTTCGGTTATATTATCCGACGAACAATGGTATGGACTACATACACTCGCTTATACGTTTTCCTTCGAGTATGAACTGAACGGCATGGTGGTATTCAAGAGTAAAAAATGGGTGATCATTGAAAAAGGTGTTGTGAGTGCCGACGGTGCTTCAATGATTTCTTCAGTACATCTCACCATCAAACAATGGATGTGGTTAAAAGATTCCCGCAGCTCCATCACCTGTAACTTGTTGGCTCTGAAGTTCAATAAATTTTCTAATGCCGTAAGGGATGTCGAATTATCTACAGAACATACTCCAAGACTGTCTAATGTTGAACTGTATGATCGGAGAGCAAAGTAAGTTTCAGAAAAACATTAAATACACTCGTCAGAAAAGAAATTTTCCGGATTCTACGTACGAACTGTATTGGATGTGAAGTAGACCATCCAAGTCAGCTTCGTCATTTGTGTGTTGCCATATCCCGTGAATCAGTTGATGCCCATTTCGCCGAAGCAGTGAGAAACATTCATTTAAACGATATCGCTAAACTTTTTGTGGAAGAGGTAGGAGTTGAAGATTCCTACATGTTACACTTTCCTATGTTACTAAACGAAGTGTACGACGAACTGGTGCACACCTCTGAATATGTACTAAATAAATGTTAATAGTGTTACTAATTTCTGTCGTTGTAATTTCTTAGTGTATGAATAACCTGCAATGCTGTTTCATTGTTCTACTTAACAGAATCGAGAAAGGTAAAAGAATCTGTATACAAGCATACATCTTTAGTAAATTTATCTGTTTAGTGACTTTTCGATGAGATATCCTAATAGAGCTGTAATGCCAATCTGATGAGGTTTGTTAGCTTCTTCTGTAGCGAGCAAGTGATAACATGTTTGAACACACGGTTCATAGAAACACACATCCGATTCACAATAACAAACATGAAAGCACACGCACATACAGTTAACACATATACAGAGGTGAAAACAAGTGCGTGACACAATATGGAGAAAAACTTAGTCCATCGCATGGATGTATGCATACACTTATGTATAACACCACATAAAAATGAATATACTTTGCATAAGATCAGAGAAACCGTACATACATAATCATTCATAAACAGGCAGCTGTTGTCTTACTCGAAACGGATAGTGAACATATTTCTCACTAGATGGTACTGGTTAAACGTCCAAAACACTGAAAAATCGTTTTTTTAAACTGATACATGCTTCATCTTCCTTCGAAAGTTCTATCTTTTGTGCTCGTAAGAATAGTATATAGATATGGAGAGACACAAGAAGGAGACACGTTTTATGTATCCATGAGTTCACACTGATGTTTTTAAATATTCTTCTCAACTGAATGTTTGGTTCACACACGGTTGAAATGTAATATTCACATGCTTACACAGAAGAGTGAATGTTGCAGACTTGTATCTTCACTAGCTATGAACGTTGTTGCAAGAAATTGTAACATGAACGTCCTAATACTTAAAAAATGAATGGTTAAACCGTGGTTACTAACTTTCTTACCACTTTTCAACCTGGCACATAACGCCCTCTGTCTTATCTGTTTTGAGGTGATGAATGCTTACGTTTTCTTTAAATGTGAGAATGCTGGGTGTGGTGCTTTTCTTTCGCTTCTCCTTTCATTTTCAATCTTACTTCCACAATTTGTCTCGATGATTGACTTTGAAGTGTGAAAGACTTTATACATTAAGTCCTGTAAAAACGCAAAGTATTGTCTATCGGTTCGGGGGACTCTTAGAATCGCGAGGAATTATGCTCGTGGCATGTGCAGGCATAATGCTCCATAGACAGTGTTATTTTCAAACAAGGTATGTAACATTATCAAAAAAAACTTTTGTTTGTCCTAACCACTTACACACTAACATAGTACCACTTGTTCTAAGAATTCCACACTAGTATAGAAATAGGGAAAAATAACTAATCAGACATCCCCGTGTTATATTGTAGTGAAACACCCTATCTTTGTCGAGAAACTTGTGTCTGCAGCCGACCACACTTATTCAAACGTACCGAGGGGTGCTGGAACTCTGAAAAGAGATAGCGTCTTGGAATAACCATCGCGAGAGAGCTTACGTTTTATCGGTTGCTGAAGTCAGTGAATGCAAAGTTAGGTCTGGATTCAGAGTCCCGATTTTTCATGGAAATAAGTGAGATTTCAGATTTTTTAATTTACAAACAAAAGCGCCTGTTAAGATTGTCTTTCGTTCGAATCATGTTTAATGTCCGTCAACATTGACTTATTGTGAAAGAATGACTGTTGGCGCTTTCCTTTTCATACATTAGGAAATGGAAGGTTCGTGCATGTAAGAGTGAGTTCGGTGTATCTTTAAAAATATATGCAACTATCTGTCTTAACGGTTAGCTTTCAAACGACCCTGTAGAAGGGATGAGAGAGTGTCAGGATCTTGGCAGGTAAACAACGTTCATATCTTACTATGGATCTCAAACCTTGACTTTGTTAGAAGTAAATAACTTACCTACTGTCTATGAGGTAGATCATGGCTATCGCAACTTGTGGCTGTATCGGTTGTGGTAAAATATTGGATAGGCTATTTTGAGATTTTCAACGTAAGCAGTAATAATCTGATGATGCTTGCGATTTACCTACTTTGGTCGTTAAAGTTTGGTTTATTAGAAAGTAAATATACCGACAGGGAAGTTGAATCAGTGATTGAACTTTAATTATCTTGTGAGATGTGCGAGAGAAAGCAAAGAATGCATAATGAGAGTTTTACGAATCTATGGAGAGACGTGCATCTGAAGATTAAGTTATGAGATTGTAGTGAAGCAAACTCAATTTTTCATTCTAAATACTTACTCAACCTATGCATAGGTAGTTAGTCTGTGTAATGACAAGTCTGATGCGTAGATAGACACTTTGATTAACGAATGTCAGAAAAAGTCCTTGAATGCGTAAAACGTCCCTTGTGATCCTGACAGAATTAGAGATCTACAGCAGAAGACTGTGAGGTCAAAAGTTTACAGAGGTCTATTCATATTTGATAATTTCGCACACATCGAGGCTTATGATAGTATAGAGAAAGCAAGCGAGGATCCCTATCTGAAGGCTCCCCTACAAGGGATTTCCGCTGTTTTGAACATTTAATCATGTCGTTTTTTAACTTTCTCATTAGGCTTTTAGACGGAGCGACTGCCCTTCTCAAAGTGAGTTGAACCATACTCCTTTAACGAACCATACTCCTTTAACGCGTGTTGGAACTAAAGTTTTTTGCGGAAACGTATGAATTCTAATTTTAGCATTCTTACTTTCTATAGCATTCTGCCTCATCTTCTTTACCCTGTAAAAGCATGTAACTTACGCTGCTACGTGAATTTCGTCAACGTTTTCGCGTTCGCCGATAAACGGTGGAAGAGATGATTTTTTAGATTAATGATTACTCCCTTAGCTGATTTTTCTTCGAGTAGCGTTATTTATTAGGAAAGAGTTTGCATCATGTACTGAGGATACATCCGTAATAAGTATTTTTAAACCATGTCGCATAATGGGGGAGTTTTTAATTACGTAGGACTTTTGTTAAAAACCCTCCGGAATGAGGATCCAAACACGGGTCTTTTAGGTCGACCTTATCACCTTCAATATTTTTCATCACGACGAATAAAATTGGATTTTTTTTCCTTTTATTAATTTTTTTACCCAATAGCCTTTTTTAATTTTCTGCGGGGTAGTCCTTCTTCTAGTAAAAAATGTGACAACCAACAGTCGCGGTGGGTTAAAAGAAATAAGTGTTGATTAAAATGGATTTTAGAACGGTTATAAAAATACGTATATTAATATGAAAAGACTGTCGGTGTTTGGTGTAAGATCTAAATTTTAAAAGTGTAGAGGGATCCTAGCAACAATAACTACTTATGCACTATAAGAGTTGTTAATCCTAACATAGTGTGTAAAATTATACTGAAGGTTAAACGTCCTATGAAATTTACTCTGTTAACCAGGAGACAGTGAATCGAATGTAGAGATATAGAAGAAACGTGTCAATAGAGAAGTAAGAGTTATGAACAGAAATTGTACGATCGGTAATCCTTTCGACACAAATGAAGTGGTTCTGAAAAGAACCTTTTCTTTTTTCTCCGGTTATGCTACAACTTCAACGATGTTAGCTATCTCTATCAAGGTCATAGCATCCTCCACCACAGCTCTATAATCCATGTTTTTGACGTGTTTTAATGCCGCTTCTTCGGCAAAACACACCTTGCATAAATATTCGTGAGTCACTTCGTACGGTTCTATGGTGATGGTCTGACCATCACACACAGTGCTCAGAGCTTGCAAGAGTTTTTCAGTCAATATATTCATCACAATCTGCAGGCATTCTTCATACGATATGGGTTTCTGGTATGAGGGGATACCCACACTCACGAGTACAGAGCGAACAACTTCGCTGAATGACAGGGTGGTTTTCTCCATAGTGACCAGAGAAAGAGAGACTTCGAAACTAAGAGCAAAACTTTCTGACAGGCGGTAAAGCTTTCTGACAGCAGAATGACAGCAGTGAGGCTGTAGTGTTTATATACAACCATCGTTATCTGATACATCTTCCGACATGACCAAAGTCGTGTGGTCTTACATCTGGTGATCCCTCACGCGAGTTCAACAGGGCTATTGACTTAGCTTCTATTTTGAAACCTTATCAACGACAAATGCAAACACTATGGAGCGCTCTGCACTCGTCCTCTTGACCCCCCAGACCAATAAGTGATTGCACCATGACCGTGTGTCACACGATGTGTTGAAAGTCCGGTTGCACCCATCGATAAGCGACCCTGTCGTATGATTTGAAGGAAGGTCAATTCGTAGCGCGCAATTGTGGACACAGATGAAAGATTAGAGACTTCGAAAATTTTTTTCACTGTCGGGAGTAATCCGTCAATAAAGTGTGGTCCGATGCTGAACGTCTGTTCTAAAGTGGGTCTTATATGCCATCCCTACAGGCCCTATTACACCTCGATATCATTTCATAATTACGAATAATTTATTTTTAAATCAGATTTTACTCCTTTTATTAATTTTTTTACCCTATGGTATTTTCTGTGGGCCTGTTACAGTGGGGATAGTCCTTCTTCTAGTGAAGGTCGAACACGCAAAATACGCAGATCTTGTTAAAGGATTGCATCAACCATTCAGCGATGGGTTTTTTTAGCGGTACTTGGTAAAATGAATGTGAATACCAAAGGAGTTTGGTGAACTTTTGATTTTTAATAAAGGGATTTAATTACTAGGGAATTGAGAGTTGATTAGCGGACTTGACAAAATGAACATGAATACCAAAGGAGCTTGGTGAACATTTGATTTTTAATAAAGGGTTTTAATTACTAGGGGATTGAGAGTTGATTAGCGGACTTGGCAAAATGAACATGAATACCAAAGGAGCTTGGTGAACTTTTGTTTTTTAATAAAGGGTTTTAATTATTAGGGAATTGAAGTTGATTAGCAGACTTGACAAAATGAACGTGAATACCAAAGGAGTTTGGTGAACTTTTGATTTTTAATAAAGGGTTTTAATTACTAGGGAATTGAGAGTTCATTAGCAGACTTGGCAAAATTAACGTGAATACCAAAGGAGTTTGGTGAACTTTTGATTTTTAATAAAGGGGAGGGAGGGTTTTATGAGTGTTTAATTAATAAGGAGTAAAAATGGGTAATGCAACTTTGGGAGTTGATTTTCTGTGAGTGACTGTTAACGAAAGTTTTGCAATTATTTAGAGACTTGTATCATCCCTTTCTGTGGGAGGTTGCCACCCATGCAATTATTCTGAGGCTTGCATCAGCCGATCGTTGCCATCCCGAAGTTTATTCGGTACGAGCCTTATTCGGAGATTAAGGGGGGTTAAAATATAGGTGGGTCAACCAGGGGGGTCTTTAATGACGGGTTGGCTGAAAAATTAGAGTTAAAATAGGAGCTTTTCCGAAAACAGTACTCCTCATAGTCACCAGATGGCGCCAGGAGTTTTTTTTTTAATAAGGGGGAGGAATTTTTAATAAAGGGGGAGTCAAAAAACGGGAAATTAGAGTTAAAATAGGGGTTTTCCAAAAATAGTACTCCTCATAGTCACCAGATGGCGCCACTGGTTAAAAAAAGGGGGAGGAAGGGTTTTTTAATAAAGGGGATGAATTATGAATATTAATAAGGGGGCGTGTTCCGTTACGTCATAGGGGCGTGGTCAGTGATGTCATAGGGGGAAAGCACTGTGTGTGGGGTACGCTGGAGTGGGAACAAACTACTAACCTCTCTTCGTTCTACTTTAAGTATGGTTTAGATCAGTTCCATCCAACTCAAGCTAAGTGAAGAGCTACTGGGGAAAGTAATTATATTCTTAAAGACGTGCAGCAAAAATTATCTTCTAAAAAGCGGAAACATACATTTCAAAATTAATAATGAATTGCAATAAAAAATTACATTTTTAAGGAATGAAGAAAATATCTTGGTTAAAACAACAAAAATATACATTTTTAATGAGCACTGTGAATTGGCAAAAAACATTACTTGTCAAAATATTTTTAAAATTGAGCCAGATTCCATATATTCATTATTTGTCTTATAAGTTGCGGGTTGGACGGGTCTGGTTTAGGCGCGTTTGCCCCTTTTAGAGATAAAAAATTCAAAGTTTAAACTAAAAGAACACATATCGCCTATGGCGAATAAGGGAATTTCGTTTTCAAAGACTGAATTTTTTTTCTTTTGAACTCTTTAAAAGTTTTAAATCGAACTATTGGATTACTGGGAAATGAAAAAAAGTAGTATTCTATTAGCACTGTAACCGAAGAAAAGGATTTGTCTTTTATTCCTTAAATTTAAAAAGTTACACTTCTCCAACCCCGCTGACAAAAGAGCCCATTGTTGTTGTCAATAGAATCTCTCTTGACCAAGCCCGGATCTAGAAAAAAAATCCTGGTGGAGGGGACAAGAATCACAATCGAGCCGAAAAATGTAAAGGGGGAGGGGCAAGACACTACATTTTCAATGCAGTAAAACACTTTTCGCCACGTTTTCCGGGTTTTTTAAAAAAATTATTGAAAAAAATTGTTGCCACCTCCCGCTAATCCCGTCCTTATTCTTGACTCGTGAATTATCTCTAGACACTCTGTCACTGTAATTTCAAATTTCTACATCAACAGATCACTTGCAACATTCGTTAAAAGTTTCGCCTTTTTCGTATTTAATGCCCTCTTACGATGTAAATTAAAACTACCTGACGAACTGAAAAATGCTAATTATATTTCTTTAGTACCAATCCAAATAAAAATTAATTTACCAATATCTCTTAAAACAAAACGCTGGCTTCCCAAGTGCCCAACTTATTGTTGCAAATGAAAACATGATCTTCACATTTTCCATCAAAATTTCCAGCATAAGCGCATCGCTTGTTTTTTTTTCCATCTTTCACTATTAGAGGGCGAATTATAAATATTTTGTGATTCGTAAAGAACGAATCGTAATATTTCGTCAATACCTATCCAATTCAAAAAATAATTTTTGATTCATTTCTAAAAACAAACCATTATTTCTCTAAACAAAAAAGTTCCCTCCTGAAAATTTCCCCCACTTTAAACGATTGCATTTAAAAGCATTAAAATTTCACTGATAAACCTCATCCTTGGAAGCAAATAATGCTTTCATCCCTGATGGCCGAATTACCAGTGCGTTTTACTATTAATGAAAGGAACTGCATGTGGTTGTTTCCAAATTGTAAGTGTGAAAAAAAATTACGTGAAATATTCGGGTGGGAAATGTAGAAAAAAAGTTTTTTTTTTTTACTCAAATTTTAGCAGATTTTATACTCCAATATCAGTATAACGGGTTAAATTGAAAAAAAAAAGAAAAAGTAATGTATTTTCTTTGCTGTACTTGTTGTAAATGTAGTTTTATATTTTTAGTTTGTTTCAGATTTAAGAAATTTAAGGCATCCTAGAAAGCTTGAGTTTCATTCTTTTTTAATGCAAAATAAAACATTTCTATTGAACCATGTGAAGCAAACTTATCACATAATAGAACAACGGAAAGCTAAAAAAGCTAAAAAATCACGAGAATTCAATCTTTTTCAGGGAATTTTGGTTTTACACATGCGCACTTATTTTTTTTATCATTATATATCTGTTCTATATCTTATAATATATATTCATATCTGTGTATGTCATTCTATATATATTCTATATCTTATTCATATCTGTAATTCAAATTTCTAAAACAAGTTCAAACGAAAAAAATTATACTTACTTTATTTAGAGTACACCATTTAATTTTACCGTGACATTTTTAAATTTTTACATTAATTCCTCTTACTGAGAATAGGCTATGGAAATAGCTATTTTGATTTTTTTTCCAACTTTGGGGCGATGTTTTACCAGAAAGAATTGAATCACAATATTTAATAAAAGAAGATCAAACTACGGGTATTTTCTCTACCTGGTACATGAAAGGTAAAATTCAGAACAGGCATACAATAAGAAACGTTTTAGGGAGGAGAAGATAAAATTAATGGTGACGGAATGAAAAAAAAAACACAGGTGCTTTTTCTTACTTAATTCTAATAAGGCTCCTGTCAGACTTCTCTTTGAAGCAGCTGCTTGGGTGTATTTATTTTATTTTTTTTTAGTTTAAATGAACATGTAATAGAATAAACAAACTAGACGAAAATAAATCATTGCACACCAAAATTCACAAAATCTTAATCTTAGTTTTTTCGCCATCCTACAATTTCGAAGGTGGGAGACTTGCCCCATCCCCCAAAGAGACTAAGAGATGTTTTTGATTTCTTTCAAAAACCAATGCTTTCTTTCCATTTTTTTTAAACCCCATGCTTTCTTCTCCGCTAAACATGGAGGATAGATGAAAATGATCATTCTCCTATATCTCCTGAACTCGAGTGCGTAAAGTAACGAGCTATGTGTAGAACGAAAGCTTGTGACGAATGGAATGTCTTAGGCTATAAAAAACTGATCCCATGCTTTCTTCCCCCCCTAAAACGGGAAATGTGAAAGTCGTTCTGCTATATCTTCCGAATGCGAGGATCTACAGTTATGAGTTAGGTGTCAAATGAAAGCTCGTATAATGACAGTCGAAAACTATTTAGAATTCTGCCCCCAATATTCCCTCTACTAAAATGTGGGAGGCGGATTTTCGCGGGGGTCGACTTTAACGAGTCGTATCTCAAATTAAAGCTTGTGTGACGTCTCCAAGGTCTTGGGCTACCTCAAACATGACTCCAAAAGGGGGAGAGGGTTAAATGTGCTCGATGCTTATGAGTCGTATATAAAATTTTTTGAAGATAGGTGTTTTTTGTGACAACAAAAAAAATATAAATTAAAAAAAAAATAAAAAATACCTTTTTTTCCATAGGGCCCTAAAAGGTAGAAAATAAACCTAAAGCATGTCGATCGTACAATAAGTCGCTAAGTGAATATTCGCTTCGAAGAAAGATATTGCACCGATTTACCTACTCAGTAAGATTGCCGGTCCCCTATCTTCCTTTGAAGTGAATACGAACTCTGCGACCGATTGTATCATCGACATGCTTCAGGTTTATTTTCCACCTTTTAGGGTCCTATAGGAAGATAGGTATTTTTAAAATTTTTCAATTTATATTTTTTACTTATCTACTTATTACTTTTGGCTTTAACATTTGTCTGTTGGTCGGTTTGTGGATTTGACAAAACGTTGTTCCATCATATCTTTCGAACGCGATGGAGAAACTTGATGATTTATGTACCAAATGAAAGCTTCTAGAGGTGGAGTGCCATAAGCTATAAACAATTGGACCCGATGCTTTCTTCCCCCCTAAAAAGGGGAAATATGAAAACGATTGTTCTGCTATATCTGCGGAACACGAGTACGGAAAGTAACAAGCTATGCGTTAAATGAAAGCTTCTGACGCATATAATGTTATAGGATTTTAAAAACTGACCACAAACGCTTTCTTCCCTCTAAAAAACGGGAAATGCGAAAGTCGTTCTGCTGTATCTCCCGAATGCGAGGGCCTATAGTTATGAGTTAGGTGTCAAATAAAAGCTCGTATATTGACGGTCATAAACAATTTAGAATTTTGCCCCAAATATTCCCCTTGCTAAAATGTGGGGGACAGATTTTCGTGCAGGTCGACTTTAACGAGTCGTATCCGAAATTAAAGCTTGTGACGTCTGCAATGTTGCGGGTTACCTCAAACATAACTCAAAAAGTGGGGAGGGGGGAATGTGCTCGATGTTTATGAGTCGTATATTAAACGAAAGTTTTTGAAGGTAGGTGTTTTAAGTTACTACAAATATAAATTAAAAAATTTAAAAATAGCTATCTTTTTATAAGGCCCGAAAAAGTTGAAAATAAACATAAAGCATATCGATGGTGCCAATCAGTCACTGAATTCGTATTCACTTCAAAGGATGATAGGACGCCGATTTACCTACTCGACAAGGTTGCCGGGCCCCTATCTTCCTTTGAAGTGAATACGAACTCAGTGACTGATTGCACCATCGATATACTTTAGGTTTATTTCCTACTTTTTAGGGTCCTATAGGAAGATAGATTATTTCAAATTTTATACTTCATATATTTTAATTTTAAAATATTATCAGAGGAATAAATTACACCGTTGTCGCTCTTGTGAATTAATTGAAAAAGTACAAGATTAATATGTTTTTTTTTATAGATTATAAATTAAAGTGGACAATCATGTTAACTATCTATTGAACAAATTAAGATATATTTTATACAAATTTTATAAAGTAAAAAAATAGTATCTGTAGAATTTTCACAAATCTTACATTTTTCTTTGGTCTATGCTAGACTCCAGTATGGGGTTGAGTCTATAAAACTAATTTCAATAAATAAATAATCTCCATAAGAAAATAGTAAAATTTGTGTTCCCTCCTAGTGTTATCCAATATCCAAATTTATTAAATATTTATGATATTATGAATGCCAGATAGTTATACTAGTTTAGAATATTGCGCTTTTTGCTTAAAAATCAACATTCGATTCAAAGAGATTAATAGTAAGGACAATTTAAGATGTGGTGGATCCTTATTTAAGGTGCAAATGGCACAGAAAGGTTGGGTTGGGTTGTTTTTACCTCTGAGCGGCACTTTTTTGCACACCATGGGCTAAATGGCCAGGTCACATGGACCCCGAAGGCTCAGAGAAGGTTGGGGGAGGGGACCCACTGTAACAGCTGTTGGGGGACAGATGGTAGCCTCCCGTCGAGGCCATCCAGCGTGTTCTTTAACGTGCACAGGGTATGGCTCTCCCGCACACGTGGCCACGGCTTAACGTCCCATCCGACGGACGGTGGCCTTTCCAAGCCCATCGGTGTCCCCTACTGACCGTAGGCAGGGCGGGGAATTTTGGCACAGAAAGGTATAAAGAAAAGACTTTTTTATGTGGCTATTAGATTATATAAAATCTTTAGATATAAATATAATCTTAGATATCAATATAAATCTTTAGATATAAATATAAATCTTTAGATATAAATATAAATCTTTAGATATAAAATAAATGAGAACGAACCTTTAAGGTAAAATTTAAACGAAAACTTAAATTTTACTCATTGAGCATTTTTGATTTTGAGTCCTTTGTCACATTTCATTAATCTCGTTCTCCTTCATTGTAATTTAACATTGCTAATTTTTTGAATTTCAGTTACATTATTGTACATGATTTAGTAACAGAGGAAGATGTAGATATTAATTTCCATATCATATATTTATGTTAATGGCACGCAAAGTTTGTTATTTAAGATATAAGGATGTCAAGTTTTAACTTATACTAAGTGTATGAAACCTGAACGGGTGTGCTGATCTCTTTGGTACAATTGTAGTCATGACATTTGCATTTTTTTTGGTGTTTGCTTTTTTGTACTTTATTTTAGTTGAATAAAGGATTATTATTATTAATTACTAAACTTTTAAATGCTGTCCGCTCACTGATATACATACAAAAATCCTCAAGCAGCCATGCGCTACGGAGAATCAACAAGACTGTGCAATTCAGTTCTCCAAGCATATCTGTCCTGAACTATTTCTGCTGCATCTGGCCACTGCACACCAATTCTAACAAGGTCCTGTTTGACATTGTCTACCCACCGTATCCTAGGTCTCCCCCTCTTTCTGAGGCTTTTTGGTACACTGTTCATAACCCTATGTGCCAATCTATAATTATCCATACGGGCAACATGGGAAACCAACGGAATCTCTCTCTGCACAATATGCTGCTTAAAGGAGATTGCCGACTCCTTTGCCTAATCTCATCATTAATTACAAAGTTGAATCATCTAATGCCCCAGATACTGCGTAAGCATCTGGAATCAAAAGCATCTAGTTTCCTGTTATCTTGTTTACGAAGTGTCCAAGTTTCACTACCATAACTAACCCTAGAAAGAACCAAACTATCATACAGTTTAATTTTAGTCTTTAGGTGTGTACGCCTATTTCTCCACACTCTCAATAGATTCTTAAAAGTCCCGCCAACAATCCCTATTCGTCTGTTAATCTCATGCCGCACATCTCCAGCATCTCTTACGTAGCTCCCAAGATAATTAAACTGTGACACCTGCTCAAGACTGCAACCATTCAGATTAACTGAATCACAGGCTGCCTGACCAATTTCCATCACTTTAGTTTTCTCTCTGTTTATAACCAAACTTACTCTACCACCAGTTTCATCAACAGCTCGAATGAAAGAGTTCATCTCATCAACATCATTTGCCAAAAGGGCTAAATCATCAGCATAATCTAATTAAAACATTTTCGTATCTCCAGTCCATTTAAGGCCGAAATCTTTCCTTTGAAGTGAATTTTGCATAACATAATCAATAAACAAAAAGAAAAAGGTGACAAGATGCACCCTTGTCGAACACCAGAAGCAATGCTAAACCAATTGCTACAAGCCTTACCAACTCTCACACATGACTCAGTGTTATTATAGAGAGCTTTCATTATGTTAACTAACTTCTCTGGTATACCATATGATCTCACAATAAACCACAAATTATGACGATCAACAGAGTCGAAAACCTTTTTGAAATCAACAAAGCTAGCAACCAAAGGTTTCTGACGCTCTAAACATTTCTCAAGAATCTGCTTAAATGAAAATATCTGACCACTTCTGAATCCACATTGCTCATCACACAATTGACTGTCAACCAGATTCTTAATTCTATTAAGCACAATCATGGAAAGAACTTTACCTGGAACAGAGAGTAGGCTGATACCCCTATAGTTATCACAAGAACTGCGATCACCTTTTTGAAATTAGTACCTCTACTCAAATCCTTAGGAACCATGCCTTTATCGTAAAAGATATTCAGAATTTCAATCATCCAAGTGTTAACCGAAACATTCCCAGCTTTAAGCATTTCCATAGTGATTTCATCAACCCCTGAGGATTGATGAAGTTTAAGTTTAGAAATAGACAAAATAACTTCAGATTGTGTTATAGGGCCAACATTAAAGTTCCCAAGTCATCTATCATCATTACAAACAATGGAAGTAGAACTAATCACATTGTTTAGAACATCACTGAAATGCCTACCCACCTAGCCTTGACAGAATCCTCACCTTCTCTAACCTTACCTTCTTTATAATTCAAACCTTCAATATCTGTGCGTTTTCTACGACACAAAACATTAACTATCTGACACAGCTCTCTGCTGTTGTGTTTTTAACTACTTCCTCGTCTTTTGTGAGCCAAGCCATCAAGCCAAATATTCTTATCAGCAGCTAACTTAACCCTTTATACTTACTTACACGATTATTAAGTTCTCTGTAATGCTTTCTATTAGGACTAGTGGGGTATTGATTAAGGACCAGTTCTTTCCTTCTGAAATAAACACAAGTGCATATCACTCAAATGATTCTGTCTCCTCTGCTCCTTTTTTTCCTAAAAGAGTACTGCTAGTTTCCAAATAAGACTGTTTAAAATGATCCCATCCTTCGTCAACTTCAGTAGAAAGCAAACCATGACTGTCATGACGACTAAGTACCATATCATGGTAAGCTTTAGCTATAACTGTGTCTTTCAGAACTTCAGTATTAAAGGTAAAAATTTTAACCTTAGCACCTCACTTTTTAAGTTTAAGTTGCAAGACACTTTTAACAAGGTAATGGTTTAGATCCAATTTCAGCTCCCCTATATGCCCTGGTATTCCTAACAGAACTAGCCCATTTGGTGTTAATTAATATATAATCAATCATATTCTTATGCAGCCCATCAGGTGACACCTATGTGTACTTAGGTATGTCGCGGTGTTTGTAATAAGTGTTAGTTATTCTGAAACCATTAAGTTTACTTACTTGTAGGTGACTTTGCCCATTGCCATTGCAGCTACCAATACCAAAAGAGCCTATCACCTTTCCCCAAAGGTCAGAGTCAGTAGCAACTTTGGCATTGAAGTCACCTAGAACAAGGGTGTGACAGAATTCAAAATATCTTGAAGTTTTCCGTAAAACCTATCCTTCTCATCATCATAGGCATCCTCAGTGGGTGCAACACAGCAGATAACACTTCAAATCATTAACGTTTGTCTGAAATTTTGCTGTAAGAAACCTTTCATTAATGCATTCATATCCTAGAAGAGCATCACTGGCATGTCTGCTGAGAAGCAGCGGTACGCCTTGGTGATGCTTATTGTCTTTCCTCCCTGAAAAGATAAATTTAAGATTATTTTTCAGAATCTCACCTTTATCTGCCCATCTGGTCTCTTGGAAGCCGAGAATATCGAAATTATAACGATGGAATTCTTGTGTGACGACATCAACAGAAAAAGCTCTGTGCAGAGTCCTCACATTCCAACTATCTATGGAGAGAAAATGGTTATGGGATGTTTAAAGAAACTGTTTATTGGCATAGGAAGTGCTGACAATATCAAACAGCGTCTTAATCGCACGCAAGGCAAAGACTTGTTTCCCCACTACTAAGGTTGAAATTATGAATACTGGAAGAATTACTCCAATGTAGGTTTGACTATGTCCATAGAAGCAAGAGTCCAAGTACCTGCGATGACCTCAGATGACGTTATCCACCAGTTGAAAGAATGTATTATGCGAATCTATTCACTTGGGACTGTCAACCCACAAACAAACAGAAAACACAGCGGAAGGTTTTCCCTCAAAAGGAGCCCACTAGTGCAGCAAATTCAGGATCCATAATCAAGCTCAGAGTCATAATTCCGTTCAGGTCGGTATATATGGTCAGCACCAGGTTGGTATATATGGTCACCTGTGTGGTTGACCACTCGTCAGCAGGGTAGAAAAAAAGAGACAAGTAGCCATAGTTGTCCATATCAGTAGGTCCACTTCCGTTCACTTCCACAAGAGAGTATCTCTTTTGAAAGGTACTAACGGCCTGCACCACGAGAAGGCGGGGTCGGACATTACGTGCTAGACCTGGCCGGCTCTATGCATCATCACAGGGGATTGGTGCATAGCTCTCCTTCCAGTGACTACCTAGCTACCATTTACAGATCGAAAATCTTTCTCATGGTGGGATTCGATCACAGGTTCTTCACATTAGAGCAGTTTACCAGCGCCTTTATCCATTATGTCAAGGGTGTTACTGGAGGTAAATTGAAAATATTAATAAAATTTATTCACATCTTCAATTTTTTTAACAATATTGGTTCAGTATTCAAAGGGTTATGCAATCTGTAATATTAACAACATTATTAACAATCAGGGAAAAGTTATAAGACCGCGTTAATGCCTGGCGAGTTTCCATGTTGCGATGACGCATCGCAACTTAACATCAAAAGAAATAGACCAATGGGAAACAGAAGGTCGAATACCACGAGGAAGAAGCCACACCCTCTCCGCTGTTTCCAAAATAATTCGATCCAATTAAAATGCGTTTCGGCTGTATTGATATAAAATTCTTCCCAGACGATCTCAACTCTCGAACTTCACCACAAATCATGGGCTGATCTAGACTTTTTCGTAAAAAAGGGAGGAGGTTGATTCAGCAATCATATCAAACTAAAAACAAAAACGGGATCATTTTATAAATCAAAAATGAAATGAAAAATGGTGAAAGGATGGCTACTGATCTGGATAACTATGACTACTTTTCTTTTTTTGATAAATTGTAGCAAAAAAAATATTTTATAATTTTTTACTTTTTTTTATTAATAATAATAAGTTATGCTAACTATAATATCTAATAAGGATGGCATATTTTTGTGTTTTTAATAAAGAATTATGTATCCTACTATTTTTTATTAAAATAATGACGAGAGATCAAATTTTGTAATGACTCTAATTACTACTGACACATTTCCATCTCCAACTGACCGTTCTGAAATAGCACTTGTATAATATGTGATTATTGGTACCTGTAGTAATAGGCTTAACCACAGATACCTAACGGGAGGCAAGGCCTCAGTCGCAATTAGAGTCATGAGGTAAGGCTCCAGCGTTAACGTCCAGCAAGGCTCCAGCATTAGGTTAAGGCAATCCAGTGTGTTCTTCAACAAGCACAGTATATGACTCATCGGCACACGGAGCCACAGCTTTCTGACTCGACGGAGGCCTTTCTAACCCATCAGTAATCGCTACTGCCCGGGAACAGGAGTTTTGCGGTGTTTTGATGAAGAAATATTTGTGCATATTTTAACTTTAGTCCATTGATTTTAAAAATTTGCATGAGTCCATTATTCACTCACTTGCATCTCTGTTGGAAGAGCAATATCGAAAGCCAAGATTTATGGGAATAATTCAAAGTTTGCGGATTGGTAGGGAGGGATAAATATTTATTTGTTCAAAATTATTTTGATTTACTTTTTCCATGACCATCTCGTTTATTGAACATATTTATAAATAAATTAAATTTCCATTCGTGGCCGAGTGGTTAGTACGCTTGGATTGGGTTGTTTTACCTCTGAGCGGCACTTTTTTGCACACCATGGATGCTAAATGGCCAGGTCACATGGACCCCGAAGGCTCAGAGAAGGTTGGGGGAGGGGACCCACTGGAACAGTTGTTGGGAGACAGATGGTAGCCTCCCGTCAAGGCCATCCAGCGTGTTCTTTAACGTGCACAGGGTATGGCTCTCCCACACACGGGGCCACGGCTTAACGTCCCATCCGACGGACGGTGGCCTTTCCAAGCCCATCGGTGTCCCCTACTGACCGTGAGCAGGGCGAGGAATTTTGCGAAGATAAATCTCAACGTTGACCCAGCTGGGACTCGAACCTGGGAACTACAGATTACGAGCCTGGCGCGCTGCCGACTGAGCCACCCCCGCCCCATAGTACGCTTGGCTACTGATCTAACGGATGTTCGTGTTATTTTTCTGCTGAGGTCCTGCCATCCTCTCAGACCTTCTACTTTGGCATATAAACTGACAGGCTCCTGTCAGACCTCTGCGGCTAGCTGCTGCTTGAGGGGGTATTTATTTATTTTTTTATTGAAAAATATGTCAATTAAAAATTAAACTTGGAGATCGAAACCAAGAATAAATAACTTAATAGAGATTTCAGTCTTAAACAATTTGATTAGATATTTTTAAATTGATCTAAAACCCATATAAATATTTTTTGCATATCTAATGAGTTTGGACTGCTGGAGACTATGCAGAACTGAAGAACTGCCCTGGGTATTAAAATTCAAAAGTACGTTTATCTAATAACATTTTCATTTCCTAAACATTTAAAATATTCTCTCCTAAAAATATTCTCGAGATGAGAGTGAAATTAAGTGAGTAAATACGTTATTTTAAATTCTACTAAAAAAAAGATGCTAAATAAATGCTAAAGTAGGAAAATTTAGCTTTTAGCCAAATTAATTAATTTCTTACTAAGAAGTTTGTTTACATTTTCTTTCAGGACGCTGGGAAGCATAGCGCTAGGACTGCGTAATATTCGCCTAAAATTCAACAGTGAACAGAATTGTATCGGTAAATCGATGATCCGAGAAGGTCGATTAATAAAGGTTTTATTACATGTCGAAAATTTGTGGCCCCAACCAACACCCACACACACAAGAAATTTTTCTAGCTCCCCTAATAGCCATCGACAATAACTCCACGAAAATACTTCGTGCCTACTTTTGTATAACAGTTAGTACAGCCCCAAAGAAGTATCTCCCAGGAGTTTGAAAATATCAAGATCAGTTTGGCTACGAAAGAAAAAGAATCATTTCAATGAAAGAACCACACTTTCAAAGAAATGGTTGACAGCAAAATTATGAATGTGCGGAAGTTTATAAATTATTTCCTCTATAAATTATTCCTCTGTGGGCTAGAGGAATATACTTACTAGAAATGAATGATTACCTGATAGCTAGGAAAGCATAAAGAATTTTAATATTTACAGAACCTGGTATCTTAAAATTCATTTTCAATTGTTGGAAAATATTTTTTTTACACCTTTGAAAATGGACTAGAAGCAGCTTTCTCAATCTTTCATTGGACCATAAAACCACAAACAATTAAACCATTTTTGATTTCACATAACTATGAACAATTTTAATATTAATATCTTTTGAGAATGATATGCTTTAAGAGTAATCATTATGATTCTCAGCTAGCCCATTTGCCATTTCAGTTCTTCAATTGATTTCGATTTCAACAGATTTTACATCTCTCAACACCTGCAACAATCCATTTAGTTACCGCTAAAACATACGAAAACAAGAACTGTATCTGATTCCAAATTACAACGAATATGTGATCTAGCAAGGTTTTTTATGTGAATATGCATTTCAGTGTTCAGTAAATTCTTTCGTGATAATTTTTTTGATTTTTTTGAGTGCTGGACTGCGTCACTCTGATTTGAGCTAAATTTTTGGTTTGGCAGTATAAAGTATAATTTTGTCTATTTTCGTTTGAACACTCAAAGCATGAATTTCATTTGCTGTTCTAAAAACGAGAGTAAGAAATCACCTACCTTGTCGCCAGAGGACACCCAAAGTTCGAGAAACCAAAAGCTGACCCAGAGCGAGAATGCAAAGAGGCAGCAGGGGGTGAGAGCAGCATCACCTATATCTGTTCATATCCGCTTTGACGTTGGTGCAGCAGGCGGAAAATTAACACTCGTCGATGCAGCTTCAGCAGCAATTGTTTATGGCGATGAATTCAATTCATCGCCGTAAACAATTCGGCTGACACCATGGCCCCGATAGCAAGAAGTCCATGCTCCGCAATCCAATTAACAGGCGACCATTAGAGGCAAGGAGCAGACAAGAAAAAAGAGAGGGTGAGGTGGTGGCTGAGGAGAGAGGGGGGTGAGGAATCAGCCTTCGCCGTGACTCCTACCAGAAACTATTGAAGGCTAACTCGGCGATCGCGTGCAGCAGCATGGATAATGAGGAGGCAGCAGATGATGAGCGTGAAGGACAGGCTTAGCCACGTGGTGGCCGTTGCTCTACTGCACACGTGATCACGAGAGGCACATTCACGTGTGTGTTGATCTCGACGGGCATAAACTCCGTCAACAAACACTTCAGTGCCGCGGGTCTCGACGAAACGACGACGACAAATTGCAATCCTTTTTCCAGTAACTGTGCCATGCCAGGGAGGGAAAATTGCATATAAAGGTGAAGAACTGGGTCATTGTGCACGTTCCTTTGCCGCCGGTCTCAAGTGCCGAGTTTGCTTTCCACCCCTATTTTGCGAATACCGCGATCGACAGATGTCGAGTCGTCAATTGGCGCCAAGGAGCTTCACTTGCAAACGACGAATGAGGTTGGGGGTCATCTATAAAATGATTATAGTAAAGGAATGATACCGATGCTTCAGACGCTAAGAAAAGGGAAGTCGCTCAGGAGCATGCAAAACTTGGGAAAGTACGACCAATCCTCATTGGAGGAGAGCCACAAGTATTGTAATATGCGAATGTCGGAACCGAATTTGAAATAGAAGGGATTTTACTTTCCACCCAACACCGAAATTTTAAAGGAGAAAAAAAAATTGTATATCCAGACCGAGCTTTAAGGAGAAGGGAATTTTATATTTATCCAACAAGAGTTTTAAACAGTTGTTGGGATGCGAAAATCCAAACAACTGTTTGGGTTTTCACATCCCTGAGTGAATATTTCCTATCTTGGATGAAGTAATTTTATCTCTTTATTGTTTTTTTTTTCTGTACTAACTTTTTATGGGTTTTAGGGTTTCGCCCTGCCCCTGAATTTTTCATAATTAGTACATTGCTAGAACAATTAGCATTTTTTGGCGTTAACGATGTAACTGTTAACTTGCTTCTTTTTGATTTATTCCATATAGGTAGTGTTACCACCTTTTCAAATCAAGAAACCCGGATATACTCGAATTAAAGCATTTTTAGGTGAATATGCATTTCATTTCAGCGTTCAGTAAATCCTTTCATGATAAATTTTTTTGAGTGCTGGACGCGTCAATTTGAGTGGATGACACTCCGGTAATGTCGCCCCGCATTGGACGGCTTTCCCGGAGACTTCCATCTGTCTCTTAACAGCTACCCAGTGAATTCCCTTCAGCCACTCTCCTCTGAGCTCTTGGGGGCATCGTGACTTGACCGTTAGCCCATTGTATGCAAAACTTGCTCACACGTAAAATAACCCAATCTGTTTTATAAAAAAAATAATAAATACCCCCTCAAGCAGCTGCTTGCCACAGAGGTCTGACAGGAGCCTGTCAGTTTATATGCCACAGTAGAATGTCTGAGAGGATGGCAGGATCTCAGCAGAAAAACGACACAAACGTCCTTGCCTTATCCGGGGCTCGAACCCAGGTCCCTTAGATCAGTAGCCATATGGTTAATATTATTTTACTCACATATCCCTCGATTTACGGGGGGGGGGGGGGCTCAGTCGGTAGCGCGCCTGGCTCGTAATCTGTAGTTCCCAGGTTCGAGTCCCAGCTGGGAAAGCTTTGAGATTTATCTCCGCAAAATTCCCCGCCCACGGTCAGTAGAGGACACCGATGGGCTTGGAAAGGCCGCCGTCCGTCGGATGGGACGTTAAGTCGTGAACCCGTGTGCGGGAGAGCCGTACCCTGTGCACGTTAAAGAACACATTGGATGGCCTTGACGGGAGGCTACCATCTGTCTCCCAACAGCTGTTCCAGTGGGTCCCCTCCCCCAACGTTCTCTGAGCCTTCGGGGTCCATGTGTCCTGGTCATTTAGTGTTGTGTAAAAAAACCGCTTTGAGAATGAATTTCATTGCTGTTCTGAGGCAAATGCCAGAGGACACCCAAATTCCGCTCAGAGGTAAAACAACCGAAAAAAAAACTCGATTTACACGGTACATAATTTACGCGGTTTGCCAGTTTCAATTTATACATTGATTGACTCGGTTTTGCACGGTCAAGAAAATGCAACCAGTTTCGTTTTACACGATTATAGACTCTATTTTACACGGTACGGATTGAGATGTTGAAAGTGACTAGTCAGTAAACACGAAGAGTTTTGAGCTCCTGAGTTTTGCCTTGTTTTTGAATATACATTTCGAGTTGAATTTTCTACAGAGGTGAGAACCCTATTTCGGTTTGAATTTTCTACAGAGATGGATGAACATCTGGACTACCAGTTGGTAAGTTTTTTTATATCAATTAAAGGCGGATATCTACAGCTGGATCAGTTACTTTTGATATTTAGTTTTCCTTTGTGCAGTCAGCATCCAACATCACCCACGCTTAGCACTGTACACGACCTTGAACCTGAGACTCTCCACCATACTGCGACCTCTCCCCACCCCTATAAAGCATTTGACACCCGCTGCAATTTGGAGTGTTCCTCCCGGAGTTGCACAATAGATTCTCGTGCTAAGATCCGGAAGTGCGGGATGGCTGCCACATGCGGAAAGTGCGCTGATCGGGTGGTGCTTATTGATGAAATAAAATGCACTGCTGATTGTGGCAAGAAATATCATTACGCTTGTGCTGGCATACTGGAAACGAATTTTCGAAAGATGTCTTCCGAAAGAGTCAGTAAATGAAAATGCATTAAATGCCTACAAAATGTAAAAAATAAGAACTCAAATAATCGAAAATCTTTGGACCGGCAAGAATACGTTAAGTCTAATGAGAGTACGTCTGCGGAGGTAGAGCAAAAAACTGATAATCCGGAAATAATGAGGGATATTGACTTAATTATGCGTAGTATAGCCGATATAAAAAAAAGACACAGCTTTAATAAATGATATTGAACAAAGTGTAGATTTTTTGAGCAAAAGATATGATGGGATCATTACGAAAATGGATTTGATATTGAATGAGCTGTCTGATTGTAAAAAAGAAAATGAAACGCTGAAAATCAAAAACAAGGAAATGGATTTAGAAGTTCGGAATCTAACAACTAGAATTAACGATCTTGAACAATTTAATTGTAAAAGAAGTGTTGAGATTGTGGGAGTCCCAGAATTGCAATGGAAGATACTTCTATGCTGGTAAATAGAATTGCTACAGCTTTAGAAGTCAAAATTTGCCCTGATGATATTAGCTCTAACTATAGAGTGAGTAATAATAAAGACAGGCAGAATAAGAAACCTCGCCCAATAGTTGTAAATTTTAGTAATCAAAGAATTAGAAATGATCTATTAGACAAAATGAAACTTAGAAAAAAACTAAATACATATGAAGCTGGCAGAGTTAATGAAAAGCATGATATATACATCAATGAACAGCTTACACAATTTTATAGAGATTTGTTTCATAAAGCAGGAAAACTAAAATTTGCTAAAGAATATAGGTTCATCTGGACAAGAAACGGACGAATATTTTTAAGAAAAAATGGAGACCAGTGTGTCCAGATTAGTAACGAATCAGACTTGGATAAGATTTAAAAATAAATAAGTAAATTGGTGAAGACTAACTTTACTTGTCAACATGGAGGATGATGTGTATATATCTTTGGAGGATTGTAATAGAGTGATGACCTGCTGTAGAGGAACCTCAACTTTATTTTACATGAATTCTAGAAGCTAAAAGGCAAACTCAGATGGAATTTTGTCTACACTGGAAATCATGGAACATCAGTTCAATTTTTTGGCATTTTCAGAAACTTGGTTAGCAAATGGTCAGTCGTTACATATAGAAGGAAATCAGTCTGCCAACCTAGGAAGAATAAACAGAAGAGGCGGCGGCGTAGCAATCTATTCATTGAATGGAATTAATTATGACATATGTGACTCCCTGATGATACTTCACAACAGTATTGAAATGATTTGTATCAAGACTGATACAATGGTGATAGGAGTAGTATACCGACCACCAGATGGCAATTTTGAATATTTTTTAATAAAAATAAATAAATACCCCCTCAAGCAGCTGCTTGCCACAGAGGTCTGACAGGAGCCTGTCAGTTTACATGCCATAGTAGAAGATCTGAGAGGATGGCAGGCCCTCAGCAGAAAACAACACGAACATCCATACCTTACCCGGGGCTCGAACCCAGGTCCCGTAGATCAGTAGCCAAGCGCGCTAACCACTCGGCCACACAAGTTAGGAAACAAATTTTGAGAAATTACAGAAAATGAATTCGAGTTTCATAATTGTAGGTAACTACAATTTAGATATACTCAATTGTACAGATAAGAATGTTTTGGATTTTAGAGATTTAATTAATTCGTATTTTTACATGATTACACCAAATGACAAACCAACTAGATTAACAAATGTGAATGGCACACTGCTTGATTTTGCAATTACTAATATGTCTTGGAAAAGTAAAATATTACAATCTGATTTAACTGATCACTACCCCGTAATTTACTTTATTGAAGATTCAAGGAAACATTTAGAAAATGATATAACTTACAGGAAGATGACACATAAGTGTGTTTTACATTTTCAGGAAAAAATAAGCATTATTAATTGGCAGGATTTACTACTGATTACGGATGTGAACCAGGCATATGATCACTTTCTTAAACTCTTTATGGATATATATAATGTATGCTTTTCTAGAATTCGAAAGAAGAGATCACAACACCAGGGTGTTGTGATCTCTTCTTTCGAATATAAAAAATCAGATTAGAAAAAGAAACAGACTTGCTGAAATATATAAGAATTCCAGTGATGAAATGGACAAGGAAAGGCACAGAATTTGCAGAAATTATGTCACTGGTTTAATAAGAGAAGCTAAACAAAAATACTATGAAACTAAATTTAATATATATGGTGATACTTCGCTGAAACAGAAATGGAGGCTGATAAATAACCTATTGTCTCGGAATAAAAATAAAAATCTTAGAATTGGGAACATTGAGATGGCTGAAAATGTACTAACAGATGATGCGCAAAAAGCTACAGCATTCAACCAGTATTTTAAAAGTATAGCAGAAGATATAGCAGCTGATTTCAATACAAAAAATCAAGTACAATATAAATATTATGGATACAGTTTTCCAGATAGTTTATATATTGAACCTTTTTCTGAAGATGATATATGTCATGTTATAAGTATAATGAAACCTAATACTTCTTGTGGGTCTGATGATATCTCAATAAATGTAATTAAAAATGTTAAAAATGAAATTAAGATCCCTCTCACATATATTTTCAACTTGTCACTTCAGAAGGAAATTTTTCCAAATGAAATGAAACTAGTAAAAATAATACCTATTCACAAGAGTAAAATACTGTGACATAAAGAATTACAGATCAATTTCTTTACTCTCAGTTTTCGCCAAGATTTTCGAGAAATTAATGCATAAATGTATATATAAATTTATATCAAACAGAAAGCTAATTATACCAGAACAATATGGTTTTCAACATGGCAAATCTACACAAGGTGCTATTATAGATACTTATGATTATATTGTTAATAATCTTGAACATCAGCGAGTTGGCTTGGCTGAATATTTAAATTTGTCTAAAGCATTCGAATGTGTAGATCATGAAATTTTCTTGGAAAAGATTAGACACTATGGGCTTCGAGGGAAAATAAATAATTGGCTTAAAGGCTACCTATTTCAAAGACCAGCGTTTGTACAAGTCAATAGGACTATATCTGAACAAATCAAATTCAATAGGGGAGTGCCACAGGGACAATTCAATAGGAGTATGCTGGGACCTTTATTATTCCTTTTGTATATAAATGATATTCAATCACAAAAGGGAGCAGCTAAACTAGTTATGTATGCAGATGACATAAATGTCATTTCTTTCCATACTGATGTAAGAATTTTAGTAGAAGAAACAAATACTCTAATTGGAAATATGCATAAATGGATCATATATAATAAACTAGCTATAAATATTTCTAAAACAGAGTGTATGGTCTTTAAGAACAAGAATAAAAAACTGAATTATAAAGAAATAAATATTTTGATGAATGATCAAAAGATTGAAATATGTGAATATATAAAATTTCTTGGACTCCGGGTAGATGCTAATTTAACTTGGAATTATCATATTAACCAGCTAAGAGCTACAATTTCAAAAAATATTGGATCGATTGGGAGGATTAAAAAATATGTAAATCAACAAACTTTGATAAATTTATATTATGTATTAGTGTACCCACATTTAATATATGGAATTATTGTTTGGGGAGATACTAGTTCAGCCAATTTGAATAGTTTATTATGTCTGCAAAAGAGAATTATGAGATATATTCTAAGATTAAATTACAGAAATCCGGTACAACACTTGATGGCAGAAAATGGAATACTAAATATATATAATATTTACAAGTATGTCATGGGGAATTTTGTATACAGAGTGAAGAAAAAAATGACAGAGTACTCAGAACTTTACTGCTGCTTAGAAAGAACGAAGATTTTCAGTTACGATACTCGACTTAAGAACAGGATCATGTTGCCCCTTTATAAGAAATCTATAGGCCAGAGATCAATACGGTACATTGGCATTAAGATTTGGAATGACGAGATACCAGAGGATACTGCTGCAATGGAACAATTTAGAACTTTTAAATATAAATATAAACTACACTTATTATCAAGTCAATGATAGAGTCAGACCACAAAAATTCATGTGCTCAAATAAATATATAAATGTATAAATTAAGGTCACCTGCATTGTTTTAAATTTAAGTGTATTTCAGGAAACATTTATTCAAAAGCTACGGCTTATTATGTTCTCGTTTTTCACCTGTGAACTTGTCTGTATTTTATCTACCAATGTATGTTTGGGTGAAATAAACTTTTTTCAATTCAATTCAGTTTGTTTTCATATATGTAGATATCATGCATATCATGAAGTAACTTTGGTATAACGCCAAAGGATTTTATTAGATGTCATCCCAAAGCAAAAATCAACTGAAGAGTTTTTATTGATAAAATTTATTTTCGGGAATAAATACATACCTTATAGTAAATTCCTATATTAATAAAATCGTCATCTGTAACAAGTTATATTTATATTCTTTCGCTAAAATTATGCTCTTTCCATTGTAATACAATCTCTCTGGTGCCATCTTAATGAAATAAAACCATTTCGGATCGGCAGCGTGATCTGACTTTTTTAGACTAAGTTATTTCAGGCTAGTGAAAACCGTGTTTTATCTCATTTTTGGCAACGTTTAACTTTGTAGACTGTTATATAGGCTAAATACAGATGATTCGTAACTCCGCTTACTCGTAAAATATATCAACACTAATCATCGAAAATAAAGCACCAAGTGTTGATACAAAATGCTTAATTTTTATTTTACATTCAGTTCATAATATCCTTCCTTTAAATTTCGTCTGCAAATTCGATAATGTCTAGCGATCTACATCAGCGATGAGTATTTTTCGTGACCAAAACGAAATTTATGAGAAATTACTCTAAGTTTATCCGAATCAGTGCAAATAAAGTACAAAACAATGTTACACTAATGCTGAATTAGTGAATTGCAATAATCATCATCATCATCATCCTCAAGCAGCAATGGGCTACGGAGGTGCTGAATTAAATTATTACTGCTGAACTGAAATTTCAGATAAATAGGTATAAATAAAACTTTAAATGTATGTTTTGTTCTTTATTCATAACGTTTTTCGAAACCAATTACCCCTCTTTTCCATTGTTTACACGTTGATTTCCCGAAACCTATCTTCTATGTAAATCGAGGGAAGAGTCTAGTTGATTCCAACATTTCAAATTTAACCTTCCAAATATTTCTTTCGTTAAATAACATATGGTCCTATTACGTGAAAAATAAAATCTTTGATTCTCTCTGTGAAATGATCAGATAATTCGGAAATTCTGTTTTCTTCCTAAAGTACTGATTACCTTAAAAAATCAATAATATTGGAACTCCTTTGCTGTCTATTGGGTAACATTGATTTAATTCGATGGCCATACATAGAGGGTTTGCCTGGGTGGCCTCAGTGAATCAATTGTGACGTTACGAATCACGTCACATTGTCTCACCTGTCAATCATTGCTGTACTGAGCGAAAATTTTATTTCTAACCGTATAATGGTCACGTGAGAAAAAGGCGATGAAAACAGAATATCGCCAGTAAAAACAGAAGTCGCCTCTGAAGTTAGGTTATTTTATTCATAGAAATACGAGATTCAATGCAAATAATTATTATCGTTGAACGGAGAGCTATGCACCAAACCCCTGTGATGATGAACAGAACTGGCCAGGTTAAGGACCTAACGTCCGACCCCTGCTTCTCGTGGTGTAGATCGTTAATACCGTTCAAACGATATACTCTCTTGTAGAAGGGAACAAAAGGGGAGGTCTGTCACATCAGTGTGGCCTACTGATCTGGACTGTTCTGGTTACGTTTCCTGTTTGCTACCCTGTTGAAGAGTGGTTAAAACCACACAAGGACATGGTGTTGACCACTCTTCAACAATATATCCATATACAGCAACTGATTGAATAATGGCTCTAAGCTTCGTTATGAATTCTGAATTTGCTGCACTAGTGGGCTCCTTTTGAGGGAAAACCTTCCGCTATGTTTTCTGTTTGTTTGTGGGTTGACAGTCCCAAGTGAATTCGCAGAATACATTCTATCAACTGATATTCGCAGAATACATTCTATCAACTGGTGGATAACTTGATCTGAGGTCATCGCAGGTACTTGGACTCTTGCTTCTATGGACATAATCAAACCTACATTGGAGTAATTCTTCCAGTGTAGATAATTTCAACCTTTAGTAGTGGGGAAACAGGTTTTTGCCTTGCGTGCGATTAGGTCGCTGTTTGATATTGTCAGCACTTCCAATCCCAATAAGCATAGTTTCTTTAAACATCCCACGAACCATTTTCTCTCCATAGTTGGAATGTGAGGACTCTGAAAAGAGATTATTCTATTGACGTTTCATACCAGAATCCACCGTTACAACTTACATATTCTCGGCTTGAAAGAACAGATGCACAGATAAAGGCCAGATATTTAAAATAATTTAAATTTCTCTTTTCATTGAGGGAAGATATGAAGCATCTCCAAGGCGTACGTTTGCTTATCAGCAGACACGCTAGTGATGATCTTCTAGGATATGAGTGCATTAACGAAAGGTTTCTTACAGCAAAATTTCAGACAAGCATTAATGACTTGAATGTTATATGCTGTTATGCCCCCACTGAGATGCCGATGAGGATGAGAAGGATAGATTTTACGGACAACTTCAGGATATTTTGAATTCTGTCAAGAAAAGAGATATTATTCTTGTTCTAGGTGACTTCAATGCCAAAGTTGGTACTGACACTGACATTTGGGGAGGGGTGGTAGGCCCTTTTGGTATTGGTAGTTGCAATGGCAATGGGCAACATCTCCTACAGGTAAGTAAACTCAATGGTTTCAGAATAACTAACACTTATTACAAATACCGCAACATACATAAGTACACATAGGTCTCTCCAGATTGGCTGTATAAGAATATAATAGATTATATATTAATTAACAGGAAATGGGCTAGTTCTGTTAGGAATACCAGGTCATATAGGGGAGCTGAAATTGGATCTGACCATCACATTGTTAACAGTGTCTTGCAAATTAAACTTAAGAAGTGTTGTGCCAAGGTTGAAAAAAGTACCACCCTGCGGCCCCCCACTAGGGCTTTCCCCCCTATGACGTCACTGACCACGCCCTATGATGTAACCTATTACGTAACCGAACACGCCCCCTTTATGAATAATTCATAATTAATAATTCCTCCCCCTTATTAAAAAAACCCCTTTCACCCACTTTTTAACCCGTGGCGCCATCTGGTGACAATGAGGAGTACTATTTTCGGAAAAAACCCTATTTTAACTCTAATTTCTCGATTTTTGACTCCCTCTTTTATAAAAAATTCCTCCCCCTTATTAAAAAAAAAAACCCTGGCGCCATCTGGAGACTATGAGGAGTATTATTTTCGGAAAAAACCCCTATTTTAATTCTAATTTCCCGATTTTTCTTTATTTCAGCTTTCCTGGCTGATCCACCTATATTTTAAGCCCCCTTCTCGATTTTTCATACCCCCTGGTTGACCCACCTATATTTTAAGCCCCCCTTCTCGATTTTTCTTTATTTCAGACCCACCTATATTTTAAGCCCCCTTCTCGAATAAGTCCCTTGGGATAACAACAATCGGCTGATGCAAGCCTCGGAATAATTGCATGGTTGGCAACCTCACACAGTAAGGGATGATACAAGACTCTAAATAAAACTTTCGATAGCAGTCACAGAAAATCAACTCCCAAAGTTGTATTACCCATTTTTATTCCTTATTAATTAAACACTTATCAAAATTCCCTCTCCTTTATTAAACTGCACCAAACTCATTTGGTGTCCGTGTTCATTTTACAAGTCCGCTAATCAACCCACTAGTAATTAAACACTTATCAAAATTCCCTTTTATTAAAAGTTACCTCTATTAAAACACCTTCGGTATTCATCTGAAATTTTCCAAGTCCACTAAACATATTATTCCTCAGTAATTAAACACTTATCAAAATTCCCTTTTATTAAAATTCAAAAAGTTCACTCCCACCAAGCTCCTTAGTTATCCACATTCATTTTGCCAAGTGCGGTAATCAACTTTCAATTCACTAGTAATAAAAACCCTTTTGTTAAAAGTTCACCAAACTCCTTTGGTATTCATCTGAAATTTTCGAAGTCCACTAATCAACCCACTAATAATTAAACACTTATCAAAAGTTACCTCCATTAAAACTTCATTTTTCCAAGTCCATTAATCAGCGCCCTAGTAATTAAACACTTATCAAAAACTCTGTTCCTCATCGTATGTTCAAAATAAAACGTTGTAAAACAGTTTTCTCTAGACGCGTTTAATTGAAAAAAAAATCCTTCCCTGACACAGTGATTTGAACTCGCTACCTCACTGTCCACGTTCATTTTACCAAGTCGGGCTAAAAACACCCATCGCTGAATGGTTGATGCAATCCTTGAACAAGATCCGCGTATTTTGCGATCTTCCCTAGAAGAAGGACTATCCCGCAGTAACTGTTCCCCAGAAAATACCATATGGTAAAATTAATAAAATCTGATTTAAATTATTCGTAATAGGGCCTGTAGGAATGCGATAGGAGATCTGCTTTAGAACAGACGTCCACAGTGAAAAAATTTTCAAAGTCCCTAATCTTTCAAAACATCGCGCGCTACGAATTGACCTTCCTTCAAATCATACGACAGGGTCGCTTATCGATGAGTGCAGCCGGACTTTCAGCACATCATGCAACACACGACCCATGGTGCAATCACTTTTCGGTCTGGAGGTCAAGAGGACGAGCGCTGAGCGCTCCACAGTGTTTGCATTTGTCGCTGATAAGGTTTTAAAATAGAAGCTACGTCAACAGCCCTGTTGTGCTCACGTGAGGGATCACCCCATGTAAGATCATCCGACTTTGGGGGTAGTGTAAGATGTATCAGATAGTGGGTGGTGTATATAAACACTGTGGTCCTACTAGCTGTCATTCTTCTGTCAGAAAGTTTTTGCTGCCTGTCAGAAATGGAGAAAACCAGCCTGTCATTCAGCGAAACTGTTCGCTCTATACTCGTGAGTGTGGGTATTCCCTCATACCAGAAAGACATAACGTATGAAGAATGCCTAAAGACTGTGATGAATGTTTTGACAGAGAAAATCTTACAAGCTCTGAGTACTGTGTGGGATGGTGAGACCATTATCATAGAACCGTACGAAGTGGCTCACGAATATTTATGTAGGGTGTGTTTTGCCGAAGAAGTGGCATTAAAACACGCCGAAAGTACGGATCATAGAGCTGTGGTTGAGGATGTTATGACCTCGATAGAGATAGCAAACATCGTTGAAGTTGTAGCATAACCGGAGGAAGAAGAAAAGGTTCTTTTCAGAACCACTTCATTTGTGTCAAAAGGATTACCGATCGTACAATTTCTGTTCACAACTCTTACTTCTCTATCTACACGTTTCTTCTACATTTCCTGGTTAACAGAGTAAATTTTATAGGGTGTTTAACCTTCAGTATAATTTTACACACTGTGTTAGGATTAACAACTCTTAGAGTGCATAAGTAGTTATTGTTGCTAGGATCCCTCTAAACTTTTAAAATTTTGTTCTTACACCAAAACCCGACAGTCTTTTCATATTAATATACATATTTTTATAACCGTCAAAAACCGTCAAAACCGTTTCAGTAAAGTCCGTTTTAATCAACACTTATTTCTTTTAACCCAATAGACTACTGTTTGTCGCGTTTTTACTACAAGAAGGACTACCCCGCAGAAAATAAAAAATGCTATTGGGTAAAAAAATTAAAATTAATAAAAGGGAAAATCTGATTTTATTCATCGTGATGAAAAATATTGAAGGTAATAGGGTCGGCCTAAAAGACCCGTGCTCGGGGTCCTCACCCCGGACGACGTTTTACAGGCGGATGGATTTTAACAAAAGTCCTACGTAATTAAAAATTCCCCCGTTACGCGACATGGTTTAAAAATACGTATTACGGTTGTATCCTCAGTACATGATGCAAACTCTTTCCTAGGAAGTAATCCTACTCAATTCGGCGCCAGTTACATGCTTTTACAGGGTACAGACTGTGTGGCAGAATGCTGTAGAGAGTAAGAATGTTAAAAGTAGAATTCATACGTTTCAGTAAAAAACTTTAGTTCCAACATGAGTTAAAAGAGTATGGTTCGACTCAGTTTGAGAAGAGCAGTCGCTCCGTCCAAAAGCCTAATGAGAAAGTTAAATAATTATTGTTTCCTGTCGAATGCTACACTTTATCAGAACTCTATGTCGGGTGCCTTCGGATCTTAATTTATCGCGTTCTCCAAGCGCTCAGCTGATTTTACAAGGTCGACATCACAAGATTGCTGTGAATACTCGCCTTGGAAAGTTTCTTACTTGCCATTCGAACGGTTTTCCCTCCTTAATTATGTGTCATTTTCCTTATTAATTATAACGAAATATAATTACCGATGAAATTTTTCAATGCTGAAGTTTTGTACCGAATTAGTTTGGTTTAAATTTTAATTTTCCTTGCGTTTCGTTAGGACTATTTTCGTCCTTCACAGAACTCGTCACGTTCAAATTGTATTACTTTGAACTCGACATCTCAGTTCTTTTTATATTTATTATACTATTTTGACTTTAATTTTGTATTCTATCTATGGGTTAATTCAGTTTCGAATTGCTCTTCAATGTTATGTTGGTTCAACATTCTCTGTGAAGGAATTTCAGCAGATCGTCATGTGCTTCCGGCTGTGGATGGCTGGCCAATGGAAATTCAGTCGATCTCAGAATTCTCATTGGCTGCTTGCTGTTCACACCGGATGTTTACCTTTAGTTAGTTTGTTTTGTACTGCATCATTTTCATGTATATTTTCGGAATTTGTTATTTTTTCTTAAAGGCATCAACTTTAATTATTTGTAGAGTAACTGGGGAAACTCCTCTTCTACAATCCTAAGGTACTTGTTTTTATTTTTCTTTTAATTTCAAAGGTATATAATTTTTATAGGTAACTGATTTGTGAACAACATATCCAGTGCGATTTCTAGGGCAATCCAGTGTTATGGCCTGTTTGAATAGGCCCCCCGGCATGGGGAGGCCTTACAGTAAGGCCAGTAAATCAGCAAAGTTTAAATCGAATCGAATCGAATCTTGTCTACGTTTACTTCGTCTTTAACGTGAATAAACAGTAGTTCAAAAGCGCGAGAACAGTTACCTAAGCGCAATAATTATTATTTTTATTACCATGGACAAATAAAAAGCAAAAAAGAGATTATTTCAAGATGTGTGGACTGAAAAGTATGGATGTATGGAAAATGGTGACAAATTGATATGTACTTTATGTACAGATATAATTACCGCCAGAACCTTTTCTTCAAAACATAAAGATGTGAGTGAAATGCCAAATGATGAAAAATATGAATACATTGCTAAACGTGTATTAAATTATGGTAAACAAAATAAATTTTTGAACAGATTTGTTACCAGCCACAATTACGCTACATCTGCCAGCTTTATTGCAGCTCTTAGTATTGGTACCAACGGAAAACCGTTTACAGACGGCGAATTTTTGAAAAACGCATTCATAAATTGTTACGAACATATATTTAATAACTTCGCAAATAAAAAACAAATAATTGAGAGAATTAAAGATATGCCATTGTCGGCCAGAACAGTTCAGCGTCGCATTGAAGATATGGCAAAAAATATTGACGCACAGGTCAAAAATGATTTGTTATCTAGTGACGTAATTAGCATTGCACTCGATGAAAGTACCGATGTAAATAGTATGGCTAGGCTGGCAATTATTATTAGATTTGCATCAATAAATAGTTCGAACGTCAATGAAGAACTATGCGTTCTTGCTTCAATGAATGACACGACCAAAGGCATTGATATTTTCCGTCAAGTACAAGAGTTTACAAATTTCAAAAATGGGAAAATATTGGATTTGAAAAGAATATTGTTTTCCATAACAACTGATGGTGCTCCAGCTATGAGAGGAAAAAACGTTGGATTTGTGAAACTAATGGAAAATGAACTGGGACGCTCACTTTTATCGTTCCATTTTATCATACATGACGAAAATTTATTTGCAAAGGCATCTACGCAACAACTTAAGGATGTAATGGAAAAGGTTGTTAAGATCGTAAACATAATAGTAGGATGCCGATGAGGATGAGAAGGATAGGTTTTATGGACAACCTCAGGATATTTTGAATTCTGTCAAGAAGGGAGATATCACCCTTGTTCTTGGTGACTTCAATGCCAAAGTTGGTACTGACTCTGACATTTGGGGAGGAGTAATAGGCCCTTTTCGTATTGGTAGCTGCAATGGCAATGGGCAACGTCTCCTGCAGATAAGTAAACTCAATGGATTCAGAATAACTACACATACATAAGACATACATAAGTACACATGGGTTTCACCTGATGGTCTGCATAATAATATGATTGATTATATATTAATTAACAGCAAATGGGCTAGTTCTGTTAGAAATACCAGGGCATATAGGGGAGCTGAAATTGGATCTGACCATTACCTTGTTAAAAGTGTCTTGCAACTTAAACTTAAAAAGTGTTGTGCTAGGGTTAATAAATTTGCTTTTAATACTGATAGTCTGAAAGACCCAGTTATAGCCAAAGCTTACCATGATAGGTCACTATGACAGTCATGGTATGCTTACTACTGAAGTTGAGGAAGAATGGGATCATTTTAAACAGGGTTTTTTGGACACTAACAGTACTCTTTTAGGAAAAAAGGAGCAGAAGAGACAGAACTATCTGAGTGATAAGGCACTTGAGCTTATTTCGGAAAGAAAGAACTGCAGGAATGTCCTTATTCAATATCCTACTAGTCATAATAGAAAGCACTACAGAGAACTTAATAAACGTGTAAAGGATCAGTTAGCTGCTAAGAATCTTTGGCTTGATGGTTTGGCTGACAGAGCCGAGGAAACAGTTAGACAGCACAACAGCAGAGAGCTGTACCAGATAGTTAATGTTTTATGGGGTAGAAAACGGACAGGCATACTGCGATTGAAGGATAAACAAGGTAATGTTGTAGAAGGTGTGGATTCTGCCATGGCTAGGTGGGCTGAGCATTTCAGTGATGTTCTAAACAATGTGGTTAGTTCTACTCCCATTGTTTGCAATGATGATAGATGCATTGGTCGCTTTAATGTTGGCCCTATAACACAATCTGAAGTTATTTTGGCTGTTTCTAAACTTAAACTACATAAACCCCAGGGGTAGATGAAATTACTACGGAAATGCTTAGAGCTGGGAATGTTTCGGTTACCACTTAGATGACTGAAATTCTGAATATCTTTTATGATAAAGGCATGGTTCCTAAGGATTTTACCAGAGCAATTGTTATCCCTATTTTCAAAAAAGGTGATCGCAGTTCTTGTGATAACTATAGGGGTATCAGCCTGCTCTCTGTTCCAAGTAAAGTTCTTTCCATGATTGTGCTTAATAGAATTAAGAATCTGGTTGACAGTCAATTGCGTAATGAGCAATGTGGATTCAGAAGTAGTAGGGAATGTGTGGATCAGATATTTTCACTTAGGCAGATTCTTGAGAAATGTTTAGAGTTTCAGAAACCTTTGGTTGCTAGATTTGTTGATTTCCAAAAGGCTTTCGTCGACTCTGTTGATCGTCATAATTTGTGGTTGATTGTGAGATCATATGGTATACCTGACAAGTTAGTTAACATAATGAAAGCTCTCTATAATAACACTGAGTCGTGTGTGAGAGTTGGTAAGGCTTGTAGCAATTCGTTTAAGCATTACTTCTGGTGTTCGACAAGGGTGCATTTTGTCTCCTTTTCTCTTTAGCTTGGTTATTGATTACGTTATGCGAAATTCACTTCAAGGGAAAGATTTTGGCCTTAAATGGACTGGAGATATGAAAATTTCTGATTTAGATTATGCTGATGATTTAACCCTTTTGGCAAATGATGTTGATGAGATGAACTCTTTCATTCGAGCTGTTGATGAGACTGGTAGTAGAGTAGGTTTGGTTATAAACAGAGAGAAAACTAAAGTGATGAAAATTGGTCAAGCAGGCTGTGATTCAGTTAATCTGAATGGTTGTAGTCTTGAGCAGGTGTCACAGTTTAATTATCTTGGGTGCTATGTAACAGATAATGTTGAAGTGCGGCATGAGATTAACAGACGAACAGGGATTGCTGCCGGGACTTTTAAGAATCTATGGAGAGTGTGGAGAAATAGGCGTATACACCTAAAGACTAAAATTAGACTGTATAACAGTTTGGTTCTTTTTAGGGTTATGGCCGAGTGGTTAGCGCACTTGGCTACTGATCAAAGGGACCTGGGTTCGAGCCCCGGATAAGGCATGGATGTATGTGTCGTTTTTCTGCTGAGGTCCTGCCATCCTCTCAGATCTTCTATTATGGCATATAAACTGACAGGCTCCTGTCAGACCTCTGTGGCAAGCAGCTGCTTGAGGGAGTATTTATTTTTATTTATTTTATGGTAGTGAAACTCGGACATTTTGTAAACAAGAAAACAGGAAACTAGATGCTTTTGATTCCAGATGCTTACGCAGTATCTTGGGCATTAGGTGGTTCAACTTTGTAACTAATGATGAGATTAAGCAAAGGAGTTTGAAACCTCCTTTAAGCAGCATATTGTGCAGAGAGAGACTCCGTTGGTTTGGCCATGTTGCCCGTATGAATAATTATAGATTGGCGAATAGGGTTATGAGCAGTGTGCCTAAAGGCCTCAGAAAGAAGGGGAGACCTAAGATGCGGTGGGCAGACAATGTCAAACAGGACCTTGTTAGAATTGGTGTGCAGTGGCCAGATACAGTAGATGTAGCTCAGGATAGACTTGCTTGGAGAACTAAATTGCACGGTCTGGTTAGACCTCCGTTGCCCATGGCTGCTTGAGGATGATGATGATGAATCAAAATAGGGAGATTTACTGTTACATGCTGAAGTACGATGTTAAGTCGAGGCAAAGTTCTTAATAGATTTGTAGAGTTCTTTGATGATATACAAATATTTCTTTACGAAATCGGTGAAAATGATCTCGAGCTCAATGATAAACAATGGTTTTTAAGACTTTTGTTCTTAACAGACATAATGAACCATTATAATGAATTCAACGTACGACTCCAAGGAAATAAGCACACAATTTTGGAAATGTACGAGGAATGGAAGAGTTTTTGTTCGAAATTAATATTATTTGAAACTGACATAAAAACTAAAACATTTCTTTTCTTTCCCTTACTAAAAAGCCAACGTGAGAAAGAAAATATCGATGAAAGCAATCTAAATATGTTCAAAAGTTGTATTTTGAAGATTAAAAGCGAATTTGAAAGTATATTTCAAAGTTTTAAGAAACAGGGCGAAATGTTTACATTTATAATAAAGCCCAACGAAATAGAGGAAAATGTTTTAGATTTGCAGTATTTTGAATATCTTAAAATTGACAATTTAAGTTTAGAAATGATTGATTTTAAAAGTTCAAAGTTGTGGACGAACAAATTCAAGACATTGCGGAAAGATTTAGAAAACACGGAAGATAATCAGCTTCTCATGATATCATCGTGTTGGGCATCACTTCCTACGAAGTTTTCATCTTTGAAAAAAATTGGCTTTGCCAATTTGTCCGCGTTCGGTTCTACTTATAAATGTGAAAAAATATTTTCACACATGAAATTTATTTTAAGTAAGAACAGGAGCAGATTAACTACCGAAAATTCAGACGCTTGAATTCGTCTTAAGGTGACTAAGTATGAACCAGACTTGACTAAATTGACGTCACAAATTCAGCATCAGAGAAAGCTTATAAATAAAGTTCATAAATTATTAATGAACTAAAACTTGACAATTAATTTTTTTTATAATAATTAGAATTATATTTTTTTTTAATGTTTTGAGTTTAAAAGCATATTGTAATAGTTTTCTCAATAAAATTTATCTTATTATTCACTAACGGACCGTTTTAAAATGAAAATACACATTGACCCGAACTGTCTTCTTAATAGTCACATTTTGGTTGATTTTGATCAGCAGCCAAAAAAGGTTGCCGACGTCTGCATTAGAGTGTAGCCACTAGACCAGGTAGGAATTAAAATGTAACCACTAGACCAGGCAGGGATTAGAGTGTGACCAGTAAAGCATTAGAGTATAACCACTAGACCAGGTAGCCATTAGAGTGTAACCACTAGGACAGGTAGTCACTTTACAGTAACTCACTTTCGAAAGCCGTCTGACCACGTGTCTTTATTTTTCGTATAAAATGTAATTCATCCACAAGTGATGTTTAATCAGTGAAATATGATTGGCAAGATTTCTGCCTATGCCTTGATTTGTAATTCGGTTTTCGATGTTGCATTTGATTATCAATTGGTATTTCAAATAATTAAATTAAATATTTTTGTTACTGATATAAGTTTATTGCTTTAGTTATTAAATAATTTGATTTACTATCACTCTGTTTATTACGAATTCACACACGATTGTCAAATATCAAAATACAATTTAAAAATCTGTCACGATTGGTGTCAGGAGTCAAGATTATTTTTAATGCCTTACATTAGAAGTATGGAAGAATTGGTAAGACTTATAACATATATGAAAGCTGAAATAGCTACTCAGAATGATGATTTGAAAGCCGCTGAAAGCAGTAAAATCAGTGAAATAACTGATAAATATAAGCAGATAAAGAACGAACTGAGTAGACAATATGACTGTTTAAAGGATGAAATTGATGTTGTAACAAATGGAATTGATGTAAAAAGGGAATTGATGTAAAAATGGAATTGATGGTGTAAAAAATTAAATTGATGGTATAAAGTGTAACTTTATAATGAAATCACTTTTGACTTTAATATGAAATTTGATAGTGTTAGATTAGATTGTAAACGTCAGTTTCAAGTTCTAAGAACTGAAATATTATATTCTCCTTGTAATAATAGTAATGTTAGTGACAATATTGTGCATACACCTGTTATAAAGAGTACAATCAAACCTTCCACTTATAATGATCAATCATCATGGGCAGTGTTTCAAACCCAATTCGAGGTTATCGCTAAAGCCAATGGGTGGAATGAACTTAACAAGGACAGTTTCTTTGCAGCTTCTCTACGTAACGCTTCTGCAGAGGTTTTACAAACCGGAAGAGAAACGACTTGATTCTCACAGTTAGTATCTGCTTTAGAGTAAATAACTTAAGATTTGGTGATAGTTATTTGAAACAATACTATGTAACGCAGTTCAAACATCTAATACAGACTAGTGGCGAGATTCTACAAGAACTGGACAGTGATATTGAACGCCTGGCTAGATTAACTTAGAGCCACTGTCCGCCAGATATCCACGATAACTTGGACAGGCAGCAGTTTATTGATGCTATCTCCGACCCTGGAACTCAACAATCTCTTACATTTTTAATAAATTTAGATTATGAATTTAGATATGAAACAATTTGAATTTTGGACTACGAATCCTTGATGTCAGCTATGGTACACACTATGAAATACGAGTGCTCCAGGCTTTCATCCCGAGCGAAAAAACGAAGAGTAAGATTTGTAAATGCTGAAGAAACTGTAGAAAATACCAGTGAAATACAAGAATTAACCAAAGCCATACTATCCATTTTAAAGGAGGTTAAAAGTTCCTCCTCAAGGACTTCCCCAGAAATTCAGTGTTGGAACTGCTGCAAACCTGGGTATATTCGAGCCAATGTAGCAAGAAACGAATGAGAAGCCCAAGTCCATTTGCTAGACAACAGGAACAGGCAAACGGAAATTAGTCAGTCTTGAGCAGCAAAGGCTGGTTGTTGATTGGTTGGCCCCAGAAAAAGTGCATGGTGGAGACAATGGATGGGTATCTGATGGTATAGTGAATGAACTGGTGCGAATATGACCTTACTCAGACCTGATACAGTAAAAAAGATAACACCTCAATATAATTGGTATTCTAGAGAGTCAAATATTACTCTTGAAACAGTCTCTGGAGATCGTGCTAAAGTCCATGGAAAGATAGAACTCAACATTAGAAAACATTCCTCTGCTTAGCTGAATATTTGACTTTTTATCAACTGCGACCACAGTAGTAGTTATGGAAGACACCGAGATTCCAGCACAAAGTGAAGTCGTAATCAGTGTACATCGGGCAAGACGTCTGGGGCCTTCTGAGTGGCGGTCACTAATTCCTCTGGAAAAGGAGCTTTGGCTCCTGGCATCCTGGTTGCAAGGACTCTAGTCGAAGCTGATCAAGGAACGGATTCTTATTAGAATGATGAACTAAAACAAAACCAGTTGATTATTGAAAAATGGTGAATAACTAACAATATGTGAACCTGATACATGGGTAACTCGTGCAAGTACAATAGAAGTTACTGACTTAGATCAACATTAGATAGAAACCCCATCCTATCTTGCTGAATTGTAGAGAGAAACAAGAAAGTCATTTCCCCAAGACCAAGCTACTAAAGCCGAGGACTTACTTAGAGAGTATTCCGACATTTTCTCAGCTAAGTCAAAGGATTATGGCCGGACTAACTTGACAGAGTATAAGATCAATACTGGTGACACTCCTCCCATCCATCTACCACCAAGAAGGCTTCCATTAGCAAAACGGGAGGAGACAGAAAAGCTAATAAGGAACATGGAAGCTCAAGAGATTTTCAAACCATCGTCCAATCCCTGAACATCACCAGTGGCCTTTGTTAAGAAAAAGGACGGATTCATTAGATTTTGTGTGGACTATCAAACATTAAATAATGCAACGAAAGAGGGCTGCTTTCCTTTACTCAGAATTCATGACACACTTGACATTCTGGCTTTGTCAAAATAGTTCTCTAGGCATGAAGAGCGGTTATTGGAAAGCTAGTATAGATCCTGAAGACCGAGAGAAGACAACGTTTACTAAATGAAATGGACTTTGGCCGTTTAAGGTGATGACATTTGGACTTTGCAATGTACCTTCAGCGTTTGAACGACCGAAAGAGTCAGTGCTCAAGGGTTTGCCTTTGGAGGTCCTGCTTGGTGTACTTGTCCGACATCATCGTCCTTGGAAAGACTTTTGAGGAGCATTTGAAGAATCTTCATCAAGTGTTTCAAAAATTCAGGGCAATGAGGAGTTCTCCAATATCACCATGGATCACACATATGAAATAGCCTTTCAACTCCATGGCACCAATAATGGCATATCCACAAGCTGGTAAGCAACTCACTTTAGATACTGACGCAAGTAACATAGGAGTTAGTGCTGTCCTCTCACAACAACTGTCCTCTCACAAAGACAAGAAAGAGTCATTGCATACTTCAGTAAAACCTTATCCAAACCTGAACGAAATTACTGTGTCACAGGAAAAGAACTCTTAGTGAAAGCTACAGAACATTTCCATCATTACCTTTATGGGTAAAAATTTCTTATTAACACTGATCATAATGTTCTCAGGTGGTTACTAAACTTCAAAAATCGCAAAGGACAGATTGCCAGATGGATACAGCGGTTGCAAGAGTACGATATTTCCATTGAGTATCGTAATTGCAAATTTCACAGGAATGCAGATGCACTTTCTAGACGTTCATGCATTAATGATTGCAAACACTGCTTAATGCAGAGATGAGACATGGCACGCATAAAATAATACCTATTCGACAGATAACATCAACACAAGAAAACAGTGATACACCTAACATCTGGACTCCTATACAAATCAGAAATATCAGCAGGATGATGAAGATATAAGACCAATACTAGATTTGATTGACACATCTGCTAGACTACCTAATTGGGAGCAAATATCAAAGTTTAACCCAATTCTCAAAAGTTATTGGAGTCAGTGGGATTCCTCATAAGTGAGAGAAGGTGCATTGTACAGATGATGAGAGAATGACACTGGACGATTGATTCGCTGGTGATCATTATCCTTCAATCGCGAGTGGAATATGTTGCTTTTATAAATAAAAATTTACATATTGTGCCACTGGAGGACACTTCAGAGTTAATAAAACATTAATGAAAGCTAGGGAATGATTTCATTGGCTGAAAAGTAGGGCAGATATTGAAAGCTGAAATTTGAGTCTGTTGTCATGTCCCTCTAATTTATTTATTTTTATTTATTGTTGTAAATATTTTTATGTATTAAGTGTGTTTTTGGAAGTACTATTGTGGGGATGTGACTCATAGATGTTGTTTTCGTGTCTGAGATGGCTGCCTGCACATGCCGACGAGCCCAAAAAGGCCCTTTTACGACTAGTTTACAACTAGCCTCAGGTGCGAGTGGGGGCACTGGAGACTATGGAATATACTTATGGTATATTCCATAGTCTCCAGTGCCCCCACTCGTGAATGAAATAGACAGTCTTTCAACACTGAAACAAGTGTCACGAGTGAAAGACAACACTGTCTTTCACTCGTGAATGAAATGGACAGTCTTTCAACAGTCTTGAACGTCTGTCAAACAGGAATGACGTTTGAACATGCGTTAAGGGACGCCACTCTTACTCAAACAAAACCCTCAAGGAGAGGGTTCCATTCTATGTGAGAATCAAGGTTCGGTTCTTTGTGAACACGTTGTAGGCAATGGTTGGATATCCTTTCACCGAGTTTGAGGTCCGTAAAGAGAGAACCTGCAAAGTGCGGTTTTTCACCTCATTGCATAATTGTTTGCAGCAGGAAAGCAGCAAAGGCCTACGGAGTCGAGCGCATCCCCAGCACGTGATTGTATAGTGTGAATAAACTGCGTCGTACTTATACAACTCTCGTGCGTGAATTGTTGGACATACCTTTATACATCACTTGGAGCAGCAAGTCTGAGGTATATGTCGGTATGGGTGTAACAACCGCGAACCTGTTATTTCATCTAAACAATGGTGAATCTAATCAAGGGACTAATTGATCATCCACTGCTATAGAGGGGTTAATCGTTCGCCGTCGCCTGCCCACCACATGTGACTTTCACTACCGCTCCTAATTTTCCTTGTATTCTACTTTCGGGGTGTTTTCGACCATCTTTTGTTGCTTCTTGTTTATCATTTCTATGTAATTGTTTTCGTTTCTGCAGTGACCTCGTCAGAATAACTATATAGGGTCTAATCTACAAAAATTGAAGGCAACAGGTATGGGAAAAGAGAGACATCACATTCAGGCGCTGATCTCAGATCATGCAATCTGAGTCTCATGCTCAGATCATGCAATCTGAGTGAGACAGGAACATAATTATACAGATTGTTGCCAAAATCTCTAGTCAAATTTTGGAATGTTCTCGGTTTAACTGCATGGCCGGTTAACTTTCATCACTATGTGATGAAACAAAAACTCTCATATGGCCTACTGCACATAGTGATGAAAAAAGTTCCTATGAACCAGAAATGCTTCCTTTTCGGTTGTTGTTCGGTTGTTTTACCTCTGAGCGGCACTTTTTTGCACACCATGGGCTAAAGGTTACAAGGACCCCGAAGGCTCAGAGAAGGTCCCTTGAGAGGGGACCCATTGGAGCCTCCTCTCAAGGCCATCCAGCGTATACTTTAACATGAACAAGACATGACTCTCCTGCACAGGGTGCCACGGCTTTACATCCCCTCCGACAGACTGCGGCCTTTTGAAGCCTATTGGTGTCCCCTACTGACCGTGGGCAGGACAGGGAGTTTTGAGGAGATAAATCTCAATGCGGACCCAACTAGACTTTCCTGCGGAGTTATAGCATATTTTGGGAGGGAAAGTAAGAAAGCCTGTCATAGAGTATGATGCTAAGTAAATTTTCATATCTGACAGCATGGTAGATGTATGAAAATGTTGGAAAAAATACCCCCTCTTCTGGGTGAGGTACTGGTACATAAAATGAGTCGGTTTTGGAATGTTCTGAAATCACGTGTAATTGAATCAGTAATCTTTTTGTTATTGTCAATCCACATGTTACTTGTGACCTTGACCATGAACAATTAGTTTTCCAATGCTGAAATGGCAGACATTCATTTCATTTATGGGCAAGTCAACGAAACTACAATGAAGGTCAGCGTTTCTACAGGATAACTTTTCAGTACGAATTATGTCCAGCTAAGTCGTACCAATTATGTCCAAGTTCTTGCAGCTGTCCATCAGCTTCTTCGACGGACAAGATTTTTTTCTCATGTTGCCACATATTGGGAACAGGCCAGACGTGATGCTCTAAGCATTTATTCCTCTAAGCAGGTGTCTGAATTATTACTATTTTAATATAATAAGTCTAATCTACAAAATTTGAAGGCGACAGACAAGGGCAAAGATAGACATCACATTCAGGCGCAAATGATCATGTAATCTGAGTGCGACAGGAACATAATTATACAGATTGTTGCCAAAATCTCTAGTCAAATTTTGGAATGTTCTCGGTTTAACTGCATGGTTATTTAACTCCATCCATGTTAGTAACTCCTGCATGGTTATTTAACGCCATCCATGTTATTAACTCCTACATGGTTATTTAACTCCATCCATGTCCAACACCTGTTCAGAGGAACAGGTGCTGGACATGGATATGGAGGATCTCGAAACTGGCACTAGAAGAGTAACAGCAGACAAAGATGTTTCACGTTCAACTCTAGAGAGAATTGGTTGTCAGACCAACTTGACTGATATCATGTGCAGAGACTCATATCATGTGCGAGTACAGGTCCACACGCCAGCTGATTTTCATCCATGAGTAATGTTTGGCAATAGCTTCTGCAGCAGTCTATTGCACCTGATTTTCTTCATTGTCTGCTTTTCACAGATGAATCATATTTCACAGGATATGGCGTTGTGGCTTTTCATAACAATCACAACTGGGCACAGGAAAATCCTCATGAAATCATACAGTCTCGCATCAGCATAGTTTTCATATGAATGATGATTACCTGATCAGTCCATTTTTCCTGTCACCATTGATCAATGGCCAATATATGCATTTCTTCGAGGTAGAACTACTTGCATTACTGGAAGACATTCCAATTAGTAACACGCCGTCGCAGGTGGTTCATGCATGATGGAGCTCCAACACAATTTAGCCTCAATGCTCGAAAACATCTCAATCGTAAGTATCTTGACCGTTGGCTCGGTAGAGGTGAACCAACGGCTCTCTCAATATGAATCCATTGGATTTCTTCTTATGAGGAAATGTTATGGATGATGTTTACAGTACTCCGGTTCCTATTACACAAACTCTCCGCCAACGGATCGTGAGTGGTTGCCAAAGAATTCAGAACACTCCATGTATTGCGGCTCAGGGAGACCATTTGGAACACTTTGCTGTAATGTAGACCTACAGAATAGTTCTCATCGATTACTTACACTATGCTGTAATACTGTAACTGTAATAAAAGAAATAATTAATTTCACAAGCTTTTTTACTTACACTGTTAAAATGTGCTTCAACTCGGAAGGGAAATGTTTTCGCCCCAATGTTCATAGGAATTTGTTTTCAATCCTATGCGCAATAGAACATGTTCCCAAAGTTTGGCTAGACCTTTTGAAAACACCTGGTATAAATAACATGAACAATTTTACAGATTTTTATTTTATACTCTCTCTCACTGCGGATGAGACAAAGTAAATTATAAATGGTTTGAAAACAAATAAATGGAGTGATTTTGACAATCTACAAATTAGGAATTTAAGATCAAATAATGCATTAACAGAGTTGGTAGGCATGTTTATACAAGGTAGGATCTAGGGGGGGGGGCAAGGACACCATGACTCCCCCCTCACAATTCTAGTAAGGGTAATTGAGGCCAAAATTTATTAAACTTATTTATATTTCATGTATTTTTCAAGACATTTTTTAAAGAGCGCTAAAACGGTGGTTGAAATGATAAGCTGCAAAGGAACTCCAGTGTGTCTTGGTCTCCATTTTACATTTTTCCAGCTCTGTTGAGTTTCTTGCCAACTTCCCCCTCCCCCCCCCAAAAAAAAGTTTTTTTTTCTAGATCCCGGCCTGTGCTTATAAATAGATGCATTAACAAAGGGTACGTGATATTTTATGAAAGAGTGTACTTATGAATCAGCTATATTTAACTTAAATAATAGTCTGCAATATTAAACTTGCTGCTAAAAATGGGATAAAACAAGGTTTTATAGACTGAAAGAACTGAGTCTAGAAAAAAGACTCCTCAAACACAAGTTTTATTTTATTAAGATATCGGCAGATTGCGTTAAAATGACAAGAATATAACTGTAGTGAAACATTGCATAAATAGAACTTGTTACAGATGATAATTGTTTTAAACAGAGGAATATACTATTATCAATTTGTGCTTAAAAATGAATGATCTCATTTAAAACTGTTCAGTTGATTAAGTATTCAGTGATTTTAGCTTGGGAAGACAGTCTAATAATCTCGCTTGAGACTATACCAGTGTTATTCTAAAATATAACATGCAATACATATATTACACTAACAGTGGCTATATTGTGATTGTCCATATTTAGAAAGAGTGACCAATTTCAAATATCTAGGTATAATTATAGCTCAGGATCTGAAATGGAAATCGCACGCAAATCTTTATATTATTTTAAGAAAATTATACCAAGAAAATTTTTAATTTTACGGTATATGCTTGGGTATTTTTGTTTATTCAATATGTAGCGGTGATGATTATGGACATTATTTAAAAAATTTGTTTTTTTTACAAAAAATTATAAATTAGTCTTTAAAATAAAGTCTTTTTCTTCCATTAATACGTTAAATGCTAATCACTTCTATTATATTAGACAAATTTATTTTTATAAGATTCTGCTATTTCTGTTTATTAATCAATAGTGGATTTTGCATTTAATTTTTACCTTATAATTCCAGAAGAGTTGGATTAATGTTTGTTGTGCTTTTGCCTCATAAAAGTACTATGAAGCAGCATTTCCTTTATGTCGCACCAAACTATTTTAATTTACTTGATTATAATTTAAGGATGGAAAAAATGTCTCTCATTTTTAAAAAAAATGGTCCAAAGAAATATGTTTTTAATTTCCAGAATTTGGAAGAATACATAAAATATTAGCTAGCGTTTATCTGTTTCTCCCTAATTTTGTAATACCACAGTGTAGCTACCGCCAACATAAAGTGATCAATAGTAAAATCATTTGATTCTTGGAAGGGCAGATGGTCTGCCCCTTGGTTTTAACATTGGAAACCTATTTTAATTTTCTTTCTTTTCTTTTCTTTTATGTTCTGATTTGTTTTTATGTATTTGCATTATTATTTTGCATTATTGTTTGTATTATTACTATTAGTTCCATTGTAAAATGCACAATGGTGCACTTTAAAATGCACAATGGAGTGCCGAAGTTTAATATACATTTTCCGAAAAAACAATCTAAATCCGTATAAGTAGAAGAAATTCGTGATGTAAATTTAAATAAAATATTTATAACTTAGCCGCGTAAAACCGAAACCATGCAAATGGAGGGATGGGTATACATCATTATATTGTTATGATTTGCTTTCAAATTTAATTAAGAAATAAAGAAATCTAAAAAAAGGAAAATGCAATAAGCATCAAAAGTGTAATGAAGGGTCTATATAAGGTCCATTATTGTTCCTTTTATACTGTAATAATATGGAAAACTTGAAAAATTAACCTTTATTAATAGGGGAAAAATACAGTAATAGTTAATAGAATTCATAATCTAAACAGTGCCATAAACAATCTACAAGACGAATTTAACATTAATATAAAAGCAAAGCGGCTGCCATAAACGAGAAACTCCGACTGGATACTAATCAAAGGTAAGCAAGCGTGAAAAAAAAAAACACCACCTATCCGTCCCCCAGATCCGAGACCTCTTCGTTACGGTCCAGTTGCTCTACCAGAGAAGCTAAAGCGGTATTTATTTATCCCTCGCATAGGTAAGGTTATGAAGAAATGGTGGTAGGCTTTCTCGTCCAGGTAGTTCACATGGTCGGGACACTACTGCGTTTTTTAAATCACGGAGAACTTGTCGGTTTTTAATAAAACGAAGCAGATGTTAATGAGGAAGTCAATCACGATTAGGTGTTTATTATTAAAAATACATCCATAATAAATACACAGATTATCTGTAGAAAGTAATCTGTGTATTTATTATGGAAGCAGATGTTACTTATAGCCACATGACACTTCTCCCGTCGGTTTAAAGCGCATGTTAGTGCCCCTATTATATGAACTACCCGTGGAAAGTATTCTATTCCAACTCCCTTCATACCTTACTTAAGCAAATGTGAAAGTCACCTTAGTTTATCTGGTAGAGCAACTAGCGTGTAACGAGAAGGTCCCGAGTTCGAGTGCGAAAGGTGGATGCTGTGTGTTTCTTTTTTCAAGCTTATTTGTCTCTCATTAATGCAAAATGGATGGGTTCTCATTCTCCTGGGAAAATTGATACTCAAAATTTCCAAATGAAAATCTGTGATGAAAATTTGAATAAAGTATTTATAATCCAAACGTTTATAATTGTCCCATAATTGAGAACATGGATAGTAATAAATATCTTAGATTACCATTGGATTCGCTTTCAGATGAACACTCTTAATACGAAAATTTATGAAAAACTCAGTGTTCGTATGCTTAAATGAGGTAGACTGGAAATTTTTTTTAATGGAGACATATCTTACTGTATACAATATCTTGAATTGGGTTGTTTTACTTCTGAGCGGTACTTTTGTACGCACTTATATATAATAACCTAAATGGCCAAGTCACAAGAACCCTTGAGTCTCAGAGTTGGGACCACTGGGCAGCTGTTAAGATACAGATGGAAGCCTCCTCTCGAGGCCATCAAACGTGTTCTTTAACGTGCACCGTGTGGCTCTCCTACACACCGAATATTACGTTTCATCCGACGGCCGGCCAATGCAATATCTGAATCCCGATTCATTGGAAGCTTTGGTATGTCAGTGAATAGGAAATTGCTAATAAAACTAATTTAGACAAATAAAAAAAAATAATAAATCCCCCCTCAAACAGCTGCTTGCCACAGAGGTCTGACAGGAGCCTGTCAGTTTATATGCCACAGTAGGAGATCTGAGAGGATGGCAGGACTTCAGCAGAAAAACGACACACACACATACATGCCTAACCCGGGGTTCGAACCCAGAAGAAACAAAAATAGCAATCATCAATAGCAAAATAAAAATATCATTTATGACACTTTTTGCAATAACTAAATAATGAATTTGATTACTTAAACATATCAGTTCAAGATTTGCATGACTATTACATTATTCTTCCTAATATTTAGATAACAGTTTTGCGACAATTACATAGTAGAAACAGTAGATATCAAAAGAAGAATTATTGAAATTTAACAAATTGCATTAAATATTAATAAATTCATAAATTAAAAAAAAAGTATGCGAAGATTTGTTCTATTATGTCTTTCGAAAGCAAGGACCAAACGTAACAAGTTTTATGCCAAATGAAAGTTTGTGACTTAGGGAACGGTTAGAGATATAAAAATATCTTTCCCTTTGCTTTCTTGCCCCCTAAAAACAAGGAAATTAGAAAGTTGCTCTTTTACTATATCTTCCGACTACAATTACGAGTTAGTTGTCAAATTAAGGCATATTATGACGGCCATCGTAAACTACTTCTAATCCATCTAAAACTTTATACTTTCCATTCCTCTAATAGGGGATGGAAATTTTGCGGGGTGGTTGTTTGGTTTCGACCTTTATATATCAAAAATTAAAGCTTGTGACATCTCCAAAGCCATGCGTCACTTCAAACACCACTGCAAAAAAGCGGGATGAAAAAATATGGTGTATGTTTATGAGCTCTATATCAAATGAAAGTTTCTGGACGTAGCTGACAAAGAAAAAAATATAAGTAAATTAAAAAATTTGAAATATGACTATCTTTCTATATGCGTCTTAAAAATTAGAAAATAAACCTAAAGCATATCGATGGTGTAATAAGTCACTGAATTCGTATTCACTTCAAAGGAGGATAGGAACCGGGAATCTTGTTGAATAAGCAAATTGGCGTCCTATCTTCTTGTGAAATGAATACGAATTCAGTGACTGATTGCACCATCGATATGTTTTAGGATTCATGTTCTACTTTTTACGGTTCAAATAGAAAGATAGACATTTTTTTTATTTTTTTCATTTATTTATATTTTAACTTATATTTCTAATGCTTTTTGCTCGTCATATGTCGGTTTGCCAGTTTGCTTCTGCAATTTTCAAAGCGACCCGTTTTCTTGCTCCTGTGTGGTCTGAAGACGCTACAGCGCTCAGCGCCCTTTGCCTGTTTGCGCTAAGTACACAACTCAGTGAGTTATATGTCAGACGAAACTTATGAGGAGGGTAGTGTCGCGCTATAAAAAGTTACTCCCGTGCTTTCTTTCCCCATAGGTGAAAAACGGTAATGTGAAAGTCATTCTTCCACTATACCTTCGGAACTCGAAGGCCCACAGTTACGAGTCAGGTGTCAAAGAGGAGCTTGTGACGAGGGGAACTGTTGAGGAATACCTTACGTTTCTCCCCCATCTTTCTCCATCGTCTTCTCTCCCAAAAGAGGGATGTAATTTTCACCCCAACGATTTATATCTCAAATTGGAGCCTCTGGCGTTTAGAGTGTCATGAACTATCTCTGCTGTTACAAGTTAGAGTCCCAGCTGGGTCAACTTTGAAATTTATCTTCCCGCTCTGCCCTCGGTTAGTAGGGGATATCGTTGGACTTGGAAAGACCGCCGTCTGTCGGACGGTGTGTGGAAGTGTGTGGAAGGCCCATACCATTAAAGAGCATGCTGGATGAGCTTGACGGGAGGCTGCCATCTGTCTCCTAACAGTTCTGCAGTGGGGCCCCTTCCCCAACCTTCTCTGAGCCTTCGGGGGTCTTTGTGACCTGGCTATTTAGCCCATTTTCTGCAAAAAAAGTGTAGCTCAGAGGTGAAAAAACCGAACCCATCCAGAATTGCCGGCCCTCTATCTCCCTTTGATTACAATTTAGTTGAAGTTTGATAAGGGCTAGAATATTATAATAATTATAGAAAACGATAATTTTTTATGAATTTTGGAACACTTGCCCAGACTGAATCATAAAATACTTTCCAATGAATTTATTATTGTTAGCATTAGAAATATCAATATATATGATTCAAGCGTTAACGAAACTGTCTCAGAGGTCGAGGCGAAAATCGAGAATCTGGGAGTTGTTCTCAGATTCTGTTCATTTCGCATGTTCATTGTTTCTGTTATGCCCATAAGATGGAAGAACGACGGAAAGGATTTATCAATAGATTATTGATTTGATCCTCTAATCGATGAAGCGATTAAAACATTTTTGTCCAAAACCTTAAGGAGCAGAGTTATTACGACGTCATCGTAATATTTCTGCGAGATCATTCTACAACCGAATTTTAAGTTTTATCACCTCTCCACGAAGGGAGAATCGAGAGTAATGAGCGCAATCCCACATTGTACGCAAACTCTGCCTGTCAGTCCGGTTCCGACGGAATCGACATCTCTACTGAGGACATAAATGAAGCCTAAGACAGCTGTCACCAGTCGAAGCCATCTCGAGCCAGCGGAGGATGAATGAACACTGCCTCTTAGCGGCAGCTTTTCAAGATAAAGAATGACATTTCGAGCACGATGTCGCGACGAGTTGGAAGAATTTTGCTTTGGATGAAAGTTCGTGACTGAAACTTTTAACTAACTTTGAAGGGCGCATACTAAAAGGACAGATTTTAAGCATCGCAGGAAAGAGGACAAAGTCATGAAGAGGACCTTGTCTTAACGAATGAAAATTCTTAACTTAAACAAAGCTAAGGGAATTACGAATGAGCTGATGAGTTTGTGGAGGGAAAGGTGGCTGCTAAAAGAATCTTGAGTAGAAATTAAAACAATAATTACCTGAGCGATGCTTTCTGAACACTCGTCAAAGGCGTCATACGAATTATTGATCGAAGCTTAGTTTTACGAAAGTGAGTGTTGAGGTGACAGCGGCGATCAGAGAAGCCCGAGAGAGGGTTCGGAGAATGGGCTGGCTAAGCAAGGAGGAGACTGAGTCGATTGTAGCACTGCCACAAACGAAGGCCACACCGCGGACAGGCCGGTCGCCATTGCAGCGGACACTCCACTTCCGGTCGAAGTATTTGGGTCAGTGACAGATGCACGTGAGGAACTTCAAGGTAAAGACAACGTGGAAGTCGTTGGCAAGAGGTTTCCTTAATGGAGACATGGACACGTGGATTCAAATTCATTTGGAAATGGGGCTCCTGAAGAAATTTCTCTTCCTTTTCGATCTTAAACAGTGATTTTATTTTTCAGAATCATTTTGTTATCCCACTGGCGAATGGAAGTTAATGATAGCGTCAGGATATTTTAAGTGTGAGGGAAGAAAGAAGGATTTGACAGAATCATGTCCAGATGTAACTACTGAAATGGCGGCATGTCTCAAACTGAAGAAAATAAAATTCAGTCAAGACTGGCACTAAATTCACGGATAAAAACATTTGAAGTGTTTAAAGCGAACGAATAGCTGCGAGGGCGTCGTTAACTTATAACGGTGAGAATGAAGCCGAATAAGTTTAAAGTTGTCTAGCCAGTAATTATAAACAGCAATTCAACGATCAACCTACTTGACTGTGATCTTACTTCAGGAATTATACTGGAATATTAAAAATGTATTGTGCTGAAAATTTCTAGGAGAGGATGTCTTAAATCTACTTTTGCTAATAATTTTATTCACTTGATTGTGAAAAGTACGCAGTTTTTGCCAGGGGTATGCTGCCTGTCAACACACGATTAGCCAATCGCTTTAACAGTATGTTATTCTAGAAACAGAAAAACATAGATTACCCTTCAAGCAGTTGTTCCCATAGAGGTCTGACAGAATCCTCTATGTGGCCATTAAGTGGTGCGGGTACCAAAACGTTCCTCTCACGAAAGTAAACTGATTTACTAGTTTTTTATTAGGTCAGATATGACCTAATGAAACATTAGGTTACTTATGTTACATATTTTTCATTTCAATGCTTATTAAATAGTATTATTATGTTAACATTTTAATTGAAATAAAAAAATAATTAATGGAAATTACTTCTGGTTTTATAAGCTGGCACGGTGAACCAACAAAAATGTAATAATGGGCTCTCAGGAGTTCGACTGAGCATGTCGCAGACTACCATTTGCTTAATGAGTAATGCTTCGTATCAGATATTGAGGGAAGAGATTTCAATGAGCACTAGAGTGCAGGGGTGGATCAGTCGGTAGCGCTCCAGGCTAGGCGTTTGCAATTCCCAGGTCCGACTCCCAACAGCGTTAACGTTGCGCGTTTTCTCTACTAAGCCAGCGCATCGGTGAGAAAAGGAACGCCGATGGGTTTGGAAAGGCTGATATCTGACAGACGAGAAGTGGCCATATGTATCCTAACAGCTATCCAGTGGGTCCCCTACCAATTCAGAATATTTGTGGTTCTTGTGACCTGGTCATTAATCCCATTATGTGTACAAAATATAACTCAGAGGTAAAACAATCAGGGAACATCTTCGGGTAATTTTCTGGATCGTGAATTAAATGTTGTTGAGAATCTTCACTCTGATCAAGATGTGGCACTGGAGTCGATTAAAGAAAAATATATTTTAAAATTTAGAAAATACCCATCATTCTTTATTCGCCCTGAAAAGTAAAAAATTAAAATGGGGAACTCATTTCCTGAATTTGTATTAAATTCAAACGAAGATAGGACGTTGGCAATTTTTGTTGCTAAATGAATTTTGGAACCTGATTTTCATTTGAACTTAATTCGAATTCCGTGAGTGCTGCTTTAATAATATATTGCTTTAATCGTTATGTTTGAATTATTCACTGGTGGAAATTGAAAAAAGAACACCCAGAAGGAATTCCTTTAGGAACGTCATACTATATAACATTAATAGTTAAGGGCAGCAGAAACTGTGATCCATGATTGAAAGTCATTGGATGAAATAATGATCACTGAGGACAGCAGGCAAATGTAAGCAGCGCGTATTTAAGGACTAGGGCGTGAAGAAAGAAGTTATTCTTTCTTGTGTCTTTTATTGTGTCGTGTTGTTCAGTGCTCTTTGAAGAAGCTACCATGCCTGGACGAAGCAGGCACGCAACATTTCTTCAGTTAGCGGAGTTTGAGCGAGGTGATATAGTGGGTCTTCGGGAAGCAGATTGGTCTTTTCGTCAAATTGCACACCGCGTGTTTGACCAGAGGTATCGGCAGAAACAGAAAAACATAGATTACCCTTCAAGCAGCTGTTCCCATAGAGGTCTGACAGAATCTTCTATGTGGCCATTAAGTGGTGCGGGTACCGAAACGTTTCCAAGTTGAAAGCTCATGGAATGGTATCCCCCAGCGTGATATCCAGCATTTGTACAGCATTGTTGCATGACAGATTGGCAGCTTGTATTGCTGCTCGAGGAGATTCAACACCTTATTAAAATGTGCCTTCTGAAAATGTAATACTCATTAAAAGGTAAAATAAACGTCACACGTGTGATCATTGTCCTTTCACAACGTTATTTCTACTAAATAAATCTCATAGATTACGCTTCAATTGTTAATGATTTCGTTTTTCAATTTCCGCCAATGTATTTTGTCCTTTTAAGTGAATATAGGAAGTTTTTAATTTTTGAATTTATACTTTAAATTTTCTAAAGAGAAATATTTATCTTTGGAGGAGAAAATTGCCACTTTGCTACTGTGCACTCCTATGCTTTCATTTCACATACGCCTCGTCAAGATCGATTCCCGCTAAATCACCTTCCCCTTTGTGGCGAAGGAAGAGGTGGCACATTTTGAAGTAGCTCACGACATTCTATATGTGAAAAATCTTTCATTTCAGATAAGACTCGTACAGTCGCTCAAAAAAAATTCGAACACTATGGTTGATTAAGAATTCAGAAAAAAATCTGGCAACGATTTTTTTAGAAATTAGTGATCTGGCAACCTTCGTGTGAACACTATGGTTGATTAAGAATTCAGAAAAAAATCTGGCAACGATTTTTTTAGAAATTAGTGATCTGGTAACCTTCGTGTACTGTACACGAAGGTTGCCAGATCACTAATTTCTAAAAATATCGTTGCTAGATTTTTTTCTGAATTCTTAATCAACCATAGTGTTCGAATAATTTTTTGAGCGACTGTACTATCGAAATACGCTACAGGAGAAAAAAAATACAACACCTGGAAGGATTAATGCCATTTTATTGAAACGCAGGTGTAGTATACACTGTGTGACCAAGATATAAACAGGATTGGTCACTAAACACCACGGTTCTCCACTCTTGTTCGTTCCAGTTCGTTCCACTGAAGACATGATTGCATGTGAGCAGCTGTGAAGGGTAAACACAGTGCCGGACGATAGGCTCGCAATAAAAAGTGTAAAAGCCTTTGTTTACCATACGCCTGGTAAGGTATCGATGTGTTACCTGTTGCTAGTCCATTTGCAGTTGTGTTCTAGTCTAGAATCTGTCACGCAATCCCATGTGTCACAAATGGTAGTCCTGTCGCTCCGTGGTCATACGTCGTCTGCTTGATCCTTGTCGAACCCACTGGTGCCATTTGTGTACGATGGTGTTTAGATTGCGGCCAACAAGGTTGACCACATCTCTGACGACAAACCAGCTTCTCTAAGGCCGATGATTCTTCCACGCTCAAAGTCTATTAATGTTGGGAATGGCTGTCGACGTCTGCGTAAGGGCATATTTAGCAGTTTAGAACAATTTTCACAATGTTTTTGTCAATCACGGCTTTGGTTTCCTTTATCTGTGTTTGACTGCTCCACACTGTGTCGTCAGCTCGCGCCTGTCCAATCGTTTCGATCGTCCTGGAAACCTAATCATTTCCATATACTATCTCCTCCCTAAATTTCATCACATTTGCATGCTTTTTTGCAGATGTTACATTTTTTACTTCCTGTAGTGTATCTCTGTCCTCTTTTTGGGGACGAAGAAGAGTAGGGAGCAAAACTCGAGGTAGCCAACGATACTCGCCGTATGAGAAGTTCTCATATGACTCCTAACCCCTTAGTCCCGGTCCTCGAATTCGGAAAATATTTGTATGAATTCACAATTCCTCTTTTCAGGCGATAGAATTTGGGGTTGGGAGAATTCTTTATAACGCATAACAATTCGTGCGTCACAAGATTTCATGATCGGTCAACGGGTTGGGAAGATAAAATGTTTCTGAGAAGCATACAAACCAACAAAGAAATAAGCTGGCAATTGTTGAGCTATCGGAAGATATGTAAAAGGAAAACTCTCTGTTTATACACTCTGTGACTTTGCAACTGGTGTCTGATGGTGCAATGCCTGTCGCAAAGATCAGTCAGTCCTCCTGTAATGTATCCTCCAGAAAGAACTACTCACGGCAGTCACTGAATTAGAATAGAAATCTTTATGCAGATAAACGTAAACGTCACTTGCGCAGCGTATATGCGAAATAAGTAGTCATGTGCATGACCACGTGATCTAGGTAACTATTTAAGATTGCTGCTCGTCGGTAATCGTCAGTAGTGTGGATTACTATTGGAAAAACAAAGGATTTTTCGGGGTTCGATAAGGGCTTATTGCGGGTGCCCGTCTGGCTGGAGCGACGATTTTAAAAACAGCAGAGCTGACTAGTTTCTCAAAAGGTGAGATATCTCAGGTGTTTAATCAGTGGAAAAATAACTCACATTGCTTGTCTAAGAGGAGTAAATGTGGCTCGACGACAATCTGTCAAGAACGAGATCGCCGTCATCTGAGAAGGCTTGTATGGAGAAACAGGACTTCTTGTGTGCAGCAGTTGACTGAAGTATTCAATGAAGGCTGTTCCTGACCCATATCTCAGCGAACTATGCGCAGGGAATTAAAGAGGATCGGTATTAGCAGTCGCATGTCTATACGGAAACCGCTGATTTCTTCAAACAAGTGGAAATTTATCTAGAGTGGTGTCAGAAATACCGTGACTGTACACTGGAAGACTGGAAAAAAGTCATGTGAACCGACGAGTCGCAGCACACCCTGTTCTCTACCGACGGTAGGCAGAGTTTGGCGGGAGCCCCATAAAGCAATGGACCCAGCTTGCCTTGTAAACACAACTCAAGGTTCTGGAGGTGGTGTCGTGGTGTGGGGCACATTCTGTTGGTACAGAACGGGTCCACTGATATTGCTGGAAGGTAGGGTGTCCTCCAAGGGTTATCTGAACATTGATGCCGATCAAGTCCATCGTGATCAATATTGACTTTTTATCCAGCAGTCGACTGCCATTGATTGCAAACCATCGCAGCGATCATCTGGCTTGGTGCCGAAGTCGTGCAAGCTGGGGTCACGAATGGAACACTATTGTGTTTAGTGATGAATCCCGTTCCATTCTGGATGCTGACGATCGACGGGTCCGTGTATGGTGGCGAGAGGACGGATCCAGCTTTTGTTCGTGACCAGCACACTGCCCATCAGCCAGGCATAATGGTATGGGGTGCTAATGGATATGACAGCAGATCATCTCTTGTCCACATCACAAGAACACTGACAGCTGCGCGATACGTTTGAGTGGTTCTGTAGCCCTTTTGGTTACTGTTCCTGGGAGGCATGCAGCAGCTCATTTTCCAGCATGACATCGCCCGTATACACACTGCTAGGTCTCCAGACAATGTTTGCAACATGTTCAAGTATTGCCATGGCCAGCACAATCTCCAGATTTATCCCAACAGAAAAACTGTGGGACCACATTGGACAACGTATGTAATCCTCTCACAAGCCGACGCAGAATCTCGAATTATGGCAGCAAGTCAACGCTGCTTTGTGTGCAATTCCTTAGAACCATATCCGTCGACTGTATGACTCCATGCCACGCCATATTGCTGCCTGCATTGCTGTTAATGGCGGTGCAACCACCTACTGAGGCAGTCATATTGTTCTGCATTATCTCATCTTCTAACCACTGTAAGTGGCTGCAAATTAAATCATGGTGTGCCACTATGTATTGCTATATGTGTGCTACATTTCACCCCTTCCTCTAACTCCTTCTGGGTGGGGCAATTTCAATGTCGTGCAGTGTATATATCTATATACTTTGCTGAAAAGTGGTTCATTCTATACATCGCATTTCTGTTATGTTTTGTGAGTATAAAAATTTGGTGATTTTGTCAGAGTTCCAATTTATAATTCATTACATAAAATATTATATAAAGCCTAAGCATTTTACTCTTTTAACTAGCGGCAGCTCGTCTATTAGGCCACATGGGGCTCTGCCACACCAAAAATAATCACGAAAAACAATAGATGAATCCAAAATTTAGTACTTATTATTTGCCTTATCTAAAACACTATAATAGCATTTTTATATTAGTTTTGTAATCATCACAGAATTCGGTATGAGAATCAGTGTTACTTTAGTTTATACAATACTAATTTATCCAGTACGGCCCCGCTATCTATCTATCTATATATCTATCTAGCTATCTATCTAATTCCAATGCTACAGGAAAGTTTAGACCTATTGAGCCTTCTATTCCCCCCTTACGGCCACCGCTGAATTCTTAACTTTATATATTATGTCGATTACTAAAATTCGCTTGCGCTGAAATACAATAGCGATGAGCTGCAAGTCCTAGGCCACCAATTCAGAGTGACCAGTGATTCAAGCAATGTAATGAATAGTCGAACACCTTCCTATTTAGCCAAAAATCTTCATTTGATTGTACAGTAGGTTTTCCAACTTTATATTTTGCCAAAGGAATTATTATTATTTGCGAAGATAATTATTAATATTTAGGTATGAACAGTTTAAGCAGGGCATTAAAAAATGCAATAATGTATTGACATCTGGTTTATAATGGAATACTAATTGTGCGTTTTCTTCTTCCTTTGTTTGTCTTGTTATTTTTTTTTTCTATTTTCAAACTTTTATTCGAACAGAGCTTAACGTGGTTCCGTACCATTTCACGAGGAATACAAAGGTCTCCGGTTTAAAACCAGGCCACCTTAAGGTTGCTTTTTTTTCCCAAAAAAGAATTTTTTCAGTCTTATCTTATTATTTATTGCATTATCATACCACTTATTTTCAATTCATTGTATTATAAATTAATACAAAAATAATATATATATATATAAATAAATATAATTTAATTATTAAAATTAAAAAGACAACTGCGCAATAGATAATTTACTACGAATAATTCAGTTGAACACAATAAAATTTATTATCGGAACAGAGTCGTAGATGCGCAAATGATCAGAAAACGGAACTTGGGAAAGCAAGGTACGTCCTTGTACGATGGCTATTTGTACGGTACGTAAAATAGGCTGTCGTACATGGACGTACCTTGCTTTCTCACGTTCTGCTTTTCACTTGCGAACAATAGGCCGTCTGGCATTTCAAAACATAATCTGGACTTGTCTGCGAACAACGCTCTCTTCCATTCCATGGTTCGATGTTGCTTCACTCAACACCAGTGGAGATTAGCATAAGTGGAAATTTCGCTACAACAGCAGATGTCAGACTGGACGTCTCGTCCTCATTCCTGCATCTTGGAAATGTCTAATGATTTGTATAATTGTCTAATGGTTTGTGTGGAGACGACGGTACCCGTAGCGGTTTGCAAATCACTCTGTAGCACAGTCACTGTGGTGAAAGGGTCTCAAACGGCCCTTCTACAGAGCATGCGATCTTCATGCTCTGTGGTGTGACATGCTAGTCCCGTACCTGTCCTTCATGTCATTTGGTGTTCCATGATGTGTGAGACACACCATTGCACTGTGCTCACATTGCATCCCATGCGTGTGGTGATTGCTTGAAGGTTCAATCGGAGCTCTTGCATATCGACAATTCGCTCTCTCTCAGAAGTCGACTATTGTGCATAAGGGTCCCGCCAGGGTTTCTAAGGCATGTACCAAACATTTTCGCAGCATACACTCCACTCTCACTACAGGTCGTGCTATGATACGAGCTGATGGGCGCCCGATATTCGTTCACGGTTTGGCTGGGTGACACGTGTCCATTCGCTGCAGAACTTTGATCTTTTGCATATCTCCGATAGCCAGGGGCGTAGCTATGGGGGGATGGGGGAAGGCTCCCCCCCAAAGTAACTCAGAGTTGAAAAAATTCGAAGCGACTTCGTAAAATGTAGGTGAGTTGTGAAAATGTGTAATCTTTTTTTGTGAAATTAAGGGGAGTTGTGAAAATCGAGGCAACTTGGCAAATCTAGGGCAGTTTGGAAAATGGAGAGACGGAAAATCTAGAGCAGTTGGCAAAATTCTAAGCCACTTAGTAAAATACGGGTGAGTTGGCAAAATCTCGACAACTTAGCAAAATATTGGAGAGCTGGCAAAATTCGGAGTGACTTGGTGAAATCTAGGGGAGTTGGAAAAATTCGGAGTGACTTGGCAAAATCTTGGGGAGTTGACAAAATTCGGAGTGACTTGGCAAAATCGTGGAAAGTTCGCAAAATTCAGGTAAGATGTAAAAATTGGGTTTTTTTTCTGTAAAATTATGGCGTGTTGGCAAAATCGAGGCAACTTCGTAATTTCTAGGAGAGTTGGGAAATATTGAGGGAGTTGACAAAATTCAGAATGACTGCAAAAATCAGGTGAGATGTAAAAATTGGAATTATTTTCTGTAAAATTGTGGCGAGTTGGCAAAATCTAGGGCAGTTGGCAAAATTTGAATCCACTTGATAAAATACGGGCGAGTTGTAATAATTGGGATTGGGTTTGTGAAATTAAGGAGAGTTGACAAAATCGAGAAAACGTGGCTAAATTTTGGGGAGTTTGAAAAATTTGAAGTGACTTAGTAAATTTAGGAGAGATGTAAAGATTGGGAGTGGTATTGCGAAATAAAGGAGTGTTGGCCAAATCAAGGGAAGTTGTGAAAATTCGCACTTACTTGCTACAATTCAGGCGAGATATAAATATTGGGATTATTTCTGTGAAATTATCGCTAGTCGTCAAAATTGGAAGTCAAATGGCAAAATGCAGGAGAGTTCTGAAAATTGCCTCAACCCCCGGAGAGGGCTCCGGAGAGGGCTCCGGAGCGAAAATTCTAGGTACGAACCTGACAGAGATATTATTTTTTCAGATGGCAAAATTTGATTTTCGATTTCTCCCTCCCCCCAACCACAGTCCTTCCCTACGCCCCTGCCGATTGTCTCCTACGATTTACTTATCTCTACTTCCATTCCTTCTTGGTGTTGCGATTTCCACTTTGAGCACTGCAATTTCTCCTATGGACAGTGGCAGTGACAGACATTATAGCCAGGTTTCCTATTTATTGTAGTTTACCCAATACTTTGTATTTGTCATGTGGTGAAACCAATTTTTCGTCGCTTGTTGGTTTGTTTTACCTCTGAGCGGCTTTTTGCACACAATTGGCCAAATGGCCAGGTCACAAGGATCCCGAAGGCTCAGAGAAGGTTGGGGGAAGGGACCCACTGGTATAGCTGTTGGGAGACAGATGGTAGCTTCCCGTCAAGACCATCCAGTGTGTTCTTTGACGTGCACAGGATATGGCTCTCCCGCACACGGGCTTAACGTCGAATCCGATGGACGGAGGCCTTTCCAAGCCCATCTGAGTTCCCTACTGACCGTGGGCGGGGTGAGGAACTTTGCGGAAGTAAATCTCAACGCTGACCCAACTGGAACTCGAACCTGGGAACTGCAGATTACCAGCGTGGCACGCTACCGACTGAGCCCCCCCGCCCCATTTTTCGTCGCAGCCTGATGTTACCTGTTTATTGCTCTATTGTATTTCTTCGAGTGTGTGTCTTTACTGGATCATAATTTTTTAAACATCATTTAATTGTGTCAGAAATACCCTTTTCACTATGTTTGACGTTGAATTTTCCATTTTACAGATAAATACGCATTTTCGAGAACCAGAAATGACATCATTCAATCATTTTACTCGTTAATTCTGACTTATATGGAAAATTGTTAGAGAATATTCTTCGTATTTTCAGCCAAGGAATTATGCATTGAGAAAGCTGTCCGTTATTTATGAGAAATCTTATACATCCTAAGGCAATATAGTAATTATACTCTCTTGACAAACGCACAAACCGATAACAAAGTAAATGATCAACAAAAAGCAATAGGCAGATAGGTAAAAATTCTCTAGAGTGAAATTTTGACAGGAATGAAGTGAATTTTTTTCCATCTTAGAAACCTACAACACTCAAAAGGAACAAAAAACGAACTTAATTAACATATGGATTCAGCATCATCTAGATTTAATAACCGTCTCTTTGTCTCCCTAAGAATGTTTAATGACTTTTAAGAAATAATGAACTAAAATGTATTTTTCGATATATACATAGTAACGAAAAGGGAGAAAAATGTGCACGATAATGAGCAATATTAACAGTTATATATCAAGGGGTTCCTTAAATCTTAATATATAGTACACTATTACCCAGTAATGCTGTAAACTCACTTATTTACGTCATTACACCACGATTACGGATCTGCGCCTTTGCGTGTAAAAGCACAGATCGCAACCACTGACTACCCGTACAGTTGGACTGCCTGGAAGTTGTGCCGGTAGTCGTCGGGTAACGAGTGCAGTGGAGGACACCCAATCAACAACAGTCGCCAGCCAACCATCATAAAAAATATCAAAACTCATTTAACATTCTTAGAGAGAATAAAGATATGCATATTAAATCTATATGACGTTGAATCCACGTGTTAATTAGGCTCTTTTTGTTCCTTTTGAGTGTTGCAATGTATTTGAGTTGGAAAAATTCACTTCATTCCATGAATTTTTCCACTGTAGTGGAGGAAAAGAATTTTTATCTATCCTCTAATCACTTTTCATTCGCTATTTGCTAGTTTATCGGTTTGTGTGTGTTTGCCGAAGTAGTTGTTTCGAATGCGACGAACAAACTTAATGTGTTATGTGTCAAAGAAATTTTATAACGTGGGGAATGTCATAGGCTATAAAAATTTACGCCATGTTTTATTCCCTTCTGAAAAAAAGGAAAATTCGAAAACAATTGTTCTACTATTTCTTCGGAACGCGAGGCCCGAGAAAACGAGTAACGTGTGAAATTAAAACTTGTGACGTGGGGAATATCATAAGCTATAAAACATTCTTTCTTCCCCCCACACCAAGAAAGGGGGGGGAAGCTGTAAATCAGGGAGGGCCAAACCTTTGGACTGAGATCGACTTTTAAGACAGAAAATCTTTCGCGATCGACCATAATACATGTCACAATAATGATTTAACACTACTTGACCAGCTAAGAATTAAATGACAATTTAGCATCAAACATACTAACGTGACATTGTTACATTAATTGAAATACAATCTTTTCCATCTAAAATTATTTATTATAAATATCCATAAAAGGTTATTGTTTTCACTAACTTTATTATTGTATGACACAGCATAAGTAAGATGTAATAAAAGAAGATGTCTGTGTGTGTGTCTTGTCTGTGGCAACCATAACTCATCGGGAAATCAACGTACACGCTTCAAATTTTCAGAGAATATTTCTGGTTGTGGTCCGGATTGCAGGTGCCAAATTTCAGGTCGAAAGTCCAAAAGGGGACTTGCTAGAAGAAAAACTATTTACCATGCTATTTCTACGGGAAACAAGAATCGATGTAAAATCTATTGTTGCCATTTAATGCTCCCTAACTCTGAAAGTAAAGAGTTAAAATACCATTTAAATCTGCTGCCTTTGCCAGATCTCCCACATTTCTAAAGGTATTATTGAAGCGTTCCATTGCAGCTAGGGACCTGATTTTCTAACCAAACATGGGGTTGGACAGGAGAAACCCGCCTACGAAATTTGGGACCTTTCGGTGAAGTACGTCGGGAACAACAGAATGCCAAAATGTGACGAAATAAATATCTCGATCGTTTGCCAGGGACAATGAGAGCGCACGCCGAGTCAGCAATGACCTTTGACATACCGGGAAATTCTTCGTATTCAAACTGCGTAAAATGTCAGGGGGCGATACTCACAAAACTAACCATTAGTGCAGGAAACAGCATAATATAAAGATTAAAAGTGAGACACCAGCTGTCACAATTTGTGTAGAAATGAAGCCACGTGCCAAATGGGAACCTGATTTTTAAACCAATCACTGGCGCACACGGGGGACGCTGTGCAGGAAATTTGGACCGTGCGGATGAATATCACTGGAGCCATAGGGCGGCAAAATCTGTGATAACGGAAAAAAAAAATTCGATAGCTTACGCAGGCATTAAGGGCCACGGGCTATGAGAGAGCTCGCTGACGTCAACAAGGCTCCAAGCCAACACTCGGAAAATTTCTTCCTGTTGAAAATCTGTGCTAAAGTGTCGGGGGGGGGGGGGAGGGTTACTTACAAAATTTATCTTTAGTGCAGTGAAAATAAAAATGTACAGATTAAAAGTGACACCCGGGAAGCTCTGGGTACTTTCAGCTAGTAATAATAATTATTATTTTCCTAACTGGAGTTTTAACTCCAAATTTGGCTAAATGTTTCATAGTAATAATTTAATAGAGGAAATAAGTAAATATGAATCCTTTAACATTTAACGAAAAACCTGTACGCAATAACTATTTCCAATTCGTGTTTATGAAACAATTAGCATGGTGATAAATCAAGAATTACACGATTATGCTAGAATTATCCACTTTGTTAAAAAATCTGTTAATCTAGCTGCAAATTTGCTCACAAACACTAAGATTTGTGATACAGTAGTGACATTAGTGTAAGCTGATAACCAGGTATGGCAGCTATGCGATCGCGATCGGCTGTTTGGCAACCTCTGGTGTAAGTGATTGCTCTATACAGGGTGATTCAGAATTCATCATCAATATTTGGTGGGGAGGTAGGTAATAAGAAACGAAGGAGATTTCACATAGGAAAGCATGGGCGCATATGCCATTAGTAGGGCAAAATGACCCCAGTTCAATGATGGAAAGAACACATAAGAAGGAAGTGGTAAGGAAAAAACATTTATTATCTTACATGTAACATTTCTTTGCATTGGTTGTACAGACTTACAAGAGGTGCTCGAACTGCCGACCATGTGCTAGAATGCATGACTCACAACGGCGTTGCATGGACAGCCGGACTCTGTGGAAGATGCCTGGCATTTCCCGGATGTTTGAGGCAGCAACTGATATGCGTGCTACAAGATCCATAGCACTATCAACAGGGGTCTCGTACACCATGTTTTTCATAGCACCCCATACAAAGAAATCGATTGGAGATAAATCCGGTGAACGTGGTGGCCAAGAAACCGGTCCACCGCGGCCAATCCATTGACCACCAAACTGTCTGCATAGGTAAGCACGCACAGCATTTGCGAAATGTGCAGGAGCGCCGTCATGCTGGAACCACATTCGCCGGAGACTACCATCAGGAACCTCGTTCAGAAGATCCGGTAACACAGTCTGAAGAAATGTTAGGTACTTGGCACCGTCCAAACGGGATGGTAGTAAATACGGGCCCAACAAACAGTCACCGACAATCCCAGTCCACACATTGACAGCAAAACGTTGTTGCGCAGCTCCAGGTCTTGTACCGTGTGGGTTCTGATGAGCCCACACATTCCAATTGTGTGTGTTGAAGACACCCTCTCGAGTGAACAACGCCTCATCGGTGAAAAGAACATACGTTGGGAAATTGGGATCAACGGCTGTTCTCTGCATGAACCACTGACAAAAAATAACACGCTTGGGATGGTCGTCTGCTGCCAATAATTGCACTCTTTGCAGATGAAACGGATGTAACCCTTCATCGTGTAATATCCGCCACGCTGTTGCTTGCGAAATTCCAAACTGCCTAGCCATACCTCGTGTGCTAGCACCAGGTTGTTCCTCGATTTCCTGTAGGACAGCTTCCTCTACTGCTACTGTCCGTGCCGATCTGCGCCTCCCTCGATTAACATTACTAGCAGCAAACGATCCTGTTTCACGCAGTTGGCGATGAATACGTGAAAACATTTGATGCTGTGGCACACAGCGGTTTGGGAAGCGCGCTGCATACAATTGCCTGGCTCGAAGACATCTTTCTCCTGCCGCACCGTAAGTTACATGCATATCTGCACATTCATTCCACGTATACCGGTTCATGTTACTTCTGCAAATTCACCTTGTAGAATGACAACTGACTGCACGCGTCAAACAGCTGTGCTTCTGTATGAGAGGTGTGTACACACAGCGCCCTCTACACCACCATGCGTCCGTCTGCCCCCATACTTTCCTATGTGAAATCTCTTTCTTTTCTTATTCCTTTCCTCCCCACTAAATATTGATGATGAATTCTGAATCACCCTGTATATATATGACTTTGGAAGGCGAGAGCCGAGTGTAAAGAGTAATGTGTCAAATGAAAGCTATCATAGGCTACCTGAAGTTTTTCCACCCACAATAAAAGGAAGGAAAATTATACGCAGGTTGATCTCAACCAGTTATATCAAATGAAGGCTTAAAATATGTAGCATAATAACAAAGGGAATGTGATAACAATTTTCTTTTCTGAAGCAGAAGAAAGTTAATGTTTTTATTGATAGTTTCATGAAAGTTGCCACTAAAAAGCAAAAAGTAAAGATTAAAAATAAACCTATCTTCCTATATTAAGCTAATGTTAAAAATTACTAATTAAATTTATATTAACTTCAAGAAAGATAGGGCGCCAAAACTGATTTACCAAATTAACAAAAAAATTGTTGGCGCCTTGTCCCTCCTTTGAAGTTAATATGAATTCAATTAATGATTTTAAGATTAGAAATGCTTTACTTTTTTTTTTACTTTTTAGAGAGCATATAAAAAGATAGATTTTTTAAATATTAAATAAATATTATTCATTTAATACATATTCTATTATAACATTATTTCATTCATAATTTATATTTCTATTTGTTATATTATTCATCATTATCATAATTTTATTTTAGTTTTTTTATTACATTTAGCATATATTTATCTAATTCGTAATGTATCAAAATTATATTAAAAGTATCATCATTATTGAAAGTTCATCAATCAAACATTGATTAATTATATTTTCTCATATTCCAGAATTTGTAAAGCATGTGCTTATATTTCAAGGGCATTTTTTGCACTTTAGCTTATATTTTCCTCCTACTTGAAAGCAATAATCCGGTTTCCTATCACAATATACGAACTAAATTTCATGACAATGGCGACAGGTGACGTCGCATCGTTAAAATTAGCAGTGCACCACCTAGGTGAGAAAGGGGACACCATTGGTCGCGAGTAGCAAATGCTCGAAAATTGGAATTGAAACGTATAAAATTCAGAAAAACAATCAATATAACGAATGTTTTCTGAACTACTGATGAATAACTGAGTGTTAGGATACGATGCATTAAGTAGCATTTTCATTATTTTGCGAATAAAACAATGTCGCCATCATGAGATAAAATAAGCGTTCTTAAGGGTATCTACAGAAAGCTTCGCAGTCAGTACTAGAGTGTTGACCCACCCGTAACGTTTACGATTGATTGAAAATCAAGATGCATTTGACAAGCCGTAACGAATTATTTCAGTTTAATTTCATCCATTATCTACCTTCTGAGTTTTTTTTTCCATTAGTAAGTTTCTTGTGATATCGTTATCATTTCAGGCAATCAGTATCTACAGTACCGATTCCTCTAAAACAAGTCCCTTTTCAGATTTTACTCACAACGTTTAAAGCATTTCTGTTTTCTTTTCCTCTGGCAACATATCCTGACACATGACGAGGACATTATTACCCACCAACTGAAAATCTTGGAACAGAGTAGCCCTTCCGATGAGACATTTAGCCTAGGCGCCTTGTGCAGGTGAGCCATACGTTATGCACGTTCAAGAATACATTGAATGACTTGGATGGAGGGATTGGAAGAAATTTGTCTCCTAACGATTATCCAGTGCGTCCTATTCCCTCTACGCAATGCTTTATCTCCTTAGCTGTTCTCCCTTGGTGCTCTTGTGACTTGGCCATTCAGCCCATTGGGAGCAAAAGGTACAGCCTAGAGGAAAAACAGCTCACCCCTCCCCATTCCTACCATTAATCAACCAGGAAAAGGAAAAATAAACTGGTAAACCAAACCCGACGAATTCAGTTAATTAATTGCTTCTCCGCCTCCGTTGCCATTTCGCTTTCTCTTCACGTTGCCCCCTCATGTTCTACTTTCCTCGATCGAATTCCACCCCCCCCCCTCACTTCCTCGTTTGCGACTCGAATTTCGCTGTCACTAGTACCAAGAGTATTGTGTCACTGGTGTCGTCAGTTTTTTTTAATTGTAGTTTGGGGATTGAAAATTCCGAGGCCGAAATTTAAAAGAAAAGGAAGCAACATTATCCTTTCAGTGTTCCAAAGGAACATGGGAAAAATGTCTCTTTTGCTTGATTATATTCCAATTTCATTTCTTGGTGTCAGTCTCGGACACAGCAGCTCTATGATTTGAATTAAAATTTTCCGGCAGTGAGACAGCTTCATTACTCTCAGCAGTCACGGCTTTGTCATTAAGCACTAGGCTAACGGCGCACAACATAATCGGGGCGCCATAATTTAAATGATGCAATATTTTTATTTACGTAACAAAAAAATTATGCCTTTTTATAACTTTAGGTACTTGCAAGTATCCATAAAGAGTGATTACTCTCTCTTCAAAGTACTCTCTCTCCTGACAATCGAATAGGAACTTTTAAAAGAATATGTATTGCGAGGTTAGACACGTATTGGGAAACTTTGATATTATATGAAAGGAAAACCACATTCAAAGCTTCCTAGCTTTGAAAATAAGCATTTTTATAGAAACATGTCGCAGGAGATAAATTATATATATGAAAGCAATTCACTTTTAATTTCAGGAAAATATTCTTTTTATACTTAAACAGTTATTAAGCTGAAATACATATTTGACAGCAGATTCCCGAACTGCTAACATTGCCCGAAATGCTAATTTTAAATATATTTCATTAAATGATTTGTTATAAATTTAAGATAAATTCTTAAGAGTAGCAACGTTGATGTTAAATATTTCAGTCTTCAGAACTCTTTAAATTGTAAACATATATAGCTCAAAATCTACATTTTACGATTTTTTGGGGATATCATATTTCTTGTAACGTTTTTCCTATTAAATGCTTAATTCAAAGTTTAGACACTTATTACAAACACCCCGATATATATAAGCACACGTGTGTTTCGCTAGATGGATTGCACAAGAAAATGATTGATTATATATTAATTAACAGTAAGTGGGCTAGTTCTGGTACGAATTCCAGGTCATATAGGGGAGATGAAATTGGATCTGACCATTAGTCACCTTTAACACTTGAAACTCTGAAAGACCCAATTATATCCAAAGCTTACCACCATAGGTTACTTAGTCATTCTGATAGTCATGGTTTGTTTACTACTGAAGTTGAGGAAAATTGGGACCGTTTTAAAAGATTTTTGTTGAAACTAACAGTGCTGTTTTGAGGTAAAAAGAAACAGAGAAAGAAAAATAATCTCAGTGATAATGCACTGGATCTTATTTTTAAAAGAAAGAACTATAGGAATATTTTTAATAAAGTCTAGTCCTAACAGAACGCATTACAGAGCTTAATAAACAGGATCAGTTAACAGCTGATAAGGATCTTTGGCTTGATAGCTTCGCTGACAAAGCAGAGGAAATAGCCAGAGAAAGGAGCAGCACAGAGTTGTTTTGTGTAGGGAAAAAGGACAGGTGTACAGGGATTGAAGGAAAAACAAGGTAAGGTTATTGAAAGTGAGGTTTTTATCATGATTAAGTGAGCTGAGCATTTCAGAGATGTTCTAAACCAGTGGTTCTCAACCTTTTATGCTTCACGTACCCCCTGGAAATGTGTATGTAACTGGCGTACCTCTTGTACAGATCTAAATAATGGCGTACCTCTTGTACAGATTGTGATACTAAAAACTATAGTTATAGTATCACAATGGGAATAAAATAAAACATATATACACAATAAATTCTGTATTCATAAATTATATATATCGATAAACACAAAAAATGACATAAATAATTTGACAAACCTTATAAAATTATAAATATTTTACTGGCTAATCAGTGAAATGGAGCAGCTTTTGAACTCTCACGGCGTACCCCAAAAATTTTACAGCGTACCCCACGTTGAGAACCCCTATTTTAAACAATATTAATTCTACTACCATTGTTTGTAATGAGGATAGATGTATTATGGGCGCCATAAGGTTACCTTAACGTTGGCCCTATAACACAGTCTGAAGTTATTTTCTCCATTTCTAAACTTAAACTACATAAATCCCCAGGTGCAGATGAAATTACTACCGAAATGTTTAACACTTGGGAATGCTTCGGTTACCACTCATCTGATAGAAAGTTTGAATATCTTTTATGATAAAGCCATGGTTCCTAAAACTTAGAGCTATTATTATACTTATTTTTGAAAAAAGGTGATCGCAGTTTTTGTGATAACTATAGCGGTATCAGCTTGCTTTCTGTTCCAGGTAAAGTTCTTTACATGATTGTGCTTAATAAAATTAAGAATATGGTTGATGGGCATTTGCGTGATGAGCAATGTGGATTCAGAAGTGGTAGGGGATGTGTGGATCAAATATTTGCACCTAGGCACATTCTTGAAAAATATTAAGAGTTTCAGAAAGCTATGGTTACTAGCTATGTTGATTTCAAAAAACGTTTTTGACTCTGTTGATCGTCATAATTTGTGATAATTTGTTTGATTGTGATATCGTACGGCATACCAGACAAGTTAGTTAACACAATGAAAGCTCTCTATAATAACACTGATCGTGTGTGAGAGTTGGTAAGGCTTGTAGCAATTGGTTTAGCGTTGTTTCTGGTGTTCGACAAAGGTGTATTGTTTCACTTTTCTCTTCCGTTTGATTATTGATTATGTTATGCAGAATTCACCCAAGAAGCAGATTTTGGGCTTAAATGGTCTAGAGACATCTGAAAATTTCTGATTTACATCATGCTGATGATTTAGCCCTTTTTGGCAAATGATGTTGATGAGATGAACTCTTTCATTAGAGTTGTTTCAGGTTTGGTACTCGTAGTAGGTTTGGTGATAAAAAAGAGAAAATTTAAATAATGAAAATTAGGCAAATTGTGGTTCAGTTAATCTGAATGGTTTCACCCTTGAGTGAGTCTCAGTTTAATTTTCTTCAGCACTATGTAACAGATATTGGTGATGTGCTGCATGAGATAAAGAGACGAATAGGGATTACTGCTGGAACTTATAATAATCTATAGAGAGTGTGGAGAAATAACGATTAAAATTGGACTTTCCAATATTTGTACCTTTCTAAAGTTAGTTATAGGAATGAAACTTGGACCCTTTGTGAGAAAGATAACAGGAAATTAGATGCTTTTGATTCTAAATACTTACGTAGGTTTTTCAGTGCTTTCGTAAGGTTGGTTTAATTTGTTAGTAATGATGAGGAGCAAAGGAGCATTCATATTGTCCAGAGAGAGACTCTCTTGGTTTGGCAATGTTGCCCGTATGAATAATTATAGATTAGCGAATAGTATTATGAACAGTGTACCTAAAGGTCTCAGAAAGAGGGGGAAACCTAAGATGTGGTGAGCAGAAAATGTCAAACAGGACATTTGTTGGAATTAGTCTACAGTGGCCACACATTTGTGTTTTGAGAAGTAAATTACGCAATCGTGTCAGACGATTGCGCAATTTACTGCCGTCCACCAGATTTTATTTAATTTCCTACATCTATTTCTATTACTTCATTTCCTTTTTCATGGTTGTGAAAGCAAAAATTAATATTTTTATACGAAATTATGCAAAACCTTTGTACGTAAGAGCACATTACCATTTCGTTTTCGTAGGGGCGCTCAGATGTAAATCCTGCCCTGCTCTCTGCCTAGTTCATATTCCTTTCCTGTTTGTTTTGGTGTTGATAATTCTTCTATGTTTCATATAGAGAGAGGAGCTGCAATTTCCCTTCAAAATGATTCTTGTCCAATCGTCGCTTATTAGTCTGATTCAGGAAAAAATCACGAAGCCAATAAAACGCATGATGGAGAACGCCTGAAAATATATCAAACCGCAACTCGTTAGAGGTAGCTTGTACCGCAAGTCTATTACGACGCGAATGCATTGGCAAGGTTGGACTGGCCATAGAAGCTACTGGGCATTTCCCTGTGGGATGGAAATAAAATTACCCCTCAAGCAGCTGCTTGCCACAGAGGCCTGACAAGAGCCTGCCAGTATAATATGTCATAAGAATGATCTGTGAGGAAGGCGAGACATTCAGCAGAAAGACAGCACAAACATTCAGTCCTTACCCGCGGCTCGAACCCAGGTCCCTCTGATCTGTACTCTTTTTTCAGTGATGTCAAAAAAATAAGATTTTCCGATATATGGTTCGTTTATTTAAAAATTTCCCGGGCCTAAATTTGTCTGAGTTCAACCCTGTGTACCGGTGGAATAGAAATTATGCTTCATCTTGTAATTTACGATATTTCAACATTAAAAAGAAGTCTAAAAATCTGTAAAGGGAAATAGTTCTAAATAATAAGAAGCGAGAATTTTGTGCCCCCGTGTTTATTATGTGGTTGTAGAGCTGCTATAGTTGATTCCGTTTTCGAAAGTCGAAATGCATTTTTCAAAGCACGTGACATGTAGACCGAAAAATGTGTGTCGAGGTTTTCAACTGTTGGTGGTTCATTATAATAAAAACTAGTAAACTTTATCTCTAATTGCTGTCCTGAATTTGTAAAAATTACTTCTGATCACTTCTGATCTTTATAAATTCACGAGGCCTTTTGTTGCTACGAGTACGTAGTACACCTTCTGCACACAGCAGTAGTTCTTTACAGCGTCGAGAGTATTTGCAGAAGTACAGCCAAAATAGATGTCTTTCTCACTGCTTCTTGAAACGTTAACAATTCCATTTTTTTCATTCTGAAATACTCATTTAAAATAATTTAACGTTTTGCCTTTTCATCTGCTGCTAAAGAAACGCTTTTTCGATAACAGTGATATCGGTGAGTCGTGAATCGACGATATTTTTTAAAATGTAAATAATATAATTCTGGTAGAATGCATTTTTAATTGCTTACTTCTATAAATTATTTATGATCATAATTTGCGTTAGAAAATGCAATTATTTCTTGCATAACGGTGGAACTATTTCCTATGGTGGAGTTGTTTGTGCTAAAACTTATGTATGTGTGTCATCTTTTCATTGGTTGACCTTCTTTGATCTTTAGATTTTGCGACTCCAATCTTTATCGTAAACGGAGTATAGGGAAGTGTATGTATGCACAGAAAAGGAAAGGGGAGAGACAATTGGATTGTTTTAAAACTCAGCTGCATATTTTGCACACCATGCACTAAATGGTCAGGTCACAAGGATCCCGAAGGCTCAGAGAAGCTGTTAGCTTCCCGTCAAGGCCATCAACGTATTCTTCAACGTGAACAGTGTATGGCTCTCAGCGCATTGAGCTACGCCTAAACGTCCCATCCGACGGACCTTTCCAAGCCTATCGGCTGCTGACCGTGGGCAGGGCGGGGAGTTTTGCAGAGATAAATCTCAAGCTGGCCCAGCTGGTACTCGAATCTGGGAACTGCAGATTACGAACCTGGCGCGTTACCGACTGAGCCACCCTTCACCCAGAGACAATTGGAATAATAAACCAAGGACCTCACAAGTCAGACACCTCTTTGAAAAAAAAAATAACATTCTCTCCTTATTGATCACTGCTGAGAATGATAGGGTAGAAAATACCGATATCCTCGGCTCTTTTATCCCTAATTTCGCGTTAACACGATTTGATATGAACGTTGATATAAGCAACCTAAACTCCTTGACCATCGCATTCGCAACGTAGCATGCACTTTATTCGCATTTCTAACAAAAATAGACTTTATATTGTTATTCAAAAGTCTGTTGGTTTCTCAACTTTAGCACCCATTAACGGTGGAAAGAACCTCCAATCCCGATTATTATTTAAAATTTTATAGGAAATCTTTAATGTCCTTATCTGCAGACGAAACATTTTTTAGAGAAGTATCGCCTTAGTAATGGCGAAGTACCAGAGGTACTGTATATCGTTTACAAATGTAAGGAATTCTCACAGCTGAATATTATCATCTGTAATCTTTTTGTTTCACCGAAAAAAATAGAAATTATTAACAAGCATAATATCTTTTATCTTCAAGGAAGGTTGAATCGAATGATGCCTAAGCTTCGTTTCTTCCCTTTTTCATTGCCTTTGAATCTGAATTCTATCACGAAAGGGTCGATTTGCGCCTGAACAGACCTTTCGTGATCGCGCACTTCTCATTGCACAATGGGATATAACTGACCACATGACAAGAACTGCAAAGGCTCACCGCCCATTAGGGAAAGCAAATCCAATGCACCCGTATTAGGAAGGATGCATTAAAAAAGATGCAGATGGAAGACTGCTGTTGAGAACATTCAGAGTGTGCTGTCCAGAGCACGTAATCACGGCTAAATGTCTGATCCGAAGGACGGATTTCCCTTTTTAATTTCAAAGGTGTATCCCTTATCACTGAAAGAACTAACTGACAAAATATGGACATTGCACCGTTGGAACTTGTGAGACTATTTCGTGATGACGAGACAAAAGAGATGTTCTGAGCGGAACAAATGTGCAAAAGCAATCGGAGTCTGTTTGGATTGGAAAACGTTTTTCCTACGTTGATTGATTCTGTGAGTGATTCTGATGATCTTACAGAAAAAAGATCAGTTGTTGGTTCAAATATCGAAAATGGAATCACGTTGAAGTATTCAAAGTGGGAAATTAGATCATCAAAAATAATTAAAAAGAAACTCCCTGCAGTGAGAAAAATTATTAGAATTATCCATCACATATGATTTTCATTTCTTCTGTTCGTTAGGCGTGTGTGATCGTACGAGGAAGGAAATAACAGCATTGGTTATGTAGCTGACGAATATATAACGAGAAAGAGTGGAAATGGAAAGGTTGTTTTCGTTAACTCTACTAGATGACATCGTTATTGCAACTGGGCATGTTGACCAGAGAGGAATGAATTATGTTCAGACTTCCTTTCAGTTGTTGTGGCATTTGTGGCATCATGTGGCATTTGGTATAAAAAATACATTTTGCTTTAAAATTGCTCTTTTCGTCTTCTTAATGAATAATAATAGGATTAAATTTTGTGAAATGATTTTTCCATCTGATAGAAAGAAAACGAGAATGGTCCATTAGATGACATTTTTAGTGCTTCAGGAATTAGGAAAGTAAATCTCTTTCCCGTTCAATCACGTGACGGAAACAACTGATGCATCATGAGGAAAAAAAACACTAATGACTTCGGAGCAGCTGCAAGTCTCGAAGGCAGGTTAAAAGTTAAAAGGAGAACATTACCTTTTCGTTTAGAACTATGAAATGATTCCATAGAGAAGTCAATGACAATTAAACGCTGTTATCAACATTGCTGTTTTTCACTGTAGTTTCAACTGTTCATTTCTTTTAAATTATTTCCAAACATTAATAATTCTTGCTAGCTGCGTAATAAAATGTTCCTCTCACCCAATTTTATATTAGTGATTTAAAATACCAAAAACAGTTTCTCAATTAAGAAAGCAGCATAAATCTTATGCATTTCCAATAGCGGTAGAAAGACAAAACAGATTATCATATAATGATAGTTATAAATTTTCCAACACAGATTTCGTAAGTCGTAAGCATAATAAACTTATATAATAGCATCTAAAATATAGTTTCAACTTAAACAATTTAATTAGACCTGCGTTTCTCGAAGTGTGGTGGGGCGGGGGTGGCTCAGTCGGTAGCGCGCCAGGCTCGTAATCTGTAGTTACCAGGTTCGAGTCCCAGCTGGGTCAGCGTTGAGATTTATCTCCGCAAAATTCCACGCCCTGCCCACGGTCAGTAGGGAACACCGATGGGCTTGGAAAGGCCGCCGTCCGTCGGATGGGACGTTAAGCAGTTGCCCCGTGTGCGGGAGAGCCATACCCTGTGCACGTTAAAGAACACGCTGGATGGCCTTGACGGGAGGCTACCATCTGTCTCCCAACAGCTGTTCCAGTGGGTCCCCTCCCCCAACCTTCTCTGAGCCTTCGGGGTCCATGTGACCTGGCCATTTAGCCCATGGTGTGCAAAAAAGTGCCGCTCAGAGGTAAAACAACACAACCCTGGCCATTTAGCCCATGGTGTGCAAAAAAGTGACGCTCAGAGGTAAAACAACCCAACTCCAAGTGTGCTCCGCGGACCCCTAGCAGTCTGCGGGAAAGATAGACAATGGAGAACCAGAATGTTCCTTCAAAGTTCCCTAGGGCTCCCCGAGACCCCTTAAGGGGCCTCGCGAGTAAATATTGAGAAACGCTGAGTTCTTGAATAGCCATTTGTTTCCATTTCGACAAAACTAGTGTCACAATTGCAATATGAGCTTATTACAGGTGTCGTTATTTTTGTGGAATTGTTATTTGTAGCATTGTACATTTAACACCTCTGTATTTAACTAAGTATCATTTATTTTTTGTTAAGTGTGTGCTGCATTGCGCCAAGGTGCAAATCGTCACATAAAGTGTGTTCCTGTTCGGTTCCTCGTGACAAAGCAAAAAGAAAAAAAAAATAATTTGTACAACATAGCAAAATTCTTTGGAATAGCAGAAAACAACTTTGAATATTGAACAATCTTATTGATATTTAATATGGTTTCAGATTATTACAGATAGGTTTAGGTTTTATATTATAATACCTTTAGGTTTTATATTATAATATGAAAGCGACGTGTGACAGCGGTTTCGCATAATGACAACTGCTGATTTAGACTAAATTGACCGAGTGCCTGATTGTGTGCCTTTGTCACACACAATCCAACTCCAGTACAATTCGTTCGTAGGTTAATTAAATGAAATCAGTTTATATTAGTGGTACCTACATTCAGAAGTAATGTGGGTTGGGTTGTTTTACCTCTGTTTTACCTCTGAGCGGCACTTTTTTGCACACCATGGGCTAAGTGGCCAGAAGTAATATGATTATTATGCTACTAATAACATTAAGAAAGGTAAAATATTTTGTTAAGTTAAAATAACCAATATATAAATTATCAGAAAGCGATTGATTTACGTAGATGCATAATAATATCCAGAATTAAAATTACTGGCTAAGTTTTGAACAATCTTTCTCACGAAAATAGTTTAACAATCAACTTCGAATTTCCTTTACATAAGTATTCTTATTATATGTAATCCTTTAAGTGATTATATCATACTAAATATTCCATTTGCCAAGTATGTACACTAATGGACAGAAAAATTTTAACACCATGAGGTAAGCCTTGAACCTCGGTGATATTAAGCAGAGTGGCTGAGCATGTTACAAAGCAGAATGATTAATCGCACAATCATTTGCGTTCTTATTAAGGGTGTATTTACGGGCCTCCAATATGAGCTCTCAGTATGGAGTATGACCCCCGTTGGCGGAGGTGAATGCAGACAGATGTGGAGTCAGCTATGGATACAAGTCTCTAATAGTGTCCCAAGGCACTTTTGGCCATTCTTCCTCCAAATGGAAATACGGGATGTCCAGTGCGTGTACTGGCTATGGATGCTGGTGGAGACGTTGACTTAGAACATTTTACATGTGCTTTTTAGGAGAGAAATCCGGGGACACAGTGGACCAAGATGACATCCCGTAGACATTGTTGGACAATCTGTGCTGTACCGGACGTGTGCTATCTTGCTGAAAAATGGCACCAAGGGAGCGCTGCAGGAAAGATAGACAATGGAGAAACAGAATGTTCTTTCAAAGTAGACAAACACTAAAGATGGACTGGAGTCAAAACTGATGGTACCCCACACCTGAACTGTGGGCACTGTGGCATGCCCTGATGTGTACTGGATACTGCCGCTGACTGCAGTGACACCAAATGCTGATGCGATCATCACCTCTACACAAACAGAAGCGTGACTCATCCAAGAAGACTATATGGTGTCATTCCCCATTCACGACACACGCTTGATGTACCACAGACAATATACCTGGCGATGATTAACAGTCAGAGGCAACCTGCAGAGGGGGCGTCGTGCCTATAATTCAGCTTTATTCAAACATTGTCAGATGGTCCACGTAGACACTGTTGCATGTATTGCAGGCGCCACATTGTAATGGATTGCTGTAGATGTAACACAGGGGTCGGAGGTTGCTTGTCGATAGATGATGTTCTGGTGGTGTAGTACATCTGCAAGGACCAGAGCCATGGTGACATGAAGAAGTACTTGTCCTCATACACTGCTGTATACATCGTGTTTCAGTACACTGCACGATTGAGCTTGTCTTCTATACAATGGGCAGAGTAACCTGCCTCATGCATCCCCACGATATGGTCTCATTCGAAAAGGCCTAGGTACGCTAGGGCTGATGACGTGCTCTCGTTCGTTGGCCTTATCATAACTGAAACACATGGACACCGTTTCACTTCCACTGACTTACTTGCTGTTTGCTGTGATGGCTTTTTATTGGTATCTTGGGACCGACAGCGGACTCTATTCTAATGTCATGCTGTCGTCAATGGAATCATTTGGCACCTCTGGAAATCTCTCTGGAACTCTTCCTCTGGAACACCTCTGGTACTATATGTGGTAATGATTTTATGTCACTGCATTCAATCTTTACGGTTATTGCAATTTTTTGTGTCCATGAGTGAACATACATATACATTATTTATTGAAATGCGATAAATGTTGAAATTCCTATTTGTTTTACATTTAGTCGTATTTAGTTAAAAACCATTATTGTGCACGAGGAAAACAATATTTTGAATTTCATATATAGATATAAAATATATATTGTGATTGGCAACAAAGTATTAGTTGTGGCAAGATGTGTGCATTGCCTATATGTTTTTAATTCCGCTTTTTTGTTTAGTAAGAACTGTGATAACATGTTTTGTTGCATAAGTCGCTTGTAGTGGTGTTCAACCTTCAATGGACTTGTTGAATTTTTCTGTAGTATTGTATAATTCTATTAAGATCGTCTATGTTAATATAGCTGTACAAAATAGCACCACATCATGAAAATATGTTCTATACATGATTGTTAAATACCATCAGTTTAATCTACATCATAACTTATTTGAAATATTACTCTTTTCTTAAATATAAAGTCCTATGACTAATTTTAAAACTTTATCAATTTCAGTATTAATGCCAAATAACTGAATACATATGTGTTTGCATAATTTGCAATGATATCGAATGAATTTAACAGCTCATAGTGAGTGATGAAGTGTAATAAATGTAACCAAGAAATTAGGATAGAAAAATGATTCCATTAAATGTAATGGGATGTGTAGCATACATTCCCCCTATATTTGTGTTGGATTCACAGAATGAAACTTTTGTAATAAGGAAAGGAAATGAAGTTGGAAGAACCTGATAAATGATCATAATCACAGTAGTGAATAACCTTCTAGTGAAGAGATGAATTACGTAGTGAAGAAAGAAAATCCCTTTTGGGATCAATTGAACATTTGTTCATAAAAGTTCTATGAAAATATAAGGAAAGAAATAAGTGCAACGGTAAAACTGGAATTTCATGAAATTGGGATATCCCTTCAGTATAACTCAGAAAGCATCATCTCTGATCTCATAAATGAGGTAAAAGATGTTAAAATGGAAATATACGATTAAGATAGTAAAACACTAAAATAATTAGAAAATCTCCTAAGTTGAAATTAACAATGGAAAAAAAATGCAACATCAAATTAATGAATTAAGAAACTATTCTCGTGAAACGAATCTTGAAGTTAGTGGAATACCAGAATCTTGGAGAAAATGTACCTGATTTATCGATGATATGTCTAAAGCTCTTTATGAGAGAAAACAAGATATTCTGACAAAACATAGAGTGCCTACAACGAAAAATCAAGTAAAACGATTAATCATCCAGTTTTACAAAAAAAAAAACCTAGGAAGATGAATGGATTTAAATCTAAAAAATGAAAGCGAATGAAATTGATCACGGATTTGGTAGTTCAGTTGTTTATATAAATGAACATTTATCCGGATACTACAAAAAGCTGTTTTATGAAGCAAAACAATTCAAATTAAAAGATAACTATCAGTTTCTACGGATAATTTTTTTTTAATTTACCTGAGAAAGTCGGAAAATTCTGAAGTGATTAGAATTCAGAGTGAAATGGACTTATCACACTTATAATGGGGAATGATGGAAATAACGCTTGTAATAGATGATGATCTTCATCAGTTAATTGATTTCATTTTCTAAGGAAATACATTAAATACGCTAGATTGTATCCACATTAATGTAGAAAGCCTTCGAAGCAATTTTGAAGAAATTAAAATTTTATTATCAGAAATAAATTGTATTATATATATTATTTTAACTGAAATATGGATATTGAAAATAATATTGATAAAATTGATGACTATAATATTTTCTGTATACTCGACATTACAATAAGTCAGAAGGTATTATATTGTATTTCCAAAAGCATATAAATTTAAAGGAATGTATACAGTATCAAATTTTTATAACTGCAAGTTTTTTACATGTATATTGTAAATTAAATGATCTTTGAATAATTTTTTTACATAGATCACACAAATATACTACTAATGAATTTCTTAATGAATTTGATAATTATCTTGTGAAAATTAAAACAAACATGCATATTTCATTGGTGATATGAACTTATATATGAACAAGTTAAATAACGAAAACTACAAATTTTATGATTTTAATTCGCATATAAATGATTTTACAGGAATGACATCTATGACTGCCAGTATCTTGTGTATTATTTTCGTGAACTATTGACCTTATTGTCAGGAAAATCCATTATTGTAAAAAATTTATTTTAACCATTCAGTGGCTTCTTAATCTATAACCAGAGCACGTACGCCCTAGTGAAAAATTATTAAAACACTTATTAGCATTAAAAAGATCAGTTAATTTTGTCTTTTTACACTTCACCGCGCCATTTCATTTAAAAGCAAACAAACTGGTGCGACGATTTTATTTTCTTCGCTATGGAATTAAAAGAAAAGCAAGGAATTCCAATTCCCGACATTTGCGAAAAAGACAACTCAACATCCGCCACGGAAGTGTGATGGGAGAGGGAAGGTGAGGGAGGGGGACTCTTGAAACTCCCAGGTTCGAGTGTTTACTGTGAAGAGCATCGAAAGTACCTTTGGCGAGTAGAAGGTCGCCTATGCATGAACCTCGAGAGGAAAAGCCATTCGTCGGGTGCGACGTTAAGGTGCATCCCTTTACTCAAGAGAGTACCTATCATACGTTAACGGTCTATCTCTTCTAACAATTGTCTCGTGTGTCCCTCTGTTCTGAGCTAGGGGGTGGGGGATTACTTTTGATTATGCAATAAACAACTCAACACGACCTTTGTGACATTCATTGTTGTGTGTTGAAAGAGTGAGATATTAACATCGAAATCTTAATTTCCGCAAATGGATTGTATGAAACTCTTTCCGGTTATCGACTTTAATCTTAATATATCGTTTTGTATGATTTGCAACTTGAACGGGTCAAATTTTGTTGAAAAATGTAAATGCCAAATACTCTTCAACTTGTAAATGAAAGAGAGGCAAAATCACTAAGAAGAAGTTTCTGATCCTGTTGAGCGATGTTTGCCACCAGTATGCTCCGATTCCTCTCCTTTTTTCTCTATCGATTCAGCGAGTCCTTTCCTCATTAATCAACTGATTATCTTTTCACTCGAAATGCCAAGGGCGAAGTTTCGAAGCCACACGAGCGGAAGTTGATTCGAAACAATTAATTAGAATATTGGAGAAGAAAAACCGCGCTCCAAACCACATTGCAGGAATACCACGGGGATCCAAACAGGTAAGTAATGTAAGAATAGAGAGAAGAAAGGAGCTGAACGCAAACTTAACCCCTTCGTTCCCCCTTTCCCTGAGACCTTGCCGTCAGTCACAAAGTGGGCATACGCGGCAACAGACAAACTCTATTGACGCATTCCAGTTGCAGTAACGTCGGATACGTGACGAAAAGTGCAATAACCCCGCATTGCAAAAGCTTTCGCGCCACAGCAACGAGAGAATGTCGGGAAAAAAAAAGGCGAACCACGGCGCCGCAAAAACAACAGCTACGAAATGGCACTCGCGGGTGGGAGGGTGTTAGTTCAAGAAAAGAGGGCAAGGCTACGAAGAAAGTCTCTCACGTGCTATATATCCACTCCACCTGCTCTTAGAGGCATGTCATTTCGGTGTTGGCGAGCCATTAGACTGAGTAGCACAAAAGGATCAAATATCCTGAATGATTTTGGCAGTCGAAATTTAGATGCCAAATATTCGTTGATCAATTATTAGTTGGGATTATACATAAAATATTCCTATGTTTTTTGATTATAACACCGACACTTTAGTTATAGTCCAGTTTTGTATGTCAGTGCATTTAAGAAAGCCTCTTTTTTGTTGTAGACTTTGAGTGATTGATTCAGATTCTTTAGTCTTTATTTTTTAACTGAGCTTTCGATTTTCTTATTTAAGCTTAGAATTTTTATCATTCAGCTGGGAAAGCTAAATTTTCTTCACAGCCAACTCCTACGCGCATTGCAGTAGTTATTTTGCCTTCTCGCGAGAAAACATTGTCGTTTTCATCAGCTCATTTCATACCTCACGAGGCAAACGAAGAAGTAGAACTTCAAACCACTGCACTTGGTAGTATTTGAGAACGGTATAAAATAACAAGAAAGAAAACTTAATATATTATTCCTTTGTTGTTTTTTGTTGTGTTTTTAACTTCACCTCAACAGTTACTTTCGCTTTCACTAGTTTTAATGGGGAATATATCCATTGGCCGCAACGGCCAATGGATAAATTTTGGCGAAATTTTAATGGGAAATATACCCTTTGCCCTCAAAGTGGCAAAATTTTAAATGAGGACGCATTGGCTCAACTTATGATGCAACCATTGGAGCTATTTCTTTTATTATAGTAGCATAAATATTAAGTTTGATTATGTTAAGGTTATTCCTCTTAGCATTTACTGTATTGAAACCTAGACTTTGCTTTGTAACGATTTAAAAACTTCTCGAAATCCATCATTGCAGCTTTTAATTTTTTCGCTTTGGAATAAAACATCTTAGGAAATATGTTCTCTTTCATGTCAGGTTCAAATATTATTAGCTTGAGAGTTATTTCACCTTCCGCGCTTTCTATCTTTATATATTCTCTAATTCTGTCATTTGTCAGTTGTTGTGTGATTTTGTCTAAATACATAGTTACTACACGCATAAGAGGCGTGAGGAGACTGCAAAAGTGAAATATATTTCCTCTACATGTGGGAAAACAATGCAAGGCAGGCATCTCATGTTACATAAAACACAATTCAGCCACTTACATAAAACATAGCAATTCATGTTAAACCTTTCTTTGCGGATGATGACTGCGGGAGATAGTTCTTCGAATCCGCTTCTGAATGATCATCGTAACGCGTCATCCATGTCACGTGTCAGCGAAAGGACTGCAAAGCAGATCGACTTCATTTCGCGGCAGAATCAGCCTCCGCGGCATCTGACCTCAGAGGAAGAAAGAAGGCGAGTTCGTCTCATTCGACTTTAAAATGACGCCTGACACGTCACAGAAATGCGTCATAAAAGTTTGTGATCAATACAAGAAGGATTTTTTTACCGTTTTCATTTTTTTTTCTCTTTCTGGTTTCTTTTATGGCTTAATAGAGTTATAAAGGGACCTACAGATTTGTTAGCTAACATCCTCCATAATGAATGACGGCAGAGAATGATTATCATATTTGATTTAATCTCCTAGCACGTGATGTCGGAATACCATCTTCTGTCTATGAACGGTAACAGCAGATGGTGTGTTGGAGGAAAGGGGGATAGGTCACTTCCTGTGAATTTCAATTTTCTCGTTCTGATTCCTGAGAAGGGTTTCTCAAACAGGTTTCTTTCTAAATTGTCAGAAATAAAACTTCCCTGTCTTTCGCAGCATTAACATTTTACACCGACAAGATTTAAAATTTCCTCAATGCACATCAATGCAGCGTTTAATTATTGTATTTTGAGACAAAATGTTTTAAGAAGTTTGATCTCTTTTATATCAGGTCTGACCAAGATCAACCTGAAAGTTATTTATTCTTCCTTTGTCATTTGTTAATAGGTATGTGAAATTGTCGAAATAAATGCTACACCATATCTTCTCCCCTAGCCAGGGACAGATTGTAATGAATTATAGGTAAAAACCTGGAGCTTCTCCACAAGCTGTTAAACATTGTTTCGGTTCTTGAACTTATTTCCTTCCCTATAGAAAAGGAGAAATTTTTAAACACTTGCTCTACTTTGTCTTTCCAATTAGGTGACATAAAATAACTTCACAACATGAGTTTTAAGGGCATGGATAGTGATGTGCGGATATTATGAGGATAATTTTATAAATATTGACTTTAAGACATAGATTATTAGACATATTTATTGACAAATATGGACATAAAATTGAAGTTATTGAAATTTATGTTTATCCATTTAACTTATCGTTATGCTCAGAATGGTTCACTTCATTTTTTATCATTCCACTATTGTCCGATCTTAAAAAGGAGAATTCTTAATTACTCAATTTTTTGGAAATGTTTGGACAATAAATTGAAATTAGAATTTTTAGATTTTACAAAATAATTATTTTTCTTAATAGATTGAAGAAATTCTTCGACGTTTTAGGAAATAATCACTTTTACGTCTAGTCTTCAGTTAATTAAGCGATGGGTTCTGTACTCGTAGCATACTTGTGCCATCCGCTAAAAAAGGCTGTTTGAAAATCGCGAAGACACTGACTCTAAGAGACACAGAGTTGTGTACTGTAGGTAATGAAGTTCTTAACATCAGTTAGAGGAGAATTTGACGGCTGCCGGTGCTCAGCTGTCAAACCACCTGACATGCTATCAGGAGGTCGTATCCCGATCAAGATGATTTTTTTCCCCTATATTTGTTATCGACGTTAAACTAAGAGTGAATATTTCCCTGATAGTTATTTTTCTGCTTATTAGTGTGTATTTTTAGAAAAAGGAAACAGAGGAACACAGGATACTATATTAAAATTGACTTCTGCCAAATATAAAGTCGTAATAAAAATGGTAATTTGAAACTCTAATTTAGACAAATGAATTCATAGCTCATCATTGATTTACTAAGTGTCTATCCACTATCAAGTTTTTTTTATGTAAGAGACTGAAGTTGGGTGTAGAGGTAAAAACAGCTTGATTATGGATAGATACTCAGTAAAAAAAAAGTTTAAACTCTTATCTTTAAACATCCATCTCTCGATTTGTATGGTATATAGGTTCCGCAACCTTTTAGAAAAAAGGACAGGATCCGAACATATCCTCGTTATTAATAAAACGTATATTGAAAGTTTTATTTCAGCAGTAATAATAAATATCAAGGTAATATTGTTTGGTACTTTTCAGAAATTAATTTTGATTAACTAATATTAATTTCTGATATATTTCTTTTAGGTCACGAAAAGTACTCATCGTTAATATAAAGGTACACTAACACATTTGAAAGAAGAATGTTTATGAACTGAGTATAAATTGCAAAATTAAGGATTTGCATTAATACTTAATGCTTATTTTGTAAAATAACTCTTATATGATATTTTATGAAACAGTGTACTTACGAATCAGTTTATTTAGCTTTAATATTCTACTACTAAGTTCTACAAAATTAAACTTTCTGATAAAAAAGAGATAAAAAAAATATTTTTTACTTGTCCGTAAGAACTCATTCTAGAAATGTCAGATCTCGCTGCCGATCCAAAACAAGTATTTTTTGTTCAAATATCGCGAGACATATTGCACTACAATAGCAAGAATACAATTTTAGTGAAAGAATGTAAATATTGAAATTACGTGCTAATTTTAAGCAATTGCTCATTAAAACGTCTGTATTGATCACGTGGATTACGAAAGATAAAGCCGTCTGGGTATCATGTCTTCAAACAACGATATATGTAAGTGATGTAGTAAATGTAAGAATAGGATGAAAATGTGTTACTGTTGTAAATAAATGTTTTTGTATTCTAAAAGCCATACCTGCCTTTAGTTACTCCTTTTGTGTGGGAGGATGACTCTGTTTCCCAGTAGCCTACTGGGCTACTAATTATCTCGAATATTTTAATGTGGGAACAACGAATGGCTTTAAGATATGCGATCACGTTTAAAATACTATCTACGATCACGGCTAAAATAACTACCGTTTTGTAAGGGAGGATTAATTAAAATTTGATGATAAATGTAGAAACGAATCATTTTTAACACCCCCCCCCCGGGAAAATAGGTAAAGTCTGTAGAAATTCGGGAATAAAGTTATAATTTTTGTAGTTGCAGGCGTTATGATAGAGACAAAAGAAAAAACCGTCTGGGTATCTTTTCTTCCCAGGTTGAGTTACCTCTGAGCGGCACTTTTTTGCACACCATTGGGTAAATGGCCAGGTCATAAGGACCCCGAAGACTCAGAGAAGGTTGAGGGAGGGGACCCACTGGAACAGCTGTTTGGAGTCAGATGGTAGCCTCTCGTCAAGGTCATCCAGCGTGTTCTTTAACGTGCACAGGGCATGGCTCTCCCACACAAGGGGCCACGGCTTAACGTCCCATCCGACGGGCGGCGGCATTTCCAAGCCCATCGGTATTCCCTACTGACCATGGACAGGGCGAGGAATTTTGTGGAGATAAATCTCAACGCTGACCCAGCTGGGACTCGAACCTGGGAACTTTATATATATATATAGATGTAAATATGATGCATATTCTGAAATAGTAGTGGCATAGCGTCAAGGGAGACTATTACTAGACTCATTCCAAAGCAAAATTCGACTAAATAAATTTTAGTTTATCTCATTTATTTTCAAGAATAAAAACAAAATAATAAATTTTTACATTAACAAAATCGTCATCTGTAACAAGTAATATCGATATTCTTTGGCTAAAATTGTACTATTGCCATTGTCATTTAATCCGTTGCGCAACATCTGAAAGAAGTCTGTTTTGTATCGTCACGAGATCTGACTCCTCTAGAATGAATCCTTTCAGAGCAGTAAAAACCGCGTTTTTTATCTCATTTTTAGCAGCAAATATAACTTTGTAGACTATTATACAGGTTATATATGGCTGATTCAAAGCGCAATGTTTCATAAATAGCTTATAAACACTAATTATACAAACAAATATTAAATATTGGTGCAAATGCTAAATTTGTAATTTATATTTAGTAATATTCTAAATTATAAATTCCTTACTCCAAATTTCGTCTTCAAATTCAATAGTGTACATCAACATTAACGATGAGTAATTTTCGTGACCAAAAAGAAATGTATGAGAAATTAATTTAAGGTTATGTAATACAGGAAGTTCTCAGTGAAAATGTCAATCAAATATATATGAGTCCCTTTGTTTACATCATTATAATTCTTTTCATCTATACCCTGTTTAACATATGTTAAACAGGCTTTGAAGAAAGGTGTAGTAGGTGATAGAATAAGTAAGCAAAATAACTTACAGATGTTCATACTTACTAAATTTCGTACACTAATCTTGTGAAGTTGATGGATAAAATGAAAAAAATAAGATGAATATCAAGCACTGTAACAAAGGATATAAAAGATGTTATCGATTTCGTCCCAACTATTAGAACTACTTCAGACATATGATAATTGGAGGATTAGCTTATAAAATATGTAAAATTTTAAGGTTCTATGTCAAAAATAAGAATTCTAGCTGTGCAGAGCTGCGATGCACAAGTCATGAAGGCTGATGGACGAGGTTAGCTGTCAGAAAAGTGCTGGTGATAGTTGGTAGATTATAGTTGGATGACGAAATTTTGCTTTATAACTGTGCCACAGACATATCAGTTTTGTGGGAAATTATTTAATAACATTTTTCACGCTGGATTTTCTTGAGCTTGGCCGGTATTACAAAAGCAGCTTTTGCTGACGAAAATTGGTAGATTTTCTGTGAAGGATAACTTGAAGTGGAAAGATGGATTGCTGATGATGAAGACTTCGTTGAATAGAGGTTTGGCTCCTTCTAGTATAACCATAGAAGAAAGAGCTGTAGTAGTTTGCTATAATTTGATATTTCTGAGTATTTTTTGAATAACTAATTTTCTTTTATACAGTGTGTTCTCTCTGTCAAGACACAGGCTATCCTCAGTACTTCATAAAGAAAATTTACCTCTCCGCCACAAATAAAATCAACAACTTCCGCCTTCAAGATAACAGTCCTCAAGATGTGAAATATATCTCATTCATTTTCCACATTTCAGCTACCAACAACAACAACCATCACAACAATATTACAAAAACTTGTAATTAAAAAGTGCCTACCAAATCTCCGATTACTATTCTATCTCTCATAAAGCAAGATAGAGACATACAATAGCTTCTGAATAGTATCCAGACACCCCCTTTAAATAGTGGATTCGCCCATATACATCAGAGCCATGGCCCAAACAGGACGCACATGGCCTGGTAAACCTCATACACACGCATAAACAAGAGAATAAGTCGTACGGCAGAGCTCAGTGACTTTCAACGTGGCACCGCCATAAGATGCTATCTTAGCAACAAGTCAGTTTAAAACATTTGGATTCTGCTGCAGCTTCCCCGAACAACTGTAAGTGATGTTATTGTGAAGTGGAAACGTCTAGGAACAACAACAGCGCAATCGCGACCCGGTAAGTCATGTAAAATGACAAAGCGGGACCGCTGAGTGCCGAAGCGGGTGGTGCGACAAAATCACCTGTCCTCGTTGCAACACTCACCACCGAGTTCCAAAATGCCTCTGGAAGCAACGCCAGCACCATAAAGTTCGTTGCAAACTGCAGAAAATGGGCTTCCATGGCCGAGCAGTTGCACACAAGCTTAGCATCAACAAGATGAACGCCAAACATCAATTGGAGTGGTGTAAAGCAGTGGATTCTTGAGCAGTGGAACTGCGTTTTCTCGAGTGATGAATCATGCTTTCACCATCTGGCAGTGCGACCGACGAGTTTGGGTGTGGAGGATGCTAGGTGAAAGTTCCTGCCTGATTGTTTTGTGCCAACGTGAAGTTTGGTAGAGGAGGCATCATGCTCTGGGGCTGTTTTCCATGGTTCGGGCTGGGCCCCCTAGTTCCAGTGAACGGGACTCTGAATGCCGTGTCGGCCTGTAATGACATTCTCGACAATTCCGTGCCCCGAGAGCATTGTGGCAACAGTTCGGTGAAGACCCTTTCTTGTACTACACGACAATGCCTCCGTCCACAAAGCAAGGACCATGTAGGATTGGTTTGATGAGATGGGTGTGGAAGAACTTGACTGGCCTGCATAGAGCCCTGTTCTCAACCCTATGGAAAACACCTTTGGGATGAATTGGAACGCCGACTGCGAGCTAGACCGAACCGCCCGACATCACTGACTGGGCTCTTGTTGCAGAATGGCAGACAATTCCCGCAGCAACGTACCAGTGGAAAGCCTTCCCCGTAGAGTGGAGGCTGTGATAGCAGCAAAGGGACGCGATATAATTCCTTTCCTATTACCTGCAGATTGTGGATGAGCGAGTGTCTGGATTCTTTTGATCGCATAGTGCAGCTCTATGCACCAAATTTTACCACTGTAATCGAAAATTTTCCTTTGCCCTCAAAGAACGCTTCGGATCCAAAATTTCTGAGTCTACAACGCGAAACACTCATGCACCAATTTTTCTCGTTTCTAGCATTCATAGGTTTGACTTCTATATAATCTCCACTTTATATTGAAGAACATGTTGGAGGTCAAATTTAGAACTTTTTCCCGAGATCTACGACCCGAATTACCCCGAGGTGCAAATGCTGAGAGCATTGCCACTTCTACATCATAGTGAGAATTAGCGTGACCCCCTGTCAGTTAGTCAGTTAGTCAATCACTCACAATTGTCTATATATAATAGATTAGGGGTTCTCAACGTGGGGTACGCCGTGAGAGTCAAACGTCGCTAGATCTAGTAACAAGTCCATTTCACTGATTATCCAATAAAATGTTTATAATTTTATAAGATTTGTTAAAATGTTTATGTTATTATTTTTTGTTGTTGTTGGGGCAGGGGTGGCTCAGTCGGTAGCGCGCCAGGCTCATAATCTGTAGTTCCCAGATTCGAGTCCCAGCTGGGTCAGTGTTGAGATTTAGCTCCGCAAAATTCCCCGCCCTGCCCACGGTCAGTAGGAGACACCGATAGGTTTGGAAAGGCCGCCGTCCGTCGGATGGGGCTTTAAGCTGTGGTCCCAAGTGCGGGAGAGTCATACCTTGTGCACGTTAAAGAACACACTGGATAGCTTTGACGGGAGACTACCATCTGTCTACCAGCAACTGTCCCAGTGGGTCCCCTCCCCCAACCCTCTCTGAGCCTTCAGGATCCATGCGACCTGGCTATTTAGCCCATGGTGTGCAAAAAAGTCCGCTCAGAGGTAAAACAACCCAACTTAACTAATATTTTGGTTATCGATATATGTAATTTATGAATACAAAATTTAATGTGTGTGCATATATATATATGTTTTATTTTATTCCCATTATTATACTATAACTATAGTTTTATCTATCTATACAAGGGGTACGCCAGTTACATACACATTTACAGGGGGTACGTGAAGCATAAAAGGTTGAGAACCACTGTAATAGATGATAATTAAGAGACATTATATAGAAGGCGATGTTAAAACAGAATGCAGAATGAAATAACAAGTCCACTACATTTGTTACATAATTCGATTAATTTTTGCGAAAATATGCTTCTAAAAAAATAAATAAATAAACTATATTATTTGATTGCACCTCTTACGATTAAAACATTAAGCGAACATTATATTTATTTAGCACCAAAAATTTTAGTAGTTTACCAGAAATTATATGAAATTACCAGAAATATACGTAATAAATTATAGTGCCTTTTGATGAAATTTATTTGAAATTAAAGAAGTTGGAAAAAAATCCTTTTAAAAATAACGGAGAGGAGGCGTTTATTAATATTTTCGGTCATATCTTTGTATTGTTATGTTGCCTAAAATTATAAAAAGTATTACGCTTAACAATATCTCGAGTGGGCAAGAATGGCAACGGTCTCAAAAAACGTCAATTAATAAGAATAAGAATTGAATTTATTAATTTTTCTACCTTTCAGTTAATTAATATTCAGTATTTTGGGAAATATCATAATATAATATAATATTATTATAAAAAAAATATAGTCAAACTGTAGTGCGCTATAGTTCACCTTTATAATCAGTTTAAACTCTAGTGTTACTTGGGGGCACCCCAGTATATTAAGAGCGTTGATATTTCTTTTTATTTATTCAGGTATTATTAATCTGTTTATCAATGTGTGAGTTTTTAACTTTAGTGAATATTATGAATTTCAAAAAAATATTTCATTCTGCAAATTATAAGATTGTGTCCTTAATAATATCAACACTGAAATAAAAGACCAATCTTCATAATGAAGATCTGTTGAATAAGAATCTCCTGTTAACACGAGTCATGAATAGCCAAATAGAAATGACGCAACAACGCCCGGAGGAACTATTACGAACGAAGAACAAGAAAAAAACGACTCTGAAAACAGGAAATACTTTTCGAAATGCGAAGGTCTGATGTTTTGCAACGGAGCGCCCTCGATGTTTTCAGACGCTTACAACAGCCATAACCTACAAAGTGAGTTCTGCTTTGAGCCTCGAGTCCGTAACGCCCCGTCGTCATACAATCTCTTGGCACACAACAACCAACAGCAAACAACATATGTTCTGCATGGGGGGAATGGGCGCCTAGAAATAATGACTGAATCTACTTGGCTGCGATGTGCGATACCACAGCTGATGAAAGGGTGGAAGGAAAAAGGGCCGAGTTTAAGCATTTTCTATATTTGCCTTTTGTCAGCAGCAAGAGTGTTATGTAAACTTGGCTTTATCGGGTCACTCTGAATTTCAGTGGCGACTGATAATGCCGATTTGTTCATAAAAATGTAATAATGATCCAAACATAGTCATTTCGTGTGTTTTATTTCTTTCAGGTCTCGACAAGACCGCATTTGAAAATATAGAGAACAAGATTTCGGTTTAGAAACTGGCGCATATTTTGGCGGATCTTTATACCTTAATACTGATTTTCTGCTTATCATCCCACGAGACAAATCAACCGAGGTGAAGGTAGAAAACCTCGGCTGCGTGAGGTGGTAAAAATGGTGAAGTGTGCTGATTTTTTCTACAGATTTCTGATTGTTCCTTAAAGCCCTTCATAAGCGAAAACTATTTATCTACACTGACTGGACAAATTATTACGAACACTTACCTAATACTTCGATACATCATGGCACAGCTCCTAAATTTAAAAGTTTCCATCTGTAGCCGCTCTATTTCGCGGTACAGTTGGTGCCAACCAAGGCAATGTCTGCCAAGAGACTTTTTCCTCCCACAATTTGCCATGAGTGGTGGACGTTTTTTGCGACCGTTGCCATTCTTGCCGCACTCGAGTTATTGTGCCCCATGATTTTCCGTTCCGTTACGGATGCACTTGCCCATCGCGTTCCAATGATGAACCCCTTTCGAAAGTCAGTCAGATCAATCTTTTTAACCATGTCGCACTTGACTTTTGTTTGCCATCATGCCTTTACGTCTTTTAGAGGCTATCACAGTAACAGAATATTTACTGCAGTAAGAAATTTTGTATACATTGACATGCTAAATGGTACTTCGTGCACGATGCAGTGTTTATAATAATTTTACCAGGTAAGGTATATTATAAAAATTCATGTATAAATATTGTTATATGTGTTATATTTATATATTGTTATATTTATATATATTTATATATTGTTATATAAATAAATATATTTATTTATAAATAGAAAGACGTCCTGAAAAATACAAATGGTTGATGTTGTTAAAAAAAATTAACCCCATTATATCTAAAATTTATTATATTCGGAAGTTTATAAATTTCTTTTATTATAAATTATTTACTTTTCTTGGATTAAACCTTATTTACTCAGGGCAGGACTTAAGCATAAAGTAACTAAGCTGCAGCTTAGGGCCTCGCGATATAAGGGACTTCAATAAAATACATTTCGAGTTTCACTGTGGAGCAGTTGGGAATTAATATTTATAAATAGCGACAGTCAGGGACTGATCGGGCAGTTTTATATATTCTTTTTACCGCTTAAAAAACGTATACTCTCGTACGGTTTTTGTTTATTAATATCTATTTCTTTTTTCATTCTCATCTTCTAAAACGTATTCACATTTTAAGCTTTCTTTCAACATCAACAATGAATCCCAGAGAGTTTTCCTCCGAGTGTAAATGAAGCTCAGGGATTATGGAGACGGGATGGCCATAAAGGAACTGCGAAGGGGGAAAACCAAAAATAATCGGAGGGGACGCGATAAACTCTGCAGAAGAACAAATATAGCAGTTTCAATAGGTTGAAAATGTGGGAACGGAGCGGTCAACTTTCATGGAATTGAAATCCCAGATGTATTACAATGATTCCTAGGGAATTATTTAAACTTGCGGAAAAGAGTTGGACACGTGAAGGGACTTAAGGCTGGCATTCACCTAGCAATACGATCCATTGCGACCGTCTGCGATGGCTTAAATCAGGGGTCTTCAAACTATGAGCCGCGGGCAGCTGGGGCCCGCGGCGTCGATTTATCCTGCCCGCGGACAAATATTTCATTGTCAATATAAAAATCAAAGTAGTATGTCATTAAAAAACATTTTAGTCATAAAATATAATTTATAATAATAAAATCATTTTCATATGAATCTAATGCAAAAATGAAGGCACCCTAGCCAGATAATTTACCTATACCTTCATTAAAATTTTATTGTGGGCAGCGTAAAGTTTGGAACAAATATTTTGGCCAGCGTCTCAAAACGTTTGGATACCTCTGGCTTAAATAATTGTTCTCTAAAATGATTGTTCTCCAAGTGTACTGCCTTGACGGACGACATCGGATCGCTCACTTCGAGGATCTCTGATCTGTTGCGGGAATATAAAACCAGAATCGGTCGGAGGAGAAATCGTTTTTGTTTAGCTGGCACACTCCGCTAGCCATTCTGTTGTAGGCTCTGTGGGGCTGGACAGAGGGTGTAACTTTATGTTCACCAGTTGCCTTGCTAAGTTTCAGATAAAGAGCTCTGCTACCAGACGAGAAAAACGAAAACAAAAAAGCGAAAAACCCAAAAATATTCGTTTCTGAACTTGCCCAGATCTAGAAAAAAAGAAAAAATAGAGTGAGGGGGAAGGGCAGGCAAGAGACTGGATTCCCATTGAAGTATAACATTTCCCCTTCGTTTTAGAGGTTTTTTAACATGTTTCTTGAAAGATGCGGGAAGCAGTCAGAAGTTTAGTAATCTTTGGCTTCCATTACCTTTACTCTCGGGGAGGGGGGGAGAGGTTGAGAATCGCTCTCCAACTTCTGTAATCATGTATACACTCAGGCCACACTTTTCGCCACACTCCAATCATACAAATTGATGTGACCTCTTTTCAGGCAACATCGATCTCCTCTTCCTTTTTTTTTGGGGGGGGGGGCGTTGAGTTTGCCTATCACACCTTCCCCTCCATAGATCCATCTTTGTTTCTGAATATTAATCTTTTCGCTTTTTTCCTAAGCCAATAAGATCGTATTAAAATATCCTATACATTAACCAGAGTTAAGGGTCAACCACAATTGATATATTCGTAACTAAAAATAGATGTAAAATGAAATTTACTTATTTTTCAGGAATTCATTCTCAAGAACTTTAATAATTGGAGAGTTATTCGCAGTGCTTATGGGGTAGCTACTGAACAAAGGGATCTGTTTTGAGTTCCGGGAAAGGCAGGGATGTTTGTGTTGTCTTTCTGCTGAGATTTCACCTTCCTCACAAATCTTCTCTATGGCGTATAAACTGACAGTCTCCTGTCAATATTCTGTAGCAAGCAGCTGCTTGAAGGGTATTTTATTTTATTTGTATTATTTGTGGGGATATTGCAGTAAATAACTTTAAGTCTTCTAAGGATCGGCCTATAAAACACCATAAAGTTGCAGCAAGTCTTTGCTCATCGCTAATCACCATTCTCATTTAGGTATTTTTCCTTCCAATTAAAGAAGTGACAACTTTCTAGAGTTGATTGAAAGCAGTCTTCGAGATTCTTAAGTAATTTTTAAAATCTTTTGTATTATTTCCTTTGAGCTCCCTCAACAGAGACATGTACGAAAACATATCATAAATTTGTAGACACTTTTTGCTGCAATATGATTTACGTTATTCGTACCATCCTGCTGGCCAACTGGTTAAAGGGCGAAGTAACCTGGGTTCGAGCCTCAGTTACGTAAAGGCTACCTCAATTTTTATCGATGTTTACCAATGTCCTATCAAGGTCTTGTGTTCCCCACAGACCATACCTATAGCGTATAAATTATCAGACCTCTGTGGCAAGCAGCTGCTTGAAGTGAGAATTTATTTATTTTTCGGACTCAATCTTTGTAAGTAAGGAAGAGTTCAGGCAAAGAAGTCGTCAACAACATCGCAAATTAATGCTACTAACACATTTCTGCTTAGTATTTAGCTTTTTCATGTCAAAAGTATTTTGTAGTTACTTTAAGTACTTTAAAGTGCTTTAAAGTGCCATGGCCCCTTACAATAGACTTGCGAGTGTTTTTGTTTTCAGCCATTTTGCATTCCTGAAGGAATTTGGGGCGCAAGGTTTGCTCGCCATTTTCCTTTTTAGGAAGAGCAACCCTAACACTCCATCCTAGAGGCCAAATGACAATGTGTTAAAAAAGATATAGACTGCTAAGTAATCCATTAATAAAATTAAATTTGTCATTTCTGGACTACAAAATCTTCCATAAGTGCCTAAATGGCCTCCTCCAGGCTTGCAAGTTATGACCACCCCTGGGAATGCCTTAAAAATGTAAAAAATGCTTCCACAAAAATGTTTTATCTACTAGTAAAGACATTTGAGCATTTCTTTATTTGCCAGTTGCCTTATCATAATGCCCTGAGTTGGAGTGAAGATGATATTTCCTGTTTATCCCAGTATGGGAGTGACAAGAGTGTTATGGCTCACAGGCAGGAAGAAGGGAAATTCCCGTCTTATTTCATTGCAATTGCATTGCAATGGTTGGGGACGCCAGGAATTGCTATGATCGCTGAGAAACAACGTCGCATTGGGTCGTGATTGAAAAGTGAATGTCAGTTGTTTGTTAACATGTTTTTTGACAGGATGCAACTATGATGTTGTTTGAGGAGCACTGATCATTGATCAAAGGTGTCTACAATAGGCTTTGTCATTTGGTTGTTGGTAGTGTTTAGCTGCCTGCTGCCCTCAGGGATTTGTTACGTAATAAACTTGTAAGATAGAAGTATATCTTACTTGGAAAATTTGATGGAGGAAAAATATGTAATATTCTTAGCATTTCATTCTTAGTGAAATAAGAAGTAACTTAAACACGTTTGAGTAACAAACATAGTTAAATATTACATATGATGCTTTTCTTTCTGCAGAGTATTTATGAAACTACTTGTTAACGAAACTAATACTTTTACGCATCTTTCAAAACTAAACTTTCAAGCATCTTTTTAAGAAACATTAGACTTAACCCCGACTGAGCGACACCTTTCACATTTAAGCAGCAATATCAAATGATGAAATTAAACATGATTTTATGAATGTTTTTTTCGAAAAGTAAACAGAAATTTCTCGTAGAACTGAAAGCATCAAAACGAACAGAACCTAATGGATTTTGAATAAATAAGGAAATAATCCTTTTAAGTTTTAACACTCACCTAAGAAGATTGCTTTTTTGCAGGTTGTGGATGCAAGTGAGCATTCAATGCACTAAATCCGCAAGATGACGAGTCGCCGACAGAAACCGATCCAGCTGGGTCTGCCTCGCTCCTTCTGATCAAGGAAACAAGAGGTTGCGCCAGCCGCCAACTGATGAACATTTCCTCGTGATTTTTCTGGTATCCTCGCGACAAATCAAGAACCAGCTGAGTGAGCTCTCGAGGCTAGCATCTGCTACATTACCGCGCTTTAATTACCTTGGGACGCATCCCGATGAAATCCCGACACGCTTCAAGCTCTCGAATTCTTCGGATGCCAGCTTGGGGCAAAAGCTTTCTTTCGAGTTTTTTTTATAGAATTTCGAACTAGCGTGCGTGCAGGCAAAAAGGAATGACAACTCCGTGAATTGAAGTACATCTTTTTTCAATCGGGATCATTCAACATCCCGAGGATTAAGTGTAGGGAACACTAGGCATGTCAAAGTCTAAAATTAGCAACAAGTGACTTTCGAACTTTTCTGCAGAATTTATGTGGTCAGCGTTGTGCAGAAACAGCGACGACTGGGAACTTCGGAAAAGAAATGTTCATGAATGCTGTTCGAAAGCGAACATGGCGCTAATAGTTTGAAATAATCAATTATGGAATACTGTTGTATATATCCGAAATGAACTTGGATGTCAGAGTAGATGATTAATTTCTTTATGTTTGCACAAGCCGCATTATGAGACTTGTTTATGAGACTGCCATAATCCTTTCATTTTGAGGCCAGGAAAAGGCAAGCAAAAAGATCCTCATGGAGACTAATTTAGAGTGCAAAGAGATCAGCAAAGAGGTCTTAGGTCTCATTCCAGTCAATACATTTAAAGATTAATTATAGACTGAATTTGCCCTTTTTAAAGCTCCCATTCAAAAAAACATTTTTTAAAGCTCCCATTTTTTAAGTAACCCAGTTTTCTAAATTTAATGACCAGTCATATTAGCCACTTATCCAATAGCAGCTCATTCAACCCACAACGGGATATACGATCTCTCGAAATGAGGTTCGAATGTCCGTGACTGTCTTCAGTTCCCTTTTCCTTCAGCCATTTAAAACCCTGTGACAAGTTTTCAGAACTTTACACAATATTCATATTTTTAATAAATTCAGATATTGTGTTTCGTCTCTCATCCCCAGTTTTTTTATTCCTACTTGCAAATAGTAACTAAAATTTGTGTTACATTTGTATTAACTTTCACACGGAATATGAATTTAATATACAACTAGAAGGATAGCATATCACCTCTAACGAATGTAGGATGCTCGTTTTCAGAGATAATAAAGTTTTTCATTTACGGGACACCCTTTAACAGTACTAATTCTTACTAATGGGTAATGGGAAAATGTAAATAATAATATATTATTAGTTCCATAAGACGCAAAAAGCATATCTTATTTATCCCTTAAAATTGAAAAATTTGATATTTTTATACCCTAATACTAAGGGGCAACCCATCCAGTGTATAATAAAAAAATAAATATCCCCTCAAGCAGCTGCTTGCCACAGAGGTCTGACAGAAGCCTGTCAGTTTATATGCCATAGTAGAAGGTCTGAGAGGATGGCAGGCCCTCAGCAGAAAAACGACACAAACAGCCATGCCTTACCCGGGGCTCGAACCCAGGTCCTTTAGATCAGGAGCCAAGCGCGCTAACCACTCGGCCTTGGGACGGTAACTCCAGTGTATATAAAATTATTTAGGATAATAAACAGTGTTGATAAGCAATTATGATTCACAGTTTTATAATGTGGTCGGAGGACTTGGAGCTCAGACGTGGAAGGAAGCGGACGTGTTTTTGCTTAGCTCCAAGAAGTGAACTTTAGTTAGTTGAACTTTTACTTAAATTGCCTAATAACCTTGGGCGAGATCGGGTATCCAACCCCGGTGGAGCCCTTGGTCGGCAGGCTAGGATTAGCTTAGCCTAATTATTTACCTAAACTTTTGTTTATATGTGTAGGATTATAGAAGATTCAAGCTGAAATATCTACTAATTTTCTGAATTGCAGTCTTTTGACTGCTAATTTACTGTTCGTTTTTTATCTCTATGTGTATAACTTTATTCACTTGAGTTGTGGAATTATTTTACTTGTTTCAATGTGAAATTTAAACTGTATTGTAAAGGATTTACAAGTGCAAGGTTACCTTTTATTTATATTATATCCTGAAATTTGAAAAATAGCAAATTTCATTTTATTTAACATGATGTCACCAAACGAAGGAACTGCTATTTCTGTTGCAGACCACCGACTGGACAAATTCAACGATTCTCTTAGATGGATGGATGGAACACTTCCCGCAAAATGGAAAATTCCAGAATAGAATTATCTATTCTAACTCATTCAGGTCATGTTAGTTTTTTTTTAATTTTGAAGTAAAATATCCTTGTGTAATTGTTATAATTTTTTCATGTTGTTTTGTGGTGATATTGAAATTTATATTTTTATTATTTAGATTTCATGCTGTCTGTGTTGTGTGTATAAATAAGATAAATTCCATTTTGATGCATTTTTCTATATTTTTGTAGAATATTCTTCATGTTGTAAATGCTGTTAATGTTAAGAATATATATTTAATTACCTATTTTAAATTAAGTTAAAAAGTGAACTATCTTTAAAAAAAGCTATGAGAAATTTGAGAATTTTTGCATTGATTCTTTGATTATCATGATGTAGAATAGTGGAAAAGTTATAAGATGTGATATTAAATTTAACAGTTGTGAAAAGTATGTTTTCCTTTGAATAGATAGATGTTGACAGTCAAAAATTATATGTGCTACGGTTTGGGCGACATTACAAAAATGACAATTTGTTGATGTAATTTTTGCATATGTGTAAAGAGCAGAATTGGTCAATGCCCAGTTAGTTCTTATTTTGGATATTAAACTAATTTAATCTCTTTTTAATCCATAATCTCAAAATTTTTGGATATTGTTATTGATTGTTTATCTGCGTTATGTGCTGCATTTGTTTGGAAGTATTGTTGTGTTTCTTTAAATAAAAATGTTTTGTTCTATTGTTTGTAAAGATATATGAAAAAGGGTGTTGTTATGGAGATTGTGTTGTTTTGGGCATGTTTTGCTAAAATATCTGCCTCTTCATTTCCAGTAATGCCTATATGTGAAGGTACCCATTGTATGTGTAATATATTTTTTGTGAGAGGTGTAAAAAATATTAATGTCATTTGAGAAAATAGGATATTTGGATTTATATGGATTGGTGTAAAGTAATTCAATTGCAGATTTGCAGTCAGAAAAAATGACTATTGATGAGTTATGAAAATTTAATGACCATTGAATTGCAAGATTTATGGCTAGTGTTTCAGCTAATATAATGGGGGGATTGTTGATTCAATTTAAAAGTTTTGGATATATTAAAACTTGGACATGTGAAAGCACCTGAAGAGATTTTAGTATTGTCATTATGTGAGCCACCTGTATATATTTTAATATGTTGTTTATATATATATTATCAATATGTAAATTAGTTAAGGTTAAAAGTTGATCTTAATTTAAGATTGTTTTTGTATAATGTCAGGTATGTCCAGTGATATGATGGGAGGACAGCTTATCCAAGATGAGAAATTAGGTATGTAGTCTCCACTTATGTTGGTTTGAATTATTTCTAATATTTTGTAATTTTGGTTTATGAATGTATTTATTTGAATACTAGAGATGGTGTTGCTAGGAGTATTGTTGATAAATTTTTTCTATAATACGATGTTTTTTATTTTTTGGAATAATTTTAAAAATTAAATTTGAAAGTAGATATTTTTTATTAATTATGATGGGGGGAATTGCAGTATCTGCATAAAGGTCTATGGTTTTGCTGCCCTTAGGGATTCCTAATATGTGTCTAATAATTTTAGTTTGAGTGACTTCTAATGTATTAATGTTATGTTGTGAAATATTATTTAGAAATTCAATGCCATATTGGTATTTTGGTGCCATGAGATTTTGATATATCAGGAGTAGATTTTTAGTGTTACATCCCCATGTGAATGTCCAAGATATTTAAGAAATTGAATAATTTATTTCCTGTATTTGTGGCTTGTCTGATGTGCTTAGTCCATTTAAGCTTTGAATCAAAATGTAGACCTAAAAATTTGATATCTTTAACAATTTTGATTTTTTTATTTTGTATATACACTTATCCCCCGATTTACACGGTACTTGTTTTACACGATTTCGGTTTTACACGGTTGATAAAATAACGGATTTCAAAAAACTGGTAAAAATGTATATTCAGCTGCATATATATTTCAAGCCATTTTTTAATCTCATTCCTTTGGCAACAACGGGGACTGGGATTTCCCTATATTTTACAACACGGGGAATCCCCGTAGTATTTCACAATAGTAAAGCTATCTGGTTCATGTGAACAAAGAACGTATAAGATAAAGAAGTTCATCTTTGACAAAGCGTAAGTGGCGACCTCAAGCGGTGTTTCGATTCGTGTCCTGCATTTGATTAAGCTGAGAAATAAACATTAAAGGAGCAAATGAACTATGCATCAAAAAATTTATATTTAAAAAGAGGAAAAAAAAGCAACTGCACTTTGTATTTGAAAAAAAAAAATAATATCGTGATTTTAATAAAGGTTTATTTTCTCCATTGGAATTATTTTTTGTTGAGCCAACAGTTATAAATTGAACGGATAGAGAATATTTCAATTAAGCCTGAAGTCTATTTATAGAATAAATTATTACAGTTAGAAGCTCTCTAGGTACTATACAAAACAGGGAACAGAACTGATATTAATATACTCTGTAATTTATCAATTTGTAATTCCTACGTAGGAAAAGCGAAGAGAATGGAAGTTGATGGTATTACAGAAGTGTTCGTCCCCTGTACAGTTCGTTTCACTCCTACGCCAAATGCACTACACTCGATTTTACATTAATCTCTATGGAAGCTGAACTTCTTCTACCTCCACATTCTTTGATGTGAAGTAGTGCAGTATCATTTTATTAGCAGCAAAGCTTTACATCATTGTGCATTTTTTTATTTTATTATTTAAATATCTACTGGTAAGTTTCCAACATTTATAGTTTTTCTGACATTTTTATAATTTACGTAAATTTTTTAAGGTAAACTACCAAACTCAAAAGCGGGTTCCAATTGATACCAGTCCCATTACAAATAAGGCTTTAAAAATTATGAAACACTTAAGAATCAGTTACCGTCGACTTCGCCAGATGAAAAGAAGGTATCTTTTTCCGCAAGCCATGGTTGGTTCGAGAGATGTAAACAAAGACATTCTTTACATAATCTAAGATTGAAAGGTGAAAGAGATCTGCTGATTCGGATGCAGCACAACAATATCCAGCAAAATTTGCTGAAATCATTGCCGCCAACTACTACACTCCTGACCAGGTCATCAATGCTGACGAGTCCGGGTTATTCTGGAAAAAAATGCCAGAAAGAACCTATTTGGCTAAGCTCACAAATCAGTTAGTGGTCATAAGGCAGCGAAAAGTCGTATAACAGTTCTTTTCTGTAACAACGCTTCAGGCGATCATATAACGAAACCATTGGTTATTAACAAATCGAAAACACCACGATCATTTAAAGGAATAAACATCAAAAACCTTCCCGTTTATTGGATGGCTAATAAGAAAGCATGGGTCACTGCTATGGTTTTCAATGAATGGTTTCATAACTTGTTTGTCCCAGATGTCAAAAGTTATTTAAGTAAAAGGGGATTGCCTTTTAAGGCCTTTCTATTAATTGATAATGCACCAGGTCATCCTCAAGATTTACAACACGAAATGTACAAATTGTTTTTTTACCAAAAAATACAACTTCCTTATTACAGCCGTTAGATCAAGGGATAATTTCGACTTTCAAGGCACTGTATATCAAGCAAACCTTCAGGTATATTTTAGAACAAATGGAGAATGATGGATCTCATACTCTTATGGATGCTTGGAAGAAATTTACAATCTTAGATTGTGTTAAGCATGTTGGACTGTCATATACCCAGATTAAACAATCAACGCTCAATGCCTGCTGGAAAGCAATATGGCCAGATGCTGTTGAAGGTGAGAATTAGAGATTACCATTAGAGCATGAATATTCTCAGATCACTGAGTTGGCGCATACTATAGGAGGAGAAGGTTTTGAGGATTTAGCTGAGGCAGATATTGAAGAAATAATGGCTGATGAAGAACTAGATGAGGATGATTAACATTGATTAGTTAACATGATTCATGAAACAAATAAACGTGATGAAGACAATGATCTTGATGAAGAGCAATCTGAACCAGTTGCGTTCACAGCAAGAGTCATCAGCGTAGGACTTGAATTGGGGAGAAAATTGGGTAATCATTTTTTACAAAATGACCCGAATGTTGAACGAGCTCTCCGATTCCAGCGGAATATTAGTAAGTGCTTAAATCAATATGAGGAGGTCTATAAATATTTAACAAAAAACCTACAAATTGTTAATTACGGATTTCATTACAAAGTCTCGTCGATCTGAGATTGTCCCTAATTCATCAACCATTGAACCAGAATCGCATCAAGAACTATCGAGTGATGAAAGTGACATCATACCAATCAGGAAGAAAAGTCTGATAGTCTATGAAAGTGATGAAAGTAATTAAACTTTTTGTTAATTTTTTTAAGGATTTTATATTTTTTGTTCCTAATGTAAAATGAATTAAATATGTACTTATATTACCTACATATATTTGTTATTTTATGAATGAAGTATAATTTTATGTTTTTCAAGATGTCTTGCGTTTGTTTTACGTAAATAAATGACTGAATTATGCACATTTTAGTGTTTTTTTTCGTTTTACACGGTTTTACATAGCAAAATCCAAGATTTCGATTTACACGGTTTTGTGCGGAACCTATCTTCAGTGTAAATCGAGGGATAGGTGTATATGTTTAGGCTTTTGTGAGGAAATCTGGTTTTATAAAAGGGAATGATTGAAGTTTTTTTCTAATATGTCGAGATTCCATTAATTGCAAAATTCTAATAATTTATTTATGTTGTTTTGTAAATTATATTTAATGATATTTAAATTACTGTGGTGTGTCCAGATTATAATATCATCTGCATAAATGCCAAATTTTACATCTTGTGTGAGGTATTCTGGGAGATTACTAAAAATAAATTAAAGAGATTTGGTGACAATATATCTCCTTGGAGAATTCCAGTGTGGAATGCATATTCTGCAGACAAATATTTGTGGATTTTAACTTTAAATGGTTTTTTTGTAATGATGTTAAATAAGAAATTATATATATATTACCATGAAGTTTTAATTTTTTTAGTTTAAATAGTAATGCATTGTGGTTGATTGAATCAAAGGCATGTTTAATATCAACAATGATAGCTATTAAGTGTTGATTATTAGATATTGCATATTCAATGTCTGTTATAATATGTAGCAGGAGATCTTTAATAGATTTGCCTGGCCTAAATCCATAGAAATGTTCACTAAGAATGTTGTTATTCTCTATATACCAAGTTAGTCTATTATTAACTAATCTCTGAAATAATTTTAACATATTCGATGAAAGGCAAATTGGCCTACATGAGTCCATTTCCTTAAAATCTTTCTTATTTTTATGTAAAAACATCATGCGGTTGTCTAGTCATTGAGACGGTAAGTTACCTGTTTTCCAAATTTCATTAAAGTTTTTAAGTAAATAAATTAACCAGTTTAAAGGGAGATTTTTTTTACTGTTTTTTTTATATTCCATCAGGGCCATTTGCAGTCTTATTTTTTAGTTGTTTTATTGCAGTAGTGAGTTCATGTAAAGTGAATGGTAGGTTTAAAATATGGTCTTTAATTTTAAAGAATTTATGTAAAAATGTTGTATTGTCATATCTTTTGCTTAATATGTGTGAGTCATTTACTTTATTGATATGATGAATGGCAAATTTGTCTACTGTTTTTGGTATGCTTTCATTATTGTGTATGGCTAAAGATTCTATTGGTGTAGATATTGTTTTGGGGCCTAAATTGTTGTGAAGTTTTTTATATATTTTCCATAGGTTAGTGGTAGATGAGTTGGGAGTAAGTGATTCTGTAAGTAAGTGCCAGTTTGATTTTTGAATATTTTTTATTTCTTTTTGGATAGCAGAGGAAAGCCTATTGCAATTTTTCTAACATCTCTAAATGTTCTAAGCATTTCTAAGCATTATTCTCTCAGCTTTTCTTCTAATTGCAATAAGTTTATTGATGTGAGTCATTGTATGTGAGTTATTTTGTGGTATTTCTTTTGTAGTGTGTTTATCTTGGCATGTTGAGATATTATATGAAGGAGAAAATTTTTTTACACCTTTTATGTTATGAAGTTCTTTTCTGACGTTTGGCCAGTTGGTAAGATATATTTTGGGTTTTTCATGGTAATTTATCTAATAATAACAGTATTATTATTATAAGATGGGGTGATGTAAATTGGAAAATGATCACTTTCGTATGAATCTGATGAGATTGTCCATTTGAAAAAAATGGCCAGGCCAGGTGTAACCAGAGTAAGATCAATAACTGCATGTGTATTAAGTATATTTTTTATAGTTTTAAAATTTTTATTTAATATAAGTAAATTATGTTTATTGATAAATTTAAGGAGATGTTTTACCTTTGTGATCTGTCTTCCAAGAAAACCAACTTGTGTGATGTGAGTTGAAGTCACAACAAATGATAACTTCACCAGGTAAGTAGGAGATGATTTTTGAATATGTTGATTCATATATTGTTTTTCCTGAATTATAGCAGTTAAGATATAGATTTGTTTTTTATTTAGAGTTATTTTAATTGCTAAGCATTCTAGGGTATCTTGTAAAATAGGTAGTGTAATTTGTGTTTGAGGAATATTCTGTTTTATGCATGTAATAATACCCTTAGATTGTGGGGAATTTTTTTGATGATAGGAGATGAAATTATTAAATTGTGGGATTTTATTTGTAAATGTTTCTTGTAGTAATAATATAGATATGCTTTGAGTTTTTATGAAGTGTTTAAGTATAGGTACCTTTGAGGTAATTCCTCTGGAGTTCCACTGAAGAAGCTTTGTGTCACTGTTCACATGTACAATTAATAGCAGCAATAGAATGTCATTTATCAAAGTCAAATGGGGACTGCTTGGAAGTATCAGATTCAAAAGTTTCAGAATCAGGCTGACAATCTGTCCTTTTGACTGAAATATATTTTGACTGAAGATTGAAGGCAATACCATCATCAGGAATTAATTGAAGTATATCATTATTTCCTAAGTTTAAAGTCTTTCCTGTGATACCTTTTTTACTGTTGCAGCAAATGAAGGTTCATTAGATGATAAGTTTGCTTGATGAGAATATTGGCTAGATATGTTTTCAGATGGTGAATTTGTAGGCATTATAGGAAATTCTCTTTGATCCTCAATTTTGTATATTTGAGCAGGTATGAAGTTAACTGTTGAGTTTTCTTGTTGGGATTGTATATAATTTCTGGCAGAAAGCTCATTTTCAGTCATCTTTTTTTCAGCATAATGTTGTTTCTTTGCTTTTTGGAAAGCTTGATTCCAATTGAGTGACTCTGTCATTTGAATATGTTTAGCTTTACAGGCAATTATCTTTATTTCACACCTGGCATATGTTGCAGGGTGATTCCCTGAACAATTGGGACATCTTAATTTAACACTGTTACAGTTGCTATGATGATGATTTGCACTGCATCTTTTGCAAGTAAGACGACCATTGCAGTTAGAAATGGAACGCCCAAATATGTAACACCTTAAAAAAAGGCTTGGTGGAAAGGTGTAAGTTCTAACATTGTGTTTGTAGAATCCAAGGTATACTTCTTGTAGGAGGACATCTGAGTCGAATTCAAGGATTACCCTATTTGTTGGGTTGCATATGACGTCATCCTTTTTACGATCATAAATTGCATCAAAATTTATCATGCGACGAATGCTAACAACCTTTTGGTCACTGAGGAGATCTAGAATTGTGTCATCATCGAGGTTATAGTTCAGACCTGCAATAGTGCCAAGAACTGCTTTTTTTTGTTCTAAGTGTTTCTGCAATGACATCAACTTTATGAAATTTTTTACTTCGAAAATTTTTTCGCACTGTAAAGAGTTCTTAGGGTGAAGAGCAACTTGTCTCCATTGAAAAAGCGACAAGGGATATGATCATCTAATAATGTAAAAAAGAATACAAATAGGGTTTGATTCCAATAGGTTTAAGATTGCCATTTATGCCTGAAATAACAATTGAAATGTTAAATTTAGTTGCTGGATGATTGGTTGCAAACATAATTTCTTGTTCAGATATTTTAGGAATATTTTTAGTATGTTTAGTGATAGAATTTGTATTCAGGTTTTTATTGAGGTTTTCATTTTGCATACCTCTGTTCCTGATGGATTTGGAGTTGCAAGTAAGGAGATGTTGTCATCATTGGATTTGGTAGAGGAAACATCAGAATCCGATAATATTTTAAGGTCCTCCAGAAGGAAAAAATTATTTGTGAGAGGTTCCTCTTCTTCATTGATAGGTGGAGTTGATCTTTCACCCTTTAGCAGTTTGTTGGGCTTCACTTTAATTTTGTAATTTGAGTCTATGTTGTGAGATTTTTTCTTTTTACTGGTAGCTGCAGGCATGTTCGCTATGCACCTTTAAAACACAGATTCAAGTCTAGGCAGAAATCCGGAACAGGAATCAAGGAAAAACTTTGCACAGATTAGAAGAAAACTATCGTGAATCAAAAGTTCGCAATTAGAAGAGCAGGAGAAGACCAAAAAGACGTCAACACTCGCCGGTAACACACGCCAGAATCCCGATTCTCTTGAATCGGACTACCGGGAAGCTTCGGTTATGATAGAAGCTATATCGAACCACCGAGAAAGCTCCCATGTGAACTATGAGGCACAAGTCTGTGCTTTGATAACTGAGAAAAACATTCTTTTATATGATATTAACGAGATTTTAAATAATCTCCCCAACACGAAAGATATCCATGGACTTCCCATGGGATGTGCTTTCACAAACAAAACAATTCTACAAAAGTTCTGTCTCGAGAAAGAGATAAATGAACATATATGTAATGATGAATGTCAAGGTATGGAAAATGTCATTGAGGTTGCCAAGTACCTCTACATCTGACAAATTTACTAGTAATGCAATGGATGACATGGATACTGTATCAAATAACGATAATAACTCAAATATTTTAAAGATTGAGTCTCACAAAGAATTTGATACACTCAATGATGGTTTTAAAAAGGTCAAGAAGGGACATAAAAGAGCCCTCTCGCCTTCTGTTGAGACTGATCATATCTAAAAAACCAGATTTTCTGTCTTAGATGTGGAAAATCTGGATCCAAATGAATCTGAAATGGACGAAAATGAAGATCTTTCTCAATCCCAAGCTAAGGGAAATAGGACAGAAAAAATTCCCCCACAACACTGAACAACTATTCATCAGGAATTAACTAGGATGGCAGTAGAAAGTTTTACTGCCAATATTCAGGAGACTCGATCCGCATTCAAACCAAATGCATTGACGACTTCGCGCATTTGTGAAAAAATTTTAAACAACCAAACAACAGTTTCATACTTACAAATTAAAGGCTGAAAAAAACCTGAAAGTAGTGTTGAAAAACCTATCTACTGATGTTGAGTGTGAGGAAATAAAACGTAAACTAGTAGGTTTAGGATTCTCAGTCATTAAGATATCTCAGCTAAAGCGTGGGAAAGAGAGAATATTCATACCCGTATTTCTTGTGGAGCTGCCCAAAATGCAGCTAACAAGAAAATATACGACATCTCGGATATCTTTTGCCTAAAGATTAAGATAGAGAGCTACAGAGTCAAAAAGAGCCCAACTCAGTGCACACAGATGCCAGAGGTATGGGCATGCTCAAAGTGGATGTTAGAATCTCCGGAGATGCGTGAAATGTGTGGGTGAGCATCTTACTAAAGATTGCGCTCGACATAAATCCGATACTCCCCCTAAATGTGCCAATTGTGGCCTTAGCCATACGGCTAATTATAAAGTATGTACCCACTTTCCCAAACGGGACGTTGTGACTGCTTCAAAGGAGAAGACCATTCCTTTAAAGAAGACAAATAGTAAGCCTGTTACTCCACAGGTTTCGTATGCTAATGCAGTTGCAAATAAAGCACCTTTAGGAAATACAAATGATATTGGGGAATCTTTAGCCGTAAATAAACCACCAACCAAAAAACCTTCAAATGAAACACCTCCTACTAGTGATCATTTTGATGCGAATATCTTAAATGATTTAAACAAGATATTTCAGATTTTAAGAATTTGAATGTTTCTAAAATTCTGCTCACTTCTAAAACTCTCATTGCAGAGTATCAAAAAGCTAACGGCTTAATGGTTAGCCTTTAAGCTAACAGTTGGCTTAAAGGCTTTAGATTATTTAACATCTAATGCTATTCAGAAAACTTATCTTAAGATCTTTTCATGGAATAATCACAGTATTCATACCGATCTCCCTGAGTTCTGTTGCTTTTCAAAAAATTCTCAGGCTGACATAGTCCTATTGGGCGAGATGCACCTCCGTACTTCTGATGCACTTAAATTTCCTAATTTTGAAGTATATTGATTGGATCGCAAGCACAACAGTGGAGCGGGTACTGCTGTTGTTGTCAAACGATCCATAAAACATCATTTAATTTCAACTCCTAATCTCAATAGTTTGGAAGCTACTGCAATCACAGTTTCAGATACCGATCTTGGCATTATCAATTTTATACCTGCATACAAGCCACCAAATTCTGACTTTGCATGCGATTATATTAATTCCATTTTTGATACAAGAATTCCTACTGTTCTGGCAGGCGATTTAAATACCAAGAACGTAGCTTGACACTCCAGAACCTGCAACAAGAGCGGCAGATTGCTGCTAGATTATGCTGCCAAAAAAGGACTTATTGTTAATGATCGAAGCGAGCCAACCTTTTACCCTTTTAACACTATGCACAGACCATATGTTTTGGATATAGTGATCTTTGGCAATTTTCTACCATTCTATGAACTTTGTGTTCTGAATCAGCTAAATTCAGATCATTTGCCAATTTGTTTGACTTTATTTCTGTCTACAACTTTTACCACAGAATCACACAGTCTTACAAATTGGAAACTCTACAAGGTTACTGTCAATAACAAGATTTCTGGATCTTGCTCACCTCTTACATTCAGATCTATTAATGATTCCATTTCAAACTTTACTAATCCGTTACATGACTCAAGAATTGAAGCCAGTACTGAAATAACACCCAAGAAATATTTTTACATTCTTCCATCGCATCTCTCCTGTCTCATCAAAGAGAAGAACAGAGTCCGACATGCATGGCAAAGAACTCGGAATAAATCTGATAAAGAGCTCTGTTACTCCCTCAAGACAGAGGTGAGATAAAAATTCCAGGAACATAGAAGTAAGTCCTGGAATAAAAAGGTCTCTACACTCTCTGTGCATGATAACTCCGTTTGGAAGATGGTGAGAATATTGAAAAACCCTCACTTGAATTACCCTCCCATTCATGGGGAATCAGGAATGTGTTATAGTGAAGATAAATCTGATGCAGATGCTCTTGAGCTACAATTTCAAGAGAATTTTGATCTTTCCGATCATGAAATCTGCGAGGAGGTACAGGATGAGTTTATATGTTTTGATCAGACACAAAGATCAAAAATTTTATTTACCTCTCCTCAGGAATTGATTATATCATAAAGCTTAAGTTAAATAAAGCTACTGGTTCTGACAAGATATCGAACAGGATGTTGAAGCATATTCCTAAGAAAGCCATAACACATCTTTGTTCTATTTTTAACATATTTCTTAGAAACCATACTTTTCCTGATATTTGGAAAAAAGCCTTTGTTCGGCTTATCCACAAGCCGGGAAAGAACCCAACATTTCCTCTGAGTTATCGCCTAATCAGCCTGCTCTCTTGCAAGCTGATTAGATCAAAAGACTGATCTCTCAAAAATGGAATTAAAATCATCGTATGCAAAGTCAAAATTTGGTGGCTTGTATGCAGCTATAAAATTGATAGTGCCAATTGATATTGCAGTAGCAAGTTGTTTGAGCGAATCATTCTGACCAGATTGGACGATTTTCTCTCCCTGCACCCTGTCTTACCTGAAACCCAGTTTGGTTTCAGGCGAAAAAGATCAACCGAGCATCAAATTCTCAGAGTGGTGGAGAAAATCGCCGAATCTTTGAATAAGAAAGAAACAGTTGCTGCTGTCTTTCTAGACGTGGCCAAAGCTTTTTACCACGTTCTGGAAAGATGGTTTGATTTACAAGTTAATTAAGATGGGTGTACCTTCGAGTCTTACCAGTATTTTACAGTCATATTTGTCAAAGAGAACTTTTCAAATGCAAGTTAAAACCTTTCTATGCACAAAGAGTGTAATAGACGCTGAAGTACCCCAAGGCTCTCTACTAGGCCCTTTTGTCTTTCCACTCTACTTTTATGAATGCCATCTTTTGATCGCATCCTATTAGCCCAATATGCTGATGATATCGCCCTCCTTTCTCCCTCATTGGGTCCAGTGATTGCTATAGACAGGTTGCAGAGATGCCTTGATGAGGTAGAGGGGTGGTACGATAAATGGAAGGGAAAGATAAACACTCAGAAGAGCACTGCCATCCTCTTCAGTGGAAAACTTATTAAAAAACCAAAACCTTTAAATTTTTAAAATAAACCAGTTGAATGACAAAAGAGCATCAAATACTTGGGTATAACCCTATATTAAAAGCTCAAATGGGACCCTCATATTCATGATATTATCACTAAAGTCAATGCAGTGAGATGTCAACTACGACCTCCTCATCGGAGAAATGCTATGTTGATGATTGACCATAAATTATTATTGTACAACACGTCATTCGTCCGATAATTACTTATGCTTCCCCTATTTGAGCAAACACCACCTCCACGAATATACGTAAGATTCAAGTCTTGCAAAGCAAAATACTGAGATCTGCTCGATGCCCCTTGGTTTGTTACTAACAAACAATTTCATAAAGACTTGGGCATCGACTACAACATATATACATATATGAAATGCATCTCAAATAGGTTTTTTGAGGCTGTTAAAAATAATCCTAATGAGATTATTTCTTCTTTGCTTAATTATGCTAATAAAGTTCTTAATAAGTACAAGAGGCCTAAAATGATGACTTTCCCTGAGGAAAGCTACTCGTTTTATGTATCTTGTGCATGATAATGTTAGTTTTAGCTAGTGTTTCATGTTAGCCTCTAGGGACCGATCCATGGGTGGTTTACTTGTTATATATTTTTACTTATGCCAACTGGGCATATTCTCAGATCGAGATGGTAATGGGTAATGTTTTACCTGGAACATCGCATATCCATACACGATCTACGAGTTTTATAATCTCCCAAAAGTGTCCGCAGGTCGTGGAAAATTTTTTAAAATTTCAAAATTTTAAACGAATGTTGTAAACGATTTATTTGGGCTAGAAATTTTATATTTTAGTGGTGGAGGAGAATGATCAAGGGATTTAGCAGCAACAATTTCTCCCTTCACCCCCAGGGTAAGTGGGAAAACCCGTTTTTTTATTGAAAATTTTAAAATCAAATACTAAATGTATAAAAATAAAGAGCAGCCAGTCGAATTTTAACCAATTGTAATTTAATTAACACACATGTAACAATCAATTATTCCATTCTTCATCAATACTTTCTATCACCAGAATTTATTATTTCTAGCAGTAGTTTTCAATATTACTTCATGTTTTAAATTTTCTACATTTAAGTGCCCTCTAACGATGTAAATTAAGGTCATTTGGAGGATTTTAAAACAATGTATCACAATATTTCGTTAGGACACATTAAACGCAAAAAGTTGCGTTTTTCCACCCACCCTCGGGGTGGAGTGACAAATTGTTACTGCCAAACTCTTTTATCACCCCCCCCCCCTCCATCACTAAAATATTTAAATCCGTAGCCCAAATAGATCGTTTGCAATATTCGTATAAATTTTTCCACCGTCAGAGGGCACAATTAAATCTTTTGAGAGATTACAAAAGTATAAAAATATTATCCAACCCAAGAAAAATTTTAATTTATTTCTAAACTCAAGCAATTTTGTCTTAAAAGAGAAAAATTGCGATTTCCCACCCTCTCTAGGGTCAATAATCATTGTTGTCAATGCAAACTTCATGACAGTAGCATTTCACAACCAAAATATAAAATTTCTAACTTAATTCCTTCGCTTGCAATATTTGCTGAAATTTTGCAAATTTTAAATTTTTCCACCGTTAGAGGGTGCAATTATAGCTATAGGAAGGTTCCGAAAGTTCCTCGGAAATTGTTCTGTCTAATGGGTCCAGTTTTTTTACATTTATTAAGGACTTTTGTGCATTAAATTTATATCTTTCTTTTATATATTCTGTTGCCGCAATAGTATATTCCTGTGATAATAGGGCGGGTGTGGCTCAGTCGGTAGCGCGTCAGGCTCGTAATCTGTAATTCCCAGGTTCGAGTCCCAGCTGGTTCAGAGTTGAGATTTATCTCTCAAAACTCTCCACCCTGCCCATGGTCAGTAGCGGACACCAATGTGCTTGGAAAGGCTGCCGTCTGTCGGATGGGACGTTAAGCCCGTGTGCGGAAGAGCCTACCTTGTGCACAATAAAGAACACGCTGGATGGCCTTGACGGTACGCAACCATCTGTCTCCCAACAGTGTTCCAGTAAGTATCCTCCCGCAACCCTCTGAGCCTTAGGGGTCTTTGTGATCTGGCCATTTAGCCCATAGCAATAGAGTCCCTCTCAGAGTTAAAATAATCTAACCCTGTGATAATATATTTGATATGAAATTATACATTGAGAATTCCTTAATTTATTAATAATTAATATTCCTTATTTATTCATAAATGGTTAAAAATAAGTGAATTATCTTTAAATATTCAAAAATGTAAGTATATTTTGAAAAGCATTAAACAGATTACAATTACTCTAATGAAAAACGTTCTTGAAAATTTGTCATATGATGGGGTTGTGATTGTCTTAGTATTAAAAGAACCTTTAACTACTTAGGTGCTGAAATTAACTCAAATTTAAAATATAAAAGTCATACTGAAAAATAAAGAGGAAGTTTTAAACACATTTTAAAAAACATTTTATTACGTAAAAAAATAGATCCAAAAATGATTTCATCGCATTGCATTATGCCTGGATGCAGATCCAGATCTAGAAAAAAATCCAGGAAGGGAGACCAAGAAGCGCAATCGATTCGGAAAAAATGTAACTGGGGAGGGGGAAGAGGGTGGGGGGGGGGAAATAGATTGGATTTCCAATGCAGATAACATTTCCCCCATTTTACAAGTCTAAAAATGTTTTTGAAAAATGCACCAAATGTAAATAATGTAATCTTATTTGCCTCATTACCCTTAGTAGCATTCTGAAAGGGGGGAAGGGGAATGAACCTCTTACCCTCCCCTTCCTAGATCCGGCCCTATCTGTGTGCATTCAAATTTACAATGTGGAATTTCGTAGCTAAGATGGAATTATTCACACAGCTTAAATGATTAATGCTCTATCCATAGAAAAATCTTTATTACTATTTAATATTACTTATTCAAATATTATTTACCTTTAGCATTTTCCTTAACATTAGCTAGATCTGTATTTTTGAAATAATTGAACTAAATTATTGAACGAGCTCATTGTTGAGATTACCAAGATATCCTAATTCTTTCAAACAGAAACTTCATATACAGAGTACCGTGACAAAATCTACCTGTAAAAAAATAATAGAAGTCACTGTTGCTTGCGTTAAAAGCAACAGAACTTAGTGAACTTCAATGAATTTCCAGATGAACGCCCTTAGTGTCACGACAGATATTTGAATGGTACTCCGCTTCTCGCAGGTATTTTCAAGAATCCGCGGTGATAGTTGCACACGGAGTTGTGATCCTCTGACTCAAGTCCACAAAATCCTTTATTGGACACTATCTTTAATTGTTTGGTGGACACTATACTTAATGTATCCCTACAGAAAGAAATCAAGAGGGGCTAACTACGGGGACCTCGACGGGGAGGTACCCATTCTATGGTACCTCTGCGTCCAATTCAGTATTCAGGGAACCGAGCATAGCCTTCACATGCCGCGCGTCAAGAGTGCAGGACAGTGGTGCCAAACTTTTACTAAAAGCTCTTGGTGAGTTTCTCTGTCTTTCATTGCATGTTCGTCGCTACATCATACAGTGAATTATGTTACTTTTTGATTGGTGTAATTTTAAGACAGCCTATGGAAATAATTTTCAAAATTAAAGTTTACTTTATCAGCAAATCTAATAAGAAAAACAGAGGAAACAATATTCCTTTAAATTGAGTCGTATTGAATATGGATTTAGGAGACTCAGCAGACACCGAAAAGTGTTAAAGTCAAAAGAGTTAAATAAATGGGGGTAGAAAATGTGCATTAAATTAATGCACACCTTCCTAAATTAAATAAGTATACACCTAAGAAATGTTAGATCTATAAATCTAGTGGCAGATAGAGTGATAAGAGATGGAAAAGGTTTGGTAAACGAAGCAAATGGTAAGGAATTATGTTACCACATAACTATCGAAATCTGCATAAGTAGATTTAAAGCAAGAATGAATAGTGAAATTGACTGCATAGATAATGGCATAGCTAATATGTAAGATTTTTCGGGCTCTCTCCCTAGATTTCAGCATCCAGAGGAGGAGTAAAGTAAAATATTTAGTCGATATTGTAAAATAAATGGTAAATCTAAGTTTTATTACACTGAAATAAGTTACTAGTGTCGATATCACCATACAATTAAGTTGTCTGTTTGCCTTGCATTTTTTCGATTCATGCTTAGATTTTTTAATGTATGCATATGTATACTTATTCGTAGCCCAGTAACAATTCTCTCATGTGAGAAGAAAATCATCGAGAACTTTTAGTAGATATGTTTTTTAGTCTTTGCAAGTACACATCGGACTTTTGAACTTTTGAACATATTTGAACTTTTTATTCCTCAAGAATAGTATTTACTAATTAATGCACATCGACTTTGACAGTGTATAAACTTTTATTCAAGAAACTTACTTACTGAGCTGACTGAACGAGCTTTATCTGACTCATTTCCGCCAGAAAAATTCTAACTGAAGAGGGAGTTGTTAGAATCTGGCTGTAGAAACCTACTTCAAGTTCCTTCTGTTAGTTTAGTCAGAGTAGGAAACAGATGTAACGAATATGCTCTGTATGTGTGGTCCATGCATTGACCCAGGTTTAACCCTCAAGCACTAGAAGGACCGAGCCACTCTGATAGGAAACGGATACAGAGAGTACATCTGCTCCTTACCTGTAAAGGGGGCTAGGGGAGCCAATGGAGAGTTGCGTGCTGACCTTGTATGAATGACTAAGCTAATTGTCACCAGACAGAAGGGGAAGTCCATTACTTTGCGTTGGAGGGGACTTTGCAGGTTTGAGAAGGAGAACGACACTTGGCTTATGAGAAGCAGGACGCAGTTCCCAGCTCAGTAGAAGACGATTTTCTGAGAACAGAAGTCATGTGAACAAGCAGTGGCATCTGCTGACTGTGGGCTGAGATGCCTTGTGCGACGAAGTAATCCTTACTTCTGCCTTTTTTCGTAATTTGGCACTACGTAAAATAATGCCTAAATAAGACGTGAGTACGGTTTCCCAATTACTAAAATATTCCACCGAACAGGAAAGGTTAAAATGGCATTTATATGCAATAAGATAATAGTTTTTTTTAAATCTATTTTTAGTGTCAAAAATGATACAGAGCAAATTGTTTTGGATTTCAAAACAGGTAGACAAACCGCATTTTCGGGGGTGAGGGAAGGGTCTGTCCCCTATCCCGGGTTCCCCTCCCCTTACACGCACTCACGATCTCTTTTTTTAACTTTGTTTAAGTGTTTAATTGAAATTGATTAAATATTTAGATTTCAGATAAGAATTACACTGTGAAGATAATATTAATAATTTATATATATTAACTTTCAATATTGATTGATAATATGAAATCTAGAACTAGCATCAACAGTATTCCTGAAGAGAGTTTAAATGTTAACTGAAATTGCTTTTGTACGTTTTCTATTTTTAAACATTTTGCCGCATAATCCTAATGTTAACTCTATTATTGATGATAATGTCACAAGTATAATTCCGTCATCTTAATTAATATGATAATTAATGAATAAATCAACGGCAAAACTACTGATTTTTTAATTAAAAAAAGTATTTTCTTATGCACCCAGACACCTCTTTGCGTCGTTTCAGTTTACGCTATTTCCGAATTTGCATTTTAAACAATTAAGACAACATTACGCTTTGAGTCATAAAATTCCGCCTTTGCGTCATTCTGGGAACGCTTTCTCCTTTAGTAGCTCTTTTTAATAGTTTGCGCGATGACACATAATCAAGAAATGAGTAATGAAGAGCTAATTTAAATGTATTTGCAAACAAGTAATGAACAATTCGACGTCGAAGAAATTCCCAAGCAAAGAAGTCTAACTTCTAAACGACTTTCCGAAGCCCTCCGATTGATTGACGAAGTAATTAAAAGTTTTGAAAAATACGATCCAGACAGGGAAAGAAACACAAAGGTTGCGCGGATGATAACGAATGATATCAGTTGCTACAAGGAAATTTATATGCACACAAAAAAAACAGCTGTTCAGCAGACTTTAGATATTTATTTTATATTTAGAGATCAGGAAGACGTCTCAGTATCAAAAACTAACACAGAATCTAGATCCTAACAGATAAAAAGAAACTTTAAAAAAATAATTCATCTCGTCAACATCATTTGCCAAAAGGGCCAAGTCATCAGCATGACCTAAATCAGAAATTTTCAAATCTCTAGACCAGGCCAAAATAATGTCCTTGCAATTAATTCTTCATAACCTAATCAATAACCAAAAAGACTAAAGAGAAAACTAAACTAAGGAGAAAAAAAGGAAACTAAAGAGAAAAGAACTAAAGAGAAAACTAAAGAGAAACTAAAGAGAAAAGAAGAAAAAATACATCCTTGTCGAAGTCAAGTAGAAATGATAATACAATTCCTACAATAATTACCTACTCGCACCTACGACCAGTTTAATTATAGAGAACTTCATTATATTAATTACACTGGCAACAAAGTTTCATAAATGTCATGCCTCTGAGATAAAAGTAGCTATTTTTCTTAACGATTTCAAGGTGCTGAACACGAATATGACAATGAAAATGCAAATTTCGCTACGATTTCTGAGAAATCCGCAATAGTTTCTTATATAATAGAATAATATATACATATGACATGTATCGGTAAAACTCCGCTTCTACTTTCGAGGTCGCTTTGCCCGTCGCTTCTATAACTGTTTAGGATCATCTCTGGCGAGAGTCCAATAGTAGTCAGCCAACATTGAAGCGGACCAGTTTCCCTGGTATGGTTTCTCCATCATTGCAGTCTCCTGGTGAAAACGTTGACTGTGCTCATCACTAACCATGTTGCAGTTGTCAGGGAAGAAATCTAAGTGGGAATGGAGAAAGTGAATCTTTAAGGACATATTGCAGCCATGTTTGTGATACAGAGACATGTCCTTAACCAGTTTCTTGTAGTTGTCTGCCCTGACATTCCCGAGGAATTTAGTTGACAGCAGACAAAATTCGTCCCAAGCCTTTTTCTCGTCACCTTGAAGCAGATTGTCGAACATCTGGTCTCTAAACAGCTCGCTGATCTGAAGACCCACAAAAATTCCCTCTTTACTTTTCGCTTCGCTGAGTCGAGGGAATTTGTCAGCCAAGTACTTGAAAGCTGATGCACTCCGGTCCATGGCTTTTACGAAGTTTTTCATCACACCGAATTTGATGTGTAGGGATGGTAGCAGGATTTTGTGCATTTCTGCCAGTGCTGGGTGTTCCACATTCTTCTCTCCGACCTTCAGAGATTTCCTCTGAGGCCAGTTACTTTTCACATAGTGCAAAATCTTTGCTCGGCTGCCCCATTCACATAACAAACAGCAGTACTTCATATATTCCAGCTGCAGACCCATCAACAGAGCCACTACCTTCAAGTCTCAACAGAGATGCCAGTCATACTTGCTGTATTGAAGACAGTTCAACAGCTGTTTTAGGTTGTCGTAGGTTTCTTTCATGTAGACAGCATGTCCGACTGGAATGAATGGAAGTCGACTTCCATTATGCAGCAACACCACCTTGAGACTCAATTTCGGGGAGTCTGTGAATAATCGCCATTCTTGAGGGTCATGTTTGATTCTGAGGGCATTCATCAGGCCATCTACATCGGAGCAAAACACAAGGTCATCTTCCTTTCTGAAGTAAGGCGCAAACTGCTCATGACGAGTTCGAAATGAAGTCACTCAGACATTTTCCTTGAGAAGATTCCATTGTTTAAGTCTTGATCCAAGTAACTCTGTTTGGCTTTGGACAGCTCCAGATCGTGAACAAGATCGTTCATTTCTTCTTCGGTGAGAATGTGTGGCACAGATGATGCACCGTGGCAGATGTATGGATCATCATTAGACACCAAAGGCTGCGGAGAACCCAACGTCGGTTCGCTTCCCTCCTCATCGTTTGAATCGATAGATAATTCTTGGAGATTCGGTAATGGAAAGGCCTTCACCATATACGGAACTGGTCAGAGAATAGATTGTATATTCGGTTACGCTATTGTCCACTTCTCTTTCCTTGTGATGCCTCCAGAAACAGGTGAAACCATGCAGAAGTAGCAGTCATTTGTTTGATTGCTTGGCTCTCTGCAAACTATATGAGCAGAAAAGGGCATCGCCACTTTTTCGCCTGTCAGCCATTTCGGAAGATTTCTTGCACACGTACTGCAGCATATGTGTGGGTCCCAGGCCTTGTCCTGGTCCCCGATCTTGCATCCAAAATAAAACTCATATGCCGCTTTTACTATTGGAGTGATGGCCCTTTTCTCGCTTCCAAACGTCACTTTCCCGAAAATGTAACAAAATGTATCTGCACTATTAACACAGTTACGCGGCATCACTACTGTTGGATTAAAACTGCAAGGTTCACTTGTGTTGTACTTATGACTCAGGGGTAAATGGGAGTCGCTCAAAAGACTTGCTCACCCTATAAGACGTCGCTTACAACTACCGATTGCATCATCTTTTGTCCGCGTTCGCAAAGCCACGATGTCATGACTCAACTACATTGCATCAGATAATGATGCAATACCTTCGGGGGTTGTGTATGTGGCTGGCTGATACAATACAACGCAATATGTTGCAATCTGGAGTTTAAAATACAGCATTGCGAAATGGTTACCTATGTACTCAATGCGGACTGGTCGTTTATACATGACCATCTCTGTCTCTCCTAAACAAGAGCCAATCGACAAATTTTATTGTCATTTTCAAGTTCAGTACCTCGAAATTAGTAAAAATTGGCTATTTTCATTTCAAAGCCTTCTTGTGTGTGCCCAGTGTTAATATATTGGAAATGACAAAAGATTTCACAATGAACTACAAATTATGGTGGTCAGCAGAATCAAAAGCCCTTTCGAAATCTACAAAGCAAGTGACCATAAGTTTTTGAAACTCGAAACATTTCTCAAGAATTAATTCTTTGAGAATTTTCAGGGTAAAATTCCTTTAGATAAGTCACAGAATATCTCACAGAGTTTGAAACTCATAGTAGAACAGTAGAATCTGTCTAAGCATACAGATTTGGTGTCCTTATCACCTCTGGTAAGGGTGACCAACGCTGTTCATCTCGAAATTGCCCATCAAAAGATTTTTTTATTTCTGAATCCAATATAATTATCACAAGATCTGCGATTCCTTTTCTTCAAAATCTGGATTTTAATCATCATCATCATCCTCAAGCAGCCATGGGCTACGGAGATCCAACCAGACTGTGCAATTTAGTTCTCCAAGCAAGTCTATCCTGAGTTACATCTACTGCATCTGGCCACTGCACACCAATTCTAACAAGGTCCCGTTTGACATTGTCTGCCTACCGCATCCTAGGTCTCCCCTTCTTTCTGAGGCCTTTAGGCACACTGTTTAGGCACATCGCCAATCGCCTTTAGGCACATCGCCAATCTATAATTATTCATACGGGTAACATGGCCAAACCAACGAAGTCTCTCTCTGGACAATATGCTGCTTAAAGGAGGTTGCAAACTCCTTTGCCTAACCTCATCATTAGTTACAAAGTTGAACCACCTAATGCCCAAGATACTGTGTAAGCATCTGGAATCAATAGCATCTAGTTTCCTGTTATATTGTTTACAAAGTGTCCAGGTTTCACTACCATAACTAACCCTAAAAAGGACCAAACTATTATACAGTCTAATTTTAGTCTTTAGGTGTATAAGCCTATTTCTCCACACTCTCCATAGATTCTTAAAAGTCCCGGCAGCAATCCCTATTCGTCTGTTAATCTCATGCTGCACATCGCCATTATTTGTTGCATAGCTCCCAAGATAATTAAACTGTGACACCTGCTCAAGAATGCAACCATTCAGATTAACTGAATCACAGCCTGCCTGACCAATTTTCATCACTTTAGTTTTCTCTCTGTTTATAACCAAACCTACTCTACCACCAGTTTCATCAACAGCTCGAATTTGCCAAAATTTGCCAAAAGGGTTAAAACATCAGCATAATCTAAATGAGAAATTTTCGTATCTCCAGTCCATTTAAGGCCAAAATCTTTGCCTTGAAGTGAATTTTGCATAACATAATAATCATCAGAAGTAATGCTAAACTAATTGCTACAAGTCTTACCAACTCTCACACACGACTCAGTGTTATTATAGAGAGCTTTCATTATGTTAACTAACTTGTCAGGTATACCATATGATATCACAATCAACCACAAATTATGACGATCAACAGAGTCAAAAGCCTTTTTGAAATAAACAAAGCTAGCAACCAAAGGTTTCTGAAACTCTAAACATTTCTCAAGAATCTACCTAAGTGAAAATATCTGATCCACACATCCCCTACCACTGCTGAATCCACATTGCTCATCACGCAATTGACTGTCAACCACATTCCTAATTCTATTAAGCACAATCATGGAAAGAACTTTCCCTGGGACAAAGAGTAGGCTGATACCCCTATAGATATCACAAGAACTGCGATCACCTTTTTTGAAAATAGGGATAACAATAGCTCTGGTAAAATCCTTAGGAACCATGTCTTTATCATAAAAGATATTCAAAATTTCAGTCCTCCAAGTGGTAACCGAAACATTACCAGCTCTAAGCATTTCCGTAGTAATTTCATCTACCCCTGTGGAGTTATGTAGTTTAAGTTTAGAAAAGCCAAAATAACTTCACATTGTGTTATAGGGCCAACATTAAAGCCACCAATGCATCTATCATCATTGCAAACAATGGGAATAGAACTAACCACATTGTTTAGAATATCACTGAAATGCTCAGCCCACCTAGCCATGACAGAATCCTCACCTTCTATAACCTTGCCTTGTTTATACCTCTAGCATATTCCTTTGGAACAGCCCTTTTATCATAGTAAATATTCAAGAAAACACTCAGCGATTTGGCAAATGTATGGATCATCATTAGACAGCAAAGGCTGCGGAGAACCCAACATCGGTTCGCCTCCCTCCTCATCGTGTGTGAATCGATAGATCGACAGCAGAATCATTAGCAGCTCTAAGCATTTCAGCTGTGAGTTCATCTATCCCTGAAAATCTGTATTGTTAAACAACAAAAAGGTATCCAAAGTAATTTCAGATCGTGAAATGAGACCATTGTTGAAAACCAGTAATGCTTTATCCTCATTAGGAACAAACTACCAACATTGTTAGAGCATCTCTAAAATGCTCAAAAATGCTAAAATGCTCAAGTAATACAACTTTCTGTTGTGTTCAGCTACAGCGCTGCTATCCAATCCCAAGAGAAATTTTCATTTATTTAAAAAAAGAACAGAAAAATAAAATGTATACAGACGGACTGACGGACAAACAACAAAACAAAGTGAAAACAACAGCTCGTTTTGAAAGCGAGCTAAAAAAGTAGAGAATAATTTTGCAAGCTCTGCACTATCATATCTTTTGAAGTATTTCGATTCAAAAGTTTTACAGTATCTGTTATTTGACAATGTTCCATCAAGTAAGAGCACAAAACTTTCAATTCTGTCATAACACGGTATATTTTACCTATAGACCATTTTACCTGAGTTACATCTACTGCATCTGGCCAGTGCACACCAATTCTAACAAGGTCCCGTTTGACATTGTCTGCCCATCGCATTTTATATGAAAATTAGTTGTTGCAATAAGTTCCCAATAGATGGAAGCACTAGACGTAAACATTTGTATCACCCAATCCTTGGGAATTTCGTTCACGCTCCTTTGGCACCGTTCAGTTCCGCCACGTTATTACGAGGAAATTAAAATTTAAGTATTCTGTGAATTCATCTACTCTGGATATCTGTACAGTTTTAATTTATAGACAGCCAAAGCAACTTCAGATCGTGCGCAAAGGTGATATGAGTGGAGGAGTCGAACCAGGCCGCGGTCAATTCGATCGTTTATGTCATCATTCATGTCATTTATGTCAACTACTAATACACTGCCGTTTTGCAACACAGAATCGTTTGGCATTTAATGTTGTTAAATAATCGGTGAAATCAATACCGGAAGAATGGGCTGGTGACGGCAAAAAAGGCAGAACAGGCATATCCTTTATGAATGCATAACATGCCGATTCGAGTAAAACATGTTTAGTTCTTTATTAATAACTGCAGTTAATAGCTTATTTCAAATTAATAAGTAACTTTTATTTACTGATCATTCATCACCTTCTCATCAGCAGAGGTTATTTCTAATTGAAATTTATCTTTTTTTTACAAATGTATAGTATCCTATTTTAGCATCCTGTTAAGCTTATTTCAGTATCCTATTTAGCTTCTTATCCACAATTCATTGAGCTCTTTGTTAGTTTCCTAAGCCTTTCCTTAAGGAACGTTACTTTCTCTTCGAGTTCCAACTTTGTGATTAGACACGGATCTAGAATAAACCTAAGGTTATTGGTCGTTATTGGTCGCCGTGCAAGTAAAACATTTTCCTTCCGTTTTAGAGATCTTTACCAATTTTTTTTAATATACGTAGTTAATATTTTTTCGCTTCCACTACTGTTATTAATATTTTCAAATAGGGCGGAGGGGAGATTGTCCCTACAATCTCCTAGATCCGGGCATTATTGTTGTTAAGTTATATGACATCGCATTAATTTTAAGCTATGTGTTCTTTATTCACCAGATTTCATAATTTTTATAGTTGACATATGTATTATTTATTATATTCAATTAGTTTTAATTTTCCAGCAGAATATTTCTTCATTCTCTACACTTATGATATGTTTTCTGTTTCACATCATATTCTACAATTGCAAGTATCCTCTGCAAGGACCTACATGAAATGATGCGAGTTCTAATATTTTTGGCTATTATTATTATTTGTGACTCTCTTTAACTCTACTTGATGATCGCCTGAGGATAAAGCTATGAAACAAACTCTTCCTGTGTGATTTTTTTTTGTGTTTTTTTAAATATCTTTGGTATATTATACTAATGATATTTTAATTAGTAACTTGTTCGAAACTTCTATTCACCTTCAATATTTTTTACTCTTTTTGCTTGTAGTGCCTTAAATATTCATTGCGGAATATATAATAGATTTAATTTTTAAATAATAAGTACTATTTAGTTTTAACAGTTTAAGAATGCTAAGATTTTAGTGTTGGACAGATAATTTTAATTTCGTTAACATTATTTTTGGTCACGAAAAATGCTCAACAATAATTAAACGTCCACTATAAAGGGATTTTCCTTCCGTTCCTGTGTGTGTGTGTGCTTTTAACCTCTGGGTACGTTCTCAACTAATTATGCCAGAATGGCACTACTCGTTTGTTTATAACACCGATTCATAGGTATATTATTTACATATCTACATTTTTATTTACAGTTGAAACAATGCAGTGCACAGAGTGGCGGTCATAAGGGGGGGAGGGCATGGCCGCCAACAAGGTTTTTTTTATATCATTTTTCGTTCCTGAAGTAATTAGGGGTGAAAAGCTTGGTCGCCATTTTTTTAAGGAAGGAAAACTCCTAATACACTCAGAGATCAAATGACAAGCTGCTAAAAAGTTAATTGATTGATACATAATCCATTAGTAGAGTTAATACTGTGATATCTCCACTAAAAACTCTTCCATACGACCCTAAATGTTCCCCTCCAGACTCGAGACTTATGACCACCCATGAGTGCACAATCATACATTTAACAAGTTATAGCAACTGATGCCCGGCAAGTCCCAATCCTATGAACAAGGTTATAACCAAGCCTTCTAGTGTTCCCAATACCGACACAAAGTAAAACTATTGAAACTGACAGGACGACGACGGGCTCAGCCCCATCTCCTACAAGAATCCAGACGCAACTATCTTTTTCGAAATTCTTCCCTTGATCAAAAATACTGCCAGTGCGGTCACGTGATATATATATATTTCTTTTTTTTAGTGGGGGGAGAATAATGCTCTCGCGACCCAATTAGGTATCCCCACGTTCCAAGCTAGCGGTAGCCGTTCTAGAATGCAACTCCGAGCGTGGGATTTAATTAAGCGTATATTTATTGATAAGTTGTTTTTCACCGTTGCTAGGCAAAGCTCTGACAACAAATTGTGCTCATGGCTCGCCCTAACTGATTGAGTCCTTACATATACTATCGACTTTGAAGGCGAAATTTGGAAGAAGAATATTTATAAACTGAATATAAATTGAAATTAAACATGTACACCACGGCGAATTGTCCATTAGGCCACTTGGGGTACTGCCCTGCCAAAAATAACGAACGAATTTCAGATTTAATATTCATAATTTGTCATATCTAAATTAACATAATATTATTCATAATGTAATAATTACATTCATTTTGCAATCATTATTTGCCATGTTACATAGACAATAGCAGCATTCACTTTGTGAATCAGGGCTTACGTCGGCTGCTTTCATATTGTCAATGCGAATTTAAACACGACGATCACCGCCCAGAATCTTAGCATTATCTATTACAGCAATGATACAATTGTGCTGAAATACAATAGCGCTGAACTAAAGCAGGTCTACCAAAGGAACCAATAATCGATCTTGTTGCTTAGCGAATATCTTCGTGAATCTGAATTTCCATTCAACCTTAGGGATCAAATCATTGGGATCAATCACTCAATCACTTACCAAATTTAGCTCCTTGTAACAGCCGATATTAAATCCATTGAAATAGTCTGAAAAGTCGAATTCTAATGTTATATTAATAACTGTCGAACCCAAAAAATATTTTTATTTATTTATAAAAAGCAAAATGAATGTCTATAGATATACGGACGACACAGTGAAAACAACAGCTCGTTTTTCGAAAATGAGTTGAAAAGCAAATTCTTTTGCATAAAATATAAATAAGGAGCTATAAGATGATAATAAAAATAGAAACTCTTGCTCAAGAAATAAAAGAGATAGTTAAGTGCAAATGTTACGTGAGATGGCCTGTAAATTACTAATGGTATTACCTTTCGCCATTTTCGAAAATTCCTCTGTCTTATTTTAAATTAACCTTGATATGTTTATGCTGATTTAGTTTAAAACCTTTCACGCTCTATCATACGATCAGGAGCCCACTCCCCCGATGACAAGCTGCACCAGGCCCCGCAGGTGACTCTGCTTTTAATGGTTTTCAAATGTAACGTGAAAACTACTCCAGTGCCAAGAACTACATACCAAATCTTCCAAATTTTAAACTCTAATTAATCGTCATAAAATCCTGGAAAAGATATTCCGAGAAATGCCTACAGTTAAGAACAAAATACCACATATTAATGCTTCTCCCTGAAACTAAAAACTACTAATGGGTTACACATGACATCACTTTACGAAAATTGATTATTTACGCAAATAGACAGCTTTCGGGGGGCTTCCAGTTTTGATATTGCTTTCCAAACCAGCCTACTTGAATTACTCCGTGAAAATGACTGTTCATAAACTTAAAAAAATCAGAATACCTATCTTCCTATATGCGCCCTAAAAAGTAGAAAATAAACCTAAAGCATAAATGGCGCAATCAGTCACTGAGTTCGTATTCACTTCAAAGGAAGACAGGGCACCTGTAATCTTGTTGTATAGTAAATCGACACCCTATCTTCCTTTGAAGCGAATACGAACCCAGTGATTGATTGCGCCATCGATATGCTTTAGGTTTATTTTCTACTTTTTAGGGCGCATGTAGGAAGATTGGCATATTTTGAATTTTTTTAAATTTATTTATTGAATAATAAGGTAAAACTATATCCTTAAATGCGTTGTCCAGCTGACTGAGCGAAGAATATCTGCGATAAATATTAATATTCCTACTAAAGCAACTGGAATGAACATCTGTGATGAATAAAATGTACCTACTGGTTCAACCGGAACGAAAATCTGTGATGAATAGCCGTATACTCTCTGGACTAACTAAAGCGAAAAAATCTGAGATGATAGCAATATACTCACTGAACCAACTGGAGTAAACATCTGTAGTGAATAGAAATATACCCACTGCACTAAATAGAGTGGATATCTGAGATGAATAGCAATATACCTACTGAACCGATTGGAGCAAATATCTGTGATGAATAGCAGTACACCTACTGAAGTTATTCATGAAACTGCGTGTATTATATCACGAGTACAATACACACGTTGCATTATACCTCGAGTGTATATACACGCAAGGTGCTCTACGTGCTGTCACGAAAACCTCACATCTATATAATTGAAGTGAGAGAGTTGGAAGAATGAGTTGAGTTGATTTGATTGAGTGCGTGAATAGTAGATGTGTGTTTCGTTATGGAGGAGATTTTTACAAATATCCATTTTAGTATGGTGTTCTAGTTTCAGTGTCTTCTTGTGCATGTGAAAGAGGATATCGTTCCAGTAAGAATGCTACTTTAATAACGTGAAAAGAGTGTTAGGTGAAACCTCTTTATGCAAGTTCTATAACAGTAAATTGGGAAACACACACGATGCGGATAACCGAAAAAATTGTGCTGTACTGAAGAAAAAGGTACTTTGCATGCTTGGAAATAATGTAGAGTAGCTATTTTTAAGAATTGTCTTGTAAAACCCTATTAATTAATATTTCGCGAAGTGCTAAACCACAATTAAGATGTTTCCACATAAAACTTGTTGGTTAAAATATTATGCACCAGAAAATTCGAATGCTCAGTTTTTTACGTTTGTTAGTAAAAGATAATCAATTAGTTCTTTTGCTTATTAAGTTTATTTCTTGTAAAATAATTGTTTTATCTATTACATAAGTTCATTTATTATCAGTTTGATGAATTCGAACCCATTACATAGTATTATCAAGTGAACGTGACTGAAATTTCATAATAATATACTGTACATATGGCGTAACCTCCCCTTTTGTTACGCCACTCGGGGTTAATATAATATATATAACATAATATAATATAATAAAATATCATAGCATACTAAGTGATTGCGCATTGTGAATGATAAATCGAATGAATTAATGTTAATAAGTAATTTAACCAGTTTTTTCTCTCTGGGAGGAGCACATGCCTGGGTAGAACTCCAAGGATCCTCCAGTGAATACCCCGACTGGTTATTGAATGATAATTCGTCGGCAGATGTTCTGCTGGAATGTTGGGCAGTGCAACTCCTCTTATAAGGCTGAACCACCTAATGCCCAAGATAATGTGTAAGCCTCTATAATCAAAAGCATCAAGTTTCCTGTTATCTTACTATATTAAATTTGTTATTTTCTGAAAAGAGATGCATTTTTCTTATTATACATTTACTATGTATCTGAAATGTACTATTTATGAGATAATTCATTTGCAGAGGGTAGTGGATATGAATTTAAGAACGCACACTAAAGTTACTTACGTTGATTAGTAACAACAGATATATAACAGAATGTATCTGTTGTCGAAAATTTACAGTTTGAATGAAACGGAAAAATTTTGCCCAGTAAATAATATAAAAATAATAATATTTGTTTAAAACCTTTTTTCATCTCCTTTCGGTTTTTAAAATTTCTCCTAGGTAAGGAATACTATTCTCTTGACCATCCTAGCAACTACTTGAAATATGATACGGTTTTCAGTCAACATAGCTGTAGTCGCCAAAAATTGCGGAATATATTTTGGGCCAGTCATATAGTCAAGGGGGAGGAGGGGGGGAGAGAGGCATGACAAACTTATTTCGCAATTTTAGTACAGTAAAAAGCTAACAGGATGCAAAAGGGAGTATAATAATTTAATCATCTGATTTAAATTACACTATGAAGATTTTCTCAAAACCAAAAGCTAATATTGAAATCAAAACTCACGAGCTGCTCTTTGATTTCCATTCGTCTCTGTTCAGCCTAAGAGACTGAGTTGATACGCTATGCCGAAAATCTACTGTTGCATTTATTTGACTAATTTCAAATGCATTAATAAAGTTAGATAAATGACATAGCCCATACCTGTTAGTAACTGTTTCAATCGAAAGTTTCTTTACGACATAGCAAATAGAGTTTCACCCTGATTACCTCTTGTCGAAATAAGCGGCAAGTAGCGAACCAGACAGTTAAGCCTTGTGGACATGCCCTTGTGTAAGTGTTTGCTGCTGTGTGAAAATTCAGAATAAGTCATGTTAATGATTCTTGTTATGACTTGTTTTAAGGAGTCCCACTTCTTTCTCAATAAAATAGAAATTAATTTTACATAATTGCTACGAAACAAAGTTTAACTATCAAAACCGTTTAAACTTTTCGCTGAGAAATGTTAGTTTTTTTTATTTTATTTTACGTCCGGCATTGTGTTACTGTCTGTTCTGTTACTAAAGCAGTCATTTTACTTCAGCAGATTCTCGTGCAGATGGCAGTAGAATACTATTTTGTGGTACATAAACACAAAATTTCCCTGAATAATGTAAGTTAAAATATTTCTAATTTACCAATCAAGCATTAAAATCACTAAAATTCGAGATCGAATATGCATTTTATTTTGCTTTGTTGTTCAATGAATATCGTATATAATTGAACTTAAAAACTAAGTCCTAATATTATGAATCGCTAATCTTCAAGAAACATGAGGTGAACAACACGAACAAAGATCGGAATCTGTCGGTCTGACTAACATCATTTAATAGAATTTGGAGAAATGATTCGAACGTCACATAACTTAGCTTTAGGATGAGACCAGCTGAAGAATTAAAAAGAATTTCTGTGTCACAAACACCCAGAAGAAGTATTTACATTATTAGACTTAACTATTTCCTTGGTGGTACCTAATACTCGGATAATTTACTTGGGAAAAATAAAAATGAATGTGATTTACTTTGTTTAAGATTAGAAATATCTCGGATTCTATTTTTTTTACTATTTCTTCTCATTTTTTTTACCATTTTTATGAAGCATTTCAATTTTATTTTGATGCTGTGATCCATTTGCTAATGAACCTCCTTTCAGTGTTTGCAGCTACAAAAGAGAAATCCTTATTGCATTGGTTTGCAACTTTTACACTACTTTTGAGAAAGTGATGAAAACAGATGAGAGTGATGAAGTATCCATTTTATTTTGAACTACGGAGAAGGAAATAAATCGGTATTGCCATGTAGGGATGATAAAATCATCTCTTCCTTTCGAATGGGATTCATCATCATTCTGAAAAAAACCTGCGAAACCGGAAGTGTCGAACGCAGAAGATAGATAGGCAAATTCAATTGAATGTAAAATACGAGAGCTATTAAAAAAATAAGATGCACTGGTTAATACATAACAAACAACAAAGTATATGAGAACAGGAAATACATTAGGGTTAAGATATAACTTGAAGCTCTAGTCGCCTAGATTATGTAAACACTTTTCCGAAAGTGTGATTAATTTGACCATTCCCTGAGCGTAAAAAACTGCTCCAATGCCCATCAACCAGCCAATAACCGCTTCTTTGACATACTCATCTGATGAAAACCTTTCTCCTCCCAGATGCTCTTTAAATTTATTGAACAAATGGCCTGACGAGACATTGCATTCTCCCTGTATACGGAAGATATTTCCCTACGAACTTCCGTACAAGGTTTTCGCCCACAAGAAACGAACTGTTCTCCGGACTTCTAATTTCGAGTAAAAATCGAGTTGATGCGCCATCATTCACGAAAAATAGAAATGCACTATGCACGTTCGGGTGCTGCAACTGCCCTGGTCGGTCGGACGGTTGTACTACGTCATACATCTCTCCCAAGCACAAATGTTGTTTCCTTACTACGAGGACAGATGGCTCTGAGTGCAACTTACTTTTTGATACACCTGCGTATATAGATTACCTGAAGTTTAGCAATTTCATCTTAAGAATTCATTCAAGCATTTATTTTACCTGAAGCCGAAAAACTTTTCCTTGAAGATGGTGGTTGGATTCTTTTGCGGTACCACTTGGCCATCTTCAGTGGTAGGAGTATTGCCACCCAGCTGAGGGTTACCTTCGTTCCGATTGGTGGATTCCATGGCGAGGTCGGACCTGAAGAAAGAAAGAAAAGGTGAACTCTCATTAACAAATGACCTTTGAACAATCCGAGTGGATATGTTGATGGCTGAAACCAACATTCTTAATACAAGAATCAAAAATCGAAATTTTACTCGCCTCTTTGTACGTCATTTCGATGTGGTCTAGAGTGGCTCTCACTCTTCGACTTTGGTGTCAAACGTCTCACAAATCCATTTAGTCAAAAAATCCTAATCCCACCAATGACAGTAAAACACATTCTGTCCAAGAAAAGGTCAAGTAATCTTTGTTCCATCATGAAAAAAATTTCTAATTTTTATTCTAATTGTTAAAAAAATCTTTTGCTATAATATTCAATTTTTAATCAGTGTTTAAAATGATCCCTATTTAACCTTTCATTTCCTTGAATATCTCTCTTTTAGTTTATATTACGTTACCAATATTTTTCAGTTTCTACGAATTGTTTTTTAGTAATCTTCATTCTAAATAATAAGATTTTAATGTCATTTTCAAATAATTATATTATTTTAAAGTTTATAACATCCTATAATAAGAAGAATTGGAAAATGGTTTCGCGACATTCCAATATATATGTTTTAATTGCGGCATTGCGATTTAAAATGGGTCAGGGAAATTTCTCCCCAAAACCGGGTTCAGTAATAATCAAAATGGTTTGGGTATGAAAATTTCAGTTTGGACTCATTTCTAATAGAAACCTTTCCTCAGTGCGATATCAAGTGACCTGATATTGCTTTTCTTTCAACCTCAAATTCTCCCATGCGGTCACTTCAGCTTCAAAAAGAATCTATGTAGAGTGATCTTCGGTGTATATACTTTTGAATAAAAGTATATACACCGAAGAGCCAAAACATTATGACCACCTGCCTAATATGATGTTGGTCCATGTGCCGGAAAAACAGCTTCTACCCTGCGAGGCATGGGTGCTACAAGATTTCTAAAGCTGTCTTGGGGTATCTGGTACCAACACGTTACCAGAGATCCTTTAACTCTTGTAAGTTACGTGGTTGAGCAGCCGCAAATCGGACATGCTATTCCAACACAAACAGCAGATGCTCGATTGGATTGATGTCTGAGGAATTTGAAGGCCAGGACAATACCTGGAAATCTTCCTCATGTTCTGCGAACCATTCTCGAACAATCCAGGCAGTATGGTAAGGCGCATTATCCTGTTGAATGAAATCAGTACTAGAGGGGTATATCGTTGCCATGAAAGGATATACCTGGTCTGCAATGATGTTTAGATAGGTGATAAACGCCATGGTTTCCTGCACATGAATGACTGGACCCAGGGTTTCCCAGCAGAACATTGCTCAACATTGCACTTCCTCCACTGGCTGGTTTACATCTCATGGTGCATCCTGGTGCCAACACTTCCCCAGGTACACAGCGAATGCGTACCCGGCCGTCCACATGGTGCAACAGGAAATGAGATTCATCGGACCAGACGACCTTCTTCCAATCATTTAAAGTCCAGTTTTGATGCTCGCGTGCCCATTGTAGGAGCTTTGGACGATGAACCGAGGTAAGCATAGACACTCCGAGCAGCCTGCAGCTACACAGCCCCATTTTCAGTAGGGTTCGATGTATTGTGTGTTGTGACACATTACTCCCGTCACCAGCATTCAAATTACGGGCGAGTTGTGCCACAGTATCTCTTCTGTTGGCTCGTACCATACAGGATAGCCTTCGCTCACCTCTAGCATCGATGAGTCATGGTCGGCCCACACCTTGCCAGGGTTTCGTGGTTCTTTCCTTCTCGGACCAATTTTTGAAGTTACTAACCACAGCTGACCGTGAGCACTCTGCAAGCCTTGCCGTCTCGGAAATGCTCTGATCCAGTCGTCTGGTCATTGCAATTTGGCCTTTGTCAAACTCACTTAAGTCCGCTGACTTTCCTATATGAAGAACAAGAATAACATTGATTAACAGAACTCAGTATCAGGTGTTATTTATGACCTTCACACGCGCCGTCATTTCCTGCAGTTGCTTCGATTTGCATAAAGACGCGCTGGTCATAATGTTGTGGCTCTTCGGCCTGAAACATGACTTTTTTCTATTCCCAAGGTTATGATTTCGGCTTGCCTAAAGATGCGTTGGTCATAATCTTGGGAATAGAAAACTTCTTAATATCAGGGTGAAGGATGGGGCGATGTGGTAATCGCATATAGGGTATGAGAATCGAATGGAGGGAGTGTTACTAGACTTGTTAAAATAGTGTTGTGAATAAGGGAAATAAATAACAGTCTTCTTCTAGATTCAAGAGTGGGAATTTTGTTGTTGCTTCGATTTGCATAAAGACGCGATGGTCATAATGTTTTTACACCTATACCTAAATGTTATACAAAATTTACACTGGGCCGAAACTCAAAAACTGTGCTTCCACTCTTTTTCGATTAACTTTTTGGTTTATTGATAAACTTTTTGGTATTTAATTTATTACTTAAGAATTCTTATAGCTTAGAAAAAGTTCAAAATGAAACTCTCAAAACCATCAGCAAATCTATTTAACAAACGAGAATCTGTAACATTTACAGATATTTGTTACAATATTACCAAATTCCCACTCTTAAATCTAGAAGAAGACTGCTATTTATTTCCCTTATTCACGACACTATTTTTAACAAGTCCAGTAACACTCCCTCCATTCGATTCTCATACCCTATATGCGATTACCACATCGCCCCATCCTTCGCTCTGATATTAAGAGGTTTTCTATTTCCAAGATTCGCAAAGCTAACCATGGGGAAATTTCTTTTGCTTCTCAGGAACCCTCAATTTGGAACTCTCTACTGAGCGATATCACTTCTTTAAATTGTAAAACAGAATTTAAAAACTCTATTACACCTCGCCTATTAGAATACTGAAACATTAAACCCTACTATCTCCTCATCATGCATTCCTCCTTTTACTGTGTATGTTATCATATTCACTTTCATGTTATATGTTTGTCTTTGTCTATGCAGCTTGTCATATTATTTATGTATCAAATAGTTATGCAATTTATGTGCACGTTTGCATATTTGTATTGTCATTGATCTTTCTATTTTACTTTCACGAATGTACTAGGACATTAAACCACCTTAACATCTAAATTTGTTTCTAAAATTACCTTTACATTGGCTTTACAATCCCTTTGGCAAGAAAGAAAATAATAATAATGGTCTGTGGTGACATCATGATGATTGGCAGCACATACAGGTAATGGACAGCAAAATAAAAACACCAAAGTTTGCAGAAAGCCTTTGTTTTATGTTAAACAGCAGCGTCTACATGCGACTGACGAAGGCATGAAACATGCAAATGACATCCCAGCATGCTTAGCTTCATTTCTTTAAAGCAGGCATGTCAAACTAGTTAACCACCGAGGGTCATATTAAGTATTATATATTAAATCGCGGGTCGCAAAACAAAAAAACGATGAAAATTGTTATGTGCAAACTAGACTAGAACGCAGTATTCGTTCACTGACTGCTAACGAATAGCTTCCGACTCGACTGGCATTTCGTGACTCATTGCCATGCGCAAAGCACGTACATTTGAATGACCTCGAGACATGTGTATACATGTCGGAGCCCGATCGTAGAATTGCTCATATCATGAAATGCAACTATTTCATGATATGAGCAATTTTACGATCGGGCTCCGACATATACATTTATGCGCAATAGTTTCCCTTATATATAAATGGAAATGTTTTCTGAAATACGTTTATTTAATTCATGTACCGTGTACGCACTTATAATTTTAATTAAAGAATCCAGTGTTGTCAAAAGTTAAACCTGTGACACCTGCTCAAGACTGCAACCATTCAGATTAACTGAATCACAGCCTTCCTGACCAATTTGCATCACTTTAGTTTTCTTTCTGTTTATAACCAAACCTACTCTATTACCAGTTTCATCAACAGTTCGAATGAAAGAATTCATCTCATCAACATCATTTGCCAAAAGGGCTAAATCATCAGCATAATCTAAATCAGAAATTTTCGTATCTCCATTCCATTTAAGGCCAAACTCTTTCCCTTGAAGTGAATTTCGCATAACATAATCAGTGACCAAGCTAAAGAGAAAAGGAGACAAAATGCACCCTTGTCGAACACCAGAAGTAATGCTAAACCAATTGCTACAAGCCTTACCAATTCTTACATGACTCAGTGTTATTATAGAGAGTTATGTTAACTAACTTGTCAGGTATACCACATGATCTCACAATCAACCACAAATTATGACGATCAACAGAGTCGAAAGCCTTTTTGAAATCAACAAAGCTAGCAACCAAAGGTTTCTGAAACTCTAAACATTTCTCAAGTATCTGCCTAAGTGAAACATTGCTCATGACGCAATTGACTGTCAACCAGATTCTTAATTCTATTAAGCACAATCATGGAAAGAACTTTACCTGGAACAGAGAGTAAGCTGATACCCCTATAGTTATAACAAGAACTGCGATCACCTTTTTTAAAAATAGGGATAACAATAGCTCTGGTAAAATCCTTAGGAACCATGCCTTTATCATAAAAGATATTCAGAATTTCAGTCATCCAAGTGGTAACCGAACATTCCCAGCTCTAAGCATTTCCGTAGTAATTTCATGTACCCCTGGGGATTTATGTAGTTTAAGTTTAGAAACAGCCAAAATAACTTCAGATTGTGTTACAGGGCCAACATTAAAGCCACCAATGCATCTATCGTCATTGCAAACAATGGGAATAGAACTAACCACATTGTTTAGAATATCGCTGAAATGCTCAGCCCACCTAGCCGTGACAGAATCCTCACCTTCTATAACCTTACTTTGTTTATCCTTCAATCCCTGTATACCTGTCCATTTTCTACCACACAAAACATTAACTATCTGGTACAGCTCTCTGCTGTTGTGCTGTCTAACTGCTTCCTCGGCTTTGTCAGCCAAACCATCAAGCCAAAGATTCTTAGCAGCAGCTAACTGATCCTTTACACGTTTATTAAGTTCTCTGTAATGCTTTATATTAGGACTAGTAGGGTATTGATTAAGGACATTCGTGCAGTTCTTTCTTTCCGAAATAAGCTCAAGTGCCTTATCACTCAGATAATTCTTTCTCTTCTGCTCCTTTTTTCCTAAAAGAGTATTGTTAGTGTCCAAAAAAGCCTGTTTAAAATGATCCCATTCTTCCTCAAATTCAGTAGTAAGCATACCATGACTGTCATAATGACTAAGTAACCTATCATGGTAAGCTTTGGCTATAACTGGGTCTTTCAGAGCTTCAGTATTAAAAGTAAATTTTTTAACCCTAGCACAACACTTTTTAAGTTTAATTTGCAAGACACTTTTAACAAGGTAATGGTCAGATCCACTTTCAGCTCCCCTATATGCCCTGGTATTCCTAACAGAACTAGCTCATTTGCTGTTAATTAATATATAATCAATCATATTCTTATGCAGCCCATCAGGTAAAACCCATGTGTACCTGTGTATGTCGCGGTGTTTGTAATAAGTGTTAGTTATTCTGAAACCATTGAGTTTACTTACCTGTAGGAGACGTTGCCCATTGCCATTGCAGCTACCAATACCAAAAGGGCCTATTACTCCTCCCCAAAGGTCAGAGTCAGTACCAACTTTGGCATTGAAGTCACCTAGAACAAGGGTAATAGCTCCTAACAGAATTCAAAATATCCTGAAGTTGTCCGTAAAACCTATCCTTCTCATCCTCATCGGCATCCTCAGTGGGGGCATAGCAGCAGATAACATTCAAGTCTTTAACGCTTGTCTGAAATTTTGCTGTAAGAAACCTTTCATTAATGCACTCATATCCTAGAAGAGCATCACTAAGTGTGTCTGCTGAGAATCAAACTACGCCTTTTGGAGATGCTTTTTATCTTCCCTTCCTGAAAAGAGAAATTTAAGATTATTTTTAAGAATCTGACCTTTACTATCCATCTGGTCTCTTGCAAGCTGAGAATATCAAGGTTATAATAGTGGAATTCTTGTGTGAGGACATCAAGAGAATATGCTCTGTGCAGAGTCCTCACATTCTAACTACCTATGGAGAGAAAATGGTTACTGTGATTTTTAAAGGAACTACGTTTATTGAGAGAGGGAATGCCAACAATATCAAACAGCACCCTATTCGCAGGCATGGGACAAAGACCCGTTCCCCCACCACTAAAGGCTGAAGCCATCTACACTAGAAGACTTCCTCCAATGTAGAATTTGACGATGTCAGAAGCAAAGAGTTCAGGTTCCTGCGATGACCTCTGCTCTGGATTATCCACCAGCTGATAAAACATATCCTGTGAATCTATTCATTTGGGACTGTCAACCCACAAACAAACAGAAAACACAGCGGAAGATTTTCCCACAAAAAAAGCCCACCAATGCAGGAAATTAAGGATCTATAAATAAACTCAGAGCGTTATTTCAGCCCAGTCCAGTAGGTTTATATGGTCATCATTAGGACTCTGTGTAGTTGACCACTCCTCAGCAGGGTAGAAAAAAAAAGCAGCCATAGTTGTCCAGATTAGTAGGCCACACTAATCCGGCAGCCCTCACTTTCCATTCTCTTCTACAAGAGAATATCTCTTTTGAAAGATACTAATGGTCTGCACCACGAGAAGGCGGGATCGGACATTAGGTGCTACGCCTGGCCGGTTCTATGCATCATCACAGGGGATTGGTGCATAGCTCTCCTTCCACTGACTACCTAGCTACCATTTACAGGCCAAGGAATTGGCCTGTAAATGCTAAGGAAAAACACATACTTGTTATTCAAAATCTTGTAGCAACAACACGTGTTTAGAAACTTATCTACTTGATCAATACTCTACTAGTAAACGTTGTTTAGAAAGAAAACTCTTTACTCTTTTTTCCTACACAACTTAGAAAACGTAACATCTAAATAGGCCGCTACAAATGCTGTAGTATGATGCGGCATAGGAACAGTAGATTCCTTGGAAAATAGGCCTACCATAATATGGTTAAGATTAAATATAAAGTCCACCTTTTGCACAAATATGGTACAGTCGCTCAAAAAAATATCCGAACACTATAGTTGATTACAGAATTCAGAAAAATATTTGGCAACGATTTTTTTAGAAATTAGCGATCTGACAACCTTCGTGTCACGTGACACTATGGTTGCCAGATATTTTTCTGAATTCTGCAATCAACCATAGTGTTCGGATACTATTTTGAGCGATTGTATCTTATGGAGAACATCCAATGGTTTGATGCAGTCATTATCTACGATTATAAGGTAGTAGTAGCATAAGTGACAGTTCTGCCACAATGTTACAGTAACGTAACGCAAATCTTTAGTGGGGTTACAATGGTGCCATATGATCATCGCGAAATCGGGTGACATGGTTCAACAGTGGTATCAGCAACACTGTTAACAAACTACTGTTTTAGGTTTATTTACTTCCTTGAATTTCTTTTAACCTAGAACTTTCATTTTCTGCTCATTTGGATTCATATTATTAGTTATTCGCTTACATTCATATTTAAATTTATTTGTTTGCATAATTATTTGATTTTTCTTTCCATTTTTTAATTTTAATTAATGTATCTTTAACTTAATTAAAGAAACTGACAAAATAATTGGGGCGGGATGACTCAGTTCATAGGGATGGGGCGGGATGACTCAGTTCAGCAAAACTTTCCCTCTGCACTCGGTTAGTAGGGGACACCGATGGGCTTGGGAAGGCCGTCATCCATCGGACAGGACGTTAAGCCGTGGCACAATAGTACGGCTCTAAGGCACAATGTGCCTTAGAGCCGTACTATTGTGCCACGGCTTAACCGTACTATTGTGCCACGGCCATTAAGTCGTACTATTGTGCCACGGCTCTAAGGCACATTGTGCCTTAGAGCCGTACCCTGCGCACGTTAAAGAATATGTTGGATGACCTTGATGGAGAGGCCACAATCTGCCTCCCAACGAATCAACAGATCCTACCCCAATCTTCTCTGAATCGTCGGGTACTGGCCATTGTGCAAAAAAAAACCCCATTGTGTGCAAAAAAAAATTATTGTTCAGAGGTAACCCAACCCAAGTCAAAATAATTTGTACACTGAACGTCATCCTAGTTGGTGCCCTGGGTATGACAATGCGTTACGTGGTGTTACAAATGGGATAGTAGCGTCGGTAAAATTCGTCTAAAGCAGACGTACATAATTTATGGAAAAGCTTTAAATCGTTATTTAGAATAATATTAATGACACAAAATAATAGAGTAAAATCTTTAAATCATTTTCATTCTTAACTTTATTAACTTATCTCGATTTACAAATCAGAGTGTATAAAAACAATGATTTGTAAAAAGAGTTTTTCGTTTGAATAACATTTTTAATGTTAAATACTCTTATTGACTTTCAATATATTACATATACACTGCACGACATTGAAATTGCCCCACCCAGAAGGAGTGAGGAGAAAGGGGTGAAATGTAGCACACACATAGCACTACATATAGGCATACCATGATTTAATTTGCAGCCACTTACAGTAGTTAGAAGATGAGATTATGCAGAACAATGTGACTGCCTCAGTAGGTGGTTGCACCACCGTGAACAGCAATACAGGAGCAATACGGCGTGGCATGAAGTCATACAGTCAATGGATATGGTCCTGAGGAATTGCGTACCAAGCAGCTCGTATAATTCATTTTACGAATATACAGAGTTGCTTGGTACGCAATTCCTCAGCGTACCAAATTGTAATTTTCCTCAGCGTACGTATCCATATAATGAGAAAATTACAACTTGGTACGCTGAGGAATTGCGTACCAAGTTGCTCCCATAATTCATCGAGATTCTGCGCCGGCCAGTGAGAGGATTGCACAAGTCGTCTAATGTGGTCACACAGATTTTCTATTGGGGATAAATCTGGAGATCGTGCTGGCAATGGCAATACTTGAACATGTTGCAAACATTGTCTGGAGACCCTAGCAGTGTGTACACGGGTGTTGTCGTGCTTGAAAATGGGCTGCTGCATGCCTCCCAGGAATGGTAACAAAACAGGCTGCAGAACCACGTTAACGTATCGTGCAGCTGTCAGTGTTCCCGTGATGCGGACAAAACGTGACCTGCTGTCATATCCAATAGCACCCCATACCATTATGCCTGGCTGACGGGTGGTGTGCCAGTCACAAACAAAAGCTGAATCCATTCTCTCGTCAGCTTGTTGCCATACACGGACCTTTCGATCGTCAGCACCCAGACAGAAACGGGATTCATCACTAAACACAACATTGTTCCATTAATGACCCCAGTTTGCACGACTCGGGCACCAAACCAGACGAGCGTTGCGATGGCCTAAACACAGGTGTGTTTCATGCAACCTTCGGTTTACTGTTTGGGTCGTTATGGTAACGTCCATGGCTCCTATAACACAGCCCATCGAATATCGCCTGAAGTGCTCTGTGGTGACGAACGAGCATGTCGAACAATGCACCTATCAAGCCATGTTGACATTTGTCGGACGGCACCACTCCCACTGTGACGCACGCTAGAACCTTCGTTTCGCCACTGTTGCCAACAAGCGTCCAACAGTGATGTTACAATGAACATGGGCAGTGACACGATGTGTAGTGCATCCAGCTTCACACGGCTTATAATTCTTCCTCTCTCAAAAGCATTCAAATGGCGATAAACCTGCCGACGGCATGTACCAGGCATTTTCGGTCTTCACTGAACAATTTCCAAGCGGAACCACCAAATCTCAACCGTTCGCATGAATTCCACCTGCATAAACACTCTGTTCCTTCTTGCATCTGTTATCTCTTCAGCCACACATGTCATTGGCTCCGGTTATCATCATTTGTATATCTCAACTGCGCACACCCACTCTTCTATTTGCATATTTGTACATGTCCTCTGGGTAGGGCACTTCAATGTCGAGCAATGTACTTAAATCTGACATTTTCCGAGTTTTTATATTTAAGCATAAAAGGACTAGGATAACACTGAAAATTTTATGGATTCATATTAATAATTTGTGGACCTTTTATTCAACACAGATAATTTTAAATTTTTTGTTTAATTTATTTCGATTTTTTTGGCTGTGGTTATTTGTCTTTTAGTCTCCTCCTTTATCTCGTTTGGCGCATTATAGTTTTAGTTCTTAATGCACCATGAAACCTCAAACAACCAACCAATCAAAAAACTCAATTTCAGATTTACTTCCTATTTAAGTTTACAAGGTAGTAAAGCTACCTCTAAATGAGCGATTAATCTTTCTTTCTCCCGTAAAGATTCACTCATTCCGAAATGTGCAATGAGTGCTGACTGAACAGCACAAAGAAGTACAAGAAGATTGACCTCACCGCTGATTATCCTTCTCCCCTCAAAATCTGTATCTATGATATAGCTGTTAACTATTTAGGAGGCTAGACATACAAAAGTTAACCTATGTGTTTAAAAAAGTTAACATCTCGTGAACTAATAGAGTTCGAGAGCAGTAAGAGGAAAAGAAATACGTCTCTACTGATTGGGCTGAGGGAAAAGGGAAGCCTTTCGAAGAGAAAGGAAGGAAAAGGGTAGCTTCTCGCAGAGAAAGGATTGGGGAAAAACGCGCACCTTTTATCCGCTTGCGTGAATAATGGGGAGGCTGATGCAGATACTGAGAACGATGAGTAGAAAGTGAACTCGAAAGAGCTGGAGAACATCGTTAAGTCCGTGTGATGCTCATTTACCCAAGAAGCACGTAGGTATAAAAAAGACGTTGAAGCAGTCTGTGCTCATAGGACCATTTAATGGATGTAAAACACGTCAAAACCTTGTCAGACAACCTCATGTTCGTAATCGTCATTTCCCGAGGAGGGTAAGCTGTCTGACATTGAAACCAAGAACAAAAGACAACTTTGGATAGTTCATCTGCTGTATTGTCTCGTGTTGCGATTCATTAAATAACATCGACGCTTTTGTTTTTTCTATTACTTCCTTTGGTAATCCTGTCAGCATTCAGCTTTTCAATTCTCCTTTCGCAACGTGAGAGGTGGCGATCAGTCATTTAATAGTGACATTTTATTACACTGAACAACAAATTTTATCTGTTTTCTAGTTTTGCTTCCAAATATATTATGTTAAAAAATCGTTTCACGCTGAAACAAAATTTGGATTTAGATTATTTTTATACCACATAGATTTAAAAAAAAAACTGATTCTATTATATTATGAATTTCATAATTCTTATGAATAGTTAGTTAGAAATATACACAACTACTCACTGCAATGAATTTCTGACCGTTTTTCGCTTATCTGATGCTGCAAGGGTTTCTCTTATTAATCACCAACAATAAATAGTTAGCATACTTGGATTCCATCTTTTATGATAACGTTTTTCAAAGTTTAAAACATCTGGATGGAATCACTCACTGTGTTCGTCGCTTCCAAATCTCAAATTCTCCGGAAAGAAGAACAAATGAGAATGAAGAATTTTTAATCACATATTACATCCCATTCCCAAGACGTAATTAGTGAAGTACCCGAATACCGAAGAACATGACCGGGTATCCAGTAAAGAAAACTTACCCGACCCGGTATCCGGGTATTCGACAGCGTAGGTTGAAGCAATTTGATTAAAACGGTGAACTTGCAACATTTCTTGACAGCAACATTTCATGTGTTCATAATAAATAATAAATAAATACTCCCTCAAGCAGCTGCTTGCCACAGAGGTCTGACAGGAGCCTGTCAGTTTATATGTCACAGTAGAAGATCTGTGAGGTTGGCAGGACCTCAGCAGAAAAACGACATGAATACCCGGGGCTCGAACCCAGGTCCCTTGCGTGAACTAGCCAATCGCGCTAACCACTCTGCCATGGGACGGCTATAGGAATAATACAATACAAACCTACAACACAATGTTCATCTTCACCATCCTCAAGCAGCCATAGGCTACGAATATCCACAATGTTCATCTTCACCATCCTCAAGCAGCCATAGGCTACGAATATCCAACCAGATTGCGCAATTTACCTCTCCAAATATATCTCTCCTGGACTGCATCTACTGCATGTCGGCACTTAAGACCAATTATATCAAGTTCCTGTTTCACAATGTCTGCACACCGCATCTTAGGTTCCCCCTCTTCCTGAGGCCTTTAGGCAGACTATTCATAACCCTATTCCACAATCTATAATTATGCATAAGGGCAACATGGCCAAACAACCACAATATCCTGCTCAAAGGAGGTTGCCGATTCCTCTCCCTAACCTCATCATTACTTGCAAAGTTGAACCATCTAATGCCCAAGATACTGCGTAAGCATCTAGAATTAAAAGCATCAAGTTCCCTGTTATCTTGTTTACAAAGAATCTATGTTTCACTACCATGATCATAACTATCTAGAAAGAATCAAATTATTATACAGTCTAATTTCAGTCTTTAGATGTATACCCCTATTTATCCACACTATCCATAGATTCTTAAAAGTCCCAGCATTCGTGTGTTAATCTCGTGCCGCACATCACCAATATCTGTTACATAGTTCCCACGAAAATTAAACTAAACACCTGCTCAAGAGTGGAACTATTCATATAAACTGACCACAGCCTGCATGACCAATTTGCATCATTTTAGTTTCCTCTGTGTTTATAAACAACCTACTCTACTACCAGTCTCATCATCATCATCTCCCTCAAGCAGCCATGGGCTACGAAGGTCCAACCAGATCGTGCAATTTAGTTCCCAAACATATGTGTCCTGAGCAACATCTGCTGCATCTGACCACTGCAACCAATTCTAACATGGTCCTGTTTGACACTGTCTGCCCACCGCAACCTAGGCCTCCCCTTTTCTCTGAGGTCTTTAGGCACACTGTTCATAATCCTATTAACTAATCTATAATTATCCATACGGGCAACATGACCAAAACAAATGAGTCTCTCTTTGCACAATATGCTGCTTAAAGGAGGTTGCCGACTCCTTTGCCTAACTTCATCATTACTTACAAAATTGAAAACATCTAATGCTCAAGATACTGCGTAAGCATCTAGAATTCAAAGCATCAAGTTTCCTGTTATCTTGTTTAGAAAGCGTCCAAGTTTCACTACCATAACTAACCCTAGAAAGAACCAAACTATTATGCAGTCTAATTTTTGTCTTTAGGTGTATACGCCTATTTCTCCACATTCTCCATAGATTCTTAAAACGAATTCATCTCATCAACATTATTTATGGAAAGGGTCCTCGTGTCCTGCAAAATTTCAGTCATCCATGTGGTAACCGAAACATTTCCAGCTGTAAGCATTTCAGTAGTAATTTCATCAGCATAATTTAAATCAGAAATTTTCAGATCTCTAGACTATTTAAGCTCAAAATCTTTCCCTTGCCGTGAATTTCACATAAAATACCCACACTATTCATCACGCAATTGTCCAACAAACAGATTCTTGTTTATATTAAGCACAATCATGCAAAGAAGTTTACCTGGAGCAGAAAGTAGGCTGATACCCCTATAGTTATCAAAAGAATTGAGATCACCTTTTTCAAAAATAGGGATAGTAACAGCTGTGGTAAAATCTTTCGGAACAATGCCTTATCATAAAAGATATTCAAAATTTCAGTCATTCATGTGGTAACCGAAACATTTTCAGCTCTAAGCATTTTAGTAGTAATTTCATCTATGCGTGAGAATTTATGTATTTTAAGTTTAGAAATAGCCAAAATAACTTCAGACTGTGATATTGGTCAATGATATAGGCTGTTATATATGGCAACATTAAAACCAGTAATGCATCAACCACATTAGTGGTGTAGTAGTTGAGAGTTCTGGGTCAATGTTAAAGTATAGGGAATCCCACGTTAAACTATGGGAGACTTTTGGGGAGATGAGTAAACAAATTTTTCGGGAAGACGCTCTGCGTGAAAAACATCACACGAAGGAGTTTTGTTGGGAAAATGTTGTAGTTATCAACACTTCACTGAATTATTGGGCTGTTGGGTTGTAAAAAATCCGGTTAAATCGGAGAAGTTGAGAAAAGCAAGACAGTTTTGGGGAAATTAGTTTAAAAATATGAAATTGCTCAAATACTAAACACAGATCCTATACCTTATAAGATAAAATATTTGAAAGGGGAGCCTATCGTCGGTAGTTCTTACACCCAGGAAATGGTAAAATGCGAAAAACCAGACAATATTTACAAAGTAGAAACCATTCTGAAAACTAGAGTGAGAAAGAATGAAACAGAGTATTACGTTAAATGGTTTGGTTCTGAAAATACGTTTAATTCCTGCATAAAAGAAGATCTCTTTTTAAAATAAAGCAAATGGAAATTCAAAATTTCGACTTTGAAGAAGACAAGAATTTCTTAAATAGAAACGTATTAACACCACTCTAGACTTTTAATCTGTGGTCCATCGGGTTCAGGGAAGACAAATCTTTTGTTGAACTTAATATTTAACCATCTCTACTGTAATAAAATATTTTTATTACAGTAGAGATATTTTTATGTGCCAAATTCACTGAGCCGAAATACATATTAACTGAGCCGAAATATCAGTTTATTCAAGAAATATTCGACGATTTGCACGAAATTCTGGAGAAAACATTTGGCGAAAAAATCCCAGTTGCAACTTTCTCTTGCAATAAAGAAGATATTGTCAAGGTCAACAAACTAGATCCCGAAATGCAAAATTTAGTTATTTTTGACGATTTCGTAACCGAAAGAGATCAGAAACTCATCGAAGAATTATTCGTCAGAGGAAGAAAAAAAAAACATATCATTGATTTACCTGACACACAGTTATTTTTCGTCTCCAAAAGACAACCACTACAATGTAATTATTTTAAATTCTTTTATATGCTGACCAAAAGAGAAATGTTGCAGATACAAATGGATCATGCAACAGAAATCGGGAAATATATTTTTATGCAGTTTTACGCATGCAGTTTCAAAATCACACGATTTCTTATTAATCGATAAAATAAACCAAACAAGTGTGTTAACTTAGAAAATTCATAGACAATAGAAAATTCATTGAAGTAGGAATACCACAAAAATCAACAGTTTTATTCTTTTATGCCAGAAAACAAAAATTTTGATTGGGGTAGTAAGATTAGTATTTCACTTGCTAGTCACTATCCAGATCATAAAGAGAGAAGAACTGTACCTGGACGCATTGTGGCAGACTTTCATCACTGGGTATATGTTTTTATTTCATATGAATAAAGATGAAAGATATTAAGCAATTACATAATATTATAGACGAAATATTGAAATCGAAAGCCATCACAAAATCAAAAAAATGAAGACAATATTTTGAAAGAAGAACAAATTAAGGAAACGCTCGAAGAATTTCACAAACCGGTGGTATAAAAGTTAAAAATTTGGAAACAGTCCGTGAGAGAACCATGGAAAACATACAAGAAGCCATGAAAGCTTTAGAACCGGACGAGCAAACCGAGATGCCCCAAAAATCGTTCATGTATAATCCAGATTCCAACTTGCAAGATGAAATATTAAACCAATATAAATTAAAACTTCCGAGTGAAATCTTACATGCGAGAAATCCCACTCCTGATCTGAAAGAAATTATTTATCAAACAGTCGGCCGTCTTCAGAAATTTGGGGGCAATAAAGCTACGGAAACGAAACGTTCTGGTAGAATTACTGAGAAATATCAAATTATCAAAATCACATTGACGCTCTTAGAAAATATTTAAAAATGATTAAAATGATACTAACAGTAATAGAAAGTCAACAATCGGGTTCAGGATTATACCATAATTTCGACTATATTTGTGAAAAATAATCAGTTTTGGTTGCCAGTAAACGAGCTGGAAATACCAGTACAGAAATTCTAAACAAAATTGTTGAAATTTTGGATATTTTGTTAAGAAATGATATCACTGACAAAAAAGAACATAAAATATTATTCAACAATACTGTTGCTTTTTAAAAACCATGAATATTTGCAGTCCAGTTCTATCCATATAATAAATCTGTCACTATAGAAATAGCAAAATGAATAAGAAACTTACATTCGGTGAAACTAAAAAAGCAGAAACATTCGTACGAACGAGAAATGAATTTATCATTTTTGAGCCACCCCCAAAAACACTCAAGGGAGAGTGGTTAAGGCAGTACATCCCGATATTAGTTTCGTATCTTTATCTCCATTAGAAGTCGTGTAGAGCCAACGGAGATTGTGTTTCCGTTATCATCAACAAGAAGAGTCTATCAGAATACATTCGCTACGTCATATTGCGAGATTTGAACAGGAAGCCGCCAAATCGTAAGCAAGCATCGCTCTGACAGTGGCAATGACCCACAATAGGTATTAGCCAATCACGAATCGAGTTTCTCAATACTATGCATTTTTAGAAGGGTCACAGTGGACTCACGACGAAAGGCTGCACGAAATAAATGTATATAAAGGGCTTAGGAAAGAGACTAGATACAATGGCAGAGAAGTGCGAGAGAAAGAAATGAAGAGTTTAGAAATTTCCCGAATGAATTCGGCCTCTTTCTTTTTTCTCAATGTCTGAGTGTTTTTAAGTATTTCTTAATTAATATAAAGAGGTGTCTAACAGAGCTTCTTCTTCAGTCAGCACCAGTGTCACGGCAACGCAAACAGGTGTGTAGCAGTAGATATATTGTCTCGGAAGCCTTCCCACGAAGAGATTATCAGCAGAGTTATCGATAATTTAAGAAATTGCGAAGATTATCCAGACTGCAACCGCTTCATGGACAAATGTACTTCAAATGCTATTTCTGCCCTCGCCAACTTTCCTCCCCATATCATGAGAGCTTTTTACTGATATTTATAATGGTTATTTAAGAGCTCTAATCGATTGCAGCTTAGGAGGGATCTAAGTCATTGGCTTTTTGTGAGTGCCAAACCCTAGATAAATTATTGGCATCCCCACAAGAAACCACGCCTTAGACAATGTTGAAAAGCAGTTAGCTTTATATCGCCGGTTTCATTTACTACTTACTTACCGAAAAATTGGGTTTTTTTTCTCATATCTACTCATCCTCACTGGAACACAGGAAATCCATACAATCACAGATAGCATTCCAAAATATATCTTTCCATCGCATCTTTTTCTCCCGCATCCCCGAAAAACCTCATTTTACCTGTTGATTTTGAACTGTCATATTTTTAAACTAATTTCCCCAAAACTATCTTGCTTTTCTCGACTTCTCCGATTTAACCGGATTTTTTATAACCCAACAGCCCAATAATTCAGTGAAGTGTTGATAACTGCAATGTTTTTCCAACAAAACCACCTCGTGTCTTATCTTTCACGCAGAGCGCCTTCCCGAAATATTAGTTTACTCATCTCCCCAAAAGTCTCCCATAGGTTAACATGGGATTCCCTATTCTTTAATATTCACCCAGAACTCTCAACTACTACACTACTCACATTGTTTAGAACATCTCTGAAATGTTCAGCCCACCTAGCCATGACAGAATCCTCACCTTCAGTAACCTTACCATTTTTATCCTTCAATCCCTGCATGCCTGTGCGTTTTTTTTCCCACATAAGAAATTAACTATCTGGTACAGCTCTCTGCTGCTAGCTGTCTAGCTGCTTCCTCAGCTTTTTTAGCCAATCCATCAAACCAAAAATTCTTATCAGCTGCTAACTGATCCTTTACACGTTTATTAAGCTCTTTGTAACATTTTCTGTTAGGACTAGTAAGGTATTGAGCAAGAACATTCTTGCACTTCTTTCCATAATACGCTGTAGTATCTTGTCACTCAAATAATTTGGCCTCCTCTGCTATTGTTTACCTAAAAGAATGCTGTTACTTTCAAGAAATGTCTGTTTAAAACTAACCGATTCTTCTTCAACTTCAGTAGTAAGCAAGCAATGACTGTCATAATGACTAAGTAAGCTATCATGGTAAGCTTTAGCTATAACTGGGTCTTTCAGAGCTTCAGAATTAAAGGTAAATGTTTTCACCTTAGCACAACTCTTTTTAAGTTTAAGTTGCAAGACACTTTTAACAAGGTAATGGTCAGATCCGATTTCAGCTCCCCTATATGACCTGGTATTCCTAACAGAACTAGCCTATTTACTATTAGCTATTATTTCCCATTGCTATTATTTGCATTAGCCAGCTCAATCATATTTTTATGCAGCCCATCTAGTGAAACCCATGTGATCTTATGTATGTCGCGGTGTTTGTAATAAATGTTAGTCATTCTGAAAATATTGAGTTTACTTACCTGTAGGGGGTCTGCACCAAAAGGGCCTATCATCCCTCCCCAAAGGTCAGAGTCAGTACCAACTTTAACATTGAACTCACCTAGAACAACGGTAATATCTCCTTTCTTCACAGAATTTAAAATATCCTGAAGGTGTCCGTAAAACATATATTTCTCATCCACATCGGCGTCTTCATTGAGGGCATAACAACAAATAATATTCAAGTCGTTAATGCTTGTCCGAAATGTCGCTTATAAGAAAGCTTTTATTAATACACTGGTATCCTAGAAGAGCATCACTAGCGTGTCTTTTGAGAAGCAAGTCTACACCTTGGAGAGACTTCCCACCTTCTCTCCCTGAAAATAGAAATTTAAGATTATTTTTTAAGTATATGACCATTATCTGTCCACCTGGTCTCTTGCAAGCCGAAAATAACTAAGTTATAACGATGAATTCATCTGTTAGGACATCAAGAGAATAATCTTTGTGCAGAGTTCTCATATTCCAACTATACGTTGAGAGAAAATTGCTAGTGGGATGCTTCAAGAAACTGTGATTATTAGGAGAGGAAGTGCCGACAATATAAAACAGCCCCCTAATGGCAGGCATGAAAAAATACCTGTTCCCCACTACTAAAGGCTGGAGCCACCTACGCTGGAAGACTTCGTGCAACATATGTAGGTTTGACGCATATTGCAGAAGCAAAATTAGCTCGTAAAAGCACGAATTCAGGTACCTGCGATGGCCACTGATCAGGATTATCTTTCAGCTGATAAAACTATCTTGTGGATCTATTCACTTGGGGCTGCCAACTCACAAACAAACAGAAAACACAGCGGAAGATTTTCTCTCCATAGAAATCCACCAGTGTAGAAAATTCAGGATCCATAATCAAGCTCAGAGCCATTGTTCTATTCCGATTGGTGTATATGGTCAGCACCAGCACTCTGTGGTTCACAACTCCTCAGAAGGGTAGAAAAGGGAAAAGCATCCATAGTGGTCCATATCAGTAGGCCACACTAATCTGGCAGTCCCCCTCTTCCGTTCACTTCCACAAAAGGGTATTTATTTTGAAAACTACTAACAGTCTGCACCACGAGACGACTTGGTTGGATTTTAGGTGCTAGGTCTGACAGGTGTTCTTCATCATCATAGGGGATTAGTGCATAGGTTTTCCTCTATGATCTATTTTTAGTCTAGAATGAACAATGCTCGTAAAAAAATTATTAATCGTACGTTTTGTCTGTTGGTTTCATTCTTCCTTTGATTGGTTAACTATCACTGAATTAACTATTTCTGCCCATGAGCCAAATATTAGCAGAAATTCTTAGATGTATAGTTTTCTGAAATTCAATGCACAAATCAAATTCTTTTTCTATAGCTTTTACATTTATAACTGATAAAGAATTTATTTGTTTAGAACTTAGCAAGTACTTACTGATTTAAAACACTGAAAAAATAAAAAGGACGTTGACTTAACGTGGTATACATATCATTAAACATTTATTAACTTTTGTTCAATTTTTTTTAAAATTGAGAATTGACTTTTATTCATAAAAGTGAAGAATTCGGTACATTTACCATTTGACCCACAAAGCTAAGTAACTTATCTACAGAACCATCTGTCTCCCAACAACTGTTCCAGTGGGTCCCCTCCCCCAGCCTTCTCTAAGCCTTCGGAGTCCTTGTGACCTGTCCATTTCGCCCACTGTCTTCAAAAAAGGGCCGCTCAGAAGAAAAACAACCCAACCCAACCTCCTCCTTCAGTTAAAAATTTCTCCCTCTCATTTAGGGAGGAAATAATAAATGGACATAGTTCGAGATACCATTATCCTCCCTACGTCAGAAGTTTCTAAATCAAAAACCGAAATTTCGTCGCTCACATAATCAAACTTTTCAAATCACTTCGTACCCACCAGAGTTCCTCGGATACAATTTACCAGGCATATGTAACTTTATAGCAAAAGAAAATTAACTATGTTCTGAGGTGCATAAAAAATGTAAAGGTACAAAAAATTATTATTATTAAACAAAATTATTTATTACTCAACATAATATTTGAAACATTTATTAATTATTTGTACATGCTTTTATTATCTTTTGCATATTTTTCAAATAAAGTTTCAATTTTAACTTCGATACGAATTTAGGGTTTGAAGCTTTCAACAAAGAATCTCGTGTTCTGCTCATGTTTAATTAGAACGATTTCAATATCCACTGACGCTCGCGCTCCTGACCAGCAAATTGAACAATGAGTTTATCACGCGAAATCAGAAAGAAATTAGCTTGATGCATTTATTATTTCAAATTTAAGGTGGCAACAATTATTTTGAATAGCTTTCAGGCTATTGATGTTTAATCACTGGAAATCAGATATTAGTTTAGTTTGATGTATTGTTTTTTTCAAATTTATTAGTGGCAATAGTTATTTTGAATAACTTCAAACCGTTATGTTAAGCTATGGGGATTTAGAGTAATTCAAACCTGCCCACCCCAATTTTGGTTGACTCCAGCAGTTCGCACATAGCCTATATTCGTCCTCTTGCTGAAGGGAACATTCATGCAGAATTTGGTGTCGTTAGCTCTTCTGGGGGGTGAGTGCATAAGAGGACAGAGAAACAAACAAACTTTCTTCTTTATATATTAGATTACCCATGGGATAGCATTAAATATAAATGGTAGTTGATATTCGGAGATACATTTTCGGTAATTCTTTCGAAAAATAGGGTATTGGTAACACCCTTTATTTTGAAATCCTCTATTTTTTTTATATGTATTGTCATAAACGTTTTAATTATTAAGTTATATTTATATATTTAAAAAAAATAAAAATTTTCATCCAACTTAGCCACGCATAACATCACAAGCTGAATTAAATTATCTAGCTCCAGATTTAAACCTTTATAAAAAATCAGGCTGAGCTTGTTGGTTCATGATAACAAGGGTGGAATCGTTGGGATCAGAGAAAGCCATTATTAGCCTGTATCCTAACCATGAAAGAAATTTTCTCCTTATTTTTAGTTGAAGTAAATTTTTAACTAGGACTTATATCATTTACCACATTTAATCCTCCTTCCTCCTCTGCAGTAAATGATTCAGGTAGTACTGGAACGGGAAGACCTGGACCATGCCTGACAGGCTGTTGAAAGCAAATTAAGATAAACCACGTTTTTTAAGAGAAATCTGATATTTCACTCTTTTCAAGTCTTTTTTTTTCAAAGCGGTTTAACATATCATGTTGTACTCTTCAAATCATAGGTATTGCAAAAGACATTGACGAAAGATATTTTTTAAATCATTATCATAAACAATGTGCGCACGAAACGCAACAAATATGAGATGTGCAGTGTTTGTCTTGATCACCTATACTGCATCATATATACACTTAATGGACAAATTATTATATACACCTAATATAAAATTAATTATATTAGGTGTTAATAACCTGTTGCTCTACCATTTGCCCTCACAACAGCAGCCAGCCGTTTTGGTAAGGACTCAATGAGGTATTGAAAACACGGAGGTGGTATTGCCGCCCATGAAGTGATGATCGCCTGTCGTAGAGCAACCCCAGTTGCCGGTGGGGATTGGCGGACTCGAACAGATCTTTCCAATTCGTCCCACAAACTCTCAAAGGGAGGAGGTCCAGCGATCGAGTGGGCCATTCGAGTGTGGTATACTCACTAAAATGCTCCTGGAGCCAGTTGGTCGCCACTCGGTAAGTATGCGACGACTATCGTACACATATGGTGCCAGTGGGTTCAAGAAGATATCCAGCACACGCCAACAAGGATCAAGAAGACAATGTATGACCGGAGCGACAGGACCGCCATTTGCGACGCATGGCATTGCGTGACCGATTCGCGACTACAACGCAACTGCAAAGGGACTCGCAACAGGTAACATATCGAATACCAACCAGAAGGACGGTAAACAACAGAGGTTTACAGTTTTCATTGAGAGCCGATCGTCCCGCATTGTGCTTGCCCCTCACATCTGCTCACATGTAAGCACGTCTTCAGTGGTCTTGCCTCAGGCAAAACTGGAACGAACAAGAGTGGAGTACCATGGTGTTTAGTGACGAATCTCGTTTTTGTCTTGGTCAGCACGACGGTAGACAACGTATTTGCCGTCATCCAGGGGAAAGGAACACCACCCAGTGCGTGTGACATCGTCACACAGTTCCAACACCTGATGTTTTGTTGTGGGGTGCCATTAGTCGGACATCTCAGTCAGAACTGGTCGTCATAACGGGATCTCTAACTGCCGAACTATAAGTTACCAACATTTTGTAGCCAGTGGCTGTCCCATTTGTTGAGCAGCACGGGACCTTTTACCAGCAAAAAAAAATAACGCCCGTCCCCACACAGCCCGCATTAGTCTGCAGTATCTAACGCGCAAAACGTTCAGGTACTACCATGGCCAGCATGCTCGCCGGACCTTTCACCTATTGAATACGTCTGGGACATGATGGGCCGTCAGCTCCATCAACACCCAAGAGGTGCGCCAACTACTGTCGCTGAAATGGAAGAGTGACTTGGCGCTATTTGGCGTTTTATCCCTCTATCATCAGGAGGACATTACAGAGCTGTACGATAGCCTTCCCCGCCGTGTTCATGAATGTATTGCTACGGGGGGGGGGGGGGGGGGGGTTCAACATCATACTAATAATACCACTATACCGGGTAAGAAAAGTGGTAAATTTCCGTATTTCTTTTTATAATGTAATCAATCGCACATCTTAGTGTATACTAACAGCTGCCTGCGTTTATATAAAAATGGTACTAATCCTTCCAGGTGTGGCAATTTTTTTTTCCTGTAGTGCATATTCTGAGTATACAGTTGTTTAGATTGAAGAGATTTTTTGTGGACGTATTTATTCATATGTTAAGAAAGATATCACTTTGAATATACCGTCGATCAATTTTAGAGGAAAAATTGTCTTAAGCTGGATGAGATACGAACCCACGACCTCCTGAAAACATATTTAACTCAACGGTCAGAGCACCTGACAAGTTATCAAGAGTTCGTGGATTACTATCCCACCAAGCTCAAGAAAATATTTCCTCTAAAATTGATCGCCCTTAAATTCAGAGTACTATGTTAATTATCAAATACGTCGACAAAAATCTCTTCAATGTAAACAATTATATACTCAGAATATTCAAGGTGTTGTAATTTTTTTCCCCGCAAGAAACAATGACAAGCATGTCATGAATATTGCAATCTTCATGATATGCTTGTCATACTTTCTTGAGGCTGAGAGCAGTTAGAACAATACTTCCATGAGACACGGAGAATTGTATACTGTTGGTAGAAAGTTCATAGCATCAATTAGAAGAAGTCTTGATTAGCGGCCGGTAGCTCAGCGGTCCAAAGTACCTGGCAGGAGGTGGTGGGTTCGTATCCCACTCGGCTCAAAACAATTTTTCCTCCAAAATTGATGACGGTAAATTCAGAGTGATATTTTCCTTAATATATGAGATTAAATATATCAAAATAAATCTTTTCCATCTAAAGTTTCCCATCATCCCTAGAGGTGTAAGATAAATTGTTGCTGCCAATACAAATCCCTTGATCATCATACTTCATTAAAATATCAAATTTATAGCTAAAACATCCATCGTTTGCAATGTTCCTTTAAAAGTTTGAAATTTTAAAAATTTTGTACCTTTGGAGGATGCAACCTAAACATTTTGGAGATTCGAAAAGTTTGAAACTAATAATTTATTAATATCTCTCCAACCCAAAAACAAATTTTCATTTATCTCTAAAAGCAACCAATTATCTCTTAAAACGAAAAAAAAAATAGAGGGTAAGGGGGAAAAATCACTGCTGTCAACGAAACTTCGTGACAACAAATTGTCTTTATATTTCATCACCAAAATTTCAAATTTCTAACATAATTATATCATGAAGAAATAACAGGTATTCACAAGAATGCATCTGTTGGTGATATACATTGAAAAAATATAGAAGAAAAATTAGCATTAGCCAGGTGCGATCCGAACCCGAAGCCTCCTGATAATATGTTAGGTGCTCTGTAATAAAAAATCAGGTGCCACCAATAGATGAGTTCGGCTGCCGGTAGCTTAGTGGCCAGAGCACCTGAAATGTTATCAGTAGGTCGTGGGTTCGGATCCCACCTGGTGAATTACAATTTTTCCTTTATAGTTATTCAATAATTACATCACTTGCAATATTATTTTAGAATCTTGTCTTTTTGAAATTTTTGCCCCATCACAGAGCGCAATTGTTGCTTTTGGAAAATTCGGAAAGTGTGAATAGTAATTTGAATTATCAAATTGTGATCAGACCCGCAAAGCTTATCTGAAGATTATAAGAGAAGAAACGACCATAACCATCCCGGGACGTCGGCAGTTGCAGTGTAACCGTGAAGCAACGCGATACCACTGGGCCACCGAGGTGGTTCATGATACCTCTGCAACCCAAAAAACAATTTTTAATTTATCTCCAGAAAAAATAAGTTGAATGTCCTCAGACAGACAGAGACACAGACGACAAAGTGAAAACATCAGCTCGTTTTTTCTGAAACGAACTAAAATACGTACGGTTATCTCTTTTTGTTCAAGAAGCAAAGACCTCGTTTGAGTGTTACCTATAACAGGGACTCAGCATAAGGATGTCACGTTTAAATTAAGAAAAAAATTAAATAAAAATATCAAGTGTATTTTTACAGTTCTGTTTACATCCTTGTAAGCGGACGTAGAGAACGAATTCGTGAAATGTGCAGGGGTCAGTTGAAATTTTTGAGGCCTAGGTCCAAACAAAAAATGCGATTGTTGCAAAGCTAACTGATAATTTCGGATTTTCGACGTGTAATCTGCTACGTTTGTTCGCATAACTGAAAATTGTTTCTGTTTTTGTTGTGTGAACGTTTAAGAGAACGAGGCAGCACTGAAAATGGAAGCAACAGCACATTCCATCCACGGAGGCACGACGGAGACATAACAGGAGTTGTTCCATCCAGTGAAACGGTCAAATGGTAGGTGGCGGAGTTCAAAAGGGGGAGGACCAGCCATGAAGACGATGCACGCAACGGACACCCCGTTACCGCATCATCTCGAGAGGACGTTGCACTGGTGCGTGACGTCATCTTTGCAGATTGGAAAGTGATGACATGAGCCACAGAAGAACACGTAGGGATATCAACGGAAAGAGTGGAGCACATCATCCATCAAATGTTAGATATGAGGAAAGTGTCCACCCCGACAACTCAGTGTGCAAATCGAAAGAGGAGAAGAATGGTGTTTTCCATACAACATTTACAGTGGATGCAGGGGCAAAGAATTTTGTTCGCGTTTCGACGATGGCAATCGAAAAACTCTGGCGTCGATTGACTTGGTGTGTTGGGGTCCAGAGGGAGTTTGTTGAAGAATCCTAGGGGTCCGTTCTCCTAGCACGCTTCTTTTCTACCTGGACCTGAAGCATTTTAGCCAACTCTCGTAAATGTAACATGATGTAATAAACTAAGGGATTTCAGTGTAAAAAATTTTAATTTAGAAATATTTAGAATTAACTGTTGCAATTTTTCATCCCTTATAAACTAAGAACTTTTGACATTTTCAAAAAACTTCAATTGATATCCATGAAACTGAAAGAAAATAAGGCCACATCTTAAATGAACGGCGGTGATTTCAAACATCATATGCTAATCAGTGTAGTTTTGGTGCCTAACATGAAAATTACTTATGCATTAATCGGTGGGGTTACTCGTTTTCTTTTCGGTGGGGTTACTCGTTTCACATCGACATCATTTGTACAAACTTTACCATGGAATGCAATCGGAAAGCTCGTGGCTGGACAGTACAAGTAACCATATTGTTAGGTGTTAATCATTCAATTCTCCTCAGACTCTGAACATTGTTTCAAGCTACCAATTACCAGAGAATCAGTTCAAAGAGCTCCAACGATTAGAAGCTCAAATGACAATTGACATCTACGATTATCAGCTAGAAGACATACTTTCTCAATTGCGTTACTAAGTGTAGCAATTGGAACACTTGTATCTACTTCTATCATCAGTAGAAATTTATGCTAGACGAATAATGGCGGGTGAGCATGTCACTCATACGATGCCACAGGTGTAAGCGACAAAATTAGTGTTGCGAAGATGAACTTAGAAAAAATGGAGAGTGTATTGCCTCCAGATGAGGTGTAGAGGTACCCTTCAGAGTGATACCAGAAGTCATTCTGACGTAAAAAGCACCAGGATATCATTTACAATAATTATAGAAAGGACACCTTATGAAGATAACTTTCGATTGTTTCTTACAACCACTGACCTCTATGTTCTTTCTGGTTGCACCATGGATGTACTAACTTATAGAGATGAAATCCTGTAATCCTAGGTGATAACTTATGCTGATGAAATAAATATTTTCATCCTTCAGGTAGGACGATAACGTTTGGCTTTAACATACCAGAATAGTTGACTAATATCATCAGCAGTAAAGAATGGCCAGTTCGTTCTCTTGCCCTAAGTTCTGTAAAGCATACTTGGGTTGATATGGGGATGGGTGTTGCCTCCCTCCAACCCCCTAATCATATTCTTTAGTATCTTGAACATGATTTGGTGGAGCAATGGTCGACATCAAGAAACTCCGGGTAACTCATTTAATAGCATGAAGCATTGTGAGACACGTATTACCGTACCACCACCCTTTATCGAAGGTTTTTTTTAAATCCACTCTCAACATTATTTGACCCTATTGATGATGTCCTCTTTGAAATTTATGATGCATCCTATCAATATTTCAGACTCTATTAAAACGTATTAAACGCCATATCAATACAAAATTTTACATATATATTGTTACAAATTAAATGGATGAAACTGAGCGTGAGTTCAATTAAATATTATATAACAATGATAATTCTAAAACAATGTAATTCATTACATAAGTACGAATGAAATCATTTATACAACTTAAATTCAACTAGTGCTTATCATATATGTGAGCAAATCTACAACCTATCGAAAATCTTAAAAACAACGAAATTTAATTATATACCAAGTGATGAACTTTTCTTACAGAAAAGATAAGACCAGCTCTGTCTACTCGACTAACATATTACCTCTTTATTTGATTGCCATGTCTCTTGTATAACCTTCACTTCAGCGTAAACAATCCTTTGTCCTTTCTTACAAGTTTTACTAACAAAATTCTACACTAATTAACTCTTTTAACCTCCAGCGCACTCACCACATAAAATACTTCTTCTTTAGATTATTTTGTCATGTAAAATAATCTAAATAATCTTTTTTTGCACTCCAATTGCCTACATAACAAAACTTTTTTCTCCTACTTTTTCAATCAAGTTGGTGACGTAATTCTCACCCTGAGCATATGCGAGCGTTCATGACTCGTTTATCATAAATTCATTGTAGCACGTTATCTGTCGTAACAATATATTTATCACCTTTTTGTTGGGATATTAAGACATACGAGATTTCCTTAACTTTTGAAAGGAAGTAGAGAAACCAAAGCTAACAACGAGTTAATTTTGTCTATAAATTTAGGTACAATTCAAAAACCACAAGTTTTTGTCAGAAAAATAACAACTTTTGGCTTTATTTCAAACTGCGATTTAAGGCCAATTATATTAGATGGATAAATGAAAAATATATAAAAAAAAATAAATGGAAACTTAGCAGTCGCTTTATGTCCAAAAAAGTACTGATATCCAGAACGTAGAATCTTTTTTCGTTATCTGCGATTCTCCTTCGATGACTTCATCATTGCATTTCACTCACCTTTATTTTTCTAAAATTTAGAGCATTATTCATCCCGATGATTCTCGCAAATGATCAGTTTGGCGACAAAATTGCTGTATAAATGCCCCACTGATAAAAGCAAATGAAACTAATCATAAAATCAGCAAATGAACAGTTTGCTGCATAAATGCTCGAGTGGTAAAGCCAAATGAAACTAATGATGCGGTTTACGTTGAAAGAAACATAGCTGTTGTTGAAAAAGAGAGGGAAGGTTTCAACGTTGTACGAGCTGACGAGTTGTATGTGTTTGAAGGGGAATAAATTAAAGCCCTCTGTGGGAGATCTAAGAGTTAGAAGACCTCCCCTAAAAGATCAATATATCAAGTTTGAATCCTGAGTGAAACTCGAAAATTTATTTCGTTTTCTTGCTTAGTATTGGTCATTCGACCAATGACCATTAACACTTAAGAATAATAACAGATTTAGCTATTCTTACAAGATTGTTATATACTCGGATGAAAATAATTAGCATGACTTTTCAGGTCCAGCAAGTCATGATTTTATTCCTTTACAACCTTCAAGGGTGTATACTATTTAACAACTGAATTGTTCTGATAATTTCATCTCTGATGTTGCAGTCTCGTTCTCATTTCATCATGTGGATAGGGTCATAACGAACAAAAACAGATATAGCCTCTGACATTTATCAAAAATGAGTTTTTTTATTTTTCTCTAACCCTTTTATTACTTTGATTGAAAAATACACACTAAAAAAGAATCCGCTGGTTTTGAATTTGGTTCTGTCTGAAATTGTTATGCCCTAATTTGCATCAAACATAACGATTCTCCTTTTTTTTTCTCATTTATTTTGGATTTTAACTAATACATAGGGAGCAGATAAACAGAGTGCCATATTAAATTTCGCTTCAAGAGGGAAGGACTCGGAATCCACATATGCAGACCGTATTGTATCCCGAATGCCCAAACACACACAAGAGAAAGTAATTATTTTTCACACCCATGGAATTACATCCTATAAACAACACCACACTACGAGTTCTTGGAACTAGCACCCCATGGAGAAAAAGACAAGCAGAACCCCGATTTATTCACTTAGAGTGAAAGATCCGACATCGAATTGTCGAGTGCCGATAATAAATGCAGACAACAAAAATGTGACATCACATGGAAAACACCGTCATGAAATTCTATCCATTGCGAGCAACCGAAACAGAGGGATAAACAAAATTGTTCACGGTTGATATTCACCAAAGACAAATCTCATTGCCCCCAGACGACGATGCTAACAATTGTATCAAAGTCTAGAATAGAGACATAGGTGGAATCAATGATTCTTTAGTTCGGCTGCAGATGGCCGTACCAGGCCCGGATCTAGAAAAAAAATTCGAGGAAAGGGGGAGGGTTAAGGAACACATCGAGGGAAGGGGGAGGTCAAGGAACACAATCGAGGGAAGGGGGAGGTCAAGGAACACAATCGAGGGAAGGGGAAGGTCAAGGAACACAATCGAGGGAAGGGGGAGGTCAAGGAACACATCGAGGGAAGGGGGAGGTCAAGGAACACATCGAGGGAAGGGGGAGGTCAAAGAACACAATCGAGGGAAGGGGAGGTCAAGGAACACAATCGAGGGAAGGGGGAGGTCAAGGAACACAATCGAGGGTAGGGGGAGGTCAAGGAACACAATCGAGCCGAAAAAAGGCAAGGGGGGGAGACTGAATTTTCAATGCAGTGTAACATTTTCCTCTCCGTTTTACATTTTTTCAAAAATTCTTTAAAAAATGCATGAAATATAAATAAATTTCATAATTTTTGGCTTCTTTTACCATTATTAGTGTTCTGAAAGTGGTCCTTCCCGCTATACATAGCACGTATTCAAAAACAAGGGGAGAGACATGCATTAATACCAAGCGAGGGACAGAAACACTTCAGATAGATATGAGATTTTGGAGAAGAGAGCAGTTAGACTCGAAACTAGCAGGAAGCAGAAGCACGGGCGGCCACAGCTCTGGTCTGACCGAGGCAGATCGAAATATGGTAAATGAGATAGCTAAGTACAGCAACTATAGGAAGTAAGACAGTGATCAGTGACCACATAAAGATAGTGAACGAAGTAGATTCCGGAAGGTTAGTGAACCGATTCAACTATAGTGAATGAGGCCAATTCTAGAGGCATTAGTGCTGTGCTCATATCGATTTCGTTATTTTAATTTATCAAAGCAAGGCATCATTGTTTACCCTGCCCTGAGTAATGAGATGGATTCAGGACTTCAATTAGAAGCAGAGAGACAGTCCATGCTTTCCGATTTCCTGACCAGTTAAGAGCAAACTCTCAACTGCAAAAGTTTGCTAAACGGATGATGCAGTCGCCTTCTCTTTCCCCAACCTCAGAGCAATTACGATAACCGTTCCGACGAAAAAGTGTTTCATGTGACGAAAATCAAATGAGAGTCCATCCCCATGTCAGCTCCAGTTCGATGTAGCTATCGTTCCCATCTTCGTTAAAAGGGTGTCATAAGGAGATGATTCCCACGACACTGGAGTGAGAAAAAGGAGCAGACCACAACCTGATCCCGATGTCTGACGAAACCGGGATGATATATTGAAATCAATGCACTTAATTATCTTTCCTTTATTCAAAAGTTTGTATAGTAATATTTACATGTTAAAAAAGGGGTTCCATAAATAATATAGTTTAAGAGTTTTAGTTTTAAGTCATTTTAAGGTAATGACAATATCTTAGCCTCCATTGTTATATGTTCTCTATTTGTGCTTTTATATTATACTCGCATATTTTCATTAAATGTTTTTATCATTGTATCTCATAAACCTGAGTTAGTGTGCATTATTGATTAACAGAAAACGTCTTCCCTTAAGGAGACGGCCTAGGATTATACCGGCCTTCATTATCTGATTAAGGGAATGATCTTTAATTGAGTAACGTTGGAAACACAAAACAACATAAACACACATTTAAGTTCTTACATTAGTATGTAGTAATATAAAGTTTCAGAAAGAAAAAGTGCTTGCAAACGGGGGTGTGCATAGCAAAGTATTGAGGGCTCTCACTGAATAATTTGTGCAAAATGTAAAAGAAAGCCATCGCTCTCTTTATTTTTTTGGGTATGACTGATTCGTGCTGCAATGATTTTCCAAAGCTTACTTTCCTGTGATCAAGTGGTTAGCGTACTTGGCTATTAAAGTTCGATCCCCGAGTAAGGCATGGATGTTTGTGTGGTTTTTCTGCTGAGGTCCCACCATCCTCACGGACCTTCTACTATGGCGTATAAAATGAGGCTCCTATAAGACCTCTGTAGCAAGTAGCTGTTTAAGGGAGGTATTTATTTATTTATTATTTTAGAATTTTTAAAGTAAATTTTATTATAGATCATCAGAAACCCACGGCACGAGAACAAAGCTGATCCTGACAAAGAATTTTCTTTGGTTTTTCACAGATAAGATCGGACAAAAAGTGACCCGAGAAGAGATTTTGTTGTGGCAGTTCTTGGTTTCAATTACGCAATTGGACAACAAAAGGGATTGCAAACTGCAATCTCGATGTAAAGTTCGTAAAACAAATTACTGGAGAAAAATGGCACAGAATCTGCTTCTGTTTGGTCATCGAATATTTTAAACATTACAAATATAGATTGAATCTTTCGTGTTACAATTTTTTTCCGAAGGTAAGCCGCAATTTCTAAAGTTTATTCCTCACTGTGCTAAAATAATTATTTATCATAATTTTATTAAATGTTTATATCATTCTCGAGTATCAATTATCCTTTTCATTTAATCATTTCAGATCGCTTGATTTACTACCTTTTTGATTCTAATGATATTTAATACACTACTTGGCCTAAAATAATTTTAAATGTAATAACGTTATTACAACTAAATATCACTAGAGCAGATCGAGTTACTGTGTCAGTACAAATTGATGCCTGCGATTTGCATGGAAACGGTAAACAGTTCTTCTATCTTTGGCACGTTGAATCAGAAACTAAACTATTATGAACAAAAGTTTGCGTTATGCGCGCACCTACCTAGTTCTGGATGAAGCTTCTGCTGCTTCTTTAATCCTCGTGTATCTTTTGGCAAGTGGTGTTGCTGTGTCACATCGTCTCTGCAGCTCCTCCGAAGAGGTCAAGGCCTAGGTCGCGATGGGCGTCGCCTTCTAACGACATAATGGCTCATGGCAGAGCTGGTCTCAATTCTGAAGCATACACAACCAGCTAGCACGTGAAGGGCTCGTGTAGACACAGCCTACGACAGACAATGGCTGCTTTTCAGAGAACTTAATTCGTCTATCTTTTCATTGCGGACAAAGTCTGACCGAAGATTCAACGTTGGCAGAAGAACGGGAAGATTTAGGTTACTCCTTAAAAAAAACCTCCTTGAAAAAGTTCAATTTATGGTGATAAAAAATCCATTCCATCAATTACAACCAATCTAACTGTAATTTTCGGATTCTGCATTTTATTTTTGTTTTACGTTTTGAATTACAAAACAGAATTTTGTTTGCATATTCGGATGATAATCGAAAAAAACTTTAAACTGCCTCAGTATAATGAAAAGAATCATCTCCAAGATGAGGCTCTTTTTCATTGTGATATATCATAAAGTTTACTCAGGAATTTCTTGAAGAAATTCTTCTCAGGAAACATGATTTAAGCTCTATTTTCTCCTCGTTTAGAATGTATTTTCATATTGTAATTTGCTAAGGAAACTTTATAATTTTCTCTTTCTCTATTAGTTCTGTATTAAAATGTTTTTTGTCAAGATTCTTGATTAGCTGACTTAAATTCTTTTAAAGTCAATATTTACTCTTTCTAGCTGATTCTACAACAAAGATTGCAAGATAAGAAAGTATCACTTTGCCACACGGTGGTGTTGCTCTTCCCTGTTGTACAGGCATTTCATCATTTCATCATTGATCATTCTACTTTTTGTGAGAGGTGAGAGAACTCTCTTCTTCAGAACACTTCCTTGCCATCAAAGAACAAGCCGCTGCGCCCTCAATTTGCTCTGGCAAACGGTTGGATACAAAGTATAACTCTTCCAACTGCAAAATATTGTCCTTTGCTTCTTATGTATCATCGCAGTAGGACAAGTAGACATTTTTAGTTAGCTTTAATTCGTAAGAGGCAACTTGAAAATATTAGCATTAACTCTTAATTGAATAACACCATGATTTTATCATTCTATCTAAATTTTAACTAATTTTATTACATTATTCAAATTACGAAAAATAACTGAAAGGAATAACCCAAATGTATTTTAAGAATATAAGTTCATTAACAATAAAATATGAGACATTTTTATTTATTTTATAAGATTTTAGGTACGACATATTTTACATGAAAATGGATGATTTTATAAATTGAAATATTTGCTTATTTTAATTTTTAGAATAAAAAAAAGGATGTTATAAGGGGAAATAGTTTCGATAGGATCTAATGATTTTAGAGAATGGGAGGAGTAACATATAAAGGAATGTGTTTTTTCGAATTATAAAGAAATAGCGCAGCATCTTAAAATTCGACTTTGTTTCTTCTTTTTCAGGGAATGAAGATAAAAAGTGGAAGAGCACATTACAGAGGCTATTATTTTCGAAGAATGAAAAGAAAGAGTGGCAGCAAATATTGTAGATTCATCATTGCTCTTCGATATTAAATGAAGAGAAGAGTGTCAGTGAATATCGAAGATTCAATAACATTCTTCATTTTTCGAAAGTGAAGAGAAGTAATATTGACAACACATGCAGTATATTCCAGGGTTAATGGAGTCTCGTTTTGTTTCTTTTTAACGTCATTCTCGAAATACGAACGTAACTCATTTCAACGTCGTTTGGATGTGTGCCAAAGATGTCAAGTATTGAAACGTGCATTTCCCTCGCACACCGATGTTCAATCAAAATCGTTTTGCCATTTATAATCAGTGGGAAAATTATTTTGTGGTTTATGATCTGATTCATTTCGCTGCTGAAGGAATCCTGTTCTTCCTCCGTCCAGATTAGAGGGATCACCAAGAGTCCAAATGGATGAAATTATTCTGTCTGCAAATAGTGTGAAAATAGTTATGGATTTAACTAGTTTTATTTAGTTTTGCATTATAGTCAGAAAAGCAGCAATTTTAAATTAATTAAAGCTCTTTTGTATACAGCATCTACAGCCTTTCCATTGTTTTTAATGTGGAAAAATAGAAGTGGTTCTATTTTAGGTGCGAATCTGAACGCTTAATACAGTACGGTTGTGTTTGGAGATACCACTATGCGAGGGTTTAGAGTGGGAATGCCCAAAGTTTCCATCAATCCTCAGATAAAGCTTTCAACAATCTCACCCAAACTTTCCAGTTGCTCTTAGCCCAAATAATACGCTCAATTGTTTTGTAAACAATATGGACCGGAAGATTCCATGATAAACTTTATAAAGGCAGAACATATTATAATTTATAACATTTATCTCTATGGGAAATTAAAGAAAAAAATATACTCCTCAAACAGCTGCTTGCTACAGAGATCTGTCAGGAGAATATCAACTTAATAAACCGTAGAGAAAGTTTGTGAGTGAAGTCCATATGCTTCGTTTTAACCCATAGATTGCCAGTTTTTTTACCAATGCATGCGATTCTGGCAATGATATCTTTTTAAATATTTTTAAGCAGAAAAACAATTCAAATTTAAAATTGAGTTTTTAAATTAGTGAATGCAGATCTGATTTTGTTTTTATTAGGATTTGAAGCGGAAGAGTGGCAGCGCAGGCTACAAATCATGTCTTTCTTCTTTTCGTGAAGAAGAGTCGCGAGGAATGTTGCAGATTCGTAGTTGAACTCCGGATTTTTAGCAGTGATTCAATGTTTCTCTGTGTTCTGAATTCACAATCGTAAGGTATGTTATATCATCCTGTGAATATCTACGGTTAAAATAGTATATAATATATCGTTGAATTGTAAGTAATGCCGAGATTATGAAATGATTTGTTAAATAACTAGAAACCGAGTCCGAGAGATGACGTTGAGAGGTATATATCAGGAATAATTATTTTCGTATTTGTTCCGTTTCTGTTGGGCGATTGGTTCCAAACTTGTCAAAAACTTTTCCCTAAACACTACAAATTATTTTTTACTGTACATTGAACCTAAATGGTAGCTGAGGATAACTGGAAGTAGAACTATTCATTATTCATCTATGACGATGCACAGAATCTGCCAGGCATAGCACCTAATGTTCGATCCTGAGTTCGATCTAAGTATATTTCAGGGAGATTTTCTCTTTCCTAAAACGGAATAGAAAGGGAGGAGGAATGCAGATCAGTTTGGCTTACTGATGCGGACTTTGGTGGCCAATTTTACTCTTTTTTTATATGCTACTCCTGCTGAGAAACTCCAACTTTATAAGGTTGTACCAAGGTCAGCGCTTTGGAGTTGGAGCCAAAGCCGGAACTGAAGCTGCGCGGAGCAGATATTTTTTGCCTTAGCTCAAAAACTTTGCAAAAGTTTCCTTGCTTCGACTTCGATTTCTGTTTTTTTACTCTTCTGTTCCTTGCAACAAAATGATAAAATTTACCAAAATATGGAGAAATTTATTTTTAACTGATGAGTAAATATTTTTATATATTCTGATGACGATTGATTGGTTGATATTGTATTATAATCATTTCACAATAACTTGTCATTCGCAGAAGTCACATTTTTGACCAATTATATGCATTCAGCAAAACATTTTTTTTAAAGTTACTAAACACAATAAAATTTGTCTCGAAATGCAAATAATCTCTATTAACTTTATTTATAAATTTCTGTATGGATATATCGATAGTTCAAAATGTGTGAAAGAAATCCCCTCAACTACTGCTTGCCACAGAAGTGTGTCAGTTTAACATGTCATAGAGAAGATATGTGACGAAGGGAAGACCGCACAGGAAAACAACAACCCGGGGCTGGAATCCAGGACCCTTTTAATCAGAAGCCAAGCTCGCTAACCACTTGGCCACCGGGTATGCGAATTTTAAAGGTTCTATCTGTAAGACATTCGAGATGGATGTCCTAAATATCAAATACAGTCAAACCCGTTTATAACGAAGTCGGTAATAATGATATTACGGCTAAAATAAGCAATGCCCATTCCCCTTCAATACCTGTTTTAAAACAATGCTGTTTGCGCTTTTTATTACCAATACTTTTTTCCTTCTTTACTGATATAATGAACATTTCTTTCGTTAAGGATCCTTCAGTCAGAGCATACAGAGTACTGAAAATTGACATATTTGACTTCTTTTTCCCTCTGAAAAAGTAAACTTTTAGCACTCTTCAAGACTGTCTTACCTCTGGAGTCCTCCTGTCTATCTGATGGGACGTAAAGCCGTGGTGCCGTGTGAAGGAGAGCAATATCATGTGCATGTTAAAGAACATGCTGGATGGCCTTGACGGGAGGCTACTATTTGTCCCATAACAGCTGTCCAGTGGGTCCCCTCCCTCAACCTTCTCTTAGTCCTTAAGGTCATTCTGGCCTATTCATTTAATCCATTGTGTGCAATAAAAGTGCCCTTCAGAGGTAAAGCAACTCAACGTGTCTTAATCTTATTATTTTTCAGCTTAGTCTTTATTTTTTTTTGTTTAAATATACATATACTATATTTCGTTTTAAGATAATTTTTCGATCAACGCTTATTTATAGAGAATTTACGGATTTAACGAAGTTTTTCGGCTGCCCCTACAAATTCGTTATAAGTAAATTCAACTGTATTTACATTCTCAGAGCTTCATATATCTACTACATATTAAAGAGTTTATCCGTTTCTCCTGTTTGTTTCCTCAATCAAGAACTCCTGTTAAACGGTAGAAGCTAGAACAGCGAAATTCAGTATAACGGTTTTCTGTTATCACGATTTAACGTAAACGGTTATTTTGGTCCCGCAACATTTCGTCCTCTTCTACAAAAACTGGAAAAATAACTTCTCCTAAGCAGTAAGACATTTACAGACATTTACAGGGTTGCCAGGTTTGGCATTTTACAACATTGCTTACGTACAAGTAAACTGTTTTAATTTCATTGAAGGAGAAAAAAATTTTGTTCATAATTCTGGCAACCCTATTCGTTTATTTAATTCATTTCATTTCCAATATTTGTTGAGAGTGAACGTGTCAACACATAATATAATAGGCAAACACAAGTGTTCTGTTTATATGTAACTGTAAACATGTGGATCTGCCTGAGCCTCACTGCTCAGGAGTCTAATAAATGAGTGAGAATTTAATGATTTCTTATTTAGTATTTAATTTTAACATTTTTGAAATATTAACTGTTAAATAACTCATAGCACTATTCTTGTTAATTATTGCAACAAAATAATATAGTTTCATTGATTCAGATATGCCTCGAAAAAAAAAAGCGGTCATCAGTATCGGGTTGAACGATTGCGAAAGGAAGAAACCCAAAAGGAAAATGCTAGTAGCTTAGAAACCTGGCTTAAGAAAGGAAATATTATCCCGGAAAACGACAATACCACTGACAGTAACCCTGAGGCTGGAAGTGAAAACGAATTGAATGAGAACTTATCTGAAGAAGAGTGTGATCATGAGGCTGATATCACCAAAATAAAAAGAATAAGAGCAGCACTTCAAGGTAGTGGAAGTAAATGTGTCGAATGAAACTACGGAACATTGTTTAAATTTTAATGATCCGACAACATGGAATTTATATATTGAAAAAAAAAACAGAACACTTATAGTAGAACATGGTCCGGAACATCGAGTCACAAATTGGTCGATGTTTTAACAATTCTTGGAAATTTAGAAACGAAGGTGTTGAGAAAAAGGAGAGAAAATGGCTGTTTTATTCAGAAAATAGAGATGCATTATTTTATTTTCCATGTGTACTATTTGTATCTGGACATAATATGCCATTTTGTAATTCAGACGGATTCAATGACTGGAAACACATGAATCCTCAGATTACGGTGCACGAAAATACGTTACAACATATTAACAATTTTGCAAAATGGAAATTATTAGAAAAAGGTGATTTAATCGACGACTTTGCACAGGAAGCACTCAAAAATGAAATTTTAAAATGGCGTCATATATTGAAAAATCATATTAAAATGCATTTTTTTTGTGCGGAAATAATTTGGTATTACGTGGATATTATGAAAACATCCATTAAAAATTGTGAAATATTTTTAAATCTCATTAAATTTGTAAGCCAGTTTAAAGTTAATTTAAAAAATGTTATTGAATCACATGTAAAACATCACACAAATTATCTGTCGCCAGAAATTCAAAATGAATTTATTTGCTAGCAAGAAGAGCACGTAATGAAATAATAAAAGAAATACAAGAAGCTAAATATTACACCATAATATTTGATAGTACCCCGGATGTATTACATAATGACCAATTAACCGAAATTATTCGTTATATCAAATTTTCCAATGAAAAATATGCTAAGAAAGATTTATTGGCTTTATTAATACAACAGAACAAACAGGCACGGGAGTTGCATCAGAAATGAAAGAACAACTTACTCAAGGTGGTCTTCTAATTGAAAATATTCGTGGTCAAGGATATGATAATGGTATCAATATGTCTGGCAGGTACAAAGATGTTCAAGCTATTTTTCAAAATGGGAATTCACTTGCTCGTTATGTTCCATGCTGTTCGCATAGTCTTAATTTGATAGGTGTGCATGAGGTCAGTATAAGTGCAGATATCGTGACATTTTTTGGAACAATAAAATCCTTATATAATATTTTATCTTCATCTACTAGTAGATGGGAGGAAATATCATCAGTTACTAAAATTAGCTTGAAAAAACATAGTGATACAAGATAGTGTTCAAAAGTAAATGCCGTAAGTGCCATAAGTCGTACATGAAGAAATTGAACACATTATTTTAATTTTAAATGACATGAAAGAAGATCATTCACTTGGAGATGCATTATCTTCTGCAATACCATTGCATCGACAACAAAACAATTACAAATTTATTACATCCTTACGTTTTTGGAACATGATATTAGAAGGATTAACGAAATTGCAAAAAAAAAGATCGAAATACTTATCGGTCGGCCATATTAGTTAAGGGCTTATAGATTATTTCAAAGACCTGAGAAGTAATGAAAATGAAATTAATAAATTATTTTTGGACATAGGAAAAAACTCGTGAAAAACTAAAAATTGCACCAGCAGAGCAATAAAGAAGAGCGAAACGGAAAAAAATGCCAGGCGAGCAGACTGAAGATGAATCACGGAACATTGATTTGGTAAAAATATCTTTTTTTTTATCAGTGATTGACTATTATTAGGCAACTTAAATGAAAGGTTTAAATGTCTCAAAAATGTAACAGATGATTTTTATTTCCTAACTGGAGAAGCGCTACATTCATTAACAAGTGAATATTTCAAAGCAAAGGGTGTTTCATTATCAAAAAAGGAATCCTGAAATAAATGGAGATCGATAAACAATTGAAATAAAATGTTTCAAATACCAAATAAATCAAATTTTGAGAGAGGAAAATCCATCTAAATTGTATCACTTGGATGTATTAAATATACTTGGCAGATGGGAATTACAAGAAAGTTACCCAAATAAAATAGTGACTCTAAAAATATTCTTGAGTGGTTACAGCCGAAAGAAGTTTCAGCAAATTAAAACTTGTTAAAAATTATTTTTGATCAACATCATCACATCACTACATCTACATCATCACTTTTTTCCTATCAATAGAACGAGAACTGATTCAAAAAATTAATTCTGATGAGATTATTAACGATTTTGCCAACGAAAAAGTACTAAAAATTAAATTATTTTAAAAATAATACTTGCATAATTAATTGTAATTTCTTTTGCAATTATATATGTGCAATTAATGTTTATTCATGTAACTGTATTAAAATAAAGACAATAAATATATGTAATATAAATAACATGTGTATTTTTTTATCAATAACTGAACAAGGGCGGACAATTACAAATTTGCCAAGGGCGCCAAAGCCCTAGCTACACCTCTGCTTATGATACGAATAAAAGCTGAACTTGCAATTTTTTTGCATTCAAATGAACAAAAACTGCATGATATGCAAATAATCCAACCCATTGAACGATAGACATGAGAAGGCGAAAGAAATGGAAATAGATTTCCACTGAATTGAAGGGCATTATTACAGTTCGTTCAGGAAGAGGGAACAGAGTAGAACATTAAATGCAGTAAAAGAGTTAAAATGGAAATAATTCTTCTCTTTCATTAGCATTTTCCTCTGGAGAAAATGAAAATACTACAAAATTTGATCAGATTTTCTTTAAACAGAAGAAAACTGAAACATGAAAGATTTAGATAAATCGAAAAAATCAAAGTTTTTAGTTCTATATAATATTAGAAAGTTTAATAAATACATAAAAATATTGAGTAATTCTGTCATTACTAGAGCCTATAACTAGATATTAACTATTACTACGATTAGATATTACTTTTACTTAAGTTTAATTTCTACTAGTTTTATTGTATAATATTGGAAATATGTTATGAAAGTAACTAATAGCTAATTAAGTAATAGCATAATAGATCAGTTACTGTAAAAAGAATCTAGAAAAAGCATATGATGAAAACACGACTTTTTTTCAGGTTTTGGGATGAGCTGTCGTAATTGCTATGCAAAGCAAAATGATGCACTTCATTTTGGAAAGGTGCGTTTTCTTATATATCATAAGTAAATTGACATGCAAGTATTTCATTCACAGTTTTCTATTTTAATATACTCAAAAATAAAAATTTTATGAGGAATTTCGTAAATGAATATAATTGTATCAAAATTTCGTGCTTCATAAGCCAGTGTTGAGTGGCTGTTTTCAGTTTCGTTCATTTATACTGATCTCAGATTTTGATGAACCCGGATATGAATGAAGAGTTTTAAATTTTTCATTTTTTGGAAAATTTTGCAAATTGCAAGGGATATGTAAATTATTTGACCTTAGGCAAAATATTTCTATTTCATCTTACTACTGGTGATAGTTTAGTAAACTTTTGCCTATAGGTAACTCTTGATCTGATTTTAAATTTCAGTTGTTTAATTTAAAGATTTAGACGACATTCAGATTTCCATATGAATAAAACTGAAAATTTTTCCGAAATATGAAGCTATATTAAATAATTAGTTGAAATTTAATTTTTTGGCTGGAGCCGGAAGAGCCCGGAATTACCCGGAACTGGAGTCGGATCCAAACTCCAAGATCCTTGTTCAAGCCCTATAGTCTCCATGCTCATTAGTTAAACCTCCCAACTGTTTACTAGTTATGTTTTACATTTTGGATTTTGGACTTTTTGCAGTGGTGGTCTTCTGTTCAAATAGAATCTACCGCTGTTTTTACCAATAGTTTGTTGATTTCCTGCTTCAACTGAGCAAATAAACAAGATTCTGACCAGATGTACACAGGTAAATTGAACCCTTGAAATAATTTAAACATCGCCGATTCTAAACTTGAGTAATGCATCTTAGACTCAGCTAGAAGGCGATCGAAAGAGCCAATTAGATTCCGATGGCAAGAATCATTCCGAGTAAGCTTCTCAAAGATGGGAAATAAATTTTACCCCGTTCCAACAATTAAGGGGCAGTTTGATATTGTTGACACTACCTCTGATAATAAATATAGTTTCTAAAACTCCTACTAACCGTTTTCTTTCCACAGCTACTTGGAACGTGACAACTCTAAGAAGAGATTATTGTCTTTAAGTAGTCACCATGAAATTCCAAAGGTATAACCTGACATTCTGAGCTTGCAAGGGACCGGATAAACTAGTAAAGGACAGATACCCAAACGTAATCTAAAATTTATCTTTTCGAGATTTGACGATTACAAAATACTTTCATGGTGTAACTTTGTTTTAGCAGAAATGCCAGCGAGTCTCTTCTAGGATATGAATGTGTTAACGAAAGATTCCTTAGAATTAAATTTAAAACAGGGATTAAAGACCTGAATGTTCGTTGTTGTTCTGTACCGAAGAATGATGAGAATTGGAAAGACAGTTTTATCGACCGTTCAGTATATTTTAAATTCTACCATCAAAAGGAAATATGTTTTATGCTGAATGATGTCAATACCAATGCTGGTACTAACTCTGCCTTTGAGTGGAAGTTCATGTTCTTTCCGGCATTTGTAGTTGCATTAACAATCGGGAACTCTTCCTACAAGTAGGTAAACAGTTGCATAGGAATATGATAGATTATGCATCAATGGATTGCAAACAGGCTAGCTTTATTAGGAACGCTACGTCGAAGAAAGCTGTTTCTCAAACTTTTTGATATTGGGGAAGCCTTGCACAATTCCACTCATTCTGGGGGAGGTCTCGCTCATTCTGTAGACTCAGTCACAAAATTATCTTATTCATTTTGTGTAAGCAGAATGTAAATTAACTAAACTATTAATACAAATAGGTTGAGTCTTTCTCTTCATGTTTTTTACTCCAATGTGAAAGTAAAATAGATGAAAAAGAAAGCTTATAAAGCTTAAAAAGGAATATTTAGATGAGAAATATTAATAAATAAAAAGACGCTTATTAAATTGTAAAAAACCTTTCCTAAAGACCCCCGGTTGAGAAACCAACAGTGGTTTTTCGGATCTGATTCAAAGTATCTTACAATTGAAGTCTAAGAAATGTTGTACGAATGTTAAAAGAGAGTTATCTTAACATTGAATCTCTGAAAGAAACGTTAATACGTTTTTGCATCTGAAATTTCCTACCAATATATTTATGAGTTTTACCTCTTTCAAAAGGTACATTTTATGTTGCATTAGTACATACATTTCTCTTTGGAATTTATGTTATAAAAACAGAAGGAAGAAATTTTTATTTGATTACGAACGGATTTTTTTAATGAAAACAAAATATTATTAAATAGTTAAGGTAAAAGGAATTTTAATTGAACCAATGTGTAACGCTATTAAAATCATTTTGAAGTCTTTCAACTGCGTTATTTATACTTTAATCAAACTAAATGGTAATATCGTCTGTATACCGTCAGAGGGATTCTGTTAAGATTATGTTAACTATATCATTAACGAAGATAAGAAACTGGGACTTGAACTAGAGACTTGGGAACGCCGAAAGAAGAATCTGCTGTGAGTAACAGAAAAATCTTCGCAGTTGTCAGTTTGATGGCGTTTAGCCACATAAACATGTTGTGATGAAATGTAAGGATGATTTTTTTTTTCAAATCCAAAAAAATGCATAAGCAATTTCCCATTTTCCAGAGACGTATTGATTTCTTGTCAAAAATATTGAGTAATGAGATTACGTTTTTACCTTTTTGAAATCGACATTCTTTGGCAGATATCTCATTTGTTGATAAGAAAGCAACCACAAACAGAAGCAACACAACGTTTCATAATTTTGTCAAAAAAGAGACCGAAAAAGTCAGATAGCAATTGATCTCTATTTAATTCATAAATTCCCTTTTATTGCTTTTAAATAAAACTTCGTTTTTAGTTTGTGTGGATTTAAGGAAGTATTGAATGGTGTATTAACGTTGAGTATTAAACGTTGAGAGAGTAAATCGAAAGAGGAATACAAACTTTAAGATATTTAGCTTTTTGGTTTTGCACGGAGCAGTCAATTTGCTGACGACATCGCAACCTGAGACAAACATCGCAATAGTGTAGAAGACGAAGATGTTCAAATGAGTCGAAAAAAACAGAAATTGAAAGAAAAAATGTGAATGGATACTTTACCAATTTTCGTAATCATTTCCCGTGAGTGCCATGGTTGAAGCTCATGAAAAGCGATGTTCTTTTTGTTGCCAGTGGTATTGTCAGATCTTCTCTCCCAGTAATCCTTTTCTCCTTCAGCAAACGAGGCGGCGACACATTCGTGTTCGGTGCCACGAATCCACGCGTGCTCTGCCAACTCCACGAGCGAATCCTGCAGTAGCGACTCTTCACACGTGGATAATGACGCGAGGCAGAGCGAACATTTCTCGGCCAGAGACAGAACCCATAATAATGTGCACGAGCACCTCCGCTAAGCCTACTGTTAGGCCTGACTTACTCCCTCACGTTTTCGCCGGCGAGTGCCAGAGGCGAAATTGCGCCGATCCGGAGAGACGCTTTAGCAAAGGTCAGTAGCGGAGCAGCACGAGGCATGATTCAGCAGCCAACCAGCGGTCAGTGCACCGCAGACGACAACGCCGACAAGTAATGAGCGGCAGGGAGCAGACGATCCACTGCGGCCTCATTGCCTCCCTCCCTCTCCCTAAGATCGCTTGGCAGACGACTGAGAGAGTAAGCATTTTTTTATGGCCAACGAGTGCGCATGCTCATTAATAGTCTATAAGCTGGCAACCGTTTTAAAGGTGGAGCATCAATTCGCACGAGGCGTTCTCGCTCGCCCCGAACACAAACATCAATTAAATCTGCTCTCTTTGTTCTCCGCAAGCGGAAATGTTTCGACACACGTCAAGAAGGCGAAACTCCAATCTCACAGTTCAAACAGGTGGCTTTTTTTATCTCGACAGTAGAAGTTTGGTCGTTCGACATTTCAAGAAACCAACTAAAGAGATTGACCCAAGTGACATAGAGTAGCGTGCTTGGCTACGGAACAAAGGGAGCTGGGTTCGAATCCCACATGATGCATGTATATTTTCTTTTAGATGCATGCAGCCTTTCTGATGAAGTCTCGCTTTCATCACAGATTCTTCATCTATGATGTAATACACAAATATCGGTAGCAAGAGGGCGCTGCCTGAGGAGTAATTTTTGTATCCATCTTCCTATTGCTTTTCACTTGACTTTTAAACACTCTTTGTTAGTTTAGTTAACTTGTTGGTTTATGCATTCGTCAAACAGTTGTTCCACCCATAACATCCTGATCCAGTAGATCGTAAAGAGTTATGCACCAAATGAAAGCTGTGTCGTGGGAAGTGACAAGGACTTTTTATCCCCCATCGTTTCTTCCCTTTAAAAATGGGAGATATGTGTAAAGCATTGTTCTGCTATATCTCCCGAAAACGAGGGCAGAGAAAAACGAATTATCTGTCAAATTCAAGCTTGTGAAGTGGGAAGAGACTATAGAAAAGAATAATCCCTTCTTTCCTTCATCCCCAAAAAAGGGGGAAAACGAGTAAGCCTTTTTCCCGTAAATCTTCCGAAACGACTTATGGAAATGAGATTGTGTGACGCTGGAAGTACCATAAGCTCCCTCAAGTTATTCCTCCTTGTTTCCCACCCCACCGCTTCCAAAGGGAAAGTGAAATTCAAGAGGCAGATCGATCGTAACGATTTACGTGTCAAATGAATTTTGATACGAGGGTCATCTACTAACTAAGAATATAATTCCCTCGTTTTTTCGTTTCTCGTTCAAAACAGAAAGGAAATTTATCGGAGATGATTGTAATCAGTTAAACATGAAATGAAAGCTAATCACGTGCATAGTGACATAATGACGAGAGGCGTTGCCAGAAAAGATTCTTAGGGAGGGCACAGGTTGTTTGACATACAGAGTAACTTCATTAACCGACCTTCGATTATTCGATTATTGATTTAGCAGCTCCAAGTCTTTTGAGCCTCGAATTTTGTACAGAATAAGCATTAAGTAGGTCAGATAACGCTTAAGGGTTTGAAGTCGTAAATTATTAGTCGTTTCTAAAATAGTTGTATAAACCAAGCAACTAATCAGTCGGAAATATGCGTCAACCGTCTACTTCTTATCGCCCTTATGGAAGGATTTAAATACTATAGCCCTTTCTTGGAATATCCCTCCTCCTCCTTCGTGAAAGAAATCGATATTTTCTATCGTTTTTTCCTAGAAATTTCATTAGAGAAAGTTAAAACTAATATTATAGTGCCTATAAGTATATAGTGTGGCAATCGCAATAGCCAAGCTATTGAAAAGTGGTCCAAAAAATTGTCCCCTACCTACAGAAGGACTAGAATCGAAATATAACTTTGTGCATGTGCAGTGAAAGATATTGATATAGTACCGTTTTACGCCAAATTACCCCGCCGTAAATAGTTCTAGATAGAAAAAAAGTAGTTCTACATAAAAAATAATATCGCGAAACATTGTGGTTAGTTTCCTCCTGAAATTTGAATATTAAAAATTACGTTACAAAATAGAAAATTGTGTCATTGGAATGGCATCCCCACCCGTATATTTGTACCGTAATCTAGACAGCCATGGCAGTCGACGTAATAATGGTAAGTTATATTATAGTTGACGAACATATTTTATCAACTATAAAATCTACGATAAGTGGAAAATCATCAGCGTGTTTAGTTAGTAATCATCAGCGTGTTAGTTTCTTGTTCAACTGCAATTATATTAAATCAGTAATGTTTTTGCTACGTATGCATTTCTTTATGTTTCGACAGTACTTTCGGGTTGTGTTGTTTTACCTCTGAGCGGCACTTTTTTGCACACCATGGGCTAAATGGCCAGGTCACAAGGACCCCGAAGGCTCAGAGAAGGTTGGGGGAAGGGACCCAGTGGAACAGCTGTTGGGAGACAGATGGTAGCCTCCCGTTACCATCTGTCTCCCAATGTGTTCTTTAACGTGCACAGAGTATGGCTCTCCCGCACACGGAACCACGGCTTAACGTTCCATCAGACGGATGACAGCCTTTCCAAGCCCATCGGTGTCCCCTGCTGACCGTGAGATGCATGACCATGGAATTTTGCGGAGTTAAATCTCAACGCTGACCCAGCTGGGACTCGAACCTGGGAACTACAGATTGCGAGCTTGGTGCGCTACCGACTGAGCCACCCCCGCCCCAATACTTTCGGAAATGGAAGTTAAACTATTTATTACGTTCAAAACTTCGTGAATATTTACATTCATTGTGAAACGATAATTAAGGAATAATACTGAATAATATATGATAGGATTAGTATATTCTTTAGCTGTCTAACATATCCTACTGTTATCATAGTGATTTTGAAACTGGCTGTTTTTATTATTACTAGGATTGCAGTAAGTGCAGTAAGGAAATTTGATTTCCTGAAAATAGTTAATTGTGTGGCTAACAAATCCATCTACAGATCACCTGAAAGATACAAGAAATGGCATTCAATAAGTGAATAAACTTTTAATTTCTTTGATTTTTTTATCATAAGTGATCGTTTATACAAGTTTCAGCAGAGCTGTAAATTTCAGTATTGCTGTGTTTAACACTATGAAAAGTAAAGAATTATATTTGTTCGTATTTAACCTCGCGTGACATTTAATATGAAGCTTATACAATTTTAAGTACAATCTACTGAATTTCGTAACGCCCTAAGAAATTCAGTCCGCCAAGTGGCAAAAATATAAAGTTGCAAGGAATGATTGAGTGTCTGTTGTACTTTTAACGTAGTAAAGCGTGTTTTGCATTCGGTATCTTGAAGCAATAGGAACCGGCAACCTCAAGACAGTATCGATCAGTTTTAAAAGTATTTTTCTCAATATAACAACTTTCTTTTGCACTGTTGTAGTTAAGACGAGAATTTTTAAGAGTAATATTTAGAATTTTAGGTTTTACTCAAATATAAAAAAAAAAGTGAGGTTTTGTCTTTACGTTTAAAAACATTCGTCTAATATACACTGGATATGGTAAAGCCGTTATTTGGTTCCTGTCAACTCCTCAACACATGTTCCGGTACTTACCAGTAATAAAACGCTGTGGCATTCAGCAAAGGAAGGAGGGCACAGGTTAACCGCAGCTTAATTCAAGGCTGTGGGCTTTTTCGCTTATGACGAAGCTTACGATCAGTGTAAAATTACGTGGGATAAATATGAAAAAGTCGTATATAATAAATATATAATAAGTTTCTCAGAATCTATTAATCCAGCATTTTATGTTTCAGAATTTATTTAAATCCTTGTACAGCTTTCAAAAGTTTCTGCAAAAGTTCTGCAATGAAATATGTTTTCTGAATGATATTATAAATGCATATGCTATTTTTTTACATATTAAATTCTACAATTATCATAATCATTTAACGATATTTCAACAATAGTTGTACCCCATCGAATTTTTTCTGAACACTTCAAGTGAAGAGTTATATATATAAAATGAATATCATGACAAAGATAATTCTTTTTACAAACAAACAATTCCTCTTGAACGCAAAGTACACAGTTGTATCAGAATAATATGACCACCTGCCTAATAATAAAAATTTTTAATTATTTTTTTAATAATGGGAATGGGGGTAGTTATATTATTCTGATACGACTGTGTATATTCAACAGAATTTGGCAAATGCTGCCGAGGGGGAAGCTAATTTGGATTATTCATTTTCCCTATAAATTTTTTTAATTATTAAATGAAAATAAATGCATGATTATCTTTTTGTACACATTTCTGTGATTTATTAATTGTGACGTTAACAAGTAAGTTTTGAGTTCTCATGAAGGTTGAGGTTCCTCTGAGGCGCATTCTTTAGTTTTTACAGCTTGGGCTAAAAGGCCAAGTCTCAAGGACTCTGAGAAGGTAGGGGAAGACAGCTGGTAGGAAATAACGATAGCCTCCGATCAAAGCAATCCAGTGTGTTCTTTAGTTATAAACAAGGTGTGGCTATAACACACAGGGTTGCAAATTAACTTCCCATCTGACAGACAACAGCTTTTCCAAGTCCATCAGTATCCCTTTTCTCAATGAAGGCAAAATAGGAGAAATTCTCATTACAGGCAAATTTGAGATTCAAACCTATGAACTGCAGATTACAAGCCTGGCAAATTGGGCTTCTATGTCATGGAGGCTCAGTTTGTTTTATACATATATTATGAATTATATTCATATTGCTAAGAATTTTTCTGATAAAATTACATTGTCTATCTTTATAATGATGAGAAGAAATAGTTAAGAAATAAGAGGAAATCACATATATGCACATGTTGGTGATATGTTGACAATTTTTTCCTTTATTTATTCATTAGTTGGGTGGGATCTGAGCCTACAACCTTCTGATAACATGTCAGGTGCTCTGATCACTAAGCTACCAGCCACCAAACAACATTAATCCTTATGGTTGATACAAAGTATGTTGACTTAAAAGAAAAGCAATGCATGTTGACATGTGCTGGTTGTGTGCATTAACCTGGAAAGTTACTTCTAGACCAGAACCTGTATTTAATTACAGTCAAACACATCTCCAATGACCAGGCCCAGATCTAGGAAAAAATCGAAAGGGAAACAAGAACTTGATTTCTAATGCAGTATAACATTTCCCCTCTTCATTTTATGGGTTTTTAAAAAAATTATTGAAAAATGCAAGAGATTGTATTCAATTGCAGTCAGACACATCCCCAATGACCAGGCCCAGATCTAGGAAAAAATCGAAAGGGAAACAAGAACTTGATTTCTAATGCAGTATAACATTTCCCCTCTCCATTATATGGGTTTTTAAAAAATTATTGAAAAATGCAAGAGATTGTATTCAATTACAGTCAAACACATCCCCAATGACCAGGCCCAGATCTAGGAAAAAATCGAAAGGGAAATAAGAACTTGATTTCTAATGCAGTATAACATTTCCCCTCTCCATTTTATGGGTTTTTAAAAAAATTATTGAAAAATGCAAGAGATTGTATTCAATTACCGTCAAACACATCCCCAAATGACCAGGCCCAGATCTAGGAAAAAAACGAAAGGGAAACAAGAACTTGATTTCTAATGCAGTATAACATTTCCCCTCTCCATTTTATGGGTTTTTAAAAAATTATTGAAAAATGCAAGAGATATAGATAAGTTTAGTAATTTTTTGCCTATTTTACCCTTACTCGCATTCTGAAATGAGAGAGCCATGCCCACCTCCCCCCCCCCCCAAACAAAAAAAGTAAAGCCCTGCCAATGACTAACTTTATGGTCTAATGATTAAATCCATTAAAATACGATGATTGTTACCTCAGTGAACAGAGTGCTCGACATATTTTCAGGAGGTTGTGGGTTCAGATCCCATGTGGCTAATCACAACTTTACCTCTATGTTTATTCGAGATTGAAAATTTTTATTATTACACACATTGTACTTTATGATTATTTCAGTTGACATAACTATATTTGAGAATGCTATAGAATCACTGCCTAAATTTTGTGCTAATAATTTACTGCTATGAAAACATACTAAGCACAAAGCACTTAAAATTCCAACGTTTTCTAATTACATAAGCAATATGGTAGAGGAAAATTATTTAAAGCCCATGAATCCCTTCATAATGACAATAGTATGTGAACTAGATTCTACTAGATCCCTTTTAGTAGACTATTATTATATATCATCAGAAGAAGCATTTACGAGTCCCCCATCATTTTTGGTATTTATAAGAGTGTTTTTCCCTCTGTCCAAAATTCTTTCTATATTTTCTTGCAACACTTACAGAATACTTTTGAATTACATTCTCAGCAAAAATGGTAAGTGGCTCATAATCACTGATATATGCATGGCCAAAATGAAAATTCATACACATCAGTGATTATGAGCCACTTACCATTTTTGCTGAGAATGTAAGTCAATATATTGCTGTAAGTGTTGCAAGAAAATATAGAAAGAAATCCAAATTCTGGCTTTGTATTGAAGTTACAATTTCGGACACAGGAAAAGGCACTCTTATAAATACCAAAAATGATGGGGGATTGGTAAATGCTTCTTCTGATGTTATTCAATTGTGCCCGATAGCAGAACGAGTGCTAAGATCCTCATTCGAAATGAAAAAAAAACTGAATGCTAGAACTGCAATGTGAAGTACTAAGTATAATTTCGAGTACTATGATGTTCAAAAATTGTGATCATCTGTTGTTCTCTGCAGCAGAATTTGGTGCAGAATCGCATTACTCAAAACTTGTGAAAAATTTGCTAAAATAATTTTTCACCATTCATATTCATCATATGTGTAAGCAACAGAGTTTACAATTGCGTGGAACAGCAGTTAGACAAATATTTACTAAACTAATCCATTTTAAACGACAGTAACTTTTTTTCATGTAGTCACCAGAGGTTATAATACCTCCGGATAATTTAAATATGTTTACAATTGTTCTATGTGTTAGTGCACAAAAAAGTAAAAGTGAGATTTGATTAATTTTGTATCATTCGAAAAAATGATTTTTAATTATTAACATATTAGCAAGCGTAGAGCAGTTCCCTTAATCAAAATCGTTTAAAAGGTTTTCTTTATAAAAAAATTTAAAAGTGATTAAATAAAAGTATTTATACCTTTCTCATCTGTAACGATTGGATTGAGCAAAAAAGCAATTTAAAAGTGAAGGGGGAGAAAAAGGTTCCTGATACAAGGTACGTAAAAGTTTTATTTTTTCTAATAATAAATTTTATTTTGAAATTCAGTAAAATGTAGGAAATTTCTATTACGTAAAGAATGAAATGGCAATTTAATGAATGTATGGCCGAGTGGTTAGCGCGCTTGGCTACTGACCTAAGGGATCTGGGTTCGAGCCCCGGGTAAGGCATGGATGTATGTGTCGTTTTTCTGCTGAGTTCCTGCCATCCTCTCAGATCTTCTACTGTGGCATATAAACTGACAGGCTCCTGTCAGACCTCTGTGGCAAGCAGCTGCTTGAGGGGGTATTTATTTTTATTTTTATTTATAGTATTAACTGGCAGGATCTCCAGCGACCAGCAGTTTCAGCGGGGATTTATTACTTGTTTTAAAAGAATAAAAATTAGAAAAAAAGTACATTTAATATTTTTTGAAAGCAATCTTGACTTCTAGGTAATTCTGAAAGCAATTATTAGGTTGAGTATTATATTCAATCAAAATTATATTACCAACGCGTGTAAAGTCAATGCTAAGCAATGGGCGCTGCCTGCGTTATTGCCCACCCTTTACATGGCCGTCGGTCGTTCAATTCGCCTTAACTTTCCAAACCGGTTGAGCACTCTATCATATTCTACCTCGTTGTATGGAGTAGAAACCTCGGTTCATCGGAGAAAGCAATCTTTTTCCACTGTCCAATAACAGTAGTCCCGTGCAAACTGCAGGCGTCGTTGCCGATGGACCTTGATTAACATGGGCCATTTTTCCCATCCAATAATAAAAATTTAACACAGAAACTCAATAATATCGGAATTTCTTTCTGTATAAAAATAGAGGACATAAGTTAGTAAACAGTGTAATTTTCTATGTATAACAAAACACAAAATCTGATAACAGGGTCACTTCTACATAATTCTTGTTTAAAAATAATGCTGCTTAACATGTCACATCTTCAAATTTGCTTTTCCCTAATTAATTGGTTTGAAAGCCTTCCCCAAATTTCATGTTATTCTGCAATAAAAGCATTCTGCAGTAATGATTCTGAAAGATTATCTGTTTGCAGTTTTCACTATCTTCAGGTTGCTGAATATTCCTTCTTACAGTAACATTGCTTTGTGGTAGAACTAGGCAACACTCTACGACTGGCCTATAGTATTGAAAGAATATTAGCATTCTTCATAGTATCTTTGATCTGAAGATAAATGTTAAGGCATCAATTTTGAGCCCTCTACACCTGTAGATCGATATTTGACTTTTGATCATGAAGGAACCATCACATTCAAAATTTCGCAACATTTCCGAGATCTACAACTTAAAATGCCCAGGAACCAATTTTTAGCTCCCTAGCATCGATAGACCTAAATTTGAGTGCAAAGGATCCTCCGGATCCGAAATTTCATAACATTTTCGAGATCTACAACCCGAAACACCTGCAGACGCCAATTTTCGTGTTTCTAGCACTCGTATATCACGGTTTGACCTATGCAAAAACTATCGAACCGGTGAAATGGAGGTCTATGTGACCTACCTTCATTTCGCCTCAAAAGACACGTCAGAGGTCAGATTTAGGATTTCTTTCGAGATCTACTACCCGGATTATCCCTAGGTGCAAATTTTCACAGTTGTACCAGTTCTGCACCAGAGAATGATCCACTGTCAGTCAGACTTCAGTCACTCACTTAAAATCGCGTACAACGATTAAAAACTCACTTAAATTAGCGTACAACGTAATAAAAATTTGAATTAATCGATGGGTTTTAATACAGAATAATCATGATACTAATAATTCGCAGTATTAAAATGATCTGACCTATCGGCTAATTCAAATTGTTATTACTTGAAGTATATTTTATAATTTGAAGATGTGACAAATACATACGTACTAATATGTGACGTTTGGACTCGGAAATTGTAATAGAAAACCTGGCGTAGATATCCTTGTAAATTGAAAAAGCAATTTAAAACGTTATGATTGGCTAAACAAGAAAGAATAATCATGATAATGATAACTTGCATTCTTGTTTATCCAATTACAACGTTTTAAATTGCTTTTGCAATTTACAAGGATATCTACGCCATAAGACTTCTATTACAATTGGGGAGTTCAAACGTCACATCACATTTATGTTACATCACGTGTCATTCGAAGAGTTTACCAAAGAGCCAATCAAAACGATCACTTCAGCGCTCTGATACATAAAGAGGAATGTGGTTTATTTCGATCGAACGGCCATCAATTTTCTTCGTTTTAAAAAAGTATACTTGTTCAAGCGTTCTCTAAGTTTTACTAGTTCAGTTAAAATACTTAGGAATAATGTGCATTTGAATGGTAAAATCATTGCATAAATGCTTCTATGTTTAAAAGTCATTGAAAAGCGAAACGTCCATAGAGGTTAATGCTAATATGGGAAGAATATCGTTCCCAGCGCCCTCTACTGTTATGGGACACTTTTTCTTTCAGATTTTAATAGGCGAATGACACACTATACTTATAGGCACTATACTAATATTAACACTGTGTGGAGGGCCATATTAAAGGCGGCGCCATGGCTCCAGGGACCCGACACGATTGTTTTTCTTATTTAAGGTAATCTTTATTTTCAAATCGCCTCAAGGACGATTTTACATAAAGCAATACAATTCTCATATATTTTTATCTTAAAAAAAAAAGAAATGCAACTGTAACCCTGCTCGTAGGGGGCTCTATTTAGAACTTGGCTCCATGGCCCACAGTTGTTTAATGCGACCCAGACTGTGTAGAATATATGGTCTTTGTTATTAATAGAAGCTGCATACAAATTTGTTCTTTGTGATACCATCCCGTGGCCGAATGGTTAGCACGCATAGTTAAAGATCAAACGCGTAAGACATGGATATTTATGCTGTCTTCCTCTTGAAGTATCGACTTCTTCACATATCTTCTCTATGGTGTATTAAACTGACAGGCTCTTGTCAGACATCTCTGGCAAGCAGCTACTTGAGGTTGGTTTATTAGTTCAAATTTATTGTTATTTACAAAAACAGTACATATTTATTGATTACGTTAGTGCATCTACGTGTAAGTATTATACCGAAATCCGAGTATCTTTTTTTAAATACCTACTTACCTACATTATAGTTTAAAAGGGTGTCAGATGCGCTAATACAATGGATTATGCAGCCCACTTAGCGGGGATGGATTAAAAGGAAAATAATATAATATTTTTGCAGATTTTTATCAGTATGTTTGACATAGTGCGTGAAATAGTAATAAAAAAGAAACAGTAAATGAACTGATTTAATGACTGAAGCAATAACTTTACATCAATAACAAAAAATGTAAGTGTTAGTCACTTGAAACACGAATATACTTTCAACTGTAACTAATTACTCCTAACTTCATCGAACACTAAATGACAAACCACATTCGAAAACCGAATCACAAATCAAAGCATAGGCACAACTCTTACCAATCATATTTCCACTGGTTATACAGCACATATGAAAGAAATGACATTTCCTACGTTAATTAAAGATACACTGTTGTTCTACTACCGAACAAAACTAATTTAACCACAAATATATCGACAATTTTAAGTCCTCTCCGCGCACACAGAAAATATTAAATTATTATTATTAAATCATTTTATACACACTGGTACAACTCTCTACTGAATTCTCATGCTTTTTAAATCAACGTATTCCAACAACACAAGCATGGCATAATTCACACTACGTGGTGTGTCTTGTAGTAAAACAGTCAGGCTTTCATTGTTTACAACTTTTGCTTACAATTTAATGATGATTCAGTTTTTCTGTTCTGATTAAATTTTTATGCCTTATTTTGGTATTGTGCAGATGAAAAAAATCTACTTCTAAATATTCTTGAAACCAACACTTCAAATGACAGACATTTTGTTACTGTTTATTAATCTTGTTTATTGCATTACGGAAATGAATTAATTTGCATCTGTTGATGAAAGCAATAAATCAATAACTCAATACAGGCCCAGATCTGAAAACAGTAAATGGGGGAAGAAAGGGGTCAAGGGACTGGACAGAGTAGCAAAAAAAAATAATAATAAAATAAAGGAAGAGACCAAATAACTAGATCGCCTTTAAAAATTTCTTTGAAAAATGCCAGTAATTCTCATATATTTAATAATTTGCCCCTTCATTTCAGTTACTAGCATTCTCAATATGGAACAGCATGACTGCCTTGGCATCTCTTTTCCCAGATTCGGGATTGAATAAATTGCATAGAACAGTGGTCCTTAAGCGTTGTAACAAAAATATTTAATTAATTAAATTCAAAAAAGAATTGATTATAATTTTTGGTTATTACGCAAATTCGCCACAAAAAGAACATTTGCAAACAAGCGCATCAGTATTTATGCGAACTTAAAGCATTTGGTACATAGGTAGTCATTGGAAGGAGAGTTATGCCCCAATCACCTGCAATGATGCACAAAACCAGCCAGGCCTAGCACCTAATGTCCGACCCCGCTTTCTCGTGGTACGGACCGTTAGGGGAGGGCTTCCAGATCTTGTGGCCTGTTGATCTGGAACTACTGGCTACTTTTGTTTTCTACCCTGCTGAGGAGTGGTCAACCACACAGGGTCCTGGGGCTGACCACTTAACCAACCGGAACGGAATTACGACTCTGAGCTTGATTGTGGATCCTGGACTTGTTGCAATAGTGTCCTCTGTTGAGGTAAAACCTGTTGCTGCGTTTTCTGTTTGCTTGTGGGTTGACAGACACAAGCGAATATATTCACAGGATATGTTTTATCAGCTGATGGATAATCCTGAGCAGAGGTCATCGCAGGCACCTGAACTCTTGCTTCTACGGGCATCGTCAAATTCTCCATTGGAAGAAGTCTTCTAGTGTGAAAGAGTAGTTCTGAGCTACTAAAGGCTTCAGCCTTTAGTAGCTCATGCCTACGATTAGGGGGCTGTTTGATATTGTCGGCACTTCCTCTCTCAATAATATTCTTTAAACTTCCCACAAATAATTTTCTCTCCACAGGTACTTGGAATGTGAGGATTCTGCACAGTGATTATTCTCTTAATGTCCTCACACAAGAATTCCACTTTTATAATTTAGGTATTCTTGACTTGCCAGAGACCAAGTGGATGGATAAGGATAGATTCTTAAAAATGTTCTTAAATTTCTCTTTTTAGGGAGGGAAGATAAAAAGCATCTCCAAGACGTAGATTTGCTACTCAGCAGACACGCTAGTGATGCTCTTTTAGGATACAAGTGCATTAATGAAAGGTTTATCACAGTTAAATTTGTGACAAGCATGAAAAACTTGACTATTATGCTGTTATTATCTGCTGTTATGCCCCCACTGAGGATGCTGATGAGGATGAGAAATATAGGAGTAAGGAGATAATGGGGATCTAACTCAGAGGCGGATCAATATTAATCCTATGGGATCTGTCTCACATGTGTTTAGAGTGGAGGCGAATCCTTATCAACCACATTGGTGAGAACTCTGACCGTTTTAATACTGAAGTCGGACAATGCCGAATAAAATATCTCCCTCCCTCCAGTTATGTATTAATCTGAAATTATATTATTCAGTTAAGTTGGAGGTAATAATTGATATATGACAGATAGTATTGGATGAAATAAACAACCCACTCGAAATTTTCACAGACGGTCATCTTGGATGACCACGCCTACCACGCTATCGACCTCCCTCTGTTTCCGTATTGCATCAGACATGATGTGTTACAACATGTTTGGGATAAGTTCATCCCTCTCACATCTTTGACCGCCGTTTTTGGACCCATCTCGAAATTTCTTTAAGTCCAGAGACGTCTGATGATGTCACCTATTGGAAGTTTTACTTGTAAATTATTTTTGCCCAATAGCATTTTTTTTCTTTTCATTTTTCTGCAGCACAGTCATTTTTATTTCAGTTTCTGCGGGATAGTCTTCTTTTAATATAAATACGACTTCCATCAGTAAGAATCCTCATTCTGTTGCCAGAAGTTAACAGTGACAGTTCTCTGCTGCTGCGTCTGTGTGAATTATTTCAACTGCTAGAACTCAATAGTGATAGTTCTCATCGCCCTACTCCATACGAATCTCATTTGTCATAAGAGATATCATGATGGAAAGAATCTGTTTAAATGCGTTCAATGTGGATCTACATTCTCAAGGAAAGATGACAAACAACGCCATGAGTTATCCCACACCTCCAGGAAAACCTACAAATGTAAATAATGTGCTACGGAATTTGGAAGATAAGATTGTCTTTTACGGCATCAAAGAAAGCGACACAATAATAAACGAAAACGTTCTGACGATGAAAAGATTCCCCAGAAGAAGCAAACACCAGACCCTGAAGACCCCTGACAGTTTACAGAAGAAATGAAAAAGGCCTTATCAACACATAAGCTGATGGCGATTGAAGAAACATCTGTTGATCTCACCATTTTCCTCGAGTACTCACGGAAGTCACCCCTAACTCTTTTGAAAGAAGAATTGGCCTCGAAAGGTAGCATTAAATGGTACCTTGTCGTGTAAGTTCGCTTCAGGCGAAAAGTTTCCCCTTCTACCTTCGAATACTGTACTCCGTTTTTCCGAAGTAACTGTGTCTGAAGTCTTCCTACATCGTCCCTAAACAAAGAACTGGATTCAGCGTGCAAGAATATCAAGATTTCATTTGAAAATTTTGAAAGAGCACATAGTGAATGGATACTGGATGCTGCCTGTATTCCACGGTGAAATGAACATTGGAAAATAAGCTCACCGGGTAAAATATTAGTCACCCCTGGCTGAATGTCACTTAATTTAACGCCTCCCTGCGACCGGAGAACTGTTGAAATCCTGTCTAGCAAAGGATGCCACCAGTGTGCGGATGTAGTGCATATCAATATTAGTCCACTCTTCCTGCTGCAAATGTCGAGTTTGGCCAGATTGGCCGGATGGCTGGGACGACGCTTCACTGGTTGACCCAAATAGTTCCACAAGTTTTCTATGGGATTCAAATCCAGGGATTTGGCGGGCCAGTTGAGATGTTCGAAGGTTTCAGAATGTTCATCGTGCCAATCGACACACTTCTAGTCCTGTGCACGTGGCAATTGTCATCTTGGAAGACTGGGATATCCTTCTGGTGTTTATTTCTGGAGCCCTTCCCTGTTGCTGTCAAAGGGATGTAACCCTCTTATGGCAGGAGATGACTAATTTTTTTTCTCCGTGAGCTTGTATCCTTCTTGCAGGGTCTAGTTATGTCCCTACTCCAAGAGAATTACTATTAAAACAAGCTATTGTTAATGTACGTAATTCTGACCAAAATGTTTTGTCTGGTCTGTTTTAGCCTCTATGTAACCTGCTACAGGAAACACTGAGCGCCTTAGCAACTACAGGCATTTAGAAGAAAAATTAAATAAATTCATATGGTCTAATTTTCCCTATAATAATAAATCAAATATCAAAATTCGAAAAAATGAATAACATTTCTGTCAATGTTTTTCGATACGAGAAAGAGGTGTTCCCACTCTACATCGCACCATTCAGATTTAAAGAACACTCAAATCTCCCACTGTTATCAGATGGTGAATAGCAGCATTATTGCTCCATTAAAAACATGAATAGATTCCTCAGTACTCTCACTAAACATGAATGCCAGACTTTTTACTGGGATTACTGCTTCATCGTTTCACAAATGAATCACTCTTGAAGGATCAATGTTCCCTAATGTCAAGAACATGAACCCCAGAGAGTAGAGTTTCCAACTGAAGAGAAGAAATGGTTGAAATTCACAAATTTCAAGTTCCTTACGTGATTTATGCAGACTTTGAATCATTCTTAGTGAAAGTGGACACTTGTATGCCTGACCCTTCAAAATCTCACACCACTACCATAGCAAATCATGAACCCTGTGGATTTGCATATCTTGTTTGGCGGCTGCAGATATAAACCACCAGTAGTTTACAGAGGTCCTAATGTGGTAAAAGAATTTTTGGAATGTTTGCTTAAAGAAGAAAATGTTATCAAAAATTTACTCTCGGAGATCAAACCAATGCGGCTTTCAAATCACGAACAATCATTTCACAACGCTACCAACTGTTATATTTGCAAAGATGTTCTGGGACTAGATAGAGTGAGAGATCACGATCATTTAATTGGGAAATTCCGAGGAGCTGCCCATAATGCATGTAATCTCAATTTTAAGTTCACAAATAAGATTCCAGTTATATTTCATAACCTAAAGGTATATGACAGCCATTTTATTACGCAAGGAATCGGCAGAATCAAAAATAAAAAAATTAAATGCATTCCCAATAACATGGAAAAATACATTGCATTCTCCCTTGGAACTTTGAATTTCATAGACTCCTATCAATTTTTAAGTGCATCTCTTGAGAAACTAGTCCATAATTTATCAGCAGAAGAAATCCATATTTTAAAGGAGCATGTTGAATCTAAACAGCTACACCTGGTTTTGAGAAAAGGGGTTTATCCCTAAGATTACATTGACAGCAGCGAAAAGTTTGAAGAAACGTTATTACCTCCACGTGAAGCTTTTTACAATCAACACACAGAAGACCCTAGAGGAAGAAGATTACATCCATGCACTGAAAGTATGGAACACGTTCAGTATAAAAAACCTAGGTTAGTATAATGACTTGTACCTGAACACCGATGTGCTCCTCTTAGCTAACGTTTTTGAGAATTTTAGACAACTATGCGTTAGATACTATGAAATTGTTCCCTACCATGTTTACACAGCTCCTGGACTAGTCTGGCAAGCATGCATGAAAATGATAAATGTTAATCTAGAGCTGATTACAGATCATACAATGTACCTTTTCATGGAAAAAGACATACGAGGAGGAATTTCAGTGATATGCAATCGTTTTAGCACGGCAAACAACAAGTATTTGGATACCTATAATCCACAGCTACCCCCTAAATACATTATATACTATGATGCCACCAATCTCTGTGGATGGGAAATGTCCCAATGTCTTCCTCAAAGTCATTTTCGATGGCTTGATAGAGAAGAAACAGAAGATCTAGATATTACCATGGTTGCTGATGATTACAATAAAGGCTATATATGGGAAGTCGATTTAGATTATCTAGTTTCTTTCCACAATAAGCAAAATGATTATTCACTAGCCCCTGAAAAACTTCAGATTACCAACAGCATGCTATCATCATATTGCCAAGAGCTTGCTCATAACCTTGGAATAGATATCAACCAATCAGTCGTGAAACTAGTCCCAAATCTGTATTTTAAGGAAAAATATGTCCTTCATTACCGTAATATGAAACAATATTTAGCCTTCGATATGCAGCTGAAGAAAATTCATCGCATTTTACAATTCAAACAATCCTGATGGCTATAGTCATAAAGAGAATTTCATACAGGTCAGCGGAAGAAAGCTAGAAATGATTTCGAGAAGGACTTCTTCAAACTGATGAATAATGCTGTGTTTGGAAAAACGATGGAAAACTTGAGAAATCGGGTGAATATTGAATTGACTCAGAGTCCAAAGAGAGTTTGCAAACTCGTAGCATCGCCTGCTTTTCACGCTTTCGACATACCTATTTATGCTGGATTCAGTATTCTAGATATTAGTAAAATACTGATGTATAGCTTTCATTATGACTATATTAGTCCAAAATATTATAAAGAAGGCTGAATTATTATTCTCTGACACAGATTCACTGTGCTACGAGCTTCAAACCAAGGATGTGTATGCCGATATGAAAGTTGTTATAGACAATTTTGACACATCTGATTACCCTACAGACCACTTCCTATATAGCATAAGCAATAAAATGGCACTAGGAAAAGTGAAAGATGAATTTTCAGGAGTGCCTGCAAACGAGTTTGTTGGTTTGAAAAGTAAGATGTACTTTATTCTGAGTTTAAAAGAGGAGAAGACATGGAAAAGAGTCCCCAAACACATTGTAAAAAGAACCCTTCATCACAAGGATTACAGAGACTGCTTAATAAACAAATTACCTTCTCAAGTAAGACAAGGATTCAAAGTATCAACCATCATCTTCATACAGCGAAAGGTATGAAACTTGGTCTTGCAATTCCATGACAAAATATATATAGAAAATGGTTATGATATCCTTTCGTGCGGATACTACAAAAAGATGAAAAAATAATGCAACAGAAAACGAACATGCATCTCTACACAAATTCTGTCAACTCTTTAAAACATTATTTTCCCCCTTAAATAATAAAAAAATAAAGAATTTTAATTAGATTTTAACACTATCCACTTAATATACTGTCATCAATGCATTCTATATAAAAAATGAATTAATACAGCTCAGTTAGTGGAAATTAACATGATATTGATGTACTCTCTACCTAGAAGAAACAAATTAAAAACTGAAGTCTTTAATTTTTAAATACATTTTCAAATAATAAATAATTTGAGGCTTTTGCACAGAGCACCACCTAGCGGGATTTTTCTGAAGCATAGCCCCAGGATAGGTTTCCCCACCAAGGCGGGTTTGTGACGTAATCCGCGACGCCTACCGGAAGTGGATACTTTTAATTAATAAAGGTTGTGCTTGAATGTTAATAATGGGTGTGGCCAGTTATGAATATTCATAAGTGGGTGTGACCAGTTATGAATATTCATAAGGGGGTGATCGGAAGGGGCTTGGTCAGTGACGTCATACGGGAAGAAACACCACGTGGGGGATCCACATAGATCTGTATACTACTGGTAAATCCCGCTAGGTGGCGCTCTGTACGATGGTGATTTAATTCCTTGAAACCACATTGCTGAATAGCAGCCTTGGCAGCAACTGAAGTGTTCACTGCCACATTTTCGTGCAATAACCTCACTCCTGGGACAGCTTTCCTCGGCGTTTCTCTTTGATGGTATCCTTCAATTTGTACATTAATGACGCATAATATTCACCAGTAACTGTAGTATTTCGTTCCTTAAAGTCGACTAGCAGAATCCCCTGTTTTAAAATTAAAATTGTTTTAATCTTTTTTATTAAATAATAAAAATAATAAAAATAAAAAATTAATTAAAAAAATTAAATCTCTACGTCATTTAATTTCTGCCAGGATTTCGACTTCTTTTGTCAAAAATTTAATGACTGTGCGATACTCAAGTTTAAACATTTTGAAACATTGGGCAACAGCATTTCTAGCTGCGATGGTAGCTGGAGTGCTGCTGATGCTAGAGCTACAAAACTTTAACTGCAGTTCAACAAACGTAGGGTGGGGGGTTGTCAATTCTTGCTCTAACATTGTTCGGGCCAGAAACTTTTGGACCTTACTACGTATTCAGGATCTTTCTAGAATGCAACTCTGAGAGCGAGACTTAGTTAAACACATATGTTGTTTTTCACCTGGAGTTGCCCTTCTGGCCCAGAGTTGCTCTTCTGGTTGCAAACCGGGCAACTCCAGGTGAGCTCTTCACCTGGAGTTTCCCGGAGCTGCTCTTCTGTTTGCAAAGAAAAGCTCTGCAGAAAAATGGTGCTCCTGGCTCGCCCTTGCCGATTGAGTCCCTCAGTCTTATTTTACTTTGCTGCAAGAACTGAACAAAACACTCGAAAAATATTCCTATACTTCTAAGGATAAAAAAAGGGGAAAAACAGGTTTTATATCTAAAAACTCGAATCTGGCAACACTTTTGTGACACAGTCCTGCTACTCTTCTGTAATATTTCGGGTTACTTTTAAACAATTGCACTTTTCTACCTAAAGAATATTTAATTATATGTATTGCACTGCGCCAGTTAAAAAATAAATTAAAAAAAAAACTATGTTTAAGTCTTGTTTTTTAATAATATTGATATTAGAGCATTACGGAAATAAGTCCACATTATGAAACTCGTAAAGTGAACACCATTTTTTCACAGAGTCCCATGTTATAAATCAGGGCTGCGCAAACTATAGCCCTCCACCTCTTTTTGTGCAGCCCGCCAGTTACTGATGAAAAATAAATATGTGAAGGAGAAAAAGAACTTACTGATGACAAAATGTCCCACTTCAGCGAAGCGAAATCTCATTAAAAAATTAGTTTTAATATAATCACATTGTTTATGTTTTACTTTAGTTTTTTTTTTTGCCTTGGTTATACATACGGAACTGATTGTATATTTCTTTGGAGGCAGCCCTTATGTTTTTAAATGCGGCCCTTCAGTTAAAATATTTGCTCAGGTCTGTTATAAATGGAGATAAGCTTTCACAATTCTTTTCTTTGGTTCACATTTGTAATAAAAGACTTTTTACCCATCAGAAAAAATATATACGAAAATTAACTTAAAAACTTTAAAAATTTAAACTTTATGCACTAGAAATTTTGAGCGGTGAGTGAGCAGGTGGCAAATGGTCAATAAATATACATATCCATTGTTGCAATAATAATATTGCAGCAAGGGAATGGAAGGCTCAGGACTCTGCCTCACCCTGTGAATCAGCATCTCATTTCATGTTTATTCTTCCGTGGTTGCAAATTTAAAATAAAGGGTAGACCAGCCCCATTTTCTATACCCTGACAGACTGCCACTCTTTTAGTATAGTTTTACTCAAGTTCAGTTAACGGACGCAAGTCTGTTATAAAAAGAACAGCTTGCTTCTGTTTTTTAAAAAAGGCAACTAATAAGTAAATAAAAGCCAGTGGTACATTTTGCGTCAATGATTAGTAGCTGCTAAATGTCAAATTATGAGAAATACATCAATTATTCATCGCATTTTTCGCGAAAACGTTTCATTTGCTGAAAAATTCGAAGTTTCATTCTATTGTTAGATTTCTACTACCAGACGCGAATAAAAATATTAAGGAGGAATGGCAGGTGTGGTAGGTTTGGAAAGAAGAGATTTCACCCATCCCTTAGTTTACGAGCATTCTCTTTACGAATTTTAATAATAAGGAATAAAATAAATTTATACCTAATTTTTGGTATATGAAGAAATTTTCACAATAGCGAAGAGAATGTTCCTAACACAGAGTAGGAGACACAGAGGATCGACTCGTCTTTTTGAGCATTGCAAGATTTTTCCAATAGAAAAAAAATATTAAAGTCTGTATTAGAGTTAGCATAAATTCTTGAGTTGTTTTAGAAATGAAAATCTTCGATATTTGTACATTACACTGGATTTTGCAAAGCGAAACTCTCCAATTCTGAACTAGGCCATTCCTCATTATTGTGAAGCATCGCGTGACAGAGATTTCAAATCAAACCGCTCGAGTGCTGCTCTATGGGAATCTTCGACGTTTACTAGTTAACATCATAGCAGACCTGTGAGAATCGACACTCTGTACCTACGTAACTCTGTAGTCCAATAGTGTAACTCTACCACCAATTCGAGCTCCCACCTCAACACCCATGCAGATGTCGACTTCTTACAGTGAGTTTTATATACTTGCCTTTTCATTTTTCATTTTCTTTAGGCTTAGAGTATTATTGGATGATAATCAGAAGATGAAACAAGAATTGTTTTTTGTTGTTTATGTATTAATGCATACAGATTTTCTTCATCTAAAAATGCATCTACAATTATATAAATTAGAGTACTGTGTTGTTAGGCAAAATTAGGAAAGATATAACTAGATATTATTGTAGTTTATGACACCTGCATTAACTACTGCAGTATTGTTGTTTTTATTTGAACGACTGTTTAACATTTTAGCATATATGAGGAATTATTAAATTTCTGGAGTTATTTTTTTAAGTTTAGATTAATGGGAAATAGTTGTTTGATTTACGAACTTTGGCGTTACGAACAATTTTAGAGGAAAGTATCACTTTCGCAAATCGAGAGATGTGTGTATTTATTATTTAAAAAGTACCAGAAAACTTTTCTGGTATTTTTTATTGAATACCAGAGCATTTTATTATTGCCAGTACCAAACCAAAAGAGTTAAAAAAATTCAATCTTTTTTCATTACATAGAAAGTGCTTTTTATGACCTATATACCACTAAAGGATTATTACGAAATTTTTTCTCTTCGTAGTTGTAAGATTCTAATTCTCTGCTTCGAAATGCCTCTGAACGTCGCCTAAGATTCTTTTCACTTATCCAGTTACGATAGACGCTGCAAAAAATGTTAATGAATGGAGTGACAGCATACCGAAAGGTAAGGGAAGCCAAGGTCTGCTAGCGGGGGTCAAACCACAGACGAGCATTAAAATTCATGGTCACTTTTGTGCACAGCAGTTGGGTAGGAATCGCATTTTTCGCGAGGGAAAGTGATGGAAAGATCACGCTGCCAGTCCTATCTATGTACCATTTCAAGGCAACGCGATAAATTAGCCACTTACACTCACTCAGGAATCTGCTCTTCGCTAAAACTTCATTTTCACTCGTCTTCCCCCCCCCCTTTCCTCCTATGTTTTCTTATTTTCAAAGGAAGCTAACATTGGAATATCTACCAGTGCTTGAACAGGGAACAACTTTAACTTTCTTTGCGTTCCATCATGCAGTTGAGGCCTTAACGAGATGAACTTTTTTTGCTACTATTCCTCCAACTTACTGTCATTCCAAAGGCTACACATACACACCATTGTCTTCATTCCTTATAGCATCAATTGAATTACTATCATTATCATTACTACATTTATATTATAATTCAACTTTTTATGCATAACTCTTATCCTGTATTCTCTGAATGCCATTCTCTTAGTAATACTTTTCCTCTAGCTATCTCCTCCTGAAATGTCACCAGATTCGAGTTGTGATATTCTTCAGCCAGTATCAAATTTCTGTGATGAATATTTCTTTGGAATTGGCTTTCACAACGTACTCTGACCATTTTCCTATTTACAGCGCACTCGTTGCTACGGATGTTTTACACATTTTTTTAAAATTGTAATTTTGAAAATATTTCGTTTCATTTGTAATATCGTGGCTGGATCTGAAGCCTATTTTGAAGCCCACAATGCTACCTTTGCATATCTTTTCTGGGGATCGAGAATAATATAGTCAAGAGTCTCTGTTGGCCTTGGTGGTCTCATTTTGTGCCACAACCAGACAACGTTTAAACTAGTACATCGAATCAACCGAGAAAAGTAGGCAAAAACTTTCAACAGATCACTGCAGTATACGCGTCTATTTTCACGGCATATTGTTTAAAACCAATTCCACAGTATCCATTGGAAAGATGGTAATCACCGAGACTTAACAACCTCGATCAGAGGAGCATGATGGTATAGAGGCAATTGAGTTGTCTGGCGACTGGATTCTTGAGCGATACGATCTCCTGTGGGGAGCAACAAATCACGTTTTTCATCACAGATTGCTGGACACACAAACAGACATTTGCTTGACTACAATTCCTTAGAACCTTTCTTCTTTCAATTTTGGTAGATCGTAATAACAGGGATTGCCAAGCACAAGATTGAATGATTACGTTTCATATTATTATTCATTAAATTAAAATAAAATAAAAAACGGTAACCTTAAACAACCCAAGGTCACAGTGGTCTGACCACATTGCAAATAATCCGGTCTTTGCAAATGGTGAGAGCACGATCCCCCCTCCCAATCACCCCGCCGGCTGCGTAAGTTGACCGACCCTCATAAGTTGATAGGCGCATGCCTCGGAATGCTGTTGCAGATTGGAAAAGAAGAAATAAATGAATGGCATTTGGGAATGGATAATCAGCGATGTGATGATGCTCATGATCGTATTATTTTGAAGGAGGTCTGTTCAATTTGCAGGAAAGTAGAAAAATGCAATACAAATACAATACAACTAATGATCAGCTAAAATATAACCAAATTTTATTGACTCTAGGAGAGAAACTTTGGATGAAGACACTGATAATGTTGAAGGCAAAATAAAGACAAATGAAAATTAATTTCTTTGATAGAAAAATGAAAACAAAAGTCCAATGTACTGTACAGTAGAGGACCACTCTCGACGCCTAAGCGCGACTTTTCTTTTTGCCATTGCCCTTTGTAAATACGCTTTTGCAACTAAATGGAACCGGAAATTCTCATTTCAAAGGACAAGCTTTTAGCCACCAACCGTATATTTTTATTTTCTGTCAATTTCAATAATTTCTTAGTCGCTGATAAGCTAAACTTTAAACAGAAAAATCAAAATGATATTTTTAAATTTTATTTTCAGGTGTTGATACAATTTATTGGAAATGCACTTTCATTTCGAAGTATAAATTTTAAAAATTTTATTATTCGTTACAATAAAATTTTAAATATTTGTCCCGTTTTTAATTTATTCTCTTCATGAGTTAGACGACAAAAGACATCAAAACCGGTCATTAAGATAAATCTCAAAAGTGTACCAAATTTAGCATGGAAATTTAACTTTTTTCCAGAATTGATTAGATTATGAGGATAACAAGGGAAGGAAGAAGATCCGCTGGATACCTATTAGGAGACATCTTTTGTCATAGGCAAAGTAGGCAAATGCTGGTGGACCCGCGATTTTGGGGCAGGACTCATTTCCATTACATATAATCTTATTATCACGTATAATCATACCTCTTATAATAATTTTACAGGAGTCCATATTTTGCTTTTGTCTAGAGGCCGAGGTAAGGCTTAAAATGGATACAGAAGAAAGCCTCTCACCAACGTCATGTAACCTGCTCTTTAACGTGCACGGGGATCCTGCACACAGAGATGAGGCTTAACGTCCGACCGACCGCCGGAGGACTTTTCAAGCCAATCGCTGTCTACTTCCTTACCGAGGGCAAAGTGAGACTAGCGGAGAAAAGCTCAATATAGACATCGTGTAAACTTCGGATCGTCAGATTACGAGCCTTGTGCGCTGCTGATTGAGTCAACCCCCAACACCTGCTGCCTTGTCTAATATAGAATAATTTTATCAAAAGTAATTCTTACTCTATTAGATTTGGTGTACGGTATATCTTTCCTCTTCGGGTCACATTTATTTGCTATTCGCGTCTCCGAGTGTTGGTTAGTTGCGTTCCACAGATATAAATATTCACTCTTTTTAGTGAAGTTTTCATTGAAAATCCACTAAAATTGTTTTCAGCATTTCAAGCATTTGTTCGGTCATCGCTTACCGTATTCAACGCTAGACGCAAAGTTTGTATTCCGCTTTCTACATATTTTAAAGCATTAAATATTTTTACATTGGCATTTCACTGCTATTAATTTCCACGTGTATTCTTTATACCCGAGGTTGTTTAATTTCGTTATTGTATATGTCTAAATGATGATTAATTGATGTGGGAACAGGGTGGCTCAATCGATAGCGCACCAGGGTTGTAATCTTCAGGTTCGATAACGGTGGCACCGTTTTCAGGTGAACTGTACACGTCAAAGAACACGCTGCATGGTTTTGTCGGGAAGCTTTCATCTGTCTCCTAATAGCTATTCAATGGTCCCTTCTCTTAGCCCTTGACATGGCCACGGCCAGATATAAGGAGGGGGGAGGGCAAGGGGGTCATGCCTCCCCTTCAAAATTCTAGTAAGAGTAATAGAGGCAAAAATTATTAAATTTATTTATATTCCATGCATTTTTCATGAAAACGTTTTAAGACTTGTAAAACGGAGGGGGAGATGTTATACTGCACTGAAATCTAGTTTCTTACTCCCCCCTTTACGATTGTTTCTCCCCATTCCCTTATGATTGTTTCCCTCCCCTCCCCCTCGTCCATTTTTTTCTTGAACCTGACCTGGCCATTTACTCCTTGGTGCTAAAAAAGTGCTGCTCAGAAGTAAAACAACTCTATGATTGTTTTTATCTGTGCCGTTTATGCAATTTATATCTTTGTGTTTATATAATTTTCATCTTTATTGATTTATTCATTATTTGACTTTGACCTTTTGAACCTCGGTTGAAAGGCACGTAATTTTCAATTTTTTTTCTTTCTTTTATCTTGCATGGTACATTTTAATCTTAGGTGTTCGTGCACCAAAAAAAAAACCGCTTTAAAGGATTTGCACTCCGAATTGCTCCAGTCGAATGTCAGCGGCTTTTCGAGGTGAGTCTATGAGCTTATAGCGAAGGATGTCCGAAACTTTATGTTCGGTAATTTGCTAGCAGATTATTGGTTGCTGGTTTTTCATAGAGATAACCCAGATAATATTCGATGGCCTTACGTCCAGATGTGGGCTGTAAAAGGGTCTGTACTCCTCCTTCAAGATCATCATCCTCATCTTCGTCTTATCGGATTTATCATTATTTTAAGAGGAACATATTTAAAGAATTTTACGTATTTTATTAGTTAAAATATTTAATGTACATGTAATATGTATATTTTTGTGATAAAATAATATTCTTTAGCAATTAATTAACATATTAGCAGATTTACCCCGGCGATGCTCTCTCTAAGGCAATGGTTCTTAACCTGGGGTGCGAGATATTGTCAGATAATTTTAAGATCAATAATCGAATACAGAGACGTAATAAAAGTACTTTGTTTCTTCGAAAAATAAATAATCTATGTATTTATTAATATTGGCAGAAAGAACCGTCTATTGACAGTTGTCTCTGCTGTCTCGCCTGTATTTGGCAGCTGAACAGCAAAACCCCTCTTGCACTAGTAACATTATTTGAAGTGAAGTGAACCAAAGTGTGAGAACAAAAAGGATATTAATTATTTCTTAGAGACAACGCCATGGACAAAGAATGTAAAGAAAGTTCAACTTCCATGGATATTAATGTAAAGTCTTTGACAAGCTTAAAAGATCAATCTTATTTGAAAAACTAGCGTTAAAAGTTACAGTATTCCCAGCAAAATACTTCAGTTATTATACACCTTATTTTCAACTCGCACTCAACAGATTAAAGTTGGCAACACATTGTCACCAGTTAAACATGTTACTTGTGGTATTGTACAAGGTTCTGATTTAGGTGCATTGTTTTTCGTCATTTTCATTAGTGAAATTCCCTTTATTTTGAGACCTATTGCCAGTTTTGTCTACGCTGATGTTGTCAAATTCTACACTACTGTTTCGAACTCTGAGGACCATTACTCACTTCAGGAAGCGTGCGATAAAATTGCACACTGGAGCGAACTTAATGCTAAACTACAATGTTTAATATAGGCCACAATAACATGCAACACACCTACTTTCTTGATTCCTAGGATATCGAAAAAGTGAAAGACACACAGACAATCAGTCATTGAATTCGTATTCACTTCAAAGGCAGTTAGGGCGCTGGCAATTTTGTTAAGTAGGTAAATCGGCGCCCTATCTGCCTTTGAAACGAACACGAACTCAATGACTGTTTTGCACCATCGATATGTTTTAGGTTTATTTTCTACTTTTTAGGGCTCATGTAGGAAGATATGTATTTTTTTTAATTTTTAAATTAATTTTTTGTTATTAAAAACGCCTACCTTCAAAAACTTTTATTTGGTTGGTTTTTTTAAAAAACCAACCAACTTATTTGGTTTGGTTTATGACTCATAAACATCGACCACATTTTCACTCCCTTTTGTAATCGTGTTTGAGGTAGCCCATGACATTGGAGACGTCACATGCTTTAATTTGAGATATAACCTCGCGAATATCCCCCCCCCCCTCAGTTATCAGGGCAGGGAGAATGGTGTGGCAAAATAGGTTACGAAGATATTTGCGAAAATGAATGTTTCATGAAAAATCTCACACCTAAGTCGCATTTTGTTACTTTCAGCATTCGCGTACCAAAGACATAGTGGAACATTACTTTTCATATTTCCTCTTTTTTATGGGGGAAAGAAATCATGGGCGTCAAATGTTTATTGCGCAAAACACTCCAAGCATCACAAGCTTTCATTTGACGCATGGCTTGTTACTTTCGGCAGTTGCGTTCAGGAGATATAGCGGAACAATAGTTTTGATATTTCCCCTTTATTAGGGGAGGAGAAAGCATGGGGGCCATTTTTTTATAACCTATGACACTTCCCGCGTTAAAAGCTTTCATTTGACACAAAAATCATTAAATTTCTCCATCGCGTTCGAAAGATATGGTGAAACAAATGTTTTGACAACACACAAACTGACAAATACAAATGTCAAGCGAAAAGTAGTTGTTAGATATTTAAAAGTAAAGATCTATTCCATGATATTCAGAATATGCAAAGGTGTCCGCATTAAATTTCCATTCTGGCTACGTCGCTTCTGAATTTGCATTGGGCTCTAGTTGCAAATCAGTTTGCACTTTACTAAGCCATTTTAGTAGAAGAGAATAACTGAAATATCAGCGGAAATGAAATCCTACTCACTTTTTCAAAGAGGGTGATGAAAACGTGTAGTGGCGATAGAATTAGTCTTCCTGAGAATGCCTATTGCATCTTTCTCCCCTCCAGGATGCCACAGATTACGACTCACGTTAACCAGCTGTCATCACCCAGAAGACAGCTGATAATGTCAATGATAACAGAGAAACTGCACTCAGTGCTTGTAATGCTTATCAGCAGAAAGGTATTATCAGCGAGGGGAATTTTTCACACCTGTTTCATATCACGTGAATTAGAAATGGAAGTTTAAACTGAAGCCTTCCATGGTCTTATTTAAGTCTAATTTAATTAATCTAATTTAAATACGTAACCTTTTAGTGTAAAATGTTACGTATTACTTGCAATGAATGTTTTATGGAAAACAGCAGCATAGAAAGAGAATGATAATTTATTTTGGAATAACTTAATTGTTCCATAGAATTTAAAAAATTTTAGCTGTGAGAAACCTTTAATTAATGCACTCATATCATGGAAGAGTATTACTAGCGTGTCTGCTGAAGAAGCAGACCTGCACTTGGAGATGCTTATTATCTTCCCTCCCTGAAAAGAGAAATTTAAGATTATTTTTAAGAAGCTGTCCTTATCCATCCACTTGGTCTCTTTCAAGCCAAGAATACCTAAATTATAAAAGTGGAATTCTTGTGTGAGGACATCAAGAGAATAATCGCTGTGCAGAATCCTCACATTCCAACTATCTGTGGATATAAAATGATTTGTGCAATGTTTAAAGAAACTGTGTTTATTGAGAGAGGAAGTGCCGACAATATCAAACAGCCCCCTAATCGTAGACATGAGGCAAAGACCTGTTCCCCCTACTAAAGGCTAAAGCCATCTACACTGGAAGACTTCCTCCAATGGAGAATTTGAAGATCCCATAGAAGCAAGAGTTCGGGTGCCTGCGATGACCGCTGCTGAGGATTATCCACCAGCTGATAAAACATATAGATTCACAGATGGCTTATGTGTGCAAATTGTAGTTTGTAAAGTTCAGATGCACGTAGACTCAATTTCCCTGTTACTTTTTGAATATGTGTATTCCATCGGAAGGTTGTATCCATTTAAAGAGTCCAAGATATTTATGGCTCTCAAAGTTCAATGACATCATATCCGCAGCACTCAGGGTCATGAGCTAGCATGTTATTAGGATATTTCCCTTTATCAATTCACCGATTCACCGACTTTCATCCATTCGGTTTTATTTTTATTAATGGTTATTAATTATTATTATGTTTATTAATGGTTTTATATTTGATTAATGTGAGTGAGACCAGTTCATAATTTTGATAAAATCATCCCGTGTATCACGGAGTGGTCTCCTATATTTGATTCACGTTATTCAAAGCTGTGTCACCAGCGTAAATATAAGGAGAGCCCTTCAATTTAAGGTTTGCTAAATAATTAATATGAAAAATAAATAAGAGCGAACCTAAAATTGAATCTTAGGGGGATACTACTGTACCCTATTCTTTTCTCACTGAAAACAACATTTTTTGGGTTGGGTTGTTTTACCTCTGAGCGGCACTTTTTTGCACACCATGGGCTAAATGGACAAGTCACATGGACCCCGAAGGCTCAGAGAAGGTTGGGGGAGGGGACCCACTGGAACAGCTGTTGGGAGACAGATGGTAGTCTCCCGTCAAGGCCATCCAGCGTGTTCTTTAACGTGCACAGGGTATGGCTCTCCCGCACACGGGGCTACGGCTTAACGTCCCATCCGACGGACGGCGACCTTTCCAAGCCCATCGGTGTCCCCTACTGACCGTTGGCAGGGCGGGGAATTATTGCGGAGATAAATCTCAACGCTGACCCAGCTGGGACTCGAACCTGGGAACTACAGATTACGAGCCTGGCGCGCTACCGACTGAGCCACCCCCGCCCCCAAAAAAAACAAAACAACATTAATTTTAGTAATATGCATTCTGTTTTTAAAGTAATTTTCAAACCATTTAAGGATAATATCTTGGATACCATTTTTGAAGTAAAATATCGTGATCTAACGTATAAAATGTCTTACAAAAGTTCAAAAGAAAGTAGCTGCTTTCTGTCCATTGTTCAAAGTTCCGTTAATGACGTCAGAAAACGCCGTTAAAAGTGTAATTGCATTTTTACTTTTTTGGAAACCATATTGCTTTTCACTAATAATGTTATGTTTTTTCAAGAAATTGGCTAGAACATTATCTAAATGTCTTTCTGAGGTAGCAATTTTAAGTTTATTAGGGCTGTTTCCTGTAGATATGCTTTCACTGATAAAGTTCGTCACGAGATCAGACAAGGAGGTTTTGCATGTTTCAATGGCTTCACATGTATCTGATCGTATCCACGATTTTCTTTCATTAAAGTCACTTAATATTTTGAAAGTTTCTTCAAAAGTTTCCTTCTTGTTTTGAAATGGGAGGTATAAACATTGAGGGAATAGAAAGTTGGATATGTTTAAGAATTATAGAGATATTCCGCATATGCTTAGCATCTTTAAGCTTGACAATAATATCTGCAACTGTGTTGTTAAAGTTCTCTGCTGCTTTGAGTGTCAGACATACCTTGTGGCATATTCTTCATGATAAAATCGTCAATGGTAGTTTTAGGTTTATTGTTCATAATTTGCTTGATGAGTTTCCAATTTTGTTTTGGATTGTTTTTACACGACTCAAATTGTTTCAAGTAATATTTTTTCTTTTCCTTCCTAATAAAGGACGTGGCTGTGTTTCTTAAGTTTGTGTATAATAATTTAAAATTTCTGTTTTTCTTGTTATTTTTGTAACAGTCCAAGCCGAATATTTTTCCTATTAAATTTATTATTTCCTGATTTATTCAATCTTTGTTATAATTACGTTGTTTAATTTTTGAGCCTTTGAGTTTATTAATTTTGTTATTTTTAACAATCGCCGTATATTTTTTATGACTGCTTGACTCAAAGCAAAGTCAATGCAATTTTCAAAAAAACATTGACTTTGCTTTGAGTTTAATGTCAAGTCGGACGTTAATGTCATCAATGTATATTTGACAGAGAGAGTCACCAATGATGTCTTCCCTGGTGATGCCAGTAATGATAGGTGAGAAACCAAACTCAGTTAGCAACTCCTATTTTTGATATCTAAATTAAAGGCTCCAACTAGTATCTGATTATGATGTTTATCAGTTGTTTGGAACCAGTTTTTGAGGTTATAAAGAAAAGTGTTAGCATCCGAGCTTGGTGATCTGTAAACATCAAGTAAGTTGAAAGTTAATTACCCTGTATATATTTCTATTCAATGTTTCATCAGGAATCACAAGCGAAGGTGTCTTTTTGACTAATAATATATCGCGGAAGGAAAGTAAAATATTTTTTTTAATAAAACGTTGATTAAAAATTTCCAAATTGAACAATGTAACGTTCGTACTGAGAAATTCCTGTGAGTATTATAGCCTCTAAAAATTTCTAAATATCTAAGATAAACACAGAGAATCCCAGTTTTTTTTCAGACTTCGAATGTTCACATGTAGAAAACTTAAGTATTCATCAGATTCATAATGCAATTTACTAGTCAAGAACCATTGCTTAACTTTTTTCGTAACTGCACAATGTGATCAAATGTTGGTAAGTCATCAAAATCAAAAGTCGCCATGTCAAAAGGAAAAAGAGTGATGCACATAAGTAAGACATTTTCCGTTTAAAAATCATCGAAATTCGTGAGCATACGAATTCGAATTACATTGTCACCATCAGATTTTCTCATCATGATTTTTCAGTTCCGAAGCCAGAATAATTTTAAAATTTTCGATTTAGCCAGGCACCTCACTTTCCAGAAAAGCTCTCTGTTCATTGCAGTTAAATTTTCATTTAGATAGACCGGATTTTTTTAGTATCATGAATAACGTTACTGGCAAATATTTTCGATTTCTTTTTTATCATCCATTGTTCACGTTCGTTTCTAGACTTAAATTTGGCAATAATCGCAGGTGTTTTTTTCTTGTTTCCTTGTTGGCAACCTATGTAAGGCTTCAAGTTGATCAATGCTAAAATTATTTACATGCAGCGATTTTGCAACATTGATCATTATCTGATTTAGTTTTCTTTCTCCTCCTGGTCGTCCATTGGAATGCCATGTATCTCGATATTTGAATTCTGCCGTATTGTTCAAGATCATTAATTTGGGACTATAGCCATATTCTCTTGAGTAAGATCAGCATACGTAGTTTCAATGGTAGCTAGCTTACTCATAGTGTCTAGTTGCGTCGCTTCATAGTAATGAAATTTATTCAATAGTGTATCATATTGCGATGAGAAAAATTCTATTGAATGCCTTAAATCTTTGATTTCATTTCTTAAATCCGATATTTTATTTATTAACGTTTGCAAATTGCTGGTTTCTTGTTGTGCCAAAGATGGGGGTCGTATACTAGAATTAGAGCCTTGTCCAAGTGTCTTAGACAAGCAGTGTCCCTAGCATGTCTCCTGGCATGTCAATGCATGTCTCTCCATGCATGTCAATGTTATCGTTCGATGTCGGCGAAGGTGATACACAGGTGTGTTATTCTTTAGAGGCATATTGTCTCTGCTTTCCTGATCTAAAACTGCTCTGGGGTTTGTTCTACTTAATTTGCAGTCAATATATATCGTCCCGTGGCCGAGTGGTTAGCGCGCTTGGCTACTGATCTACGGGACCTGGGTTCGAGCCCCGGGTAAGGCATGGATATTCATGTTGTTTTCTGCTGAGGTCCTGCCATCCTCTCAGATCTTCTACTGTGGCATATAAACTGACAGGCTCTTGTCAGACCTCTGTGGCAAGCAGCTGCTTGAGGGGGTATTTATTTATTTATTTTTATATATAGCCACGTTTTTTTCTTCTTGAGTCACCTTTTTGTAGTTTTTCTCCGTTATGCCAGAGCACCAAAATGCAGTTTCCCTTTGTATCCACTGTAGAGCATATGGTAGGAATTAGGAGTAATTATTTCTCCACAGCTGTTGCACATTGGATTCATCGTGTGGAGCGTTTGGCTAACGGTGGGAAACAAGGTTCGATTTCTGCCGTATTGTTCAAGATCATTAATTTGTGACTTTAGAGTTTCTCTTGAATAAGATCAGCATATGTAGGTTCCAATGGTAGCCAACAACCACTACGGGATATGCACAAATTGGTTCCAAAAGTTCTGGGGCTTAATTGATTTTAGCCTGCTCACACTAAACAAGGCACTGTGTAAAACACGAAGGACTGATGCAGGGTGGAGGGGACGACAGCAATAAAGTTTATCGCACTTACTAATCCGATGACGGCCCAGAAAGTCAACTGACGCTGGTCGAGGTAATGGTAGAGCGGCGGACACACTCTGTTGGCAGGACCTCGATGAAGAACGTCCGTTGCAACGAAAGCAACTGAACAAATGATCAGTTGAATTAGGATGCAAGCCTAGAGTGAAAAAAATACTTTATTGGCGTTTAATTTTTTGACGGTATCATTAATTGCAACTTTCATTTGGAGTAACTATACAAAGTCTTGAGGTGGCACAATACCTGGGAGTTATTGCATCATTCGGGAGTTACCCTTCCTCAGTTGTCGTCCGTTCATGATTGATTCTGTGTGCTATATGTGAGCTATATCCCTCGTTCTTGTGTGAACAATGCAAACCATTTTTGTTACATTTGTGGCGAAGTTACTTTTTCGTCACAAAGGAGTGAAATAATGCCTGTGATAGAAAAAAGCTTACCACCTTTACTTCGGGTGTAACATTAGTGATCAACAGAGGTGCTGGGCTCCACATAGAGTGTGTAATATTTGTACACCACGTCTTCGCACCTGACTAAATGGCAGAGGTGGTCAATGCCATTACCTATCATATGATGGGAACTGTTCAACAACATGAGTGACTGTTACTTTTGTATGACACCTCAGCTGGGAAGTGGTATTACTAAAAAGGAAAAGCACACAATAAACTACCCCAACATACCATTTGCATCCATCCAGTGCTAAATGGGTCCTGGATGGATAAATTGTCCATTCTGGAGCTACCAGAACATTACAATGTGGACTCAGAGAAGGAAGAGAAGGAACGAACAGGAACACAAGAAATAGCATCTGTAGATCCTGACTTCGCACCCACAATATCGGATTCACTACACAAGATCATGCTGAACGAGTTGAATGATCTTTTTAGGGATCTAGAGGTGTCAAAAAAGCAACGTGGAACTCCTAGTATCCACATTGCTGCAGTGGAATTCCTTGATAGAAATGTGGAAGTAAACACATATCATAGCCGCCAAAGAGATCTGGTATTATTTTTTACCATGGTAGGTAACCTGATTGCTTGCAAAAACGTTGACGGTTTATTCACATCCCTCCACACTCCTTTCTGACAAATATTCCAGAAAAATGGAGGTTATTTAGAGATTCCTCGAAATAAAGAATTATTTTTTCAAAAAATAATTGAAAGCCGTTTTTCTACACACAAGGACCTTGTGGAAGAACCGCTGTCCTCATATCACAAATAGAGATGTAGTATTACTTTGAAGGCACTTCTTAAGTTCTCATTTGGATTTCTTTCCGGAAAACTATGGCGTTGTGAGTGATGAGCACGGGGAACGTTTTCATCATGAAATTGCTACAATGGAAAAGCGATATTGAGGGAGGTGGAGTCCTTCAATGTTAGCATGCTGGAATGTGAGGCGAGATTCTCAAGATTTGGTATATAAGCGACAGGCGAAGAGGCGGCGGTTGCTGCAGACCGATATGCAACCTTCAGCGAATGACGTAATACATGTAGGTGACTCTATCTCGAAACCCATAGCCAATCAAACATTTTTGTTTTCATTTTCGCGTTCAGCACCTCGATTTGCATAAGAAATGGCTGTTTGCACTTCCAAAATAGACCAAAGCTTAAACTTTGCTGTTTAGTGTAATCAAACAAATGGTGAATACATTATTGATTAAAAATATATATTAGAATTTAATATTTGAGTTTGAATTTTTGCCTAAAATCCGAATGAACGTTTGGTTGAATCCAATACCTAGATGAAAAACTGGAATTCTTTTTTTATGTCACAAATATGTGCAATACAGGCATAGCATGGCTTATCGAAAGGGAAAGGAATTTTTATCAGCAGCGCTGGAAATGGAACAACATATTCATCCATTACCATCCATTTATTAATTATGAAAATTTTACGTTAATTTCGATAGTCTTATATTACACATCATTTTAATATATTTAAAATTTTTGTTCAATTATTAGAATTGTAAGAAAACAATTGCTTTCTTTATACTTCTGATTAACTACTCTGCTTCCACGGATGCTTCGCCCCTGTTAATGTCGTGACCACTCCTTTGTGTTTTTGGATGGCTGGACTTTAGGGGCGAACTTAAAATAAATGAGTGGTCGAAGACAAGGCGATGTGTTTCGTCAGGCTGAGCATTCCGGGGAAAGTGAACCTGATGCTGCAATTTTTAGTCGTGAAAGGTGGGGGTCTTCCAATTCCCAGCAGAAACTGTTCGCTAATTTCAAGTGCAAGGAGCTGGGCCAACAGACAAATCAAATGAGCAGTTCGATGCGGAATCATTCTGTGGAATCACCTTTATTTACTTTACAGCAATTCACAGTTACAGTCAATTTTCTTCAACTCAAATTGATTTCACAGAAAGCAAATTTGATCTTTCATGCGCTGCACCGTTATTTCAGAGCATAACAATTGATGGCTCCAAACGGTCGAGAGCATAACATTTTATGGCTCCAAACGGTCAAGAGCAGCGCGTCGGCGACAAACTACCATTTGGGGAGAGACGAGATCAGGAAAGAAATGACCCTACCTCGTTCCTTTGCCGATGGTGGACGGAAGAAAATGGCTCTCACTCGTGAATATCAATCTATTATCCTTTTGGTCATTGTCGGGATCCCATGGCTCATCAGCAGAATTTCCTTTTGCTAGTAGTGTTCATGGCTGAACACCTTGACGCTTGGGAAAACGGTCGGCTCCTTTGTTAAATGGCTGGCACAACAAGACGATACTGCCGCCGAAAAACAACCGTTTACACCGAAAGTTCAGAGAAGAGTGTCCGAACGCGTACTTCCATTTTAAGCTTTCCAACCTAGCCGTGGGCTGAGCAACACCACCTGGGTTGTCGTGTTAGGTGGCGATTGGTGCATGTTGATCCGAAACGGGTGTCAAGCCACTCATATGGCACTTGTTTTTCCTTTCTGTCGAGCGGTCGCTCTCACATGGGACCCCTTTCTGGCCGAGTTTCCCCGTCCTAGGCCTGCAGGCTGCCTTTTTCGACCTGAAAGGTCTGAGAGTCAAAATGAAGGAGGGTGGGAAGCTAAGACCTAAACAACAACATGGCGGGTGGTACTTAGCCCATACAGATACGTCATGTCCACATTTTGAAACAAATGTGAGCACGACACTATCTACATCAAAGAAATACACTGGATGATCTTGATCAAGAGCTTTCATGTGTCAGAAACAGTGATTAATATGAACCAATATAGAAAAAATTAATCTGATTAATATGAAACCCTCATTTTTAAAGAGAATGGATGATTCTGAAAACGCTGATCAATAATATTTAACAGCTATTCAATCCAAATAGCCCTTCATCAAACTTGCAGTGAGTTTTGGTGTCTCTATGGATTAGCCATTTATATTAAAGTGTCAACTTGACCCTCGTAACATAAGTGACACAATTTAATCGGCATTACTCTGGGCGTGTGCGACGTGTGCCACGGCAATAAGGCCGAAGGGGGTGGCGATCTCCTAGCATCCACGTTTTACGCATTTAATTAAAAAAGATTATTGAAACACAAACAGTCAAACAATAAAACTAATATAATGGGCAGATTTATTTATATCAATAGCTTGGGCAGCAAATTTTCAGTTTTCCTTTCTGTAAGGATTATTGCTAATTTCCTGCTCTGTGAGCAAAGAATAAAACCATCCCGGCACAGGTTGATGGCTGAAAGCATTCTTTTTGGCGGTGGCTTCTGCAAAATCCAGAGTGCGAGGTATGCCTGAGCCACTTTCTGTATACACCTATTTCTCCACACTCTCCATAGATTCTTAAAAGTCCCGGCAGCAATCCCATTCGTCTGTTAATCTCATGCCGCACATCACCATTATCTGTTACATAGCTCCCAAGATAATTAAACTGTGACACCTGCTCAAGATTGCAACCATTCAGGTTAACTGAATCACAGCCTGCCTGACCAATTTTCATCACTTTAGTTTTCTCTCTGTTTATAATTAAACCTACTCTACTACCAGTCTCATCCACAGCTCGAATGAAGGAGTTCATCTCATCAACATTATTTGCCAAAAGGGTTAAATCATCAGCGTAATCTAAATCAGAAATTTTCGTATCTCCAGTCCATTTAAGGCCAAAATCTTTCCCTTGAAGTGAATTTCGCATAACATAATCAGTGACCAAGCTAAAGAGAAAAGGAGACAAAATGCACCCTTGTCGAACACCAGACGTAATGCTAAACCAATTGCTACAAGCCTTACCAACTCTCACACACGACTCAGTGTTATTATAGAGAGCTTTCATTATGTTAACTAACTTGTCAGGTATACCATATGATTTCACAATCAACCACAAATTATGACGATCAACAGAGTCGAAAGCCTTTTTGAAATCAACAAAGCTAGCAACCAGAGGTGTCTGAAACTCTAAACATTTCTCAAGAATCTGCCTAAGTGAAAATATCTGATCCACAGATCCCCTACCGCTTCTGAATCCACATTGCTCATCAGGCAATTGACTGTCAACCAGATACTTAATTCTATTAAGCACAATCATGGAAAGAACTTTACCTGGAACAGAGAGAAGGCTAATACCCCTATAGTTATCACAAGAACTGCGATCACCTTTTTTGAAAATAGGGATAACAATAGCTCTGGTAAAATCTTTAGGAACCATGCCTTTATCATAAAAGATATTCAGAATTTCAGTCATCCAAGTGGTAACCGAAACATTTCCAGCTCTAAGCATTTCTGTAGTAATTTCATCTACCCCTGGGGATTTATGAAGTTTAAGTTTAGAAATAGCCAAACTAACTTCAGATTGTGTTACAGGGCCAACATTAAAGCCACCAATGCATCTATCATCATTGCAAACAATGGGAATAGAACTAACCGTATTGTTTAGAATATCACTGAAATGCTCAGCCCACCTAGCCATGACAGAATCCTCACCTTCTATAACCTTACCTTGTTTATCCTTCAATCCCTGTATACCTGTCCGTTTTCTACCACACAAAACATTAACTATCTGGTACAGCTTTCTGCTGTTGTGCTGTCTAACTGCTTCCTCGGCTTTGTCAGCCAAACCATCAAGCCAAAGATTCTTATCAGCAGCTAACTGATCTTTTACACGTTTATTAAGTTCTCTGTAATGCTTTCTATTAATACTAGTAGGGTATTGATTAAAGACATTCCTGCAGTTCTTTCTTTCAGAAATAAGCTCAAGTACCTTATCACTCAGGTAATTCTGTCTCATCTGCTCGTTTTTCCTAAAACAGTACTGTTAGTATCCAAAAAAGCCTGTTTAAAATGATCCCATTCTTCCTCAACTCCTGTAGTAAGCATACCATGACTGTCATAATGACTAAGTAACCTACCATGGGAAGCCTTGGCTATAACTGGATCTTTCAGAGCTTCAGTATTAAAAGCAAATTTTTTAACCCTAGCACAACACTTTTTAAGTTTAAGTTGCAACACACTTTTAACGAATTAATGTTCAGATCCAATTTCATCTCCCCTATATGCCCTGGTATTTCTAACAGAACTAGCCCATTTGCTGTTAATTAATATATAATCAATCATATTCCTATGCAGCCCATCAGGTGAAACCCATGTGTACTTATGTATGTCGCGGTGTTTGCAATATGTGTTAGTTATTCTGAAACCATTAAGTTTACTTACCTGTAGGAGACGTTGCCCATTGCCATTGCAGCTACCAATACCAAAAGGGCCTATTACTCCTCCCCAAAAGTCAGAGTCAATACCAACTTTGTCACTGAAGTCATCAAGAACAAGGGTAATATCTTCTTTCTTGATAGAATTCAAAATATCCTGAAGTTGTCCATAAACCCTATCCTTCTCATTCTCATCGGCATCCTCAGTGGGGGCATAACAGCAGATAACATTCAAGTCTTTAACGCTTGCCTGAAATTTTCCTGTAAGAAACCTTTGATTAATGCACTCATATCCTAGAATCTTCAGAGTCAATACCAACTTTGTCACTGAAGTCATCAAGAACAAGGGTAATATCTTCTTTCTTGATAGAATTCAAAATATCCTGAAGTTGTCCATAAACCCTATCCTTCTCATCCTCATCGGCATCCTCAGTGGGGGCATAACAGCAGATAACATTCAAGTCTTTAACGCTTGTCTGAAATTTTCCTGTAAGAAACCTTTCATTAATGCAGTCATATCCTAGAAGAGCATCACTAGCATGTCTGCTGAGAAGCAGACCCACGCCTTGGTGATGCTTATTGTCGTCCCTCCCTGAAAAGAGAAATTTAATATTATTTTTAAGAATGTGACCTTTATCTGTCAATCTGGTCTCTTGCAAGCCAAGAATATCTAAATTATAATGGTGGAATTCTTGTGTGAGGACATCAAGAGAAAAAGCTCTGTGCAGAGTCCTCACATTCCAACTACCTATGGAGAGAAAATGGTTAGTGGGATGTTTAAAGAAACTATGTTTATTGAGAGAGGGAATGCCGACAATATCAAACATAATCGCAGACATGGGGAAAAGACCCGTTCCCCCACTACTAAAGGCTGAAGCCATCTACACTGAAAGACTTCCTCCAATGTAGAATTTGACGATGCCAATAGAAGCAAAGAGTTCAGGTGCCTGCGATGACCTCTGCTCAGGATTATCTACCAGCTGATAAACATATCCTGTGAATCTATTCACTTGGGGCTGTCAACCCACAAACAAACAGAAAACACAGCGAAGATTTTTCCCTCCACAGAAGCCCACCAGTGCAGCAAAATCAGGATCCATAATCAAGCTCAGAGCCATATATCTGTCCAGTCCAGTGGGTTTATATGGTCAGCACCAGGACCCTGTGGGGTTGACCACTCTCAGCAGGGTAGAAAAAAAAGAAAAGTAGCCATAGTTGTCCAGATCAGTAGGCCACACTAATCTGGCAGCCCTCCCCTTCCATTCACTTCCACAAGAGAGTATCTCTTTTGAAAGGTACTAACGGTCTGCACCACGAGAAGGTGGGGTTGGACATTAGGTGCTAGGCCTGGCCGGTTCTATGCATCATCACAGGGGATTGGTGCATAGTTCTTGAAAACAGGATAAATCTTTATTCTTCTTATCAGCATGTATTTTATTTAAAATATCTTGTAGCCTAGAAGGTTTCATAACATCATTTGAAAAAACTTTTCGGCAAATTAAACACATAGGTAATGATTGGTTTGTAGGAGAGTACGTAAATCCATATTTCAAATACTCAATCCTGTACTGCCGGCATTTATTTTTAGATGTAGATTCAGACATTTTCAAATACAAATTAACTTCTCAACAGATTTATAAATGGTTATAAATATAATGTTTATAATGACTTCTAACACTTATCACTCACGACTATTTATCACGGCGAAGCATATAAAAATAATAAACCATTCCTTAAAAACCATCTATAAAAGCTATCGCTTTTATAGATTTGATTTTGTGCACGCATTAACTTGTATGTTTGCGATGCCGGCGCACTTGCTCCGTAAACAAGTCATTTCAAGCTCCCATATTCTTGTCGAAACATGTTAAATTGCATGAACCGGGTGTTTGCCTACCAACTTGCATGGACTTGTCACCGTCAATATATTCTAAACTAAAACAAATTAGGTATAGGTATACCTAATGCTAATTTAAAAATGCTTATTAATGCGATAACAATAAGATAATTTACATAGCTAGATAAAATATTTATTCATGAAAACAGATATTTTCAAAGTATTTTATTATATTAAAAATCGATTATAAAAAAATATTAAATATAACAAATATATTATCATTATATTATTATTGCATCAAGGTTGATTTGCCTATCAGGACGGACACACATGTCCAACATAATAAGCCTGATATAGTAGTGCATTATAAGGTATTGAATGAGATTACAATTATTGAAGTTGGAATAACATCTCAGGATAACCTGCAGACAGTAGAGGTTGAAAAGAAGAGGAAGAAAAGAATCTGCTGGCTAATGAGTTGAGCCTAATTCACAAGTGTAATGTTAATATTATACCTTATGTTCTGACGTGGGATGGTATTGTAACTACGTACCATAAAGCATACTCAAAGCGACGTGGAGTGGGAAAACATATTGAAGCTTATGTCCAATCTGTGATCTTGAAGAGAACTTTTGAGAGCATCTCAGTCGACTTCAGACGTACCAGTACTCTAGTAGGCGGTAGCAGGGCACTTATTGTCGAAGCTGCAGTTGAAATGCTGTACATGACGGATGAGGTAGTGGATGATCAGAATCACCAGGAAGACACCACAGAATAGAAGAGATAAAAAGGTTGTCACAGAAAATTCCATTAAATTTATTTATTTATTTGACTGCCCCTCTTGACTGCCTCAACGCCCCCCATTTACCTCTGGATTCGCTACCGCCCCCATGGAAGGCTCCAGCGCCCACTGGGGGGCGGTATCGCCCCCGTTGGGAATCTATGATCTAGTCCATGTGAGTGCGAATTAGCTAAGTTTTTAGCAAAGTCATAATCAGTTCCATCCTCCAAATCAAAATCTTGTAAAACCTGTTGAAAAGAATGCCGTTTACCAGCAAAACGACTCTGCAATCCTGACGGACCGGAACCTTTTTTGTCCCGGTTCTGGGTGAGACCTGATTCCTTTTTGGTTTGAGCAAATGCAGAAGACCAACTGCAATGGGATTTATTTTGAATGCGAAGCACTGCACAGGCAATCTTCGTGATAGGACACCCATAAAACGTTGCAGGGTGCGATCCTCCACAATTTGGGCAAAAAAAGTCACAACTAGTACGATTTTTGTGTGAGTGTTCTCCGCTACAGCGTTTGCATCTTATCTTATTTCTGCCTGAAGCCGCTGCGTGTCCCCAATGTAAACAGTTCCCACATAGGGGAGGAGAACCAAAATATTCCTTGACATAATAATGGGGGAATTCAATATTACCTTGTGTAGGTAATTTGTTACGGGAGGTATGGATTACTACACTTTCAGTGGGGATTTTGATAAATCCATATTTAGCAGTATTCGAATAAAATCTATACATCCTACTTACTTTGAAAACATCACAACATTTAAGACTTTGAAGCAAAAAAATCATCATCATATTTAGTGTTCACGTTCAAAATTAAGCCCATATTAAAATATTTAGTAGGGAGGCGATTGTTTACATCAATACCCAAGATGTTATCAATTTTTTGTAGCTGTTCGAGGTCATTTTGGTTTGAGGGGAAAACTATAATGTCTCCTTTGCGGGTAAATCTACCATTGACCTCTTTATTTAAAGCTTTACAGAAGAAATCGGTTACCATTCCGTCATCGAGGTCAACTAACTTTTGCTTTTTACTAAAGAAAATAAGAGCCAAGTCTTCCTTATATCTAGATCGTGAAAAACGAACACTTTGTTGTTCAGTGTAAGACAATGTGGAGTCATTATCGGAATTTATGTCGAGCAATCATGATTAGCATTTTCAAAAACAGTAGAGTTAAACTCTACAGTATGATTAACATCATGTGCAAAGTTGTTACCTTGCGAATGGAGATTTTCAGGAATAAATATTTCACTGTTATTTAAGATGTTAGAGAGGTCATTAGCAGAAAGGGATCTTTGAGCTTTCACAAGTTGGATCTTGTTCACATGTTTAGAGATTTTATTTAGCTGAGCCTTTTCGCTTGATTTCATTGGCACTCCTTTAGTTTTTTTAAGTTTGTTGCTTGAGTTTAAGTACTTTTTGCCGCCCATGTCGGTAATCCAGAGGAAGAAGGCACTGAAAAGTCACAGATTAAAACACAAACCAAAGCCGATTTGGCTAAACTAGCTTTCCACTAATTTTCTAGGAAAGCAGACATTTGACATCGGCGAAATAACGACAGCAAATCACACTAGATCAAGAGCAAAAAGCCATACGTCATATCACATGGCAAATCTCGCCGAAACCCAATAGAACTTCTAGGTTATGTTCGCCTTTTTTATAGGGAAGTACCACCTTCCTAATTTAAGAAAAATTTCATATGAATGAAAATTTGTTGGCAAAAATGTTTCGTTCATATGGAAATCTTTTAATTTGCGTAACAGTTTTTGATTTTCATTCCTTATATTGCTACCTAACTATTTTAGAACATTTTTTTTTTATATTGACGTATTAATTAAAGTTATATGTACTCAATGGCTTCTTATGAACAGTCACTGCTAAGTTATATGTTTCTGATACACTCAAGCCTCTTTAGTCCAGATTTTATGAAATTTCAAAAACCGTAAATTCTGCTACTGTATTAAAAGAATAAACTTACTCCATCAGGAGAATATTTCTGGAGATTTCTTCAGTTCTGAAGATAATGAATTTATTATTTAAACTACAGTTCATTTCTGTAAACCGAAAATCCACTCTGAATACTGTAGAACCAAAACTTGCTTGAATGGTGAATGATAAGTGCAGGTACTGTACTATTATCGTTTTAATTTCCTAAATAAGTAACAAAAAGAAAAACTGATAGCCTCTAACTAATATGAAACGCATTTTTAAAGAGATTGGATGATTCCGAAAATGCATATCAATAATATTTAATCGCTAATCAATCCGAAAAGAATTTTTCATTTAATCTCTTAAGGCAAAATGGTTATGTTTCAACATCTTACTTGAGTTAAGGGGGGAAATCCCTACTATTATTGTAGCACTCTTGACCAATACATTCTACTGGCAAGATTTCAAATCTTTAACGTCAGCAGATCGTTTACAATATCATTTCCAAATTTTGCATTTTCCAAATTTATGGTTTTTTAACTGTGGAAATAAAGGTGTCCGGAAACTTGTTCGACACCATTTGTTCGAAAATTTGTTCGATGAACACTTTGTCGAAATTTTGAGAATTGAGAAATAGAGAGAGGCCCCTAGGGGGCGATTTCATCGATGACGTCGCTTCTGGTTCCTCAGTGGAGAATCATCGGAGGTGGAGAGGGTCTGGGAAGAAAAGGCTCATGTTTTAGATTAGGCAGAATGAAACACTTATTTCCCAAACAATATAAGCTTTTTTACTTCATTTTACTTTCCCTCTTCTTATAAGTTATAGAAAATCACAGAGTGGAAATTTGACAGATGACAGATTTTAGTTAACATTATAGACAGAGTTATGAGGAAGAGGAATTACATTTGAAATTTAAAACTGCAAAATTTTCTACGACTCTACATTTCTTTGTCAAAATGGTACCCTTGCCTAGAATTATATAGATAATATTTTGGGGGAAAACCAAGTGATAATATCTAGCCATAACGAACTGAAACCGATTTCCACTCTGTGATTTTTTTTTCTATTTCAATGCTCTTTCAAAAACTAAATAAAACATATATTAATATATACCGAAGAGCCAAAACATTATGACCATTATGTAAATCGAAGCACCTGCATTTGAACGACGACGCGTGTAAAGGTCATGGCATAAATAACACTTGATACTGAGCTCTGTTAACCCTTTCACGACCAAGGGAAACATTTTTCCCATTTTAAAATTGGTGATTGTCGTATTTAATTATAACCTTATCTGCATTTTTTACACAGAATTTTTTTCAAAGTAGAACGTATGCTGAACGCAATTACGTAAACGGGAACGTTTAGAAAAAAAAAGAACTGTCAGGACGATGTACCATGTGCAATGTCCATCTTTGCCTCACTACCAAAAGAAATTGCTTCGCAGAATATCATAATTAGCACATCATTTTGTATAGTAATTTTATCTCATAATTTTGTATTATTTTAGTTAACATTTTGTTCTAATAAACCAATAAATAAAAAACATTGCATAATAACCCTAACTATAATTTGTGTTACCTTCATAGTCCATTGGGAAAAATATTTCCCATAAAATTCCAAAAAAACTACACATTGTTATGTATTTTTCTTTTGATTTTTATTTATTTTACGTCTAAACAAACTAAAATAAACAGTTACATACTAATATTTACTCTTAGAAACCTTATGGTCCTGAAAGGGTTAAAAGAGAATGAAGTTTATTATTTCCCGCTTTAGCATCCTCTAACATTAAAAATTCTAACTAAAAAAAAATGTGAAATGCAAAGAGTAATATTTTATAAGTAACTATTAAACATATAAAGATTTTTCATTCATTTTGTAAAGAAAAGCGTCGCATTTTGCTACCCTCTTGGATGTAAGGGTGAAATCATTGCTGCCAATATAAAAGGCTCGTAATCTGCAGTTCCCAAGTTTGAATTTCATCTTTGCAAGAGTTGAGAATTATCTCCACTAACTCTCACCCTGCCCTGGTTGAGGAAGCGGGTTTTAGAAAGGCCGTTCTCTATCGGATGGGCCATTAAACATGTTGCTTTATGCAGGAGAACTATACCCTGTCCACGTTAAAGAACACATTGGATGACCTTGACGGGAGAAAACATTCTCTCATTTAACAGCTATCCCGTGGATTCCCTTCCGCCACCTTCTCTGAGCACTTGGGATCCTTGTGACTTGGCCATTTAGTCCATTGTGTACTAAAAATCGCCGTTCACAGATAACACAATCCAATGTAATATTTAATCAATACCTATTCAACGCAAAGAGAAATTTTCATTTATAGCTTAAAATAATCAAAGTCTATTAACGTAATATTTATGGACAAAAACGTGCAAGTTTATAGTGGTTTCTTTTGGTAAAAATGTTAAATCTCGGCATCATTCCGCTGCATTGAAAGTCACAGGTTGTACTGGCAATTCGACTGCTTCCTTTACTCCAGAGGTCCCCAAACTTATTTGTTCTACCGCCTCCTTTTCAGAAAAAAATTACTCAGCGCTGGAAATCTATCTTCTTTAAGCGAACAAACAGAAAGATGCAGTGACAAATTTGCGTTCTTTTATGTATCTATATTTCTACCTACGTCCTACAACATAGTAAAGAAAGATGTTGTTGTAAATAAGACACCTTGAAGCTTGAAATTATAGAATTATTTATTAAAATCAACCATAGTAACATTCGCATTACACACAGAAAATTAAGATAACGAAGAATAATTTTATGTGTTTATTTGGAAAATAAAGTAATCACTACGTTACACAGCAGATGAAACATGTACGAACGGGTTTTCAAAATTTTCTTATCTTCCCTCCTTTCTTTATGCTTCCAATTGCACACGAGGCTACTACCAACCCCCTGGATCGTTCCAGTGCCCCCCATGGACCGGTATCGCCCACTTTGAGAAACATTGCTTTACTCCATGGGTTAAAATGGTGTAACCTTAAAGCACTTTTATTCAACACATGGTACTTCGTGAGTATATATGAGACACGGACACTGGTCAAAGCACACCAAACTCAGATTTTAGTAGCTTTTAGAAATATAAAACATATTGGAAGCAATTTCATTTGTGAACATGCTTTTTCATCATTCAGACAAATCGAGAATAATGATTCCTGCTTCTCAGTGGCGACTCCATTCCTCTGCTGAAATACACATCACAAACTTCGAAATGGCATTGCAAGTGAGAGATATAAAAATAAATACCCTCTCATGCAGCTGCTTGCCACAGAGGTCTGACAGGAGCCTGTCAGTTTATATGCCATAGAAGAATGTCTGTGAGATTGGCAGTACAACAGCAGAAAAGCAACACGAACATCCATGCCTTACCCGGGAGTCGAACCCAAGTCCCTTAGATTATTAGCAAAGCGCGCTAACCACTCTGCCACCGGACATCATTCGTATATAAGAAAGTATGATAATTGATTTGAAGTGAAATTACTTTTTTCTTATAAAATGTGGTGCATTAGCTGCTTTATTCCATAAGATGGAGTCGCTAATGACCACCCCATATTATGTCAATGGAACGCTGACTTCGAATCTCTATAACTCTTAAAATAAGCATTTGTGAAAAATATGGATGATAATAACTTAAAGATCTGAATCAAATCTATTTAAATCTCGATTTTCAACAATAATATTACAGTATTTAAGTAGGTATGGAAGTTTAGACCTTTCGGAGCAGCAATCTATTCTAAGAAATTTATCAAAAATTAAACAAATATTGAAGGAATTATTTGCACACACTTTTCAAAAAACGTAATTATATAAGAAAGGATTTGAAATAATGATTCCTATTCAGTTTCCAATAATTTCAAATGCCTAGAACTGCTTCCGTTATATATCCAAACTTCCATAATCTTTTAAATAATGAAGAAATCTTGATGAAATTGGTTGGTTGTTTAGGATTTTACGGTGCAAGGGTAACAAGTCCATATTGTGCCAAATAAATGAAAAAGTAATCGATGAATGACATTTTAACCGGCAACCAAAGTTAAAAGAACAACCGAGAAATGAAGAAGATAAAAAGGTAAAACAAGAAACAGCGAATGTAGAAAAAACAGGTAAAAACAATGAATGAAATAGAAACAAAACATAATCAACCCAGGTGTAAACGACCAGGGTTAAAAATATACAACAAACAACAAGAGCGTCAAATCAAATTCCATGAAAATACTCAACTGGTGGTAAAACACTATGATCTGATAAAAGGGTCCAAGTGTAAGGGTCTTGGAAGGTAAATGATAAGAACTGAACTGTTCAAAGTTAAAAGCCGAATATGCAATTAAAGTGTATATAATAGTTAAAATGGTGTCACAAAACTCACACTTAAGTTTGTCATCCGCCCGTAGAAGAAATGAATGCGTAATAAGCAAATGACTTAAGCAGAACCAAGCAAGTACAACTTCCTCCCTGTGATTTCTGCGAAATCAGTGACTAGCACGGTTTAACAATAGGCTTGATCCCGAAAAGTTTAACAACCTGTTCAGACCACATTCTCTGCCACTGCGCCTGGAGCTCGGTGGATAAACACAGCCAGCAGTCGACATATGGAATCTGTAATATAGTGTCTGACAAATGCATGGCCAACTTGACAGCAACATCTGCCAAGTCATTGCCCCTGATCCCGACATGATTGGGCACACAACAAAAGATGATGGTGGTAGTTGCTACCAGGTGATGGAGCTGCTGATGGATCTTGGAAAGAACAGGGTGGAGACAATGCCTCACCAAGATCAAAGTTGTAATAGTCAATGTAGAGGACACTAACAGTGATACTGAGGTTCTTTGTGGTCCAAGGTGAGGTTGATAGCGTGCAACTCTGCACTGAAAATGGAACACTGTGGTGGAATCTGGTCTGCCCACTGATATGCCAGACTTAGAGCCATCTGTGAAAATAGACAAGAAGTGCAGATGGTTGGCATAAAGCTGCTTAGCACAGTGGCTGGCATAAACTGCTGGTACACACAGTCGGCCGTAAAGGCCTTCCCCATGCTGCAAAGAGAAAAGTCGCAGGAAGGGTAAGTAGAAGTAACAGATGCACAAGAGGCGGCAGAGTAAGGTGAAGTTCATTTGCTATGAACCTGGTTCTACGGCTCCATGCCATTTGAATGGAAAGAGAGAGTGTTTAACCTTGCTCTTCAGGGTCAGACATTCGTGGGAATAAGAAGACGAGGAAGAGATGGAATAAAAATATTTCTTCAGAGTTTTGGCAATTGCTCGGGAATCAGCAATTGGCTGTCCATTTTGCTCCAAGATCGATAATGTGTAGAATACGTAATTCCAATCCATCTTCCAGAGTTTATCCCACACTGAATGTGATAGGTCAACACTGCAAGTGATAGAAGATGTATATTTCATCAAAGATTCCATCTGTCTCTGGCACCGTATGAAATGGGCTTTCACACTGGTACTCTTTAAAGCTTCAAGGTGGGAGGATATCAGATATCTCTAAAACACACCCTAAACCTTGTTCTGAGCCTTACGAACTGTGGTGCAGTCAGATGTCCTCTATCGTTTGGGAAATCGTGGAAACTGTGTTGAAGTTTGAGGAATAGTCCAGGCAGCTGCATGGAATATACAGTATGTCCTCTCTCCCACTGCAACATTGATTGCCCCCTGATTGACCAAGTGTGTTGGTGAAATTCACAGTGGAGTTCGAAACTACCCCAGTCAACCCAATCAAATCTTCACCGTGATACATGTAAAGGGTCACAAGCTTCCCCCCACAAGAGAAGGTACATCCATAGGGAGGTGATAGCTTCTGTAAGAGTTGTTCTCGACATCCCATATAAAAAGCGGAAGAATCAAAATGTAGCAGATGGTGAGGTCAATGGCAGTGAAGGTGCGGGTTGAAGAGTGAAAGTACGTATTGACACCAGTGTTCAACAGGAAGAGTGAAAGATCCAGGAGCCACTGCTCAAGGACTCCATCCCTCCTGTTTGTGTCAGTACAGTCTCAGAGTGGATTGTGCCCATTTAATTCCCCAATGATGAATAAAGGGGGATGGCAGCTTGGAGACAAGGTCATCAAAGTCTTCTGGGAAGATGATAATACCTGGTAGTAGATACACGGAACAGACAGTCAAAGAGATGCCAGAATGCTTTGCCAGAAAAAGAAAATCCTACGAAGAGACAGATGGAGACCAGCCTCTAGATTGGTGATGAGGGAAAGACCTAGAATGATGAATGATTGCTCACGAGGATGGTGACACCCCTGCTAGCTTGGTCCATCTTCAGGTCCTGGTGAACGAGGGAGAAGTGCTTGATCGTGGTTTCCGTGACTGTCTGCAAGTACATCTCCTGCAGGCTCATGTAGGTGGACTCAGGTGCTTTCAGGAGAACCTTGATGTCATTAATATTCCTCTGGAATCCAGGACAATTCCATTGTAGGAGTGTGGTCATCTCAGGGCTTAAGAGAATGAACAGCTTACGATTTCAGGGTTTTTCAGCTTACGATTTTTTATTTTTGCCGTCACGAGTTTTGGAAATTTGGGGTGGTTTGTATCCATATCCTCAGAGACATCTGAGGGACATGGGCTGCCGCACACGGAGGGGTCATATCTTTTTCTTTGGTCCCGGTGGGGGCCCCTTAGGTTTGGAAGGTCTGGCTGAACCTTTTTGAGGTCGTGATGGAGGGGGTCTTCCTTAGATGGAAAGGTGGAAGCAGAAAGCACTATCTCAGGAATAGAAACCAGCGTTTATGCCAACGTGATTACCAACCTCGATTTTACCTGCATAAGAAGGTATCTGATGGCTGGCGAAAAAGGTTTAGGTGACAGTATGCTGATATCGGTCTGCATCACCATGGAAGTCGTCGGAATGATGGGCTTTGCAATGACTGTACATGCATAGGCCCCTCCAATAGGGGACCACCTTGTCTTATTGGAGGGGCCTAGGGTCCAGCAACCCAGTCGAAGGCTGTGCCTACCGGCGTGGCGGCACCGGTTGGATATAGCCAAGACCAACCGAGGTTGAGGATACCACCGACCGATTGGACGTGCCGGTTGGACGGTGACGGTGTCCAAGACCTCACCTATCAGGTGCTCTGGGAGAGCAGTTCGAGGGCTCGGCAGAAGGATTTGGTCCCCTAGTAGGCCTCTCAAAAGTCTGGGCCTTACTAAGAGTCTCCACCCCGGATGCCGAGCGAACTTGGATCTATATATCCTTGTTCTTGGCTAACCGGGGAATAGATTAAAGTTAGGTTTCTTTCGGTGGTCAGCTTTCCTTCTATAGGACTGCTGCCATGTGAGGCTGGGGTTGAGGTGCGCCTATAGGGCGTATTCCTTGCCCCCAGCTCTAGATAACACGGCTTTTCATAACTGGTAGTGTCGTATAGGCGGAATCGGGAATTGCCGTGGTTGCTTAAGATCGTAACACAAGAGAGATGTACATGCATAGGCCCCCCCGGAGTGGGACCTCCTTGAAGAGGGGGAGGGGGCTTATGGTGCCTCCGAGAAGTTGGGCTCGGATCGCTGGCACTCTGAAGTTCTTGAAGTCTGGTGGCCCCTGGTGGAGGGGGCCTGTTGAAGGCCGGCGGACTGGTCGGCGCTTGGCAGTCCAGTCGGCTTTTTGACTTTTCCCCAGCTTCGCTGGGAGTTGCAGCCCTGGTAGAGGGACCGTCCTAAGGGCCTCGGACAGGGCTTGGGGAACCCTGTCTTCTGTAGGCTCATCGGGGAGTACCGCGGATTGAGCTCTGCACCTCTTCGTACACTCGTCCGTGGGCTCTTCGATGCGGTCTCTGTGATATTGGGGTGGACGGATGTTCCCGGGAGGGCTTCGACCCGTTCACAATGGAGAGGTAGAAGTTGGAGGCTCGCTGCCGGGTGTGACTACCCTGGTCGGCGGACCTTTCGATGGACCGCCAAACTAAGAGTCCCAGGAATTAGTTTTGGCCATATATAGCTTTTGCAGTGGAGGAACTTGGGTTCCTCTGCGAAGTGGGGTCTGGGTGCTGCAGTGATATAAGCCCCGGTAGGCTAACGGCTTTGTCGGGTCGTTGGAGGGTCGCGGACCGGATTTGGCGGTCTCTGGTCCAGCGTTCCCCGACACGGCCTCGGCATGGTTAAGGTCGAGACGGCAAGCGGGCTGTGGTTGCCCAGCTTGATGGAGAGGACGAAGTTGAAGGTCATGCTGAAAGGATTGGAGCCCCGATTAGGCGTGGCCTATCGATGGAATTGCTTAGGAGCCTCTGCTGCAGAGGTCTCAAAAAGTTAGGACTTCTATTTATTTTTCTGGCTCAAAATTCAAAATATACCATCTTTTATTTTATTGTTGGCAATTATCTGAACAAAATTCAGTGAGTGTTGGGCATATTCCTAGGCACCACTCAAAATTTTAAAAGATCCCACTCTCACTGCACCTCAATGATTATCTTTACAGGTAGGCAAATAAATCCCATGCAGTGCTTCTCTCTTCACAAGGTCTTCTCCCGCTGTAGGCAGGTGCAATGTAAGGCAAGCTTAAACTGACAGGAACCTTTTTAGTCGATGGTGGTTTCAGTGACAACTCCCTCAAGGTGATATGCAGTCATAGTACTGCGGCGCACCGGAATTGTCACGACATATTTCGTTGTACATGCATAGCCCCCCCCCCCCCCCCCGAGAGGGAACCACCTTGTCGTGGTCGTGGTGGTGTTGGTAGGGGGGAGACTTGAGGGCCCATCGAAGTCGAAGGCTCTGCTGACCGGTTTGGGCCCTGTTGGACAGGCAAAGACCTCTATCTCAGAAGTTGTGGGCCCTGCTGACTGACTTGGTCTGGCCATGTTGGACAGGGCCCCGACAGTAGGGCCCAACTAAGAGTTCCCACCACGGGAGCCGAGGCAACTTGGATCTATATATCCTTGTTTGTGGCTAACCGGTGCGCAGATTAAATTTAGGTTTTGACCGATGGATGAGCTTTACTCCTACTATTAGGTAGTCGGGGATGAGCTGTATTTATATGGTACTGTCTTACCCCTGACCGTAGTTAATGGTGAATATGGCATTTCTTTATACTGGTAGTGCTTCAGGCGGAACTACTGGGTCTTGTCTCATATACATATTTACCTGTACATGCATAGGAAACCTTGCCTGGTGTGACAGGCAGTGCAGTGAAGTTTCTTGCCTCAGGATAGGAGATGTTGTTCAGTGTTTTCAGGTGTTTTACCTCCTTTTCCTCGAGCCACTCGGACAGTCAGGACAGTCAGGAGGGAATGGCAGATGGTCGCCATTATAGTTCATGCAGTAATAAATTATCACAGGAAAAGTCCTGTAGATAAGGAACACTTGAAAAATTGAGTTGAAAAAAATTTGTTTTCCTGACTGGGATTCGAACCCAGGGTTAAACCTCTAAGAAGTTAAAATGCCAGGCATGCTTCTGGGAGACTTGGGTTCGAATCCCAGTCAGGACAACCATTTTTTTTTCTTTATAGTTCATGCAGCTTGCCTTTTTGGTTGTGCAGTCGGGATCAGACTGATCCTGGCTGATGGTCATATCTTTGGCATTTAAAATAATTCAGAGAGTTTGGAATGTATGACCATATCTCGCAAAGAACGTAACCTGCCTTGATGAAAGTCGCCAGGCGTGGCATATCGAATGTAAGGATTAATACCGGAGTGGGTACTAACTTCCCATTAGGACGTTGCAAAACCTGATGGACTGCTGTCATCCCACGAGGATATCTTCGAGAGAATTTCCTCCTGAGAAACTTTTTTCTGAGAAGCTTTGAGGAGGCCTCATTCGAGATCACACCCATGAGGAATTAAACGATTTGTGAGGCACAGTGACAGACACCCCACCAATTGCTGTCACTTTCAGCAGTAGCTCTGAATGTTTAGAGCAAGACGTTTCCACTAGTAAGTCACAAGATCTTAGGTGCTTGACTGATTTTCCTGACTCCCCTCAAGACTACTCTAACTTTTATTGATGGAAAAAGGTGACATGTCCCTAATTACCTGATCTCCTGTGGAATGGATGAACTTTAATTTCGGTGGCAAAGAAACAGACAAAGATGAGACACCAACGATGACAAAGACAATGAAGAAGACGAGGCACGTGTCAAGCCCTCTTTGCAGCACTGACTGAATCATTTACATTAATTGAACTCATGTTTTTTCGTTTGATTTTGTATCCATGTCCTCAGGTTTTACAAGCCTGACGCCCAATCGGGCACCAGGGCCAAGCCCTCGCAAATAAATAAAGGGAAAAGGAAAAGAAAACAACGAGGAACTCACTCAAGTCCTCACAAAATGAAATAAGCAAAAAATAAAATATAATTATGAGGAACTAAACTGTCCTGAAAAAATAAAGAGAACTACTAAAGGGAAGAAATAAAAACCTATGGGGAAACTCGTTAACCTTTACTTAGAAGTTGGCACTTCATAAGCTGAGGAGAGCAGACGAGAACTCCGAGCAATTACCAGGATCCTCCTTTCCAGGGACACAAGTCACCGCTCACAGCAAACATGTGGTCGTGCCTTTAGGACACTGTGAAGGTACCCAAACCAGCGGAACCTTCACAGGAGCTCGCACCGAGGTGAATCTTGATGGGAAATCGATATTTATATATAAATGATTTAGATCATTACCTTCAGTCAAATTTGCCATAAAAAGTTTATTTTAAAAGTTATAGGATTTCGAAATTAGCTTCTCATTGATATAACATGGGGTGGGGGGTGGTCTTTTTTTAATGGTCCTCAGTGTATAATTTTGGTAAATATCCAGTTTTAAATTTCAGACATAATCCCTCTTCTACAAAGTTCTAAATATAGCTTGTAAGAATAGTGAAAACTAAGCGGAAGTAAACGTGTCTAGATCATTTGTAAAACAAGTGATTTTTTCTGCCTAATCTAAAACTGAGCTCCCTCGATGATTTCGCATTGATAAACCAGAAGAGACCTTATTCAGGAGTACGCCCTCTGACAGCCTCTCACTATTCCTCAGTTCTGAAACTTTCGACAAAAATGTTGGTAGAACAAATTTTTGTTTAAAGCAAATTTCGGTTTGGAAGAAATTTCCGTCGAACAAAATTGCTTTGAACAAATTTTCGCTTTGAACAAATTTCCGTCCAACAAAATTGAGTTGAAGAGATTTTCTTTTGAAATCGCCTGTATTGAATAAGGGATTTTTCGTTTTTAAAGAAAATGAAGTTTTCCATTTTCCGTTTTTGGCACCACTTAACAGTGGAAATTGTACTAATGAATGATTGGGCAAATGCAAATATATTATTTTATTAGCATTTATAAAACACAAAAATAATTTTTCTTTTATCCCTTAAAATTTAAAATTGTGTGCCCCCCTTGGGGTTAAGAAAATCAATTGTTCTCAATGCAAACCTGTTGACAGTAACACTCCAGCTCCAAATGGTCTAACATAAATAGATAGTTTGCAATATTCTTCTAAGGTTTGGCTATATTCCAATATTTTCTACCTGTAGAAAGCACTATTAAAAGTTTTGGGCGATTTGTAAAGTGGGAATCTTAATATTTCTGCAATACATATTGTCAATACATCCCCCAAAATTGTTTTTCTCTAATAACAATTCATTTTCCTGCAAATGAGTTAAAAAGCACTGAATTGTTGAAATATGGCATTTTATAATATTAACATGCTTGTTACTTGCTAATAAGGAAAATAAAGAGTAATTAGAAATCTTCCAGAAATAATTTTTCTTAAATGGTAAAATCTGACTAAGTAAAATCGTATTTTATTTACCAGCATATTAACAGGTGATTTCCATTTCAAATTACTGTCTATTAAAACTCCAAAATATTTTGTAGTTTTAATTTGTTTGATTTCAGGACATTCAAAGAAATTTTGTTGACACAATGCGTACTATGAAATTGTAATTTATTAAGGAAAGTTGTCGGGGTGAGTGAAAAATACATAAAGCATGTTTTATCAGAGTTAATTTTTAATTCATTTTGTTAAACCAAGTTGCAATAATATTTAAATCATTAAAAATATCAAGAAATAAATCATGTTGATTTCCTTTTCTGTAAACAAGAACTGTATCATCAGCATATGAAATTGATTTTCCTTTTAAAATTTGATAAAAAATTGTTTATATAAATTAAAAATAAAATAGGTCCTAAAATAGATCCTTTATTAATCAGTATTTCAGTACTTTCAACATTGTCAATATAAACCATTTGATAGCGTTTAGATAAATAAGATTTAATAATTCATAAATAATACATAAAATTTCATAAATTTTCCCTAATTCCTAAAAGATATAATTTCTTTAATAAAATATCATGTCTAACTGTATTAAAAGCTTTAGATATGTCAAAAAATAGGGCTGGTGTTTTTTCAGAGTTATTTATCTCTTGATAAATACTCTTGATAAATACCTTTCCTAAATCCAAACTGAAATTTGTATAAAAAGGAAACTTTTTCTAAATAATTATTAAGTTTTATTTTCATGATGGTTTCAATCACTTTTGAAAAGGTGGGTAGGATGGAAATTGGTCTATAATTATTAAAACAATTTTTGTCTCCAGTTTTGTAAATAGGTTTTACAATAATAATATAAAAATAATAAATATCCACTCAAGCAGCTGCTTGCCACAGAGGTCTGACAGGAACCTGCCAGTTTATTTGCCATAGTAGAAGGTCTGTGAGGATAGCAGAACCTCAGCAGAAAAACGACACATCCGTGGCTCGAATTCAGGTCACGTAGATCAGAAATACTCTTAACCACGGCAATTCCCGATTCCGTCTTTCGACACTACCAAGTTATGGAGAGCCGCGACTATCTACGTCGGGGGCAAGGCTATACCATATATTGCATCTTATCCCCGACATCCTATGGCGAGCAGTCCTGTAGAAGGAAAGCTCATCCATCGGTCAAAGCCTGGAATTTACTCTGTTCCCCGGTGAGCCATGAACAAGGATATATAAATCCAAGCTCGATCGGCACTCGGAGTGGAGACTCTTAGTGGGACCCAGACTTTGAAAAGGGCCCTTGCCTACTAGGGGACCAAATTCTTTCTTTAGGGCCCTTGAACTGCTCCACTGAGCATCTGATTTTGAGGTCTTGGCACTGTCCAACCGGGGCCCATACCGGTTAGCAGTCTTCGACCGGTTGCTGGGCCATAAGTCCCCCCCCCCACGGCAAGGTGGTCCCCTATCGGGGGGGGGGGGGTCACTTAGGTCAGTAGCCAAGCGTGCTAACCACTCGGCCACTGGACGGATTTAAGTCTGAGAAAAAAAATATTTAAGTCTTTTTGAAAGCTGCTATTTATTAACTCAAGTATAAATTTAGAATGATATTTTACTATTGCTTGAATTATTTTTAAATTTATACCATCATATCCTGCTGCTTTATTATTTTTAAGACTACCAATAATACGACTAATTTCTTGTTCTGTTGTCTCTATCATAAACATTGAGTTTTCTTGAATTAATTCAATAGGATATTTATAATTTGAGTTACTAGAATATAAATTTTAACCATTTACATTTATAAAATGTTCATTAAATTTTCCTACCGGTTTCTCAAAATTTCTAACATTGAGCAATATAAGTTTGTTATTCATTTTATTTTTTAAGATACCATCAACAATTTACCACTGTTTTATACTATTCCCATTACATTTATTAAACTCATTTACATAAAATTTAGTTTTTGTTCTCTTTATAGTTGCAAGGGTCAAGTTTCTCATTCTTTGATATTATTTTTCATAAATCAATATTAAAGGATATTTTCTGTGTAGTTTATATGCTTTTACTCTTTCCTTAATTAATGACAAAATATCCAAATTTATCCATGGCTTATGTCTCTTTGAACTGGAATCTTTTATATAATATTTTTCTCGGTAGTACTTTGTCTAATACATGACTTAATTTAATCTATATAAATACATTGTATTTATTTAAATATTCTCATCATATATAAAATTCAATTTTTTATTAAATCTTCAAATATGTTGTAATTCATATAAGAATAGCAAATTTCTTTACTGATTTTTTGTTCTGAAGTAACTGTATTCTTAATAACTTTTAATAAAATGGGGTAATGATCAGTAATCTCATTCTGGTAAACAGCCGAATTGAAATTTATAGTATTATCAGCTGATGTAATAAATATGTGACCAAACAACTGTAAGAAGCATTGGTCAAGCTTATATACAAATTTATGTACGAAAGAAATCCAAATGAAGCAAACAAATTTAAATAAGCATTTACATTATTATTTTTTAATTAATATCAATGTTTATTCACCTACTAAAATAACCCGATTATATTTAAGTTTTCATATTATTAATTTTAATTCAGTCACAAACTATTTTATGGAATACTCTTGAACTCTATAAATTGCTAATATTTAAACTGGAATTATTGAAACGTAGCTTTCCTGTTATAGGAAGTGAAATTTCAGAATTTTTTTTTCAAACAATTATAGGTTAATTTTGTTATCACAGGCTAAAACACATTCTGCAGTTCCATTGTTACACCTTCTGTCAAAATATTCAATGTATTAAGTTTATAATTCATTATAATACCACCTGAGCTATGTATATTTACTCCTACACTTACACATCATTTTGTAGCCAGCTATATTATATAAACTTAATTCAATTTCCTGTATCCAAATTTCATTTAAAATAATGATATCAAGATTATGTTTTATATATTCTATCATAACTAAAAATTCATCATAATGACAACGTAAACTACGTATATTTAAATGTAACATAGTAACAGCTGAACTATTATTAAAGAAATCGAAGAAACAGAATTATTAATATAATTGGAACAGTTTTTCAGTTATTTCCAACACATATCAATGTGTTAAGCACTTGCACAACAGCAATTGATGTTTAAAGTTTCAGGAGGATTTTTATTTGAATGATTAATTTTTGAAATTTTATCAGTTTCACAATATTTCATGGCAACATTTACCGTCATCTAAGCTACTCAATATTCTACACAATTCATGACACAAACACGAAACGTCAATTATTTAAGTTGCGGTGGGATCGGGAGGGGGAGGTGGCCGAATATTCCTTCGCACACATTTGAGGGCCGTCCTGTGTGCTATTCAACTTAGACCAGCTCTTCACGGTTTTTATATTGCATTAACTAATTTCGTTAATAATTATATGAATTGTCGCTAGATGGCAGCACAAACAGTGCTGAAATGCCATCGGTTGAAACAGTCGTCTTGCAGTTTGGTTCCAGGACAATACAAAATCTGCCCCAATGTGATTTCACAGATCCAGACAATCATGTTCCCAGAAGTGATGTCAGCATAATTAATAACTTATTCATAACTAGTTATTAATGTTCATACTTATTAACTGAAAAGCAAATTTTAATATTAAAATACATCTACCATCTTGAACAATGCAATCTCTTTCAAAAACTGAACCCAAGAAAATTCATGCCCAGATTGGGATCACTACTAAAAGGCTGTTTAGTCACTATTAAACTTTTATTGCCAACTCCTGAAAGTTCTAAATATTCACCAAGCCTTTCATATTATTCAAGACATACGTCTCTAGAACTTCATTTTTCCACTGTTTAAAATGTGCTTAAAAATGAGGGTTAAAAATTTAACCGTACGGATACTCCAGGATGAACAATTATACCAGGGAAGGTTTGGTTGTATCATATGTTTTCTTATGTTAGATATCGGCTTTGATGAAACGAAGTTTTCTAGTAAATGGATAAGCAATGGTTTTCTTATGTTATTCCATATGGTTTTCTTATGTTAGATATCGGCTTTGATGAAACGAAGTTTTCTAGTAAATGGATAAGCAATGCAAACGATTCTTATATTATTCCATATGGTTTTCTTATGTTAGATATCGGCTTTGATGAAACGAGGTTTTCTAGTAAATGGATAAGCAATGCAAACGAAGGATTCATCGAGTCATTTGGAGGATTGCTGATCGAAGTAAGCACATCAAAAGAAAACTGTCAGCTGCCAAAAAATAGATATCAGAATGTTTTGAAGACCAATTTGATAGTCATTATGTTGTCTGTTTCTTCTGCGTGGATGACAAATGCGACAGCAGTATGCTAAATAAGGCATTCATACACAAGTGTCAACTCACAGACTTAAAAAATCAGATTGAGAAAAATAAAATCCGAAGTCCCATTTCAGTGATCGTTCTGTTGTGATGAATGAGCATTCTGTAAAATGACAACCTGTAAATTTGTTGCCCCCCTGATGCTACTATGAAACTATGACGAAAGGCACAAGCGGAACGGATCATTCAAGGATTGTCCTGTTTGAAGGCGGCGGCCTGTTCCTGCTTCATTGGGTGAAAAACAAAGGAATAAAAAGTATTTTTTTTTCATCCTTGCTGTGATTGACAGATTGCAGGCATAATTCTCTCAACCAGACAGCGGAATTCTTAGAACAAAAGTTCAGAAATATGCCAGTTCTGTCGGCACGACCGGTTTCACGGCAGACAACAATGGACCTAGCGAGTGCAAAATGGCCACGTGAAGGAAAATACTAGGGGGCGAGAGAGGGGAGCATCCGGGCAGAAGAAGTATAGCGAAGCATATTGAAGAAAAAAATTGAAAAACGTGAAACAAATTTAAATGTTTTTTTAGTTGAGTCTTATCGACACAAGAAATCTGTTGTTGAAAATTCGACTTCTTTTGGTGAAAACGAAGAGAGAAAATATTGACACTAAATGCAGCTTTAGGACAATAGTTTGAGTTGTTTTACCTCTGAGCGGTACTTTTTTTCACATAATGGGCTAAATGGCCAGGTTATAAGGACCCCGAGGGCTCAGGGAAGGTCGGGGAAGGGGAACTCACTGGAATGGCTGTTAGGAGACAGATGGTAGCCTACCGTCAAGGCCATCCAACATGTTCTTTAACGTGCACAGGTTATGCCGTGATCCCGCACACGGGGTCAAGGCTTGTAACGTCCCATCCCACTTTTTAGAGTAATGGAATGCAGAATAATAATAATAACAAAATAATTTTGTTTCAAATCACTGTCGCTAATGCATTCTTTGACAATTTATTGAAACAGATTACATTACTTTTGAAACCTTTTCTTCATTCATGTCACGCTACTCAAAATTTTTTTTTAACCCCTATTCCTTCCAAAGAATTGAAAACTCTTTTAATTTCCCTATCTTTCTACTATTTTAGATGAAGTTATTGATTTATCTGTTTGTTAATCAGATTGCAGGTAGAATTCTGATATACAAATTTCTTTGCCCGAAATTTTCTCTCACGACAGAGTTTAATCTGTTTCTCATTACACATAAGTACTGAAAGACACCGGGGTTTCTTATATTATTAGCTCATTGAAGAAATGCAACGTTCGGAAGATTTTTTTCATATATAGCTATATAAAAGTAAATTGCTTTCATACGTAGATGGCAATTTATTTTCTTTATTTAGAAACTTAGCGAATATGTTTTCACTATTATTTTTCTGTTGCATGCATTTAGATCTCACAGTTGGTTGTTTCGTTTAAATACAGAAAAAACAAAAGAAACGTAACATTTTTCCAGATATAATATATAACAATTAAGAAATTTAAAAAAAGTATAATATATTCCTAAATTTCTGAAACAGCAAAATACAGTTTTTAGAAACCTTGGTTAACTCAAATTAGATGGCAGGGTGTTCAGTTCAAATCTATTTTTAAAAAAATGAGATCTAATCTACACTTTAGAATTTTAATTGCAATTAACCATATGACGATAATTCAGTGCTTTTTCAAAATTTCTAATGTAAACTTTAAAATTTAAACTTCTTATTTAAGTTATTAAAAACATTTAATAGAAGATTCATCTTCTAAGAAAGAATTCATTAAGATTTCGATTCAAAAACATGTCTCTTTTCAGAGAAACTGACAGAAGTTATTGTGAAACACAAATATCTTTGAATTGAAATCCATCTCTGCAAAGAGAAAACCTAATTTCTTTACCTCAGAATACACTACTTCGGTTGTAACTTCGAAAGGACATGGAGGATGGTAAATACTATTATCCGGGTTTCTTATATTGGCAAATCAATCTTTTTTTTCATTAAAATGACTAGATTTCTGTTATTTAGTTGAAAATCGTAACCAGCAATTTATATCCCTACATGAAGAGAGAACAGATATTATAATTATGTATCTTTAGCTGCTAATAATTTAATTACCTGATAATCGTTGATCTCGATTACACATTCCTAATAAAGAGCGATTTCCCTTCCCTAATTTCAAGGATTTTGCCTTTCATTTAATCTCTGTTTTCTCATTACATACAGTACTCAAAGATGTCGTCAGATGGCGACACACGACATTGGAAAATCCCTTGATCTCAGTTTTATTCCATAGGCTATCAACGAATTAATAACAGAAGGCTCTCAATATCTTCCTCTCATTCAATGCTACTTATAGGCGCGGACTGGTAAGGGGCGCTTAGCACTGTAGCTTCGCGGGCCTCAGGGACCTCATAGGAATAAAATAGCTTAAAACTAATAATAATAGTTATTTTACAGAAATTCCACAGAATTCGGAAAACCTATTTTAAGCTTCACGTAGGAACTCTGAAAAGAACAAATACTGAAATCTTGAAAAAGAAACAGAATTTTTTATCGCAGCACGGGCTACAGCTGCACCCTAAAAAAGTGACACTTCGACACTGGTTACATAATATCTCTGAGTAATTCTTTTGGGGTCGAGGTACAAAGATTGACTAAGGGAGAGGCCTCGTACTCTCATCTACAGGAAATTTGTGTCTTTCAAAATCTGCTCTCCATACATCTCAGTTGCGTTCTCTTTATTCTTTTTCAATTAATTTTGCTGATTGTGAGTACATTTGAAATGTTTCTTGCAAAAATCCCTTTCACCAGTGCGAACTCATTGTTCAGGAGATTAAAATAAAGCAAGCTCTTTTCTGGCAAAGAGGTTTTTATCGAACCTTAGATATTTTAATAGTTGCTTTGCAAATATGATTTCACTGGAATTTCTTCAGCTTAGCATAACAGGATTGATATTTCAAAATTTTAGCTTCGTAATTTTAAATCTGAAGAAATAGTGACACATGCAATTTTTTGCAAGAAATGCTCCAATTCTTAAATGCGACCACCGTGGTCATATAGGGTCATCAGACAATTACTGAAGTGGGATGTAATGCCTCATCTACCGTATAGCCCAACCTGGCTCCATTCCATTTGTTTGGACAGCAGAAGGAATTTTTAGGGGCAACAGATTCCGAGACAATGATGAGTCATTGCAGCTGTGTATAGTTGGATTGACAAACAGCTCAAAAGCTTTCTTTGAAACTGGAATTTAGAAGCTTTCAGAACGTTGGAAAAAGTGCATTGCACTTAATGGGGACTACGTTCAAAAGCAATATTTTTTCTATTTTGTTGTCAATAAGTTTTTTTAGAATCAAATTCTCGTTACATTTAAGCGCCTCTCGTATTTTGAAAAATATCATGTCAAAAACGAATTATAAAAAAATTAACGAATTCTGAAATCCATGTCTTTTTATTTCATAAGCCGATCCATTCATTATACACTGAAAGGTCAAATTGTTATATGCACCCCGATAACAATATGCAAAGCAAAAGTATCGCGTCCATTCATGTGGGAAGCTGAAACTGGCAATACCTATAAATAGAATAAGTCTCTATGCATTGGAAACCAATCACGGAAAAGTACTAATCATGAGTAACGGCAGCGACGTAAGTGAGTTTTACTGTTTCCAGATCGTAGGTGTGAGGAAGGCCAATTGTTCAATCACTGCAACAGTTGAACTGTTGGGATTTCCACGTGAGACCATAGCACATGTATATCAAGACTACACGAAATACCATGAAACTTCCAACCAGCGGGAGAAATGTGGATGTAAACGTGCAATTGACTCTCGAGGTGAATGCAGACTGTCCTGCGTCATTGCAAAGCTATCGTGAAACAAATAACGTCAGAATTGAATGAGGGTCGTCCACAGGTTTATGCGCAAAGGCTATCTGTCGTACCATGGGAAAATTTGGCTATGGCATTCGACGTCCACATCGTGTCCTCTTATTGACTGCAAGGCACCGAAAGATTAGGCTGCAGTTTACAAACACCTGTCGCAACTGGAGTGCGGAGAAGTGGAAACATGTCATCTGGTCTGACGAATAACGGTTTCAACTCTATCACGCCTATGGGAGGGTGCGTATGTGGCGTACATCACATAAAGCGATGGACCCAACTTTCCAAGTTGGGGTCGTACAGATAGGTTGAAGCGCTGTAATAGTTCGGAATGCGTTTACATGGCTTCCTTGGGGCCCCTCGTGCCCATTAAGACCTCCGTCACCGGCACAAGGTACGTGAACATCCTCAGCGACCATCTACACCCATTTGTAATGATTCTCTTTCCCACCATGGACGCCATCTTTCAACAGGACAACGTCACACCGCATACTTCACGAGTGGCGACAAATTTGCTCTGGGAGCATTCAAGTGATGTTACCACACCCGAATGGCCCTCTCGATCGCCGGACCTCAATCCCATTGAGAATTTGTGGGACGAATTGGAAAGATCTGTTCGAGCCCGCCAACCCCCACATGCAACTGTGGATGTGACGTGAACCCCCCTTTCGTATGAGGGCGGTCCGCCATTAAATTCCTGACTCTCTCCCGTCGATTTGGCCGTGCTGTGACTTGTGCAGACTATCGAGAAGGGGAACCTTCTCTGCAATAACCCAAAACGTGACTCAAACTTGAAAAGACAGAGAGGAGTTAGATATTACCATTTAAACATAATTTATTTACAGTGCATTGCTAAAACTAATCTCCAGTATCGTGAGTTCCCTTCGGGGAATACAGCTGAACTTACTCGTTCTCAGGCGATGACCGCCTTTACAATTAGCCGCCAGATCGTTTTGGCAAAAGTCTGTTCATGGAGTTTGAGCTACCAGCTCTAAAGTCCTAGTACGGAGGCTGTTCCCCAGAACACAGTGGCGGAAGCAGACAGAATAAACAATTTGTGGAAAGGATTCCAGATCTATGAATGAGGGTGACCCTTACATGTCGGATATGGTCGCTGCAGGAGCCTTTGTTGCGAAGATCAGCACTGTCCGTTGGAGGCCCATCGCCTAGGTTTGGTCAGACGAAAGGAAAGTTAAACAGTCCGAAAACGCTGCTAAACTGGGCGACTACTCTACGCTACCAGTCACACAAGAACTCTGCCCACGAGCCGATTCTCGGCCTAAGAGAAGACGTCTTAACCGGATCAGAAACAAGAAGGCTCTTCTCTGCCGCAGTTCAAAATTGCCGCTTCTTCCCGCCGCGACCTCTAGCGGTGGTCAGCGTCGTAAGCTGACGCGGGCGCTTGCAATTGGACGTCGGACGAACATCGCTCCGCCTACTCGGCCTCTTTTGTGGCGAGCCCGAACTCTGGGTCCGGAAGTTTTTGGCTCCTGGGGCGATGCTAGACACTGGTTTCATCCAGTTTAACTGGCAAGTTCGTGGAAACTGAGATGACTAACCAGGTCTTTGTTCATACTTTGAGCAAAACACATTCAAGGACCTTTTAGCCCAAGTCGTGTCCGCAGGATCAATTCCTGGGGGCACGACAGATGTTCTACGACAGCCGATCCTCGCTTCATAGGCGGCAATATCACTTCCCAGTTTTCAACACTTCGTTGAGTCCTTACCATCTGGCTGCTGTTGTGAAGGGAAAAGGTGGAGCAACAGGTTATTTCCCAGGTGTATATAATAATTTGTCCATTCAGTTTAGAATAATTCGTTGAAATTAAACTAATTATATTAAATAACAAATATACTAAATTTAAAAAAAATGTAGCAGCACAAAAACTTTGGCACTGTAGATACAGTAAATTCGAAACAACCTGGATTTACGGAGTCTAAATATACCAGAAAGCAAAATTCTTTTACTTTTTGGCCTCAAAGAAAAAAATTTGAAAACCCCTTCTATAGGCATTTCCTAAAAAAATGAAGAAGGAAAAAAATATTGTCTCTGACGAATATGTGATGTTTCTTTTTAGTTAAAATGAATTTTTTCATTTTCTGAATTTTTGCACTCTTTAACAGTAGTAATTCGTACTAATAGGGGATTCGATAATGTAAATAATATTTTATTATTAGCCTTATAAAACTAAAAAAGCGTATCTCATATATTCTTAAAATGAAAAAGTTTGATTTTTTTATCCCCTAGAGTAAGGTGTTCTCGACGTGGGGTACGCAATTAAATTTTTTGGGGTACGACCATGAGAGCTCAAAAAGCTGCTTGCCACAGAGATCTGACAGGAGCCTCTCAGTTTATATACCACAGTAGAAAGTCTGAGAGGATGGCAGGACCTCAGCAGAAAAACAACACGAACACGGGTCCCTTAGATCAGTAGCCAATCGCGCTAACCACTCGGACATGGGACGGCTTTTGTGTTCATCAATTAACAAATCTTATAAAATTATAAACATTTTACTGGGTAATCAGTGAAATGTTTGCGCTTGTTTACGTTTGCACAGTTCATCAATGGTTGAGGTTATCTTACTAAGGTAGAGTCGCAAGTCATCTTCAACATTCAGCTTATTCCTATATTTATTTTTAAAGCAGTTAAAGATGAAAACCAGTTTCACATAAATAAGTTGTTATGAAAGGTAACAAATATTTGACTGCAATTCTTGACAAAGTCGGATATTCCTTCTCCACTCTAATCCAAAAACTAATGAATGGCTGTTTGGAATGAATGCTTTTTAAACTATTGTCACAAGATATCTCAATTAACTCTTTTTTTATTGGACAACGGAAGCTTACATTTTTCCAAATCAAATGTGAAGGGTTCTCGAATCCATTCTTGCGTTCCATCAGGGGTTGGAAAATACTGCCTTATAAAAGTTTTAAGAGTGCTTTAGTGAACGATTATTTGTTTTCTTTAAGAAATGAATCTAGTATTGGTCACAGCTGTTCTTTTAAATTCCGTTTTCCCAGAGAGAACTATTTTTATCATGGCCTCTCTTTTCTTCTCAACATAGAACACATCAACGTTGTCTCCTTGCAATGATAAGTTCAAAATATAAATTTTTTTTTCAAAAACATCAGCTAAACATGCTAACCGTAGAAGCCATTTTCTTGAGTCTTGCAGTCTGAAAGAAAGTCGAAACTAGTGGTTCATGAAAAACAGACGTACTTCATTGTGGAGTTCAAATAAACGGCAAAGAACATTTCCACGTGACAAGCAACATACTTCTGGGTGAAGCAGAAATCTCTTATGAAAGCTACCCATTTCTTCACACATAATTGAAAAAAGTCGAGACTTCAATGGTCAGGATTTGATGAAATTAACAATTTGTACACTTTCATCCAGAACTCTTCTCAAATCATCAGGAAGAAATTTAGCTATCAGCGTTTCACGGTGAAGAGAACAATGAGTGAAATTGCATTCTGGTGCAACTCGTTTTATACGACCTGCTCGTCCTGTGATATAACCACTCAATGCTTTTGCTCCGTCAGTACATACAGAAATACAAGTTTTCCATTCAAGGTTGTTTTCGGCAAAAAATGAATCCATCATATTAAAAATATCCTCACCCGTAATAGAAGTTTTGAGAGGCTTACAAAATAAAATAACTTAAAATATTGCATCGTGAAATTTTCCACGCACAAAAACAAGTAGTACACAGCCACGTCTGTCGACTCGTCCACTTGTGTGGCAAACCACGGGGCCATATCTTTAATTCTCCTGGAAACTGTGTCGGACAAAGGAATGGTTCTGACAAGGTTTGCCTCTTTTTGACCAAACATACAAGAAGCTATTTCTTCCGCTGCTGGAAGAATGAGTGACTCGCCTATTGTGTGAGCTTTTCCGGCTTTGGCAATTTGAAGGCTTCTTTGTAAGACGCTTTAAGTGCACTTTCATTTTCTTCTACACCAGAAAAATGCTTAATTACGGTTTTTTTACTACTCAAGTCTTCCAAAAGACGCTCAGAATAGCTCAAGGGCTTATTTTTTAAATGCTCATGTTTTGTTTCAAAATGTCGCTGTAAAAGAGACGGTTTCATAGAATTTTGTGACAGGACTTCAGAGCAAACAACGCACTATGGATTTGGTTCTACTAAATTTCTTGTCCATGTAAAGCCAAATTGTAAATGGGATTCATGATATTTACGTTTTTTAATTTTTTTATCATTTGATTGTGTAGCATTTAACGTTCTTTTAGTTACCGCTGAATCCACCTATTTACTCACATGGGATGATGACGTAGTCGTATATGTAGAAGCAATCGGCTCCACGTTACATTTCTTCTTAATTATCCATTTATCCATGTTTCAAGGCACTTTAGAAACACGTTCATTTAACTTTACAGTAAACTGACGACTAAAAATAAATTTAAGCACATCAAGTGAAATAATTCGCAACAAATACACAGAGCAATGAAAAGGCGCATTCACTCACTTTATATAAAATCAAATTTTTATTTTTTTATTACTATATTCAAATAAAATAAATAATATACCGTGGCCGAGTGGTTAGCGCGCTTGGCTACTGATCTACGGGACCTGGGTTCGAGCCCCAGGTAAGGCATGGATGTTCGTGTTGTTTTCTGCTGAGGTCCTGCCATCCTCTCAGATCTTCTACTGTGGCATATAAACTGACAGGCTCCTGTCAGACCTCTGTGGCAAGCAGCTGCTTGAGGGGGTATATATTCAAATATTATTGAAAATTTTAAAATTAACACTGTTTTTAAAAATAAGGAGCAACCGATCGAATGCTAATTTTAATTTAATCGCAACAAAATAATTGACTATCAATTATTCCATTCTTCGTCAATACATTTTATCACCAGAATTTCTAATTTCTAGCATAAATATGTCGTTTGCAATATTACTTCTACATTTTCTACACTTAGCACCCTCTAACGGTGCAAATTAAAACATTTTGGAGGATTTGAAAACTATGAATCATCATATTTCGTTAGTGTCTAAGTCAACTAAAGGATTAAATGTGAAAACAATTATTGTGAATGCAAACTTAATGACATTCACATATCACTACCAAAATTTGAAATTTCTGATATAATTACATCGCTTGCAATATTCATTTGAAATTTTGAAATTTCCGAATTTTTCCATGGTTAGAGGGTGCAATTCTGGCTATAGGTAGACTCTGAAAGTACGAATCGTAATATTTCGTCAATATCTCTCCAACCGAAAAGGAAAAATAAATCTAAATAATATCTAAATAAAAAAAAATCGTTTTCTAAATGCGGACAGACAGACGACAACAAAGTAAAAACATTACTAATAAAGTATCAGAGGAAATGTCCTGTTGACAAGAAATACTTGAAATAATTTCCTGAAAACCTTTGGTTCTGTCCTAAGTGGAATTCTAACCCAAACTTTCCTGAAGCGGGTCATAACAATAAGACTAACCGAGATTAACTGTTTTCATTAGCAAATGTGACATATAAGCATTTCCGCAACTTTTGTTGATTCGTCACCGGGCAACCTAGCTGCCTCATGTAACAACATTGTCCACTGTTTCCACTGTTTATACTCACCAACGAGTAATCCCGTTCTCCCAGATGGCGATGTCAACAGTGTGTCAACGTCTAGAACAGAGATAGACCTCATGGGGAGAATTTATGACTCTTAAGTTCATCTGCGTGCCTTCCCGTGATCGAGTGGTTAGCCAACACCTCCTATGCAGAAGACCAGTGGACCATATTTTTGACGCCAGCTTAAGTAGTTCTACCATCTAGATCAGTGGTTCTCAACCTTTTATGCTTCACGTACAGTCGCTCAAAAAAGTATCCGAACGCTATGATTGACTACAGAATTCAGAAAAAAATATCTCGCAACGATTTTTTTAGAAATTAGTGATCTGGCAACCTTCGTGTACTGTACACGAAGGTTGTCAGATCACTAATTTCTAAAAAAATCGTTGCCTTGTATTTGTTTTTGAATTCTGTAATCAACCATAGCGTTCGGATACTTTTTTGAGCGACTGTACCCCCTTGAAATGTGTATGTAACTGGCGTACACCTTGTATAGATAGATAAAACTATAGTTATAATATAACAATGGGAATAAAATAAAACACTGACTTTGTTACTAGATCTAGCGACTTTTGAGCTCTTACGTCGTACCCCAAAAATTTTTACCGTTGAACCCTACGTTGAGAACCCCCTAATCTAGATAATTCTTACATTTTTTATTATAATATTATTATACTGGTGGACTCATGTGCTAATCTTTATACTAAGGTTTATCTATAAATATATTTTATTTTGGAGAAAAATTACACTAGTTTACAAGGTTTTTAAAACATGAACAATTGTAGATGCCTTTAATTATTTTTCAGATGCTGATTTCAGATCTGGCCTTAAAAACTGGCTAGCACGTCACGTTTTTATGTTATTGGTCATTTTGACTCCTATTAAGATCTTCCTATACCTCCAGGAACTGGGAGGATACTGGAAATTTTACTTTTTGTGGCTGGCAACACTGATAGCCAAGTGCTAGAAAACATGTAACTGTAACCTAACCTCAGACCGCCATTCTTGTTGCTTTCATTATACGAGGAATACGTGCTGTTCGTTGAAGAGTGAATTTTGGCGTTTAAATGGAACAAAGGCAGCGTCGCAGATGTGTTAGTGTGCCAGATAAGTTTTGTTATATGTGTGGAAATTATATTTTAAAATCCCAGGGTCGTTCTCTAACAAAGATTGTGAAGAAAGCCTATAACTTGTATTTTGGATGTCATTTTGGAGATCAGGACAAAATATGGGATCCATATATATGCTGCATTTTGTGCTTTGGGCCTGAGTGAATGGTTGAAAGATTAAATAAAATCCATGACCTTTGCAGTTCCAATGGTTTGGCGTGAGCCAACTAATCATTTGCATGATTGCTATTTTTGTTTCACTATGCCAACACCTCCAACCAACTGGGAGGAGATGGATTCACATTCATCAGAGGAAGACTTTGAGGCATATACAGATCCTACATACACCCCTAACAAGTTAGACAAGCCTCATCTGATTCAGCACAATGAACTAAATGATCTTGTTGAGATCTAGGACTTTCCAAACAACAAGCTGAGGTTTTAGATTCAAGACTTCAAGAGTGGAATATTCTGGCCAACTCACGACCCTAAAGAACGGCTGTGATGGACTCTGCTCCAGATGTGATGGGCTGCACCAAATGTCATGGCCATCGGAGGATGATTAATTTGTCCATTAATTACCTTCACCCTTACTTTGGTTGTTGTTTGGGTTGTTTTACCTCTGAGCTGCACTTTTTTGCACACCATGGGCTAAATGGCCATGTCACATGGACCTGAAGGCTCAGAGAAGGTTGGGGGAGGGGACCCACTGAAACAGCTGTAGGGAGACAGATGGTAGTCTCCCGTCAAGACCATCCAGCGTGTTCTTTAACATATGTTAACGTATGTTAACATTTAAAACGTGTGCGGGGTATGGCTCTCCCGCACACGGGCCAACGGCTTAACGTCCCATCCGACGGACAGCGGCCTTTCGAAGCCCATCAGTGTCCCCTACTGACCCCTTACTTCGGTGAAATGACAGGTTCGCCGTTGTTATATCCGTACCGATGTGTGCCTCAGACTTGCTGCGTCAAGTGATGCATAAAAATATGCCCAACAATTCACGCACAAGAGTTGTATGACACAGTGTATTCACACTATATACAATTACGTGCTGGGGATGCTCTCAACTCCGTAGGCCTTTGCTGCTTTCCTGCTGTAAACAATTACTTAATGTGGTGGAAACCGCACACTTTGCAGATTCTTGCTTTACTGACCTCAAACACGGCTAAGGATAACTGACCTTTGCCTATAATGTGGTTCACACAGAATCCACAGAACTGTAATAGATTCATCAGGAATCTAGATTCTCACTTAGAATTGAGCCCTCTCCTTAAGGATTTCCTTTTTGAGAAATAGTGGCATCCTCTTGGCGTGCATCAAACGTACTTCCAGTTTGACAGCAACGCTCAAACTGTTCTTTCCTTATGCTCGGCTCCTCTCGTACACTCACACTTGCACCCCAGGCCATAAAAGGACTTTTGGGACCTGACATCTCATGCAGGCAACCAGCTCAGATCCGAAAACAACATCTACGAGTCACATATCCACAATAGCACTTCCAAGAACACACTTAATACATTAAAAATATATACAATTTACAATCCTTAAGGGTTTCCTTTTCGAGAAAGAGCGGCGTCCTCTTGACGTGCATCAAACGTCCTTCCAGTTTGACAGCAACTCTCGGACTTTGATTTTCGCACAGAGAATCGAACCCTCTCCTTACGAGTTTCGTTTGAGTAAGAACAGTGTCCCTTGACACATGTTCAAAGAATTCTTCTCGTCTGACCACTACTCTCAAGGCTGTTCTTTCCTTATTCCTGGCTCATCTCTAACACTCACACTCGCGCCCCAGGCTAGTTGAAAAAGGCCATAGGGCTTTTGGGACCCGTCATCTCATGCAGGCAGCCAGCTCAGATCCGAAAACAATGTCTGAAGTAACATCCCCACAATAGCACTTCCAAGAATTCATTTAATGCATAAATATATTTACAATAACAAAAATACAATGAAATGCAACAATAAATAAAAATAAATAAATTAAAGGGACATGAAACGTCCCTTCCTTACGGAGTTTTTATCATTTTTCACCATACTTATAAAACTCATGCCCTTTGTCACTCTAATGTTCATAACACTGGCTTGGCTGTTGAACAATGTCCTCACCCGAAGACTGTCGAGTTAATTTACTTTCACAAAATGTCTCTGTTAGTCAGAAGCAATTTATTTCAGTTCACTTCTTCCAGTGCTCGCAGATTGGGTGACCTTGACTGCCCGAACAGAGCATCTCCCCACAAGCGAGTCGGATGAATTCCGTTCCTTCACATTTTTATACCTCTTTGATTGCCAAGCCTGTATATGGTAGCTAGGCATACACTGGAAGAAGAGCTGTGTACCAATCCCTAGTGATGATGCACAGAACCGGCCAGGTCTAGCACCTAATGTCCGACGCCGCCTTCTTGTGGTGCAGGCCGTTAGTACCTTTCAAAAGAGATATTCTCTTTTGGAAGGGAACTGAAGGGGAGGGCTGCCAGTTTAGTATGGCCTACTGATCTGGTCATCTATGGCCATTGTTTTCTTTTTTATCAACCCTGCTGAGGAGTGGTCAACTTCACAGGGTCCTGGCACTGACAATTTATACCTACTGGACTGGACTTGTTTATGGATTTGAGCTTGATTATGGATCCTGGACTTTCTCCACTCTGTTGAGGGAGAATCTGCTGCTGAGTTTTCTGTTTGCTTCTGAGTTGCCGGCCCTAAGTGAACAGAGGAATGGGATACCTTATATCAGCTGGTGGATAATCCTAATCAGAGGCCATCGCAGGTACCTGAACCTCACTTAGCTAGTTGGGCATCGTCAAGCCTAAACTGGAGTAATGTGTCTCAGGTAGGCCATATGGCTATTGAAAAAGTCCACTTGAAAAGGTGGTGCCTAAAGTTCCTACCAGCATCGGTGACTTCAGCCTTTAGCGGACGAGGAACAGGTCTTTGCCCCATGCCTGCGATCAGGGGTCTGTTTGATATTGTTGGCCAGACCAATCTCAATAAACCTAATTTCTTTGAAAATCCTACTAATCATTTTCTCTCTGCAGGAACGTGGAACGTGAGGACATTACACAGAGATTATTCTCTTGATGTCCTCACGCAGGAATTCCAGTGCTATAACCTAGATATTCCAGGCTTGCAAGAGACCAGATGGACAGATAAAGGTGAGATACTTAAATATAACATTAAAATTCTCTTTACAGGAAGGGAGGATAGAAATCATCACCAAGAAGTGGGTCTGCTGCTCAGCAGACATGCTGTTGATGCTCTTCTAGGATATGAGTACATTAATGAAAGGTTTCTTACAGAAAAATTTCAGACAAGCATTAAAGACTTGAAGGTTATCTGCTGTTATGCCCCACTGAGGATGCCGATGAGAATGAGAAGGACAGGTTTTATGCACAACTTCAGGATATTTTGAATTCTGTCAAGAAAGGAGATATTACCCTTGTTCTAGGTGACTTCAATGCCAAAGATGGTACTGACTCTGATCTTTGGGGAGGGGTGATAGGCCCTTTTGGTATTGGTGGCTGCAATGGCAATGGGCAACGTCTCCTACAGGTAAGTAAACTCAATGGTTTCAGAATAACTAACATATATTACAAACACCGCGACATACGTAAATACACATGGGTTTCACCTGATGGGCTGCATAAGAATATGATTGATTATATATTAATTAACAGCAAATGGACTAGTTCTGTTAGGAATACCAGGTCATATGGGGGAGCTGAAATTGGATCTGACCATTACCTTGTTAAAAGTGTCTTGCAACCTAAACTTAAAAAGTGTTGTGCTAGGGTTAAAAATTTTACCTTTAATACTGAAGCTCTGAAAGACCCGGTTATAGCTAAAGCTTACCATGACAGGTTACTTAAGTCTTTATGACAGTCATAGTTTGCTTACTACTGAAGTTGAATAAGAGTGGGACCATTTTAAACAGGCTTTTTTGGAAACTAACAGTACTCTTTTAGGAAAAATGGAATAGAGGACGCAGAATTATTTAAGTGATAAGGCACTTGAGCTTATTTCAGAAAGAAGGAATTGCAGGAATGTCCTTAATCAGTACCCTTCTAGTCCTAATAGAAAGGATTACAGAGAGCTTAATAAAAGTGTAAAGATCAGTTAGCTACTGATAAGAATCTTTGGCTTGATGGCTTGGCTGACAAAGCTGAGGAAGCAGTTAGGCAGCACAACAGCAGAGAGCTGTACCAGATAGTTAATGGTTTATGTGGTAGAAAACGGACAGGCATACAAGGATTGAAGGATAAACAAGGTAAGGTTATAGAAGGTGAGGATTCTGTCATGGCTAGGTGGGCTGAACATTTCAGTGATGTTCTAAACAATGTGGTTAGTTCTACTCCCATTGTTTCTAATGATCATAGATGCATTACTTGCTTTAATGTTGACCCTGTAACACATTCTGAAGTTATTTTGGCTGTTTCTAAACTTAAACTTCATAAATCCCCAGGGGTAGATGAAATTACTACGGAAATGCTTAGAGCTGGGAATGTTTCTGTTACCACTTGGATGACTGAAATTCTGAATATCTTTTATGATAAAGGCATGGTTCCTAAAGATTTTACCAGAGCTATTATTATCCCTATTTTCAAAAAAGGTTATCGCAGTTCTTAGGGGTAGCAGCCTACTCTCTGTCCCAGGTAAAGTTCTTTCCATGATTGTGCTTAATAGATTTAAGAATCTGGTTGACAGTCAATTGCCTGATGAGCAATGTGGATTCAGAAGCGGTAGGGGATCTGTGGATCAGATATTTTCACTTAGGCAGATTCTTAAGAAATATTTAGAGTTTCAGAAACCTTTGGTTGCTAGCTTTGTTGATTTCAAAAAGGCTTTCGACTCTGTTGATCGTCATAATTTGTGGTTGATTGTGAAATCATATGGTATACCAGACAAGTTAGTTAACATAATGAAAGCTCTCTATAATAACACTGAGTCGTGTGTGAGAGTTGGTAAGTCTTGCAGCAATTGGTTTAGCATTACTTCTGGTGTTCGACAAGAGTGCATTTTTAGTTGTTATTGATTATGTTATGCGAAATTCACTTCAAGGGAAAGATTTTGACCTTAAATAGGCTGGAAATACGAAAATTTCTGATTTAGATTATACTAATGATTTAGCCCTTTTGGCAAATGATGTTGATGAGATGAACTCTTTCATTCGAGCTGTTGATGAAACTGGTAGTAAAATGGGTTTGGTTATAAACAGAGAGAAACCTAAAGTGATGAACATTGGTCAAGCACGTTGTGATTTAGTTAATCTGAGTAGTTGCCGTCATGAGCACTTGTCAGAGATTAATTACCTTGGGAGCTATGTAACAGATACTGGTGAGGTCGGCACGAGATTAACAGACGAATAGGGATTGCTGCCGGGACTTTTAAGAATCTATGCAGAGTTTGGAGAAATAGGCGTATACACCTAAAGACTAAAATTAGACTGTATAATAGTTTGGTTCTTTCTAGGGTTAGTTATGGTAGAGAAACTTGGACGCTGTGTAAGCAAGATAACAGGAAACTAGATGCTTTTGATTCTAGATGCTTACGTAGTATCTGGATATTAGGTGGTTTATCTTTGTAACTAATGATGAGGTTAGGCAAAGGAGTCTGCAACCTCCTTTAAGCAGCATATTGTGCAGAGAGAGACTCCGCTGGTTTGGCCATGTTGCCCGTGTGGATAATTATAGATTGGCAAATAGGGTTATGAACAATGTGCCTAGAGACTTCAGAAGAAGCGGGAGACCTAGGATGCGGTGGGCAGACAATGTCAAACAGGACCTTGTTAGAATTGGTGTGCAGTGGCCGGATGCAGCAGATGTAGCTCAGTACAGATATGCTTGGAAAATTAAACTGCACGGTCTGGTTGGACCTCCGTAGCCCATGGCTGGTTGATGATGATGATTGAATTGCCAGCTCATCCCTTTCCATTGCAACTCCTAGCCTAATTAACAACACTCCCAGGAACTTCCTTAATGACAGACTACTGTTGGATAGGCCCAACACTGACCGTTTAGAGCTTTTGCAGGTTCGTCGACATTTGGCCTTGGCTCGATACCCTGTATCGATGACGATGACGCATCCGAGGATTTCCCCCTTTCGGTTTTCCTGGTATCTGTCAATCTCTTACTTTCGGCATAATTAAAAGCTATTGTTTGCGCTTTATCTTTCATTTTGCAATTCTTCTTCTATATTAGGTATTTCTCTAATATTATTTTAATCCAAAAGTACTATTATTTTCAAACTTCATTCACGCTTGTTTGCCTACGGATTCGTTTCCTTTTCTTTCCGACCTTTTCTTCTAAATCTTCCATTTCTTCTATCATTACTTCTTATTGAACTTCCGTGTTTAAATGAAATATTATTCTTGAACATCTCGTTCACCATCCTTTACCTCAGAAACAAATCCTTGTGCCTCGCCCTGTTAACACTTAATTTACGCCTGTTATTAATACAATTTTAGGCAACAGTTACTGACCACTTAGGTCTAATTTGGTAGTTTCTGCTATATTTATCCAATTTTTTTCCAATGACTGTATGAACATGAGATCCTATTTCTGTTAGATGTGCCCCTCTCATAAATCCTCTTTTAACCGTAATGTCACTACTTCGGTCTTTTAGACAAAAATGCCTCTCTTTTCTTTTCATACCTTCGACCGCACTTAACTGACCTTTTAACACTTCTTCTCTCTCATTTATATACAATCTACTTCCTTAAGATCATTTCCACCCAAAAATCACTCACTTCTCTCCTTTAACATTTTCTCTTTATCACTATTATTTATATAATTTATAGATCCTATAGATATTACTGTCGTCCTTATATTTAAAACTTTATTCCTGGATACTTACATTTCCGATCTTACGTAATTTCTGAGTCAGATTCTCACTTTTAATTAATTGTCTAACTTACTCTGATTTATTCTTATCCCATAGCCGTACCCTATCTGTCACCTCCGAATTACATATATCATCTATTCCGTTCTTATATGCCATTACTTGGCTAATTTCTTCTGCCTTTTTAACACAGACATCAATCTTTATTCTAGAATTTGAGTCCTCGTCTGACTGATAATTATTTTTAACATCTAATTCAGCTACTTTATGCAACGGAAATTCACTCCTTCTTTCCAAGTTACATTCTCTTTCTATCAGATGATCATATTTTACCACAGGATTATTCATTCTAATTATTCGACCGTGCTTAATCACCACAGAATTGGTCACCAGGTTCTTTCACCACAAAATTGGTCACCATTCTTTCTATCAGAAGATCACATTTTACCTCAGGATTATTAGTTCTAATTATTGGAGCGTTCTAATTATTGGGCTAATTATTAGTTCTATTATTAGTTCTAATTATTGGACCGTACTTATTTACCACAGAATTGGTATTATTAAACAGCATTCTTTCCTTTGCCTCCGATTGATATATGCTTTTACCTGAAAATTATCGCAAGATTCGGACTTAATCAAATTTTCTAGTACTAGATAATCAACCGCAGTTACAAAACTATCTTTATTCTCTACGAACATCAATCATATCCTGATTTTTAGCTGTCATTTCGACTTCATTATGACTACTGTTTTCTCCACAAATATCAATTTTTTTACCTGTGACTGCCTGCAATTACATCAATTGTGCTCTCTTCACAATTAATTTTATTTTTCTTGTCTATTACGGTACAACAATCAACCACACTATCAGATAAATCCTTACTCAAATATATCTTAACCTTATCCTTCTGTAATTTAATTTTCTCATTCCCTACCTTATTATTTACCGTATTTTAACGTGTATAAGGAACCCCCTGATATGATAGATATGATGAGATATTTTATTTTAAGATATAATCATTTATTTAAGAATACTATCCATGTATAAGAAACCCCCCCCCCTTATTTTTGGGACCAAATATTTGGCAAAAAGGGGTTCCTTAGACATGTTAAAATACGGTACTTTGCTCTCAATTAAATCACTCCTTTCTCTGATATTAATATTCTTACTATCATCTTTCTCCTTATCAGCTGCCTCATGTAATATTTTACACTTATCATGTAGACAAATATTTTTTTCATTAAATTTTGTCACATCTCTATTATATAAATCTTTATTTAAATCTGTCTTATCCTCAGCCTTTTCACATTTAATTTTATCACTCTTTACATTATTATTTACTTCGCTCTTAAAGAAATCACTAGGCTCTAATTCTCTTTCTCTGATATTAATATTCTTACTGTAATCTTTCTCCTCATCAGGTACCTTACAAAATATTTTTAATTTATCATATAGATAAATATTTTCTTCACTACATTTAGCCACATCTCTACTATATAAATCCTTTTTTAAATCTACCTTATCCTCAACCTTCTCACATTTAATTTTGTCACTCCCTACATTATTATTTACTTCGCTCTCAATGAAACCACTAGGCTCTAAATCTCTTTCTCTGATGTTAATACTCTTAGTATCATCTTTTTCCTCATCATTACATAATATTTTCCACTTATCACCTAGATAAATATTTTCTTCATTAAATTTAGGCACATTCTTTTCCACCTTAAATTCAATTATCACTGCTATACTTTCTCCCGTTATTTACCTCAAATTTAGTCTTATTCTGGGGTTTCCAGCCAACCTTTCTAGGGCGGCGAAAGAATTCGGAGTGATTAACATATCATCACTCAATTCGTTCATCATCGCACACAAAACTTCACACTTTCCTCCATATCCTCCTGCCTGACTTCCATCGGCAGCCCACTTGAGAGGGACAGAGTAAGTAGCTTTCGGCCTCAGAAAGCATTTAACCAATACAATCTTCGCCTCTGACTCCTTATTATATTTCTCTGGGTCTAGCGAACCTTTTATGACTGAAATCTGAGCCCCCGAATCCACGATAGCATCAAACGTTTTACCCTCACATTGAACTCGAACTGTCATTAAAGGCTCTATGCCTCGACATGTATGTCTGCATTCCTATTTTCTGCATCACAGCCTACCAATCTGCCTTCTGATTCTGATGTTATCATAAACTGGCAACCAACTCTTGCAACAATAACACCACTCCCAGTGGGCTCACCTAAATCAGGAGTGTTCACATTAAATGTTCTGGCCACTTTCTTATTCGTGCTACATTCCTTAACCAAATGACCTTTCTGGTTACAGGTTAAGCATGATTTTGCAGAAAAGCTCTCATTCTGTTTTCTTTTAAAATCAGCATTTTTGACTAAAGTTTAATTTTGTAGCTGATTGGCCAAATCTGTTCTCTCTATTTTCCGATTCAAATTTCTCACGCGAATAAATCTTGCAGGTTCTTTGTGCCTGTAGAAAATTCCTGCAATTTCGGCGACCTCGTGGCAATTTTTCCACGACCCATTCTCCTGTAACGTGACATGATTTTTCGCATCCAGTGGCAATAGATCTTTAATTTTTTCGGTCAATATCAATTCTTTTAACTTTTGAAAATCATCTACTTCCTGACTCTTCAAAAAATAATTCAAGTGACTCTTCATTCGAGACGAAAACTGAGTCCAGGTCTCTGTAGAAAACTTGAACATCGAATCGAATATCCTTTTATACTCCAACGCAGTCAGTTGGCTGTCTTTTAACACAGCAGATTCAATTTTTTCGTAGCTCTGAATTTCCTCGTCACTCAGCAGAGTAAAAATGTTTCACGCTCTCTCCCCTAGCAAAGGATTCACTAGCATTCCTTGCAGGTCATCCGCTATTCCGTATTGTTTAAACAATTTCTCTATTTTCTCGAAATAAGTTAGTAATTCTTCCGCTTTTTTTTTTTGGTAAGTGATAGTTATTAGGGTTTAAAATTTTCTGGAAGTTTTCTAATTTTAGATCTCCAGAATGCACTGAACTTTGACTTCCATGGCTACTATTATGTGCTTTCTCTATATCTAATCTTCTTGCTTCTATATCTAATCGCCTAAGTTCTATTTCCCTATCTCTTTCTTCTTTCTCTCTTCTGTATTCCATTTCCTTACTTTTTTCCTACCAATCCCTTTCTTCTTTTATTCTCTCATATTCCTTATCTCTTTATTCTTTCTCTCTACTTTTTTCCTTATCTCTTTCTTCCTTCTTTTTCCCCTCTCTCTTTCTTCTTTCTCTCTTCGGTATTTCATCTCCCTCTCCGAGACTGATTTCGGACCTGAATCACTCATTTCGACCAGATTCGAACCACATCCGCTAGCACCCTGTTCTACCCCAACATCGCTACCAATATTATCAATTTCGGTAACTTCCCCACTTTCCCCAGCCTCAATGTGTGTTGTTAAATCATCGCTTCTGTTTTGCTCAGTTCCATTCTTAGTTTTATCGCGACGATTCAGCATTATTGGCAACTCAAATTAGTATAAAAATAGAAACAACAGAAAAACCACAGACCTTTCCTTCCCGCAAAGATCGGCTCTGCTCACTTCCGTGGTGCATCTGGAGTTTCCTTCCAAAACTAGGAACCTCTTTCACAGTAACGGACCTTGGCGCACGGAATCTCAGCGAAGATCTCGATGACTTAGTATTTGGGGAAATTGCACTCTGTAGAACATTGCACTGGATGCGGCTTAGCCCACTGAACTGCTTGTAACTTCTAAATTTCCTGCACTTTTCTTCTTTCAGCGGAAATTTTCCTTCTTTTCCGCTGAAGTTCTTTTATAACAACGGACATTTTCTTTAGCATACGAACGATAACCATGTCGACTGCACTAGAATGTGATAGACTCTCCGCTCCAGATGTGATGGGTTGCACCAAATGCTTCCAGTTTGACAGCAACGCTCAGATTGTTCTTTCTTTATGCTTGGCTCCTCTCCCGCGCTGACACTCGCGCCCCAGGCTAGTTGTAAACGCCATAAAAGGGCTTTTGGGACCTGTCATCTGATGCAGGCAGCCAGCTGAGATCCGAAAACAACATCTATGAGTCACATGCCTACAATAGCACTTCCAAGAACACACTTAATTCATAAAAATATTTACAACAACAAAAATACAATAAAATGCAACAATAAATAAAAAAAATTAATAAATTAGAGGGACATGGCAATGGAGTCTATTTATAGATTCGTCAAAATTCAGCTTGAAAGTGTGCAATATATGTTTTGATAAATATTAGTTTATAAAAATATAAAGGAAACCAAAAACCTTCCATTCCAGGGACACACGCTGTGGGAATTAAGGAAACTTATGAAAGCATGGAGAAAATATTCACTACTATAAAATATGACCAGTTTCAGCATATAATATGTGGTGACCTAAAAGTCATATCTCTCTTGCTCGTTCTTCAAGGAGACTTCACAAAATATTGTTGCTTTCTGTGTTTGTAGGATAGTAGAACAAGAGAGGAACACTACAAAACAAAAGACTGTCCCAAAAGAGACGGTTTTATTCGTGGAAAGAGTAATGTGCGGTTTAAGCCTCTCGTTGACCCCTCAGATGTTCTGTCCCCACCACTATGCAACAAACTGGGGCTTATGAAAACTTTGTAAAGGCTACGGACAAAACTGGTAAAGTGTTTTTGCACTTGAAGGAAAAATGTCCAAAACTAAATGATGCCAAACTCAAAGAAGGGTTCAAGAAGGCTTTGTTGCTCCTCAGATCAGTAAGCTGCTGAATGATACTGGTCTTCGAAGAAAAACTGAATATGAAGGAGCACGCTGCATGGAAATCCTTCACGTCTGTGGTCCAGGGTTTTCAGGGAGAACAACCACCTCAGCTCAATCAAGATATCAAAAACTACGAAAATCTTGGCTGCCGAATGTCTTTGAATATCCATTTCTTTCACTCATATCTCGACTTCTGTCCCAAAAACTTAGGAGCTGTCAGTGATGAGCAAAGGGAAAGATTTCACCAGGATACCCGAACCATGGAGGAGATAAACCAAGGCAGGTGGTACCCAGCAATGATGGGTGACTACTGATGGTTATTGCAGAAGGAAGGTACCTCAGCACATAAAAGATAAAAATAAACTTCTTTTAAGTGTAAAAGATCCTTACCCATGTTTTCTTATTTTCCGTTTCAATATTATTTTATTTATTACTTTCTATTCAGTGGTCTATAACTATGATGTTTCTAATTTTTTGCACTGTAATCAAATCATGTAATTAATTAATGCGTTAAAAGTTACGATTTAATAAAATAGTCACATTTATTTTCATTTCCTAGATATGCGTATTCATTGAAATTTGAAATACATCAATCCGTAATTAAAAAAAAAACTGTACGTGCTGCAGATTTTATATATATTTGAATTTAGCACCCCAAAATTACTTAAAACATCCGATTTGGCCAATGTTATAAAAAATAGTTTCAATTGCTGTCTAGAGTTATTAGTATTAATTAGCATTATAGGTATTTGGTAATAAATGCAAATATTTTTTTCTAAACAAAATATATGTTTTGATAAATATTAGTGAGAAGATTAATAATAGTCTACCAGTAACAATAATATAAGAAATATCTGGATATTAGGACTATCTATGCTGATGTCATAACTTGATCCCACGGCTTTTTGTTATAGGAGGAGTTGGATTCGCCTGCTTGGCGCCAACTACACAGCACTTCTGGTGTGATGGTGTATAAATTGACAAGCTCCTGTCAGACCTCTGTGGCAAGCAGCTGTTTGAGGGATTATTTATTTCATTTTTTATAAATTTGGCTGCAGTTGCTACAGATGGGTCCTACACATAGCACCTATTCGTGGGAAAAAAGGGGGAAATAGCTAGCGAGGTAGAGGAGGACTTCAGATCGCACTGAGATTTTGTAGAGAGCAGTTAGACTCGGAACCAACAGAAAAACGGGGCGGCCAGGACTCTGGTCTGCCCCAGGCAGATTGAGTGTCGAAATATAGGAATCATCACAAGTGAATGTAGTGATAAGCGATCACATAAAAGTATAATGAACGAAGTTGATTTTAAGGGTTTAGTAATCTGATGGACTATCGTGAATGAAGTGACTTTGAATGGGATTCACTGCTTGGCGTGCAGGACTTTAAAATCAGAAGCAGAGAGACAGAGTTTATACTTTCTGATCGTCTGAAAAATGAAGTTGATTTTAAGGGTTTAGTAATCGGATGGATTATCGTGAATGAAGTGACTTTGAATGGTATTAACTGCTGGGCCTGTAGGAATTTAAAATCAGAAGCAGAGAGACAGAGTTTATGCTTTCTGATCGTCTGACCAATGAAGTTGATTTTAAGGGTTTAGTAATCGGATGGACTATCGTGAATGAAGTGACTTTGAATCGTATTCACTGCTTGGCCTGTAGGGCTTTAAAATCAGAAGCAGAGAGACAGAGTTAAGATGAAGTTGATTTTAAGGGTTTAGTAATCGGATGGACTATCGTGAATGAAGTGACTTTGAATCGTATTCACTGCTTGGCCTGTAGGGCTTTAAAATCAGAAGCAGAGAGACAGAGTTTATGCTTTCTGATCGTCTGACCAATGAAGTTGATTTTAAGGGTTTAGTAATCGGATGGACTATCGCGAAGGAAGTGACTTTGAATGGTATTCAACGCTTGACCTGAAGGACTTTAAAATCAGAAGCAGAGAGACAGAGTTTATGCTTACTGATCGTCTGACCAATGAAGTTGATTTTAAGGGTTTAGTAATCGGATGAACTATCGTGAATGAAGTGACTTTGAATGCTATTCACTGCTTGGCCTGTAGGACTTTAAAATCAGAAGCAGATAGACAGAGTTTATGCTTTCTGACCGTCTGACAATGAAGTTGATTTTAAGGGTTTAGTAATCGGATGGACTATCGTGAATGAAGTGACTTTGAATGGTATTCACTGCTTGGACTGTAAGACTTCAAAATCAAAAGCAGAGAAGCAGAGTTTATGTTTTCTGATCGTCTGACCAATGAAGATGATTTTAAGGGTTTAGTGATCGGATGGACTATCGTGAATGAAGTTTCTTTAAATGGGATTCACTGCTTGGCCTGTAGGACTTTAAAATGAGAAGCAGAGAGGCAGAGTTTATGCTCTCTAATCGTCTGAACAATGAAGTTGATTTTAAGGGTTTAGTGATCGGATGGACTATCGTGAATGAAATGACTTTCAATGGTATTCACTGCTTGGCCTGTAGGACTTTAAAATCAGATGCAGAGAGACAGGGTTTATGCTTTCTGATCGTGTGACCAATGAAGTTGATTTTAAGGGTTTAGTAATCGGATGGACTATCGTGAATGAAGTGACTTTGAATGGTATTCACTGCTGGCCTGTAGGACTTTAAAATCAGAAGCAGAGAGACAGAATTTATGCTTTCTGATCGTCTGACCAATGAAGTTGATTTTAAGGGTTCAGTAATCGGATGGACTATCGTGAATGAAATGACTTTGAATGGTATTCACTGCTTGGCCTGTCGGACTTTAAAATCAGATGCAGAGAGACAGAGTTTATGCTTTCTGATCGTCTGACCAATGAAGTTGACTTTAAGGGTTTCGTAATTGGATGGACTATCGTGAAGGAAGTGACTTTAAATAATATTCACTGCTTGGCCTGTAGGACTATAAAATCAGAAGCAGAGAGACAGACTATATGCTCTCTGATCGTCTGAATAATAAAGTTGATTTTAAGGGTTTAGTAATCGGATGGATTATCGTGAAGGAAGTGACTTTGAATGGGATTCACTGCTTGCCCTGTAGGACTTTAAAATCAGAAGCAGAGTGACAGAGTTTATACTCTCTGATCATCTGACCAATGAAGTTGATTTTAAAGGTTTAGTAATCGGATTGACTCTCCTGAAGGAAGTGACTTTGAATGGGATTCACTGCTTGGCCAGTAGGACTATAAAATCAGAAGCAGAGAGACAGAATTTATGCTCTCTGATCGTCTGACCAATGAAGTTGATTTTAAGGGTTTAGTAATCGGATGGACTATCGTGAATACGTGACTTTGAATGATATTCACTGCTTGGCCTGTAGGACTTTAAAATCAGAAGTAGAGGGACAGAGTTTATGTTTTCTGATCGTCTGACCAATGAAGTTGATTTTAAGGGTTCAGTAATCGATTGGACTATCGTGAATGAAGTGACTTTGAATGGTATTCACTGTTTGGCCTGTAGGACTTTAAAATCAGAAGCAGAGAGGCAGAGTTTATGCTCGCTGATCGTCTGACCATGAAGTTGATTTTAAGGGTTTAGTGATCGGATGGACTATCGTGAATGAAGTGACTTTGAATGGTAATCACTGCTTGGCCTGTAGGACTTTAAAATCAGAAGCAGAGAGACAGAGTTTATGCTTTCTGACATCTGACCAATGAATTTGATTTTAAAGGTTTAGTAATCGGATGGACTATCGTGAATGAAGTGACTTTAAATGGTATTCACTGCTTGGCCTGTAGGACTTTAAAATCAGAAGCAGAGAGACAGAGTTTATGCTTTCTGATCGTCTGAGCAATGAAGTTGATTTTAAGGGTTTAGTAATCGGATGGACTATCGTGAATGACGTGACTTTGAATGATATTCACTGCTTGGCCCGTAGGATTTTAAAATCAGAAGCAGAGAGACATTGTTTATGCTTTCTGATCGTCTGACCAATGAAGTTGATTTTAAGGGTTCAGTAATCCGATGGACTATCGTGAATGAAATGACTTTGAATGGTATTCACTGCTTGGCCTGTCGGACTTTAAAATCAGAAGCAGAGAGGCAGAGTTTATGCTCGCTGATCGTCTGACCATGAAGTTGATTTTAAGGGTTTAGTGATCGGATGGACTATCGTGAATGAAGTGACTTTGAATGGTAATCACTGCTTGGCCTGTAGGACTTTAAAATCAGAAGCAGAGAGACAGAGTTTATGCTTTCTGACATCTGACCAATGAATTTGATTTTAAAGGTTTAGTAATCGGATGGACTATCGTGAATGAAGTGACTTTAAATGGTATTCACTGCTTGGCCTGTAGGACTTTAAAATCAGAAGCAGAGAGACAGAGTTTATGCTCTCTGATCGTCTGACCAATGAAGTTGATTTTAAGGGTTTAGTAATCGGATGGACTATCGTGAATGACGTGACTTTGAATGATATTCACTGCTTGGCCCGTAGGATTTTAAAATCAGAAGCAGAGAGACATTGTTTATGCTTTCTGATCGTCTGACAAATGAAGTTGATTTTAAGGGTTCAGTAATCCGATGGACTATCGTGAATGAAATGACTTTGAATGGTATTCACTGCTTGGCCTGTCGGACTTTAAAATCAGATGCAGAGAGACAGAGGTTATGCTTTCTGATCGTCTGACCAATGAAGTTGATTTTAAGGGTTTCGTAATTGGATGGACTATCGTGAAGGAAGTGACTTTAAATGATATTCACTGCTTGGCCTGTAGGACTATAAAATCAGAAGCAGAGAGACAGAGTTTATACTCTCTGATCATCTGACCAATGAAGTTGATTTTAAAGGTTTAGTAATCGGATTGACTCTCCTGAAGGAAGTGACTTTGAATAGTATTCACTGCTTGGCCTGTAGGACTTTAAAATCAGAAGCAGAGAGACAGAGTTTATGCTTTCTGATCGTCTGACCAATGAAGTTGATTTTAAGGGTTTAGTGATCGGATGGACTATCGACTTTGAACGGTATTCACTGCTGACCTGTAGGACTTTAAAATCAAAAGCAGAGAGACAGAGATTAAGCTTTCTGATCGTCTGACCAATGAAGTTGATTTTAAGGGTTTAGTAATCGGATGAACTGTCGTCTTTGAAGGGTATTCACTGCTGACCTGTAGGACTTTAAAATCAAAAGCAGAGAGACAGAGATTATGCTTTCTGATCGTCTGACCCATGAAGTTGATTTTAAAGGTTTAGTGATCGGATGGACTATCGTGAATGAAGTGACTTTGAATGGTAATCACTGCTTGGCCTGTACGACTTTAAAATCAGAAGCAGAGAGACAGAGTTTATGCTTTCTGACATCTGACCAATGAATTTGATTTTAAAGGTTTAGTAATCGGATGGACTATCGTGAATGAAGTGACTTTAAATGGTATTCACTGCTTGGCCTGTAGGACTTTAAAATCAGAAGCAGAGAGACAGAGTTTATGCTTTCTGATAGTCTAACCAATGAAGTTGATTTTAAGGGTTTAGTAATCGGATGGATTATCGTCTTTGAATGGTATTCACTGCTGACCTGTAGGACTTTAAAATCAGAAGCAGAGAGACAGAGTTTATGCTTTCTGATCGTCTGACCAATGAAGTTGATTTTAAGGGTTCAGTAATCGGATGGACTATCGAGAATGAAGTGATTTTGAATGGTATTTACTGCTTGGCCTGTAGGACTTTAAAATCAGGAGCAGAGAGGCAGAGATTATGCTCTCTGATCGTCTGACCAATGAAGTTGATTTTAAGGGTTTAGAAATCGGATGGACTATCGTGAATGAAGTGACTTTGAATGGGATTCACTGCTTGGCCTGTAGGACTTTAAAATCAGAAGCAGAGTGACAGAGTTTATACTCTCTGATCATCTGACCAATGAAGTTGATTTTAAGGGTTTATAATCGGATGGATTATCGTGAATGAAGTGACTTTGAATGGTGTTCACTGCTTGGCCTGTAGGATTTTAAAATCAGAAGCAGAGATACAGAGTTTATGCTTTCTGATCGTCTGACAAATGAAGTTGATTTTAAGGGTTTATAATCGGATGGATTATCGTGAATGCAGTGACTTTGAATGGTGTTCACTGCTTGGACTGTAGGACTTTAAAATCAGATGCAGAGAGACAGAGTTTATGCTTTCTGATCGTCTAACCAATGAAGTTGATTTTAAGGGTTTAGTAATCGGATGGACTATCGTGAATGAAGTGACTTTGAATGGTATTCACTGCTGGCCTGTAGGACTTTAAAATCAGAAGCAGAGAGACAGAGTTTATGCTTTCTGATCGTCTGACCAATGAAGTTGATTTTAAGGGTTCAGTAATCGGATGGACTATCGTGAATGAAATGACTTTGAATGGTATTCACTGCTTGGCCTGTCGGACTTTAAAATCAGATGCAGAGAGACAGAGTTTATGCTTTCTGATCGTCTGACCAATGAAGTTGATTTTAAGGGTTTCGTAATTGGATGGACTATCGTGAAGGAAGTGACTTTAAATAATATTCACTGCTTGGCCTATAGGACTATAAAATCAGAAGCAGAGAGACAGAGTTTATGCTCTCTGATCGTCTGACCAATAAAGTTGATTTTAAGGGTTTAGTAATCGGATGGATTATCGTGAAGGAAGTGACTTTGAATGGGATTCACTGCTTACCCTGTAGGACTTTAAAATCAGAAGCAGAGTGACAGAGTTTATACTCTCTGATCATCTGACCAATGAAGTTAATTTTAAAGGTTTAGTAATCGGATTGACTCTCCTGAAGGAAGTGACTTTGAATGGGATTCACTGCTTGGCCAGTAGGACTATAAAATCAGAAGCAGAGAGACAGAATTTATGCTCTGTGATCGTCTGACCAATGAAGTTGATTTTAAGGGTTTAGTAATCGGATGGACTATCGTGAATACATGACTTTGAATGATATTCACTGCTTGGCCTGTAGGACTTTAAAATCAGAAGTAGAGAGACAGAGTTTATGCTTTCTGATCGTCTGACCAATGAAGTTGATTTTAAGGGTTCAGTAATCGGATGGACTATCGTGAATGAAGTGACTTTGAATGGTATTCACTGCTTGGCCTGTAGGACTTTAAAATCAGAAGCAGAGAGGCAGAGTTTATGCTCGCTGATCGTCTGACCCATGAAGTTGATTTTAAGGGTTTAGTGATCAGATGGACTATCGTGAATGAAGTGACTTTGAATGGTAATCACTGCTTGGCCTGTAGGACTTTAAAATCAGAAGCAGAGAGACAGAGTTTATGCTTTCTGACATCTGACCAATGAATTTGATTTTAAAGGTTAGTAATCGGATGGACTATCGTGAATGAAGTGACTTTAAATGGTATTCACTGCTTGGCCTGTAGGACTTTAAAATCAGAAGCAGAGAGACAGAGTTTATGCTTTCTGATCGTCTGAGCAATGAAGTTGATTTTTAGGGTTTAGTAATCGGATGGACTATCGTGAATGACGTGACTTTGAATGATATTCACTGCTTGGCCCGTAGGATTTTAAAATCAGAAGCAGAGAGACATTGTTTATGCTTTGTGATCGTCTGACCAAGGAAGTTGATTTTAAGGGTTTATAATCGGATGGATTATCGTGAATGAAGTGACTTTGAATGATATTCACTGCTTGGCCTGTAGGACTTTAAAATCAGAAGTAGAGAGACAGAATTTATGCTTTCTGATCGTCTGACCAATGAAGTTGATTTTAAGGGTTCAGTAATCGGATGGACTATCGTGAATGAAGTGACTTTGAATGGTATTCACGGCTTGGCCTGTAGGACTTTAAAATCAGAAGCAGAGAGGCAGAGTTTATGCTCTCTGATCGTCTGACCCATGAAGTTGATTTTAAGGGTTTAGTGATCGGATGGACTATCGTGAATGAAGTGACTTTGAATGGTATTCACTGCTTGGCCTGTAGGACTTTAAAATCAGAAGCAGAGAGGCAGAGTTTATGCTCTCTGATCGTCTGACCCATGAAGTTGATTTTAAGGGTTTAGTGATCGGATGGACTATCGTGAATGAAGTGACTTTGAATGGTAATCACTGCTTGGCCTGTAGGACTTTAAAATCAGAAGCAGAGAGACAGAGTTTATGCTTTCTGACATCTGACCAATGAATTTGATTTTAAAGGTTTAGTAATCGGATGGACTATCGTGAATGAAGTGACTTTAAATGGTATTCACTGCTTGGCCTGTAGGACTTTAAAATCAGAAGCAGAGAGACAGAGTTTATGCTTTCTGATCGTCTGAGCAATGAAGTTGATTTTAAGGGTTTAGTAATCGGATGGACTATCGTGAATGACGTGACTTTGAATGATATTCACTGCTTGGCCCGTAGGATTTTAAAATCAGAAGCAGAGATACAGAGTTTATGCTTTCTGATCGTCTGACCAATGAAGTGGATTTTAAGGGTTTATAATCGGATGGATTATCGTGAATGAAGTGACTTTGAATGGTGTTCACTGCTTGGACTGTAGGACTTTAAAATCAGATGCAGAGAGACAGAGTTTATGCTTTCTGATCGTCTAACCAATGAAGTTGATTTTAAGGGTTTAGTAATCGGATAGACTATCGTCTTTGAATGGTATTCACTGCTGACCTGTAGGACTTTAAAATCAGAAGAAGAGAGACAGAGTTTATGCTTTCTGATCGTCTGACCAATGAAGTTCATTTTAAGGGTTTAGTAATCGGATGGACTATCGTGAATGAAGTGATTTTGAATGGTATTCACTGCTTGGCCTGTAGGACTTTAAAATCAGAAGCAGAGAGACAGAGTTTATGTTCTCTGATCGTCTGAGCAATGAAGTTGATTTTAAGGGTTTAGTAATCGGATAGACTATCGTGAATGAAGTGAATTTGAATGGTATTCACTGCTTAACCTGTAGGACTTTAAAATCAGAAGCAGAGAGGCAGAGTTTATGCTCTCTGATCGTCTGACCAATGAAGTTGATTTTAAGGGTTTAGTGATCGGATGGACTATCGTGTTTGAACGGTATTCACTGCTGACCTGTAGGACTCTAAAATCAAAAGCAGAGAGACAGAGATTATGCTTTCTGATCGTCTGACCAATGAAGTTGATTTTAAGTGTTTAGTAATCGGATGGACTATCGTCTTTGAATGGTATTCACTGCTGACCTGTAGGACTTTAAAATCAAAAGCAGAGAGACAGAGTTTATGCTTTCTGATCCTCTGACCAATGAAGTTGATTTTAAGAGTTTAGTAATCGGATGGACTATCGTGAATGAAGTGACTTTGAATGGTATTCACTGCTGACCTGTAGGATTTTAAAATCAAAAGCAGAGAGACAGAGTTTATGCTTTCTGATCGTCTGACCAATGAAGTTGATTTTAAGGGTTTAGTAATCGGATGGACTATCGCGAATGAAGTGACTTTGAATGGTATTCACTGCTGGCCTGTAGGTCTTTAAAATCAGAAGCAGAGAGACAGAGTTTATGCTTTCTGATCGTCTGACCAATGAAGTTGATTTTAAGGGTTCAGTAATCGGATGGACTATCGAGAATGAAGTGATTTTGAATGGTATTTACTGCTTGGCCTGTAGGACTTTAAAATCAGGAGCAGAGAGGCAGAGATTATGCTCTCTGATCGTCTGACCTATGAAGTTGATTTTAAGGGTTTAGAAATCGGATGGACTATCGTGAATGAAGTGACTTTCAATGGGATTCACTGCTTGGCCTGTAGGACTTTAAAATCAGAAGCAGAGTGACAGAGTTTATGCTTTCTGATCATCTGACCAATGAAGTTGATTTTAAAGGTTCAGTAATCGGATGGACTATCGTGAATGAAATGACTTTGAATGGGATTCACTGCTTGGCCTGTAGGACTTCAAAATCAGAAGCAGAGTGACACAGTTTATGCTTTCTGATCGTCTGAGCAATGAAGTTGATTTTAAGGGTTTAGTAATCGGATGGACTATCGTGAATGACGTGACTTTGAATGATATTCACTGCTTGGCCTGTAGGATTTTAAAATCAGAAGCAGAGAGACAGAGTTTATGCTTTCTGAACGTCTGACCAATGAAGTTGATTTTAAGGGTTTAGTAATCGTATAGACTATCGTGAATGAAGTGACTTTGAATGGTATTCACTGCTTAACCTGTAGGACTTTAAAATCAGTAGCAGAGAGACAGAGTTTATGCTTTCTGATCGTCTGACCAATGAAGTTGATTTTAAGGGTTCAGTAATCGGATGGACTATCGTGAATGAAGTGACTTTGAATGGTATTCACAGCTTGGCCTGTAGGACTTTAAAATCAGAAGCAGAGAGACAAAGATTTTGCCTTCTAATCGTCTAACCAATGAAGTTGATTTTAAGGGTTTAGTAATCGGATGGACTATCGTCTTTGAATGGTATTCACTGCTGACTTGTAGGACTTTAAAATCAAAAGCAGAGAGACAGAGTATATGCTTTCTGATCGTCTGACCAATGAAGTTGATTTTAAGGGTTTAGTAATCGGATGGAGTATCGTGAATGAAATGACTTTGAATGGTATTCACTGCTTGGCCTGTAGGACTTTAAAATCAGAGGCAGAGAGACAGAGTTTATGCTTTCTGATCGTCTGACCAATGAAGATGATTTTAAGGGTTCAGTAATCGGATGGACTATCGTGAAGGAAGTGACTTTAAATGGGATTCACTGCTTGGCCTGTAGGACTTTAAAATCAGAAGAAGAGTGACAGAGTTTATACTCTCTGATCATCTGACCAATGAAGTTGATTTTAAAGGTTTAGAAATCGGATTGACTCTCCTGAAGGAAGTGACTTTGAATGGGATTCACTGCTTGGCCAGTAGGACTACAAAATCAGAAGAAGAGAGACATAATTTATGCTCTCTGATCGTCTGACCAACGAAGTTGATTTTAAGGGTTTAGTAATCGGATAGACCATCGTGAATGACGTGACATTGAATGGTATTCACTGCTGACCTGTAGGACTTTAAAATCAAAAGCAGAGAGACAGAGATTATGTTTTCTCATCGTCTGACCAATGAAGTTGATTTTAAGGGTTTAGTAATCGGATGAACTGTCGTCTTTGAATGGTATTCACTGCTGACCTGTAGGATTTTAAAATCAAAAGCAGAGAGACAGAGTTTATGCTTTCTGATCCTCTGACCAACGAAGTAGATTTTAAGGGTTTAGTAATCGGATGGACTATCGTGAATTAAGTGACTTTGAATGGAATTCACTGTTGGCCTGTAGGACTTTAAAATCAGAAGCAGAGAGACAGAGTTTATGCTTTCTGATCATCTGATCAATGAAGTTGATTTTAAGGCTTTAGTAATCGGATGGACTATCGTGAAGGAAGTGACTTTAAATGGGATTCACTGCTTGGCCTGTAGGACTTTAAAATCAGAAGCAGAGAGACAGAGTTTATGCTCTCTGATCGTCTGACCAATGAAGTTGATTTTAAGGGTTTAGTAATAAGATGGACTATCGTGAAGGAAGTGACTTTAAATGATATTCACTGCTTGGCCTGTAGGACTATAAAATCAGAAGCAGAGAGACAGAGTTTATGCTCTCTGATCGTCTGAACAATGAAGTTGATTTTAATTGTTTAGTAATCGGATGGACTATCGTTAAGGAAGTGACTTTGAATGGGATTCACTGCTTGGCCTGTAAGACTTTAAAA